>CM040188.1:60129506-60149506 GCA_022606455.1 Callitettix versicolor | reverse complement strand
ATTTTCATATGTTAAAAGAAATGGGTTAAAGAATTTCTATAAAATTTTGCGTAAAAAATGGAATAAAGTGTAACAAAGTGTGTGAAATGTTAACAAATGCCTATGGTGAGTCTGCTATGAGTAAAGCAAGAGTTTACGAGTGGTATAAGCGTTTCCAAGAAGGCCGTGAAGACGTTGAAGATGACGAACGCCCTGGACGCACCAGCACATCAACAACCGATGAAAACGTGGAAAAAGTGAAAGAAATGGTTATGAACAATCGCCGAATCACAATTGGAGAGGTCGCTGATGATGTTTGGCATATCGATTGGATCATGTCATGATATTGTTTCCGGTGTTTTGTGTATGAAACGCATGGCAGCAAAATTCGTTCCAAAATTGTTGAATTTTGAACAAAAACTGCGGCGAATGAAAGTCGCTCAGGAGTCACTAAATGAAGTCAACGACGATGCAGAATTACTGAAACGTATTATAACAGATGACGAAACATGGGTTTACGGATATGACGTCGAAACTAAGGCTCAATCATCCCAGTGGAGGCATTCTGGCTCACGAAGACCGAAAAAGGCTCGACAAGTGCGGTCGAACGTGAAGGTTATGCTCACTGTGTTCTTCGGTATTAATGGCATAGTGCGTCATGAATTCCTGCCTCCTGGTGAAACGGTCAATAAAGAGTATTACCTACAAGTTCAACGCCGTTTGCGTGAAGCAATCAGAAAAAAAATGCCCGGATCTGTTGAAAAATAATGCTTGTCTTTTGCACCACGATAATGCACCAGCTTACACGTCAACGCTTGTTCGTGAATTTTTTTGCCAAAAACAGTTCTGTAACGATGCCCCAGCCTCCATATTGGCCAGACATGTCTCCGTGTGACTTTTTCCTATTTCCAAAAATAAAGAGAACCTTAAAGGGCCGTCGTTTTACAGCCGTAGATAACATTAAAAGCGCATCGCTGAAAGAAATAAAGGCTGTCTCAAAGATCGAGTTTGGGAAGTGTTTCGAGGATTGGAAGAAGCGCTGGCACAAGTGCATAATCTCCAATGGGGACTATTTTGAAGGCGCCAACATCAATGTAGAAGAATAAATAACTATTTTGTTCAAAAAATTAAAATTCCCGTTACTGTCTGAACACACCTCGTGTGTGTGTATATATATATATATATATATATGTATATATATGAGTGTGTGTGTGTGTGTGTGTGTGTGTGTGTGCGCGCGCGCGTGTATGTACGAAAATGTATGCATATTTTAACGTTGATTACGATGGCGACTTTCTTTAAAGTGTAAAGTTATGAAATTGCGAATTTAAAGTTTGAAGACGCCGTAGTTTCAAACTTCTAAACGGACTAGTGCTAAAAACAAATTTATTTATAAAGTAGTCTGTTGAGCAGTTTTAAAATGGCGACGTCTCCAAATCTTTAAAAATTCTCAATTTTTGAACTCAAACCAACTTAGTCAACGTTAAAATATGCATGTATATGTGATTAAAATTTTTAAATGACATTGAATATACTAAAATAAACCAGACGGCTGTCAGGGTTCATTTTCTCATGTCTTAGTCAAAAAAAAAACTTTGTTGTTTTAAATTCCAAACAACCACGTCACATCAAATCTGTGTAGAACGATCGTTTAGTTGATATAGTTATATAGTTATTCATTTTAAGGAACTTAAAACCATTAAGTAAAAAAAATACAAATTATTGTTATTAATAGTAGTACTAAAATGAATTAATAAATATTAATAATATATATAATAATAATATTATTCAATAACCAAGGACAAGAAGCAACGGTTCCAAGGCAAAGTCAAATCCAAGCGAACGATCCAAATCTCTGACGAAGAAAGAAAAGCAAGATTACAACGAATTAAGCAATACTGGGCTACGAGGAAGGCACACAACATTAAAAAGTGATTGATTTAGTGTACCCCAAAGTTGGGCGAAACAGCAAAGAAGAATAATATTATTAAAAATATTAATACTATTAGCACTACTCAAAATTAGAAAAAACTTAATCTTTAATGCTTCTGTAATTATTGTCGGAAACAAAGTTACGCTTACGTCGACTGTTTAATTGGGTGAATTTGTTTTAAGCTTAAGTTAATGTAACTAATTAGCTCGAACAAAGCTGGCTTGAGTACCAATCCGTGATCCATGTCATCGCCTTGTCTGGGAGCCGAGAACACCGAATAGAATTAAAACACTGACCTTCCTTCTTTTGTGGCTTCAAATAATTCAATATGGCGAAGAACAACATTATTTATGCGTTGGAAAGGTGAGTATAATATTATTTTACTTTCTTCTCATTTAAAATTCACTTCTGCGGTTGACGTACAGTCGCACATCATTAGCACTCCCTTATATTTAATGTAGCAAAACTGAAATACTTTCATGAAAACAAATATAACGGATACGCAGTTAAATTTATACGGCGATTAATATATCTTTAGACAAAATTATGTTAACTTGAATACGGTATTTTTAATTCAAATTGGAAACAAAATAAATTCTAAAAGTATGTGTTTTCAAGTTTCTCGGGGAAGCCTACCCCCTACAGGGCGCGTGTCCAGGTGACGGATAGCGGAAGGCTCTAACCGGCCTGCCATCGAGTAGGTGGGAAATAAAATGCCACTCGCGCACCAACTGGTGGGCTGAAGAGAGTCCTAGCTGTAAAGAACGCAACTCATTTAGAAAGACGATACGCCAACTGGTGGGCTGAGGAGAGTCCTAGCTGTAGAGAACGCAACTCATTTAGAAGGACGATTCGCCAACAGGTTGGCTGAGGAGAATCCTAGCTGTAGAGAACGCAACTTATTTAGAAGGACGATACGCCAACAGGTGGCTGAGGAGAGTCCTAGCTGTAGAGAACGCAACTCATTTAGAAGGACGATTCGCCAACAGGTGGGCTGAGGAGAGTCCTAGCTGTAGATAACGCAACTCATTTAGGAGGACGATACGCCAACTGGTGGGCTGAGGAGAGTCCCAGCTGTAGAGAACGCAACTCATTTAGAAGGACGATTCGCCAACAGATGGGCTGAGGAGAGTCCCAGCTGTAGAGAACGCAACTCATTTAGAAGGACGATACGCCAACAGGTGGGCTGAGGAGAGTCCCAGCTGTAGAGAACGCAACTCATTTAGAAGGACGATTCGCCAACAGGTGGGCTGAGGAGAGTCCCAGCTGTAGAGAACGCAACTCATTTAGAAGGACGATTCGCCAACTGGTGGGCTGAGGAGAGTCCTAGCTGTAGAGAACGCAACTCATTTAGAAGGACGATTCGCCAACAGGTGGGCTGAGGAGAGTCCCAGCTGTAGAGAACGCAACTCATTTAGAAGGACGATTCGCCAACAGGTGGGCTGAGGAGAGTCCCAGCTGTAGAGAACGCAACTCATTTAGAAGGACGATTCGCCAACAGGTGGGCTGAGGAGAGTCCCAGCTGTAGAGAACGCAACTCATTTAGAAGGACGATTCGCCAACAGGTGGGCTGAGGAGAGTCCCAGCTGTAGAGAACGCAACTCATTTAGAAGGACGATTCGCCAACAGGTGGGCTGAGGAGAGTCCCAGCTGTAGAGAACGCAACTCATTTAGAAGACGATTCGCCGACAGGTTGGCTGAGGAGAATCCTAGCTGTAGAGAACGCAACTTATTTAGAAGGACGATACGCCAACAGGTGGCTGAGGAGAGTCCTAGCTGTAGAGAACGCAACTCATTTAGAAGGACACACCGACAGGTGGGCTGAGGAGAGTCCTAGCTGTAGAGAACGCAGCTCATTTAGAAGGACACACCGACAAGTGGGCTGAGGAGAGTCCTAGCTGTAGAGAACGCAACTCATTTAGAAGGACACACCGACAGGTAGGCTGAGGAGAGTCCTAGCTGTAGAGAACGCAACTCATTTAGAAGGACGGTACTCCAACAGGTGGGCTGAAGAGAGTCCTAGCTGTAGAAAACGCAATTCATTTAGAAGGACGATACGCCAACAGGTGGGCTGAGGAGAGTCCTAGATGTAGAGAACGCAACTCATTTAGAAGGACGATTCGCCAACAGGTGGGCTGAGGAGAGTCCTAGCTATTGAGAACGCATCTCATTTAGAAGGACACACCGACAGGTGGGCTGAGGAGAGTCCTAGCTGTAGAAAACGCAACTCATTTAGAAGGACGGTACTCCAACAGTTGGGCTGAGAAGAGTCCTAGCTGTAGAGAACGCAACTCATTTAGAAGGACACACCGACAGGTGGGCTGAGAAGAGTCCTAGCTGTAGATAACGCAGCTCATTTAGAAGGACACACCGACAAGTGGGCTGAGGAGAGTCCTAGCTGTAGAGAACGCAGCTCATTTAGAAGGACACACCGACAAGTGGGCTGAGGAGAGTCCTAGCTGTAGAGAACGCAACTCATTTAGAAGGACGATATTCCAACAGGTGGGCTGAGGAGAGTCCTACGCCAAATTAGAATCGAATCAAACATAATGTACGAACATCAGAATTATATCATTTTAAGCTACCCACCAACAGTTCACCTAAAGAGAGGATTGGTGCTCATTTCGAGGTCCTGTTTCTTGCCGTAATGACAGTTTCAGTAGCTTTAGTATAAGTAGCTCACTTTTATAAGAAGCAACAGTCTAAAAATTTAATAAATATACAAGTTATACAGTTGAGTATGTTTTAGATTGCCCTGTTTCTTAAATAAACTTGACTTTTGTGTTTAAAGTTTTGACCCTTAAAACATTAAATTTGCTCGACTGCTAAGAAAGGCGTAACTTTAAACTTTTTCAATTTTCATCAAGCTGCTGACTTCAACTTTTAAAATAAATACCTTCTGTAGTTAATTTATTGTTTAGAAAATCGATTCAGGTTAAAATATAAAACTTATGATGAGCAAGTAAAAGTTGTTTTTGTATATTTTTGTTAAACATGTTTTGAGTTATGTGAAGAATACATCTCAGAATATTTACATTTAAAATAATTTTATTTTGGAAATATTTAACAAATCACGCACTTAGACGGAGCACGTTAAGCGATTAAGGTAATTTATTAATGATATTTAATTTATTTGTTATTTATTATTTTAAAATAACCGTTTTGACGTAAAAGTAGAATATTTCCAATAACAATATTTTTTTTTACAAATTTCAAGTTACAAAATGTTGACATTTACTCTGCTTCGCTTTCAGATAATTGATAGTTTTTCAAATGAATCGACAAATTTTAAATGGTATTTATAGAGATTTTAACACTGATTATGTTGGTAAAGCCAATAGCGAAATTCACATTCACATTCACATTCAAATAGCGAAATGTGAAAAGGTTATATTTTTTAATTTGGTTGCGAGTTGGAGCAAATTATTTGGAGAAACGAATGCAGACTTAAAGCGAGAACTACATTGGAGTTGCCAGATATGATTTTTGGTGAAACGTAGAAACAATGTTCACACACGCACATGCAACATACACACACACACACACGAGCGCGCGCACACATTTATATATATATATATATATATATATATATATATATATATATATATATATAATATAAATATTTGTATCTATCTGTCTGTCTGTCTATCAGCCTGCCTGTCTGTCTGTCTTTCTTTCTGTCTATCTCTCTCTCTCTCTCTCTCTCTCTCTCTCTCTCTCTCTCTCTATATATATATATATATATATATATATATATATATATATATAAACAGCGATTAAACAGATAGAAGTCCTAAAGGAATGTGCAGAGAGGGTCGGTTTACAGATCTCGTTTAAAAACCGAATTTTCTGTGTACAAAATTAAATATTCAAGAACTAAACACAAAATATGGTAAGATAAACAGAGTCAAGCACTTCAAATATCTGGGAGAAATTCTTGAACCCACAGGTGGCGAGAAGGCTGCGCAAAGGGTTCGGTTACTGAGAATGAAGAGGGCTCTTGGTATAACGCGTGATATCTACAAAAAGAGATGTATGTCGACGCACACAAAAATCAGACACTACAACACAGTCATAAAACCGGAGGTATTATATGCAAGCGAGACGCTAGCACTCCACACAAAAGCTACCATGGAGGGTATTTTGAAGGAAGAACGCAAAATCTTGAGGAAGATCCTTGGTCCGAGATTAACAGAAGATGGATACAGGTTGCACTCCCGGAAGACCAAAGAGAAAATATCGAACCTGGCAGCAGATATCAGAAGAAGGAGGCTTCGGTTCTATGGACACATCAGGAGACTCCCAACAACGAGATTTGCCAACAGAATCCTTAAGTATATACAAGGTGTCAAATCAACAACGTCGTGGATCGCACAAGTCAGAATAGACCTACATGACGCAGAATATTTATTTAATTGAAAATTTATGGAAATATTTTAAGGTTTTGTTAATAAAGTATTCAATATCTTCTAAACAATTTAATCACAAATTGTTCCTGAAAATAAATAAATTATTATTAAAATACAAAAAATAAGGAATGATTTATCTCGTACTGGTTACTTTTGTATTACAAATGGGAACTAAGAAGGTTATTGTTATTGTTATCAACTTGTGGCAAAAATCTGCACTTTTGTCCGAAATTTCAGTGAAATACCGTGCAACGATTTTGAGAAACTGGACAAAATCGTCAACGATTTTAAAACGGCAAACGTATTCACCGCTATTTTGACGATCGTATCAAATCTCCCAAAAAAAAGTGCGAAACAAGAAGTTGTAATTTTTCGAACATTTGAAATAGCCACAAAACTGGTGTACGAATTTTGCTTTTTTAAGCTGTTAAAAAATTAATATTTTTTCCAAGATTCAATTAAAATCGGATCTAAATTGCGAATTTGACATTTCTAACGCGCGCGCGCGCACACACACACACACACACACACACAGACACACACACACACACACACACACACACAGACACACACACACACACACACACACACACACACACACACACACACACACACACACACACACACACACACACACACACACACACACACACACACACACACACACACACACACACACACACACACACACACACACACACACACACACACACACACACACACACACACACACACACACACACACACACACACACACACACACACACACACACACACACACACACACACACACACACACACACACACACACACACACACACACACACACACACACACACACACACACACACACACACACACACACACACACACACACACACACACACACACACACACACACACACACACACACACACACACACACACACACACACACACACACACACACAAAGACACACACACACACACACACACACACACACACACACACACACACACACACACACACACACACACACACACACACACACACACACACACACACACACACACACACAAAGACACACACACACACACACACACACACACACACACACACACACACACACACACACACACACACACACACACACACACACACACAAAGACACACATTTTAAACTACCATTAAACAGTGTTCTAGAGGCCGTATTTTTTAAATGAAATTAAGTGTGATTAAGAAATCAGCTCGTTTTTTATCTCATTTTACAACATGAATTCACTAACAATACGCTACGTGTTAAGTTCTCAAGTGTCAGCGTTGTATTTTACAATTTGCTAACATACTGTCTAGTAATTAATTACGAAGTAGCCTAGATATGTACTGCCTTAAATATATGCACCGTTATTAATAACGCTAACGCATTCTTTAAGAGATCGGAACCCATTCTTTTGAAGCAGGAAAGCAATATCACTAAAACACAAACCACTGTTGTTAAAGTGTGATTTCCCAGCGGAATTACTTATCTCAAATGGGGGAAGTAGCGTGCTGTAAGAGGGTTTATTTCGTAGATACCACGTTTAGGCCTACATGGCTGCTTGTTTTAATTAATTACCCCAAAGCACTTGAAAATCATTATTGGATCAACAAACTTTTAATTAGAACTCGATCGATTTGCAGAAGTAAATCGATTAATGATTGTTAACTGATTTTTCTAATAACTTTTTGGACTATATCGGCCCATAGATTATATTCGGAAACATGTTGACTGATAAATTTGGTAAATTAATTGCAAACGATTTCGAGGAAACCATATTTTTTAAAAAAAAATTTCTTTACCAAAAAATAGTTTTAAAAATCTTTTTTTTTAAATTAAAAAAGACCATTTTAAGATAAACGTGGGGTCAAGTTTTATAAAAAATCGGTCAATTAATTTACTCTTCAGCGTTGTGACTGAATATTATTTAATTAATAATTAATTAATAATAATAAATATTATATTAATTATCCAATATAATAGTGAGAACAATAAGAAAAACTATCTTTTTAAACGGTAATAGCGAGTTAGGTTAGAATAGTAACCAATAGGCATAAAACCTGATCTGTAGATGTAGAAAGAATGCTATTAGGGACCAAACAACCCTTAATTAAAACCATTTTAGATGACAAATTAAGTAATCTGACAGGTTCACAATGAAACATAGGAGAATCGCAATTCAATCAGGCCAGAAAGCTGAACAAAATGACGTTTCAAAATAGAAAATCGGCACGCAAACAGAAAGTACAGAGAATGGTAAAACGTTAAGTTCGGATCAGCTGGAAGTACAAAGTTCAACTCGGAGTCAATAACTAGCAAGATTTATGTAACCATGGTTACCAATGGCAATCACAAAGAAATTTAATTAAATTATAATAAAGATTAATTAATTGCTGAAGTAGGACGGACAATCAACATCTTTCGATTGGAAATGCTTTCAGCAGAGGTGGGGCAGTAATTACGCCGTTGAAGACGTCAACGTGAATTCTAACATCGCAAAATGAAATTTCTTTGGGAGGGAAATTTCGCTTTTTTGGTTGGTAAACATGCCAGAGTGGTTACCGCCAATGCCTGGCCATTAGAAAGAAGGATTAGTCACTTAGTTTCTGAGCTGAAAACGATTAGATGTGCTTCAGAAGAAGAAAACTACCTGATTGTCTTGTGCTGCCATCTGTAGTTAGTAAGCGTCTAAATAAGATAATCTATCTATAATTCGGTCTAAAACGTTCTACGCCGTCTTCCGATCTCCAACCTCCACCGATCACGGTCCCACCACAGGTCTTCTGGTAGATCCCTTTTTTAATTTCCTTTTCGACTCCCTCTCTCCAGCTCAGTCTTGGCCTTCCTCGTTTTCTTCTTCCAGGTGTTCGCCATTGCATGATTTTTTTGGGAATTCGATCATCCGGCATTCTTTGTACATGCCCATACCAAACCAGTTGTTTTGTTCTTATATCCTCTACAATTGTATGCTTTACGTCCATTATCCTCCGTATACTTTCATTTCTCACTATCTCTTTTCTTGATCTTCCTGCCGCTCTTCTCCAAAGTCCATCTCAGTAGCCAACAGCATTCTTTCTGTTCTGCTCTTAATTGGCCATACCTCACTACCATATGTTATAATGCTTTTTACAATAGTGTCATAAATTCTTTTTTTATTCTTTTTTGAAATGTTTTGATACCACAACACCCCGTTCAGCATAGATACAGCTCTCCTTCCAAATACTATTCGTTCTTTAATTCCTTCATCTAATGTACCATCTTGTGACATTTTAAGTCCTAGGTACGTATAATTTTGAGAATGCTGTATCCTCCGTCTATCTTCTAAAATTATGTCGTGCTGCCGTCCACCAATGCACATGCACTCCGTTTTCCCCAGATTCACTTCAAGTCCCCACTTACTGTATTCCTCTATTAATTTGCGAGCCATATATAAGATAATATAAAATTAAATTGAAAATGGAACAAAGTTCAGAAATCATCTTAATCAAATATTAAAGCATATAAACAGTAAACAAATTATAATTTGAAAATACATGTTTTCAATTATTGCTAATTATAATCAGCGGTAGTACAGACACTGGAATCGATAAAGAACTGTATAAGTTCGAGAGGCTTCAGGACGTCCTTACGACCATTACCGAATTTCGGCCTGCATTATTGCGAGTGGTTTTCGATCAGCTGATGGAACCAACGGCCTACAATACAAGGTACAGCTGATGACTTACTCTTTATACATTGATTAGACTTAAAAAAAATATTTCAAGTACAAATTATGAGGATTAATAATTTCAAATTTCAATTAAAATTAAAACTTTTTCGCAAATTTCAGAAATGATAAAACTGATTTGGTTAAACATTATTGAATTAATTTGAATATAATATGCCTGCAAAGATAAGGCATTATCAAACGGTAATTAAACCAGAAGCCTTATATGCAGCTGAAACATTATCTCTCACAACCCAAGGCCCACTTGAAAAGCTGGAGATCGAAGAAAGAAAGATATTACGAAAAATCTTAGGCCCCAAATTCCGTAACAATCAATTACTCCATATCAGGAATGAAACTCTTTACAACAAACTGAAACACTATCAGACACAATAAGAAAAAGGAGAATTGATTTTTATGGGCACATCCTCCGAATGGACAAAAATAGACTAACCAAAAAAATATTTGACTACTTTCGCAATAAAAGAGCCAAACCACTTTGGTTTGGAGAAACAGAGAAAGACATAACAGAACTACAAATCACTGACACTATGCTCATGGACAGAACAGCCAAAACAATAACCAAGGACAAAAAACAACGGTTCCTAGGCAAAGTCAAATCCAAGCGAACGATCCAAATCTCTGACGAAGAAAGAAAAGCAAGATCACAAAGAATGAAGCAATACTGGGCTACGACAATGAATACAGAATCTATTGTTCTGTATTCTATAGATTCTGTATTCATTGGCTACGAGGAAGGCACAGAACATTAAAAAGTGATTGATTTGGTGTACCCCAAAGTTGGGTGAAACAAATAAAGAAGATTCCTGCAAACATACCTGCTAGGCAGTATTACACCGAAAAATCTGGTTGCGAGAATGATGACTTCTGACGCCAACTTGAGGCCATTGCAGGATTCGCCGCAGTGGTCAAAAGGATTAAGAGGTTAAGGATTAACGTTCAAGAAAGAAGAGCCAATTCTGTAGACGGATAGACGGACAGCCAATCCACCTCCCCACGAAGTAATGCTTGCTGGCGATTCCGTGGGGTGGTTTGTAGAGAAATGCTTTTAATGGTTTTTTTAATGGGTATCAAAAACATATGGTATAAGTTGAACTTAACTTGAGTCCATATTCTGGGGAGTGACGGTACCCCCCCAGGTCGTCTAAAAAAGATTTTTTACCTTTTTTAAAATTTGAAACACACACACACACAAAGTGATCTTCTGTGGGTCATATAGACAGAGATTATTTTAAATTTGTAATATTAACAAGCACAATCTAACTTATGTTAAATTATGTTTAATATATTAATTTTAATATAAGTGCTTGTGATAGTAAATTTAATATAATGCATTTGTAAAATATAGAAATATCAAGATGATAACATAAATATTCGATCAAAGCCCTTGAAAACCTTACAAAATCTGGCAATACGCCAAAGCTAAAAATTGCAAACCTTTAGTTTCCGGTTTTGGCGCATACCCAAACCAAAAGAGGCGAAGGGATTACCTTCATTTTAATAGTGTTTTATTCGTTACAGTTAGCAACAATCCCCTTATAAGTACAAGTTAAACAGATTACAATGTCATTCTGCCTTCTTGTAAGTACAATTATGTATCACAAAACAATATTCTAATCACTGTTTTCAGTATAATGATCTGCCTTTCCTAGCTTCGTCAATTCTACTTTCGTTGACGCATTTCGTTGACTACATCTTCAAAAACAATATCTATACTATAAAAGAGTACAGATATAGTTTTTGAAGATGGAGGTTCTCCGAAACTCGTCAACGAAAGTTGAATTGACGAAGCTAGGAAAGGCAGATCATTATACTGAAAACAATGATAATAATCCTAGCAGAAAAGAAGAAGAATATAAAAAGAATATTCTATATATTTTAATTTATTTAATTTACATGTTCTGACTGAGACGAGACGGTTGTAACAATAACTATGAAATTTAGTCAGTAGAGAATATGCAATGCCGTAATGATCGCGTGACTTGCATCACAAAGCTAACATGACACGAAGTGGGTTAACTCCTACAAAATAAACAAGTAAATGGAAGGCATGCTGGGAATTGATTTTATCGGTTTTGGAGCTTCCTAATAATTCCAAAGCGACACATTGATTATTTTTATGAAGCTGCGCAATCTATGAGAGAAAATGTTTACTATCTGCACTGTAGAATACGCAGCGTATGGACTAAAGGCGGATCTTACGATTAGAGGTGGGCGTTTCTGCTATTTTTCCAAAACGTCAACAAACTGTTTGTTGAGGGAAAAAGCTGCTTTTTAAAACAGTTGGAAAAAAACAGGTTTAGAAAACTGAAACTCAAAGTTGTATTAGCAGCTAAAACATAAAGCACATACATTCAGTTTTCTAAGACTACTTTTTCATTCCCACTGCCACCATGTCCTTAACTGTTTTTGGGTGTAAAACATAAACTTAACTATTTTTGGATATGAAAGGATAAAAATAATCCTTACAAGTGTAGTAATAATTAAATTACATTATCAAAACGTAATAAATATGTAAACTATTTTATGTACAAAATGCAATGAATTTCTAATAGAAGCATTCTTTTTTTTACTTAAAAATTAAATAGTCCTTTGCATAACCAAAATGCAAACGATTTAGAATATTTTTAGTTTATTTAAAATATTGATGATTGATAATAAATATAAAAAATATGTTTAAATAAAATTAGGCTCTGTATCTACAAAATGTGAGAGGTTGTTACTACAACTCGCAACAAAATAGAGATAAACGTTGACATTGATCAAACAGTTCTTACTACACTACAAGCAACTTTGAAAAAAGGGAAAAAGCATAAAAGCAGGTAGAAGAAAAGCAGTTAGCAGGAAAACAGTTTTAGCGCTTGCGGCAACGTTCGAATAGAACGTAGGTGTGGTAGTGCGGAAAGCCGTTCCTTGTTTAACAAATCATAAACCAGTCCAAATCCAACTGCTTGTTTCCGTTTGAAAAAGCAGTTCGTTTGTCATTTATAGAAAAGCAGTTTTTTTTAACAGTTTGGTGTTTTCTGCCCCACCACTACTTACGATGTTGGTGGGTCCGATAAGGGCTTTTTATTTAGACGTTTCTCTGTACGTCCGTCCGTCCGTCCGTCTGTGTGCTACACGTTACTGGAGGCAAAATTAATCTCAGCGTGTATGGCCAGTCTGATTGGCCTTTGTGTCAAGGTCATTTGTAATTTGTTAAAAAAGTTTTGAAACTGTTTTCTTCAACTGATTTTCTCAAAATCGATCTCAAAAATTCAAAAATATCCTAAACTGTGGTAAAAAAATCAGCCCAGTTTATCGAATCGGTTCATCAGGATGCGTTTAATATTTTGGCCTTCGTAACTGAAACTGTACAAACTTTGAAAAGGAATCAATGGCTGAAAAATAAATTAAAAAATAAAATGAGCTTTGACCAACGTCACCGTTTTGTTTCGATGTATTTCCGGATAGTATTTTTTTAATTTTGAAATTTGTTATACTGACTAGTTTTAAGCCTTCAAATATCAACAATATTTTAAAAAAATCTTATAAAATATTTCGAGCACTTATTCCTATTTTTGGATTGGATTTTTTCGGAAACAACGAAATGAGAAGATTTGAATGTTTAGCATGATCTTGATAACCCTGCAGTGTTTCTATAACCTATAATTTGCCGCCTCGGTGGTCTAGTTGATAAAATACTGGGCTTTCACCCCAAGGACCCGGGTTCGATTCCCGGCCAGGGCTTGGCATTTTCATACGCTATAAATCATCCCATCGTCTGCATTAGCCCAAGTGCGCACTATAGTCGGACGTTAAAAAAAAAAAAAAAATTTATAACCTATTAGATTATAACCGTCCAATAATTTTGTACATTTAATCTTCCTTTCAAAAAGAAAAAGTTTTTATTGAAGTAAAACTCATAGCTGTAGAATAATTTGTCTTTCAACTTGTAACAATTAATTATAACCTAAACTACAGTCCTATCCACTGATACCTTATCAGCTGATGTAAGCTTTGATTTTTTTAAATTTTAAGGCGCATTAAGGCTATTATCGCCTCTCTAAATGTAAGTGTGAGTATAAAGTGTTTAAGTCGTAAGTGTAAATGTGTGTTAGACTGGGGTACCGCGAGGGACGTCTAAATCCTCTCAATAGATGCTGCTAGTCTGCACTCCCTGCGGGGATGTAGACTTTGAACCAGTTGTAAATGGTGCAAAAACATTACAGAAAATATCGTACAAAAAACAAGTCGAAAAACAAAATAAGCCCAACTGCTGTTCAATTTTGGTTTCTTAGTTTATTCCAGAACAGAAAATTTCTTTAATTTACATTGCGCTACAGTAACTTGAGTTTATGACCAAAATTTGTGCAAAGTGTGATATACCAGATTTGAAAAGACTATTTAAGAGGCTCGTCTTTTCATTTCCCCCCGTTAGCTACTCAACAGAATATTTTTGGATATAGGGACGCATACTTTCGTTTGGGTGAAATTTGACAAAAATCATCAGAGCTGGTTTTGAGAAATCCTCATTTTTTTACCAGAAAGAGATTTAAAGAACTTTTTTGGGAAAAAAATTTAAAAAATAGTTACAAAATGTAACATAATCTGGATAATTCTGCAATACTACCATTAATTGGTCTGAACTGTTAATTAATTACTGAAAGAGATGTGCAGTAAACATACAGGAGACTTTCAAGACAGTGTTGTAGCCTACGATCTCATTCGTAAAAATTATTATTAGCTATTTTACATCAAAAAATGAGTTATTGGAGAGGCAATCATGCAAAGGTTTCGAATCTCTCTCTCTCCCTTCCCCCCCTCTCTCTCTCCCTCTCTCCCTCTCTCTCTCTCTCTCTCTCTCTCTCTCTCTCTCTCTCTCTCTCTATATATATATATATATATATATATATGTGTGTGTGTGTGTGTGTGTGTGTGTGTGTGTGTGTGTGTGTGTGTACGAGGTGTGTTTAGAAAGTAACGAGAATGTTTAAAATTTGCGGGCTTGGAGAGTCCGTTTGTCAAACATTTTTTTTATTATGTTGGTATACATGCTCTTGAAGTATGATAAAACTTTCAGCTGTTTTCATTGTTGACTTTCTCTGTGACAGCCAATAAGGTTAGACGTGTTTTTATGAGCTCGGCGAGTTTCGTTTGTTAAAAGAAATGGATCAAAGAATTTGTATCAAATTTTGCGTAAAAAGTGTAACAAAGTGTGTGAAATGTTAAAAAAGGCCTATGGTGAGTCTGCTATGAATAAAGCAAGAGTTTACGAGTGGTATAAGCGTTTCCAAAAAGGCCGTGAAGACGTTGAAGATGACGAACGCCCTGGACGCCCCATCACATCAACAACCCATAAAAACGTGGAAAAGTCAAAGAAATGGTTATGAACAATCGCCGAATCACAATTAGAGAGGTCGCTGATGATGTTGGAATATCGATTGGATCATGTCATGACATTGTTTCTAATGTTTTGTGTATGAAATGCGTGACAGCAAAATTCGTTCCAAAATTGTTGAATTTAGAACAAAAACAGCAGCGAATGGAAGTTGCTCAGGAGTCACTAAATGAAGTCAACGACGATGCAGAATTACTGAAACGTATAGTAACAGGTGACGAACATGGATTTACGGATATTACGTTGAAACTAAGGCTCAATCATCCCAGTGAAGGCATTCTGGCTCGCCAAGACCGAAAAAGGCTTGACAAGTGCGGTCGGACGTGAAGGTTATGCTCACTGTGTTCTTCGATATTAATGGCATAGTGCATCATGAATATCTGCCAACAGGTGAAACGGTCAATAAGGAGTACTACCTACAAGTTCAACTCCGTTTGCGTGAAGCGATCCGAAAAAAACCCGGATCTGTGGAAAAACAATTCATGGCTTTTGTACCACGATAATGCACCAGCTCACACTTCATTGCTTGTTCATGAATTTTTGGCCAAAAACAGTACTGTAACAATGCCCCAGCCTCCATATTCGCCAGTCATGGCTTCGTGTGACTTTTTCATATTTTCAAAAATAAAGAGAACCTTAAAGGGCTGTAGATAACATTAAAAGCGCATCGCTGAAAGAACTAAAGGTTATCTCAAAGATCGAGTTTGAGATGTGTTTTGAGGATTGGAAGAAGCGCTGGCACAAGTGCATAATCTCCAATGGGGACTATTTTGAAGGCGACAAAAACAATGTGGAAGAATAAATAAATATTTTGTTCAAAAAATTAAAATTCTCTTTACTTTCTGAACACACCTCGTGTGTGTGTGTGTGTGTGTGTGTGTGTGTGTGTGTGTGTGTGTGTGTGTGTGTGTGTGTGTGTGTGTGTGTGTGTGTGTGTGTGTATATATATATAAGTAAGTACTTCTTTACGCTCAGTACAGCAAATTTTATAGTGCTGTAAAATCAAATTGAAAAAACAAAAAATCAAAACTAGGTTCGCGGTGTAACCTGGGTCATTCACTTTGAAGGCGCGTAGTTTCTAATTATTTTTCTTCTTACACTTTCGGTAGACTATTTAAAGACTGAACTATTAAAATTTATTCTTGGTCCGCTTTTGATTGCGGCGTAAACGACCAATCAATTATTTTATGTAATATAAATTATTATATAAAATAATATATAATATATAATAATATATAATATATTAATATTAATATAATATAAATAATTTTATATTATATAAATTTAATTATTATATATAATTAATTTTATATATAGTTATATATTACGTCTTCCTTTTTCTGCCATGACGTATGAACATTTTAGTAAACTTGGAAATTTCTAAATCTAATTTAAAGGGAGAAAACATAATAAATGAACAGACATCGTCGCAAGCAGATATTACGTTTAAAAATCTAAAAATTTTCAAAAATTAACAGGAGGGACGACCGTTGAAGAGAAAGTTTGAAAGGAGCCAATCAGAAGCGAGCGAAAACGTATGATTTTGAAGAGCCAATCAGAAGCGAGCACGTCAGGTTGAATAGAGGAGGGGTACGAGGTGGAGATAGAAAATTATAAATAGGACGGACCATAATATTGGTGACCAGTATAGATATAGTTTTTGAAGATAGAAGTTCTCCGAAACGCGTCAACGAAAGTAGCATTGAGGAAGCTAGGGAAGGCAGATCATTATACTGAACGCAGTGATCATAATCTTAGTAGAATAGAAGAAGAATATATTTGTAAATATATATTTGTAGTAGACTTGAAACTTGGCACAAAAACAAATTTTTAGTAATTGCTTGAACAAGTTTGTTTGGAAAAAGTCCCCACAAAGTTTCAAATTGTGACCATTTTAAATATTTACAAATTTATAATATTTTGCTGTCAATTTCTTAAAGTCTGATTTAATCGTCGTAATCTTTATGAATAACATTTTCAAAACCTCAAACTTTCATTAATAAAGAAATCTGAGTGATAATTTTTTGTTTGTATTTTGTATTTTGTATATTGTATGTTTTGTATTTTGTATATATGTATATATGTTTTGTATATATGTATTTGTATTTTGTATTTTGTATTTTGTATTTTGTATTTTGTATTTTGTATTTTGTATTTTGTATTTTGTATTTTGTATTTTGTATTTTGTATTTTGTATTTTGTATTTTGTATTTTGTATTTTGTATTTTGTATTTTGTATTTTGTATTTTGAATTTTATATTTTGTATGTTGTGTTTTGTATTTTGTATTGCAGTTTTAATTTTAAAATACAAATTTTAATGCTGATTATTACGGCGAAATCTGACTAAGAGGCTGCGTAAAACAAAAATCAGTGATTGTAATTTCCCTTGCGTTACGTCATCGATACAGCCGCTGCTATTATAATTAGTTAAAGAGCAAATATAATTTCTTTTAAATTTACGATATAAAAATCTATGTACGAAAAAAGACACTTTTTTCCAAATTAGTTTTTTCCCAACGATTCTTAAGTTTATTTTATTATTTTACAATGGTTATATAAAACACGCAGACTTGTACTGTAGATGTGTTTGAATAATGCATAACACCTCTGCACGACTCTCATGCGAACGTACCTACTGCATTAACATATTTATTTGTTGTGGCCTAAACGTCTCTCCAAGGACAAATTTTAGATCCAGTTTCCTTTAGTCGGTTACAGTGCCTTAACGATGTTTGTTGAACGTAAAGCTAATTTCACACCAAAATAAAATCAATTTTAACTTGGTAAATATTTAGTTGATGTAAACAATTTTTCACTATCATAATCAGTTAAACCTTCTTCTAATTAGCATTTTAAAATTTCAATCGTTTTGTAAATACGAAGCCCTGACCGCCATCAAAAGTATTTCCGTATTTTCAATAGAAACTGAAAATTCAAAATATTCTTTCATGCGGCTTTTAACATTGAAAATGAAAAAAAGTGTAAAACATACGATTTTTAAAGATGCGGAGGAATCACCGTCACGTGGAAACTGTTAAGCGAATTTTGCAGAGTAACGAAACCTTAAAAACTACCGAAAACGATTTTTTTATTCAAATCGGCATTAGTAGCACTCAAATGTTCAAAATACTTTGGTAATTACGAAAATGAATTGCTGCATCTTATGTTTTCTTATTTGTAATTTAACAATTTAAATTAAAATTGAAAGCAGAATTTTAACTTTAGTAAACTCATTCTTTCATAAAATTTTAAGATAAAAAAGTGGCGAGTTTTTTTAGATTTTAAATAGCTCCAACTTTTATTAGCAACAGTGTTTGTAGCGGGTATGTATGTGAGGTGTGTTCAGAAAGTAACGAGAATTTTTAAATTTCGCAGGATTGGAGAGTCCGATTGTCAATCATTTTTTTCATTATGTTGGTATACATGCCCTTGAAGTATGATAAAACTTTCAGCTGTTTTCATTGTTGACTTTGTCTGTGACAGCCACTAAGGTTAGACGTGTTTTTATGAGCTCGGCGATTTTCGTTTGTTAAAAGAAATGGATTAAAGAATTTGTATCAATTTTTGCGTAAAAAAATGGAATAGTGTAAAAAAGGCCTATGGTGAGTCTGCTATGAATAAAGCAAGAGTTTACGAGTGGTATAAGCGTTTCCAAGAAGGCCGTGAAGACGTTGAAGATGATGAACGCCCGCCCTGGACGCCCCAGCACATCAACAACCGATGAAAACGTGGAAAAAGTGAAAGAAATGGTTACTAACAATCGCCGAATCACAATTAGAGAGGTCGCTGATGTTGTTGGCATATTGATTGGATCATGTCATGACATTGTTTCCAATGTTTTGTGTATGAAACGCATGGCAGCAAATTTCATTCCAAAACTGTTGAATTTTGAACAAAAATAGCGGCGAATGGAAGTTGCTCAGGAGTCATTAAATAAGTCAACGACTATGCAGAATTACTGAAACGTATTACAACAGGTGACGAAACATGGCTTTACGGATATGACATCGAAACTAAGGCTCAATCATCCCAGTGGAGGCATTCTGGCTCGCCAAGACCGAAAAAGGCTCGACAAGTGCGGTCGAACGTGAAGGTTATGCTCATTGTGTTCTTCGATATTAATGGCATAGTGTATCATGAATTCCTGTCACCAGGTGAAACGGTCAATAAGGACCTACAAGTTCATCGCCGTTTGCGTGAAGTAATCCGGATCTATAGAAAAACAATTCATGGCTTTTGCCCACGATAATGCACCAGCTCACACTTCATTGCTTATTCGTGAATGTTTGGCCAAAAACAGTACTGTAACGATGCCCAGTCTCCATATTCGCCAGACATGGCTCCGTGTGACTTTTTCCTATTTCCAAAAATAAAGAGAACCTTAAAGGACCGTCGTTTTACAGCCGTAGATGACATTAAAAGCACATCGCTGAAAGAACTAAAGGCTATCTCAAAGATCGAATTTGAGAAGTATTTCGAGTATTGGAAGAAGCGTTGGCACAAGTGCATAATCTCCAATGGAGACTATTTTGAAGGCGACAACTTCAATGTAAA
>CM040188.1:60077006-60119506 GCA_022606455.1 Callitettix versicolor | reverse complement strand
GATGAAGAGCTTCCAAAATAATTAAAAATAATTTATTTTTGTTTCATTTTATTTTATTTCTGCTTGTTTTTTAAAACATTAATTTCACTGAAACGTTTTAATTCCAAAATAACGGTTATGGTTTTTCCTAAATTCGACGATTTTTGTTTGTTTGTGAAAGAACATAATCACAAAAGAAGTGAATAACAAAATGTATTTTCCGCCTCGGTGGCCTAGTTAATAGCGTACTAGGCTTTTACCCCGAGGACTCGGGTTCGATTCTCGGCCAGGACTTGGCATTTTCATACGCTATAAACCATACCATCGTCTGCATTAGCCCAAGTGTGCACAATAGTCGGACGTTAAACACAAAAAAAAAAAATGTATTTGTATTAAAAATAAGTGATATTCTTCCGCGGTTATTTATCTTTTTTTAATTTTTCACTATTATAATCTTCATACAAATACACAAAAAATAGCATTTTATATTTTCAGTTTACACTGAATATACGAAAACGAACCGTGGTTCAAACTTGGCATAAAATGCGATTTTGGCAACAGCTTCGACAAGTTCGTTACGCAGCACAGTTTAACAGTTTCAAAATGGTGGCTCGCCATTTCAGATCTTAAAAGTCAAAGGCTACGTTTTAAGCAAACCTTTTTTGAAAATCTGATTTAAAATTAAAATTTTAATAAAGTAACATTTAAAATTTTCGAAATCCTCTGAATATACGAAAACACAATTGACGTATTACTATTTATTGTTTGTTGTTGTCTACACAATAGGTAGATATTACTTTTTATTGTTTGTTTGGTTGTTGTTGTCTACAAAATAGGTAGATATTACTTTTCATTATTTGTTTGTTTGTTGTTGTCTGCACAAAATGTAGACATTACTTTTTATTGTTTTTTTTGTTTGTTGTTGTCTACACAATATGTAGACATTACTTTTTATTGTTTGTTTGTTTGTTGTTGTCTACACAATATATAGACATTACTTTTTACTGTTTGTTTGTTTGTTGTTTGTTTGTTTTTGTCTACACAATATGTAGACATTACTTTTTATTATTTGTTTGTTTGTTGTTGTCTACACACTATGAAGACATTACTTTTTACTGTTTGTTTGTTTGTTGATTGTTGTTGTTTATTTGTTGTTGTCTACACAATATGTAGACATTTTTTTTATTGTTTGTTTGTTTGTTGTTGTCTACACACTATGAAGACATTACTTTTTATTGTTTCTTGTTTGTTTGTTGTTGTCTATACAATATGTAGACATTACTTTTTATTGTTTGTTTGTTGTTGTTACACAATATGTAGACATTACTTTTTATTGTTTATTTGTTTGTTGTTGTCTAGACAATATGTAGACATTACTTTTTACTGTTTGTTTGTTTGTTGTTTGTTGTTGTTTGTTTGTTGTTGTCTACACAATATGTAGACATTACTTTTTATTGTTTGTTTGTATGTTGTTTGTTGTTGTTTGTTTGTTGTTGTTACACAATATGTAGACAATACTTTTTGTTGTTTGTTGTTGTCTACACAATATGTAGACATTACTTTTTATTGTTTGTTGTTGTCTACATAATATGTTTGTTGTTTTGTTTTTTTGTTGTTTTTTTTGTTTGTTTGTTTGTTGTTGTCTACACACTATGAAGACATTACTTTTTACTGTTTGTTTGTTTGTTGTTTGTTGTTGTCTACACACTATGTAGAAATTATTTTATTGTTTGTTTGTTTGTTGTTGTCTACACACTATGAAGACATTACTTTTTACTGTTTGTTTTTTTGTTATTTGTTGTTGTTTGTTTGTTGTTGTCTACACAATATGTAGACATTACTTTTTATTGTTTGTTTGTTTGTTGTTTGTTTGTTGTTTGTTGTTGTTACACAATATGTAGACATTACTTTTTATTGTTAGTATGTTTGTTGTTGTCTACACAATATGTATACATTACTTTTTATTGTTTGTTTGTTTGTTGTTTGTTTGTTGTTTGTTGTTGTTTGTTTGTTGTTGTTACACAATATGTAGACATTACTTTTTATTGTTAGTATGTTTGTTGTTGTCTACACAATATGTATACATTACTTTTTGCTGTTTATTTGTTGTTGTCTACACAACATATAGACATTACTTTTTATTGTTTGTTTGTTTGTTGTTGTCTACACAATATGTAGACATTACTTTTTATTGTTTGTTGTTTGTTGTTGTCTACACAATATGTAGAAATCCCATTTTAAAACTCCAAAAATGTTCGCTCGAAAAGGTTTTTAAAACATTTAGCGCGTCAGATCCAATGAAAGCAGACATTTATTGAGTAAATATGATTACTTGTACGATTGTCAAGTCCGTCATAAATCGCAACGCAGGCTTGACTGTGTTTGGCATCGAGTATTCCGTTTGTAACAACCCTTTAACAATTCACAAGAGTCATGCATACATATCGAACTGGTTCGAGAACAAAATTCTAATCGTTTCTGTGCACTGATGATTTCATTTTTTTATTGAAATGAAACGATAATTACGACGTCTAGTATTGTACATACAAAAATGTAGCGTATTGTTGTTGGCGAATGAGATATTGGAACTGTCATCTTAGTAAGACCCAGACCCAAAACGTGAAATTAGGGCCGATCTTGACCTCAAGAACATATGAAGAACATTTTTTAAGGGATATTTATAATATATATATATATATATATATATATATATATATATATATATATATATATATATATATATATACGAGGTGTGTTCAGAAAGTAACGAGAATTTTTTAATTTTGCGGGCTTAGAGAGTCCGATTGTCAAACATTTTTTTTATGTTGGTATACATGCCCTTGAATTATGATAAAAATTTCAGCTGTTTTCAATGTTGACTTTGTCTGCGACAGCTACTAAGGTTAGACGTGTTTTTATGAGCTCGGTGATATTCGTTTGTTAAAAGAAATGGATCAAAGAATTTGTATCAAGTTTTGCGTAAAAAATGTAATAAAGTGTAACAAAGTGTGTGAAATGTTAACAAAGGCCTATGGTGAGTCTGCCATGAATAAAGCAAGAGTTTACGAGTGGTATAAGCGTTTCCAAAGAGGCCGTGAAAACGTTGAAGATGACGAACGCCCTGGACACCCCAGTACATCAACAACCGATGAAAACATGGAAAAAGTGAAAGAAATGGTTATGAACAATCGCCGAATCACAATTAGAGAGGTCGCTGATGATGTTGGCATATCGATTGGATCATGTCATATGACATTGTTTCCAATGTTTTGTGTAGTCTTACAAAATATGTATATCTTAGTTTCAAAAACAGCTAGGTACATTTGGCTTAACACGACCTGCATCACTGCTTTAAAAACAGCTTGGTACTACAATTGGCTCAGTAGTAATTGTATATTATTAAAAATTACAGGTTACAACGATTGGCTCATAACTCTCTATGCTATTAATATTGATTCCATAAATCTCTCTCGATATTAATCTCTCTCAATATTGATTCCATAAATTTTATTAAAATGTTAGCGTACATTTTTGGATGGATGGAAATTAAGTTTATTTCCGCACATCATTCGTCGAAGCATAGAGAAAATACCGTGATGTTCTAGGTTCCAAGACTCTATAAATTTACTTTTAGGCTTACATTTGTGTAAGTCAATTGCTGAAGACCAAATAAATTTACCAATTCTCAGGAATTTCAGCATTTAGGCTTGGTTTGTTCTCTCGTAACCAAATTTCTCAAAAAGCAATATTTTTGACACTTTTTGGTTTAACGATTTCAATAAAATTTTTCTCAAATGTAATCCAAAACAAAATGGAATAGGTTAGATAACTGTTTTGTTTAATTTGAATTATTCAAAATATATTCAAAATTTGGCCCTATTTGTGTTAGTTTATTATAGTAATATATCATCCTGCATTAAAATTCAAAAACTTTTAAATATTACAAATTCGGATTGATTCTTTCGGTTGAATTAACCAGATTGAAAACAAACGGATTATAGTATACTCACTTTGAAACAAAAAAATACTGAAAGAGGAAATGTAGCGATCATGAAAATCATACTGAGTGTCATGGCTGCAAGAATCAACAATCCCATTGCTTCTGGCTCAGCTGTAAAAACATGTGGTGTTATGTTTAAAGAACATAAGGAAATACATAGAAAAATAGGTTACTTCTATGCATCGTTAACGGTAAGTACATTCAAATGTAATAGTTCTCAAAGGCAGCAGTTAGATGTGAATGCTTGTGCTTTAAAACTTGTATTAGTTTTATTGTACTTTGTTCAACAATTTCACTTCAATACAATATACGAGGTGTGTTCAGAAAGTAACGAGAATTTTTAAATTTCGCGGGCTTGGAGTGTCCGATTGTCAAACATTTTTTTAAATTCATGCCCTTGAATTATGATAAAAATTTCAGCTGTTTTCATTGTTGACTTTGTCTGTGACAGCCACTAAGGTGAGCTTGGCGATATTCGTTTGTTAAAAGAAATGGATCAAAGAATTTGTATCAAATTTTGCGTAAAAAATGGAATAAAGTGTAACAAAGTGTGTGAAATGTTAACAAAGGCCTATGGTGAGTCTGTTATGAGTAAAGCAAGAGTTTACGAGTGGTATAAGCGTTTCCAAAAAGGCTGTGAAAACGTTGAAGATGACGAACGCCCTGGACGCCCCAGCACATCAACAACCGATGAAAACATGGAAAAAGTGAAAGAAATCGTTATGAACAATCGCCGAATCACAATTAGAGAGGTCGCTGATGATGTTGGCATATCGATTGGATCATGTCATGACACTGTTTCCAATGTTTTATGTATGAAACGCGTAGCAGCAAAATTCGTTCCAAAATTGTTGAATTTCGAACAAAAACAGTGGCGAATGGAAGTTGCTCAGGAGTCACTTAATGAAGTCAACGACGATGCAGAATTACTGAAACATATTATAACAGGTGAAGAAACATGGGTTTACGGATATGACATCGAAACTAAGGCTCAATCATCCCTGTGAAGGCATTCTGGCTCGCCAAGAGAGAAAAAGGCTCGACAAGTGCGGTCGAACGTGGAGGTTATGCTCACTGTGTTCTTCGATATTAATGGCACAGTGCATCATGAATTCCTGCCACCAGGTCAATAAGGAGTACAATCTACAAGTTCAACGCCGTTTGCGTGAAGCAATCCGAAAAAAACGCTCGGATCTGTTGAAAAACAATTGATGGCTTTTGCATCACGATAATGCACCAGCTCACACTTCATTGCTTGTTCGTGAATTTTTGGCCAAAAACAGTACTGTAACGATGTCCCAGCCTCCATATTCGCCAGACATGTCTCCATGTGACTTTTTCCTATTTCCAAAAATAAAGAGAACCTTAAAGGGCCGTCGTTTTACAGCCGTAGATGACATTAAAAGCGCATCGCTGAAAGAACTAAAGGCTACATCAAAGATCGAATTTGAGAAGTTTTTCGAGGATTGGAAGAAGCGCTGGCACAAGTGCATAATCTCCAATGGGGACTATTTTGAAGGCGACAACATCAATGTAGTAGAAGAAATAAATATTTTGTTCAAAAAATTAAAATTTTCGTTACTTTCTGAACACACCGCGTATATATATTATATAGATACGTAGCATCACAGCTAAATGTATAGATTTATGTAAACAATTCTGTAGTATGGTAAACAAGTTAGATTTCAAAACTTTGTAAATATGAATTTTCCCACGAACCACGAGTGGCAGTTCAATTAACAAAGTCGTAAATTTAATTAGAAGATTTAGAAATTAACAATGTTTTTGCAGCCGTAAGCTACGGTAAAGTTTTCAAAGAATTTGAAAGTTGCGTTCTGTGGTTTTTGTTGTATTAATTAATAGTATTGTGTCAGTGAGAAGTTTATAAAAGTGAGTGAATACGGAGTTTGCGGTTTTTTTGCACCACGTAGTCAACCGGGAGAATCACACACACTCACACACTTTCTCTCTCTCTCTTTCTCTCTCTCTCTCTCTCTCTCTCTCTCTCTCTCTCACACACACACACACACACAACACACACACACTCACATTGTCTCTCCCCTCTCTCTCTCTCACACACACACTCTCTCACACACTCTCCCTTTTTGTCTCTCTCTCTTTCTATCTTAGCACCATGTAGTCAACCGGGAGAAGTCTAAGCAGCACGTAGTCAACCGGGACAAGTCTTAGTAGCACGTAGTCAACCGAGAGAAGTCTTAGCAGCACGTAGTCAACCGGGAGAAGTCTTAGCAGCACGTAGTCAACCGGGAGAAGTCTTAGCAGCACGTAGTCAACCGGGAGAAGTCTTAGCAGCACGTAGTCAACCGGGAGAAGTCTTAGCAGCAAGTAGTCAACCGGGAGAAGTCTTAGCAACACGTAGTCAACCGGGAGAAGTCTTAGCAGCACGTAGTCAACCGGGAGAAGTCTTAGCAGGACGTAGTCAACCGAGAGAAGTCTTAGCTGCACGTCGTCAACCGAGAGAAGTCTTGGTAGCACGTATTCAACCGGGAGAAGTCTTAGCAGCACGTAGTCAACCGAGAGAAGTTTTAGCAGCACGTAGTCAACCGAGAGAAGTCTTAGCAGCACGTAGTCAACCGGGAGAAGTCTTAGCACGTAGTCAACCGGGAGAAGTCTTAGCAGCACGTAGTCAACCGGGAGAAGTCTTAGCAGCACGTAGTCAGCCGGGAGAAGTCTTAGCAGCACGTAGTCAACCGGGAAAAGTCTTAGCAGCACGTAGTCAACCGGGAGAAGTCTTAGCAGCACGTAGTCAACCGGGAGAAGTCTTAGCAGCACGTAGTCAACCGGGAAAAGTCTTAGCAGCACGTAGTAAACCGGGAAAAGTCTTAGCAGCACGTGGTCAACCGGGAGAAGTCTTAGCAGCACGTAGTCAACCGGGAGAAGTCTCAGCAGCACGTAGTCAATCGGGAGAAGTCTTAGCAGCACGTAGTCAACCGGGAGATGTCTTAGCAGCACGTAGTCAACCGGGAGAAGTCTTAGCAGCACGTAGTAAACCGGGAGAAGTCTTAGCAGCACGTATTCAACCGGGAGAAGTCTTAGCAGCACGTAGTCAACCGGGAGAAGTCTTAGCAGCACGTAGTCAACCGGGAGAAGTCTTAGCAGCACGTAGTCAACCGGGAGAAGTCTTAGCAGCACGTAGTCAACCGGGAGAAGTTTTAGCAGCACGTAGTCATCCAGGAGAAATCTTAGCACCATGTAGTCAACCGTGAGAAATCTTAGCACCATGTAGTCAACCGGGAGAAGTCTTAGCACCATGTAGTCAACCGGGAGAAGTCTTAGCAGCACGTAGATTACACCATGTAGTTAGCGTGAGAGTCTTTTATAATTAATAGTTTTTCAAGTAGGTTATGTAAACAGATACTGTATACAAGTCACGTGTTTTATTAAAGTTTTTTGATAATTAAATAATAATTTCGTATAGAGTGTTTCGTCTAAATTAGAAATCAGCCAAGAGGTAAAGTTTTGTTTATTTTGTATTAATTTAGCTTTATTTGAAGTTTTTTTTTGATCATCGATAACGTCAGTTGCATCGAGATAAAAATCCACAGCGACATTAAGGAACTCCAGGAATTACTGCAAAAGACAGTAGCGATATTCAAGTAAGATTAATGGAATTAAAGTAACTACCAGGAAGATTTAAAGTACTTCAATTATCTTAGACTGTAATTGAAAACCCCGAGCATTAAATCGTTGAACGAAATTTATAAATTTAAAGAAATTACAGTTATCATAAAATAAATTATATATTTAAACAAGGCGGCAATTTAAACAGTAAATTTATATGTGTAGCAAAGTAATTAATAAAAGTAGTAGTCACAGATTGTAGAAATCTCACTGAACCCAAGTGACTGTACTTGGTGTTATGTTTTGTTAGTGTTGAAACAGATGAATCAATTTTATTTACAGTTACAGGTAAATTATTTCATTCGTAAACTTCATCTTTAATTTAAATTGGCCTCCAAAGTGGTGACTGTTTAAAATTTTTTAATTAAAGAATATTGTATGTATGTTATAAAATGGCGCCAAAATTTGTAGCTGTTTAAATTAGTTAAAAATGCAGTGTAGCCTGTTCTGCCTTTTTCGATGTTTCTTATACTGAAACGCTTCAGAACATGCCCAAAAGCAATCCAAAATGCAAAGCGCAGAAACCGCGAGACGTACGATAAAAATCGAAAATAAAAGTGACCAACATAACCTCAAAATTGCTACTGCGCGTAAGTCGCTAACGTGTTGTAGATCGGTAAAACGATAAAAATCTAAAAGGGGGTTTGAGTGATAAAAAACTTTATTTTTTAAAGTAACTACTTCTTATGGCGGGGTATGGATGTATGTTTTGCACGGGAAAAAAATTCAGTTTGCCGTCACGCATCACGCTCTTATATATATATATATATATATATATATATATATATATATATATGTATATATATATATATATATATATATATATATACATATATATACTACTTATGGCAGGGGTATGGATGTATGTTTTGCACAGGAAAAAAATTCAGTTTGCCGTCACGTATCCCGCTCTCTCTCTCTCTCTCTCTCTCTCTCTCTCTCTCTCTCTATATATATATATATATATATATATATATATATATATATATATATATATATAGCATACGTTTATATACTACTTTTTGTTTCGAGGTATGGATGTATGTTTTGCACGGGAAAAAATTCAGTTTGCCGTCACGCATCCCGCTCTTATATATATATATATATATATATATATATATATATATATATATATATATAGCATACATTTATATACTACTTCTTGTGGCGAGGTATGGATGTATGTTTTGCACGGGAAAAAATTCAGTTTGCCGTCACGAATTATAAATTGTTGCAATTATAGAAACAAATTTTTGAAAAATAACATCATATTATAAAGTGTACAACATTTTTATAAGTTCATATTTCTTAAATTTTGAAAAATATTTGCCCTAATTGCCGTTCCAATAATTTCAATAAGATATCAGAATCAGTTAAGAAATCTGTATAAGTTGTATCACATCGTATTCACAAATAAAATGAAAACCGTATATCTCTACTTTACCTTTTCTGGACTAAATATTAAGCAGTCTCATTTATATTGTTTCAAGTCTGATCTGTTGCCAAATCCACAGATATATGAGTGAAATAGTTATCTTTGGACTCATCCCAAGTTTAAATTTACATTTATAGAACTGGGAAAGATTACAATTTGATTAGAAAAAACAAATTTATTACTTATGTTACAGTTAATTATTAATTGTGTGAATGTATTTATTAAGTAACCGTGCCTCATAACAAATATTATTATTATTATTGTTATTGTTATTGTTATTCTTGTTATTGTTATTGTTATTATTATTATTATTATTATTATTATTATTATTATTATTATTATTATTATTATTATTATTATTATTATTATTATTATTATTATTATTATTATTATTATTATTATTATTATTATTATTATTATTATTATTATTATTATTGATCTCAACAATACTACTACAATAAAATCGTAATTTATAATACATTACGTAATAGCTAGAAATATAATACAGTACATAAATCAGCTGACGTAATTGAAGCGAATTTACAGCTATTTTTTAATTTTCCAGCCATCAAAAGATCTGTCTTTACCATATTAATCAGCATTAAAATATACAGAATTAGTAATTTTAAACTTTATATTAAAAATGTCAAAATGAACCCGTACTCTATTAAATATATTTTTAAAATTTCAAGTTATTTAAAAAAATATTTAATACTAATGTAAGTAAGTTAACAATTTTAGTGTGTACTTTAACATTGGTTGCAATAGTGAAATTCTATTTTAAAAACAATATAATGTTTAAGAAGTACCGGTTATTTAAAATTTGGAACGACAGCCATTTTAGAAACATTCAATGCAATTTCTGGGCAACGAACTTGTATAAGTAGTTACTATAACAAATTTTGGTGGCAATTTTGAATCAAAACGGCATCAATTACCATGTTATATATTCAAGTTATATTGAAAATATGATAACAATATCTGACGGATGTTAAATTTGTTTTAAAAAAATTGAATCGATTTAAAATGAAATACAATTTTTATATATGCAAATTTTATTGTTGATTACAATATTGAAATCAGTTTATAAAAAATAAAATAAAAGATAAGACATATTATAAATTATTAAAGATTTTTTATTACAATCCAGATTTGTATTAAATGTAGATCTGATTAAATTAAAAATTTGTTACTAAATCAAATTATTAGTGGTTATTTCCGTTATTAATTTGAAAATTTTTTACACAGACTTTGCTGAATGACGACATTGTTCAATTTATTACCAAAATTATTTTTATGTCATTGTATATATATCCTGTAGGGGCTTATATAAATATTAATTTTTTGAACAATTCATAATGTTCGAGATCGTGATCGGCGATATATAAAGAACTAGGTTATAAATTTTAACTTGATAACAACTTCATAGGTTATGTTGTATTACGTATAAAATATTCAATGCTGACTCAATCATTTTAAATCTAATTATCAATAATTTTAGTAAATCATTTTTAGTAAAAAAATCAAATCAAATGATTCATTCAAAAAACATTTTACGTAGGCCTACTTTTAAACTAGCCTACACAAAAATTAGACATTATATTTTTTGAACACACAGACTAAATGATTGAAACTGAAAGACTGAAATCATAAAAAAAGGCAAAAAATATGTTTCAATAATTTTTAAAACAATTTAAAGTGACTCCAAATATACGTTTTGAATTAGAAAAGTATAAATTTATACTACACTTATTTCAGTTGAGTTTTATCTGAATTTAGATTTCAATAAATCACTAAACTTGTTATAACTTATACTTTATTAAAGTAAACAGAGATTTGGAGTATTTTCTTCTAATGTTTGTGCTACTAAAGTTGGCAATCCTGCACGTAGACCCGAGATAAATATTGCCCAGAGTCGTTTACTTTTACAGTTTTTACTTGATTGTAGGGGACACTTTATAAAATTAAAAACGAGCTTAAAAAGTCGTTCATCTTCTTTGTTTTTCACTGCATTAGCAAAATACAATTTTGTAACAATTTGTTTGTGACGAATTCTGTATTTTTATAAGTACTAAACTCTAAGAAGATTTATTAATTTGCTTTTTTTCTGTAATTACAGGAAGTATAAAAAACGTACAATAGGCTAATATTAAAAAATAAATTTAGCAAAATATATGTACAAACTTTACATATTCAATTATTTACTCAAATAATGTTATTTTCTACATCTAGAGACGACATAAATTGTGCAGAAAAATTACACAAACTTTCACAGTTTCATTAATTTTTCGAGAAATATGGATAAGAAGATACCAGTGAAAAAAATTCGAACCAAATTTACGAAATCGGGTAATCAGATTTGGATCAAATTTTGATCACAATTCAATCTATCGTATCAAAATTTAATGAAAATTACGTTTCGAAAGTAAATATAAAAAACACTAGGACATTAGTTTTTTATGGTTTCTTGGATTTATTTTTCGTAATTACCTACAAAACCTTTTTTTTAAATATATAAGAAACTGAAAAGAGAAATTATATATTTTAATAACTATATTATATATTCATTATATTTTAATAATGTGGTAATATGTTTACACATTAGTGTAGTTGCAATCTTGAGTTGTTTTATTCCGTGATTATTTCTTCTGGGATTTAGTTAAATGTTTTTCAGAATATACACTTTACAGCTAAAAGGGGGTTTTACATTTTATTATGTTAAAGTGTTAAAGGCACTACCACATCTCAATTGTTTTTTTTTTTTACCTAAATTAAAAACAATAAACTCTTGTGTATCTCGTAATAGAAAAAAGATAGCGGCACGCAGCTGTCTCGTTGGCAAGTGGAAGGAAATATCAAAAAAGTAACAATAACACTTCACATAACAATATTGTTTTATTTTAAATTTAGTTTGAAAATGTGATTTCACGGTCATAATCAGCACTAAAGTATTTATAAATTAGCTATTTAAATTTTTAAATTACATTGAAAACACGAAAATGACCTTGTCCGTAATATATATATATATATATATATATATATATATATATATATATATATATAAGCCGCCTCGGTGGTCTAGTTGATAGCGTACTGGGCTTTCACCCCTAGGACCCGGGTTAGATTCCCGGTCAGGGCTTGGAATTTTCATACGCTATAAATCATCCCATCGTCTGCATTAGCCCAAGTGTGCACAATAGTCGGACGTTAAAAAAATATATATATGTATATATATTTTTTTTTTGATAATAGCTATATCTAGATTTATTACATGCTATTAGAGTTATGTACCTATCTAAAATTGTTTTAGTGTTCAGAATCGGAGCTCATGCATCTAAAGCCCCGTGTATGGATTGTACCATAATGCTCTCCAAAACAATGCCAAAGAAAGAAGTAATTATGTAGCCTATATTGGCTATTGACGTGTGTGTATAATGTAACCTCCAAAGAACCACCACTCGTTTTATTAAATTTTTTATTTACTTTATTATTACAATTATAATAATTTACTTTTATAAATTTACTTATTATAATAATTTATTTATTATTATAATTATAATTTATTATAATTTTTTTAAATTTTTATTTATTTAATACTTATAACCAATCTTTACAAGATCGACTAATGGTTTGCATCTACAACAAAATCACATTTGTAGGATAGCTATTACATTAATAACTTCCTTTCCATCAGTGGAGCAGTTCGTGAGGTTTAGTCCTCTTGAGGCGGCGAACGTTGCCGGCCACTTCAAGTACTGTCTCATCTCACAATTTTCATGCATAAGAAGCCGTAGATTATGACTAAGTTGCACATTTTTTAACTTCGTCTGTGACAAGCCTTATGTTTAAGTTCCGATGTAAATCATTGTTACGAATATACCACGGGGCATTGACTATTCCTCGCAAGACTTTGTTTTGGAAATTTTGGATTATTTTTATATTCGACGTTTTTGTACAACCCAACAATTGCAAGCCATGTCCATACTGGTTTCAATGTTTGTTTATATATTAAAATTTTATTCTGCACTGAAAGCTCAGAGTTACGTCCAAGCAGCCAGTAAAGTTTTCTTATTCTAAGCTCTTCAACCTTTTTCTTTACATGGACGTTCCACTTGAGCTTCGTAACCAGGATTATCCCCAAGTATTTGGCATGGTTGGAGTAAGGAACATCTTGAGCATTGATAAACAATGGATGGGTGGCAATCTTCCTATTGGTAAAGTTTATATTCATTGATTTTGTCTCATTCAGTTTAACTCGCCAGCACTTTGTCCAGGTACTTATCCTATCCATTGCACTTTGTAGTTTATTCGTGGCCTTTTCAACACAATCATCAACAGCAAGGATAGCGGTGTCATCAGCAAATGTGGCAACAATTGAATCAGCAACCTTTGGAATATCTCGTGTATACAACAAATAGAGCACAGGTCCAAGGACACTACCTTGCGGTACACCTGCTGTTACTTCCGAGTACTCACAGCCATGACGAACTCGAAAGTACCTTCCTTTAATATATGATTGTAATAACTCAAAGTACTGAGTTGGTAGGTCCCTGTGTAGTTTATATTCAACCCCCTCATGCCAAACCTTATCAAAGGCCTGGGCGACGTCAAGAAAAACAGCTGAACATACTTTTTTCTCTTCAAGAGCGTTTTCAATTATGTTGATGATGCGGTGAATCTGATCTATAGTAGAATGCCTACGTCTAAACCCAAACTGACGTGAAGGATGTTTGTCTGGGTGAAGGACCCAGTTGTCTGTCTCGAATGATCGGTATTTATTATAATTGATTATTATAATTTACTTTTTTCATGATTACTTCAAAACGTGAACCTTTAATATAACCGTGTAACAAACCGGATAGAATTTTTGTGTTCCTTTGTTTCCGCATTGTGTATAACAACTGCAAAATAAAGTTTACTCACCAATAAAAATAATCGCCACACAGCAATTTAATTTAATTTAAACTTTTCTTTCAATTCAATTAAAACTTTTCTTTAATGCAAATCGAAATAAGATTATTTACCTGCTATTATTTATTTTCCGCTAAACTTTCGGTATTTTTAATATTGAAGAATAAAAGTACACAAATTGGAAAAATCTAAAACTTTTGGAGGGCTTATGTATAATTGGATTTGTCATATAGGCTAACTGTAAGTAACTTTGAGTCGTAGGTAGTATGAAGGGCGCATTGAGATAAGATGAAGAGAGGCGAAATTTTGACGATTATTAATTTTTTTTTATAGTAATTTCCTAATATCCTCTTTGAAACTTTAAATATTTTACTTATTCAACATGCTTTACTGCAATCTGATTTTTTACCCATTTCAACCAGTTTTATATTAAATTTATTTTATTGTATTCATTGTTCAGACTTGAACGTTTTTCAATTTGAGCTGATCAGACTACACGTCAAAACATAACATACTATTTTTAATTTAAGTTTGGCCACTGAAAGCGTTACCGAGTTGAACGAAGTCAAGCGGCGTCACTGGGCTCCGCGTAGCTTCGACTAGTTTCGGTTTTGAAACTTACAACGCTTCCTCTACCACTCTGACCACGTCTCCAAACTATTTACCTAATATTTTAACGGAGCAAAGAAACGCTTACAACAACAATGTTAAGGAATAAAACATTAGTCTATTGTTGGAACTTCATTGTTAGCAACAGAAACGCAAATATTTTAACGGAGCAAAGAAATGCTTGCGTCAACAATATATTAGAGAATAAACAATTGTTCTCTAATTGTTTAGATTTAGATTGTCTAGATTGTTTAACAACATAAATGCAAATATTTTAACAGAGCAAAAAAAGGCTTACAACAACAATGTTAAGGAATGAAACATTAGTCTATTGTTGGAACTTGATTGTTAGCAACAGAAAAGCAAATATTTTAACGCAGGAAGTAAGGTTTACAACAACAATGTTAAGAAATGAAACATTAGTCTATTGTTGGAACTTGATTGTTAGCAACAGAAACGCAAATATTTTAACGGAGCAAAGAAAGGCTTACAACAACAATGTTAAGGAATAAAACATTAGTCTATTGTTGGAACTTGATTGTTTAGCAACATAAATGCAAATATTTTAATGGAGCAAAGAAAGGCTTACAACAACAATGTTAAGGAATGAAACATTAGTCTATTGTTGGAACTTGATTGTTAGCAACAGAAACGCAAATATTTTAACGGAGCAAAGAAAGGCTTACAACAACAATGTTAAGAAATGAAATATTAGTCTATTGTTGGAACTTGATTGTTTAGCAACATAAATGCAAATATTTTAATGGAGCAAAGAAAGGCTTACAACAACAATGTTAAGAAATGAAATATTAGTCTATTGTTGGAACTTGATTGTTTAGCAACATAAATGCAAATATTTTAATGGAGCAAAGAAAGGCTTACAACACCAATGTTAAGAAATGAAACATTAGTCTATTGTTGGAACTTGATTGTAAGCAACAGAAACGCAAATATTTTAATGGAGCAAAGAAAGGCTTACAACAACAATGTTAAGAAATGAAATATTAGTCTATTGTTGGAACTTGATTGTTTAGCAACATAAATGCAAATATTTTAATGGAGCAAAGAAAGGCTTACAACAACAATGTTAAGAAATGAAACATTAGTCTATTGTTGGAACTTGATTGTTAGCAACAGAAACGCAAATATTTTAATGGAGCAAAGAAAGGCTTACAACAACAATGTTAAGAAATGAAATATTAGTCTATTGTTGGAACTTGATTGTTAGGAACAGAAACGCAAATATTTTAACGGAGCAAAGAAAGGCTTACAACAACAATGTTAAGAAATGAAATATTAGTCTATTGTTGGAACTTGATTGTTTAGCAACATAAATGCAAATATTTTAATGGAGCAAAGAAAGGCTTATAACAACAATGTTAAGAAATGAAACATTAGTCTATTGTTGGAACTTGATTGTTTAGCAACATAAATGCAAATATTTTAATGGAGCAAAGAAAGGCTTACAGCAACAATGTTAAGAAATGAAACATTAGTCTATTGTTGGAACTTGATTGTTTAGCAACATAAATGCAAATATTTTAATGGAGCAAAGAAAGGCTTACAACAACAATGTTAAGAAATGAAATATTAGTCTATTGTTGGAACTTGATTGTTTAGCAACATAAATGCAAATATTTTAATGGAGCAAAGAAAGGCTTACAACAACAATGTTAAGAAATGAAACATTAGTCTATTGTTGGAACTTGATTGTTAGCAACAGAAACGCAAATATGATTATGGTTTGTAAACATAGTAGTTTCCTAGAATCCGATACATTAGGCCTAAATATTAAGATTTAAAAGATAAAAACGCGTTCTTTAAACAGACTTTCGTTACTGTTAATTCCGATCAGGTCAGCTCCGCTCGTCTCAGCTCAGCTGGCTCCTTATTTGGTGGCCACCCGGCCTAAGTTTTGAGAGAATTTAATTTTATAATGAAATTATAAAGAACACTGAGTACAGAACAGAACAAAATTTACTTTTATCAACCAATTTAAAGGTAGGTAAAATCGCCAGCGGTACCTTTGACGTACATTCGGCATTTCACATGTTTTTTGTGTCTTCCGATCCTCGAAGGCTTCCTCCAAATATGTTCTGGACAAATCACGATTGCTGCGGAATTCTGGGTAATTTGACTTTTGTGACGCATCTATTGAACTTTTTTTAAAAGTTCTTCCAACGACGGACTTGTTTCACAAATTTTCAATATTTATTTACAACGATTTAACTCGGAAGTCCTGAAATTAGTAAGAACTTGATACGCTGTTCTTGTGCTGTCACACACTAGCAGTTTTTTCAAAGTTCCTATTTGGAATAAGTTTTTACGACAGAGTCGTAGTCAAAAAGCTGCGGTTTTTCGAAATCAAGTGACTATTCAATTTTTCCAAACTGGCTTGCCATGTTAGCCCCACTTTACGTATTTGTGAAGATTAAATTTTAAGAAAAAATATCCCTTGGGATACTTTAATTTTGCTTTGAAAAACACTCGCGTATTCGTCCCAGTCGATCTTGATAGATGTTATTCCTTGGGGTTGATTCTGGTTCATCCTTAATGCTTTGCCATCCTTAATTTTCTTTATTTTTGCTTTTAATCTTCTATTGTTTTAACTTCCTCTCCTAGTTTTAATAAACTTGAGTTGGCAAACCTGGCATGCAGAACGAGACACAGTTTTTAGCTTCGACATGTCAAGCGATAAGCTTCTGAACTAGTTCACTCCAAGGTTGATTTATAAGTTCACCCCTTTTGGCGATTTTCGGAATGTCTTGAACGCCTTATCCTATTTCTATTTTGAAAGCTGTATACTTTTTCTCTTAATTTTTGATAAATGCAAAGTTGAATGGTAGTCCTAACTTTAAAGTTGTTTTTGTTTTAACTTCTAATTACTTTGGTTATGGAAAATTAATTATCCCATTTTATTTATATCTTTAAAATTTTTAATTACCAGTGCTTTTTACTTACTCAGTTTAAATGAATATCTCCTATTTTTATTATTTCATATCTCAATTAATTTATTGTAATTAATGATTTAATTTATTTTAATAATCTAGATACAAAAATTTGTCCTTAACCATTTTTTATCCATTATACAATTTATTAAATTCTTAACATTTTCAATAATAAAAAAATAAAATTTTCCGTAGTTATTGAAACTACTTGTGTCTAATAGTTATCTTAACATTTTTTTAACCTTTATCCTTAAAAATTAATACTCTGTGTTTCGCAAAAATATTTTTTTAAATGTCAAAATAAGCTGTATTTCTGACAGGCTTGATTTCTCCTCGTCGACTTTATTTTTTGACATGCACAAAATGTGGTCTTAATAAACAATAGACAAAAATGAGTTAATCTGTTTACTTGATTACGTAAAGAAAAGTAAAAGAAAAATGTTTAAAGAGGTGTTTTAGGTATTGCACATATCTTGTCACCATTGTGTACCACTAAAAAACAATAAAAGAACTAAAGGACATACAATTTTTTAAAATGCAAACAGCTTGTGTAACGATCTTGCCTACTTGTGACATAAATATAAAGTGAAGTTTGGGTATTTTCCGACTTTAAGATTGCTTTTCCATCCCCTCAACTGTCTTGATGACGTCACGTGTATACATTATTTATAGCCTCTATCAATAACTTTATACTTTTGCTTTTTTGCAAATCCATCAATGCCTACACGATGTTGTATCAAAGGAATGTCGAATCCCTATAAAAAGCATACATTTTTTAAGAATATAGTAAAATTTATATTTTGCAATCAATTTTTATAGTATCTTCTGATTGACCATATCCTAACTTTTTATGTTGTTTTAAGTGTTTCATATTCCCAACTAAACAAAAATATTTGAAATAATAGGTGTAACTACTGAATTGACTTGTAAGTTATTTAAAGAAATACGATTTAAAAAAAAAATATTTCTACATTTAGTTTGTATGCAATAAAGAATTAATATTAACAGTATGTTAAAATTTAAATGAGGTGGCTTGGCTATTTATAAGTTGTCTTCATCTGTTTTCTAGCGTTCTAGGACTTATTCTTAAATGAAAATTTTAATTTGCAAAGTATCACGAATACAGGAAACAGACATTATATGAATGTATGACCAATGTTATATTGAAAACTTTAAATTATTTTGTCAGCAAAAATCTTACCCTTTTATTATGAAAACGTGCTTCAACAGGAAACATACATTATAAGTGAATGTATGACCAATGTTATATTGAAAACTTTAAATTATTTTGTCAGCAAAAATCTTATCCTTTTATTACGAAGACGTGCTTCAACAGGAAACAGACATTATAAGTGAATGTATGACCAATGTTATATTGAAAATTTTAAATTATATTGTCAAAAAAAATCGGAAAAAGATCGATAAGCTTATCCTTTTATTACGAAGACGTGCTTCAACAGGAAACAGACATTATAAGTGAATGTATGACCAATGTGATATTGAAAATTTTAAATTATATTGTCGGAAAAAATCAGAAAAAGATCGATAAGCTTATCCTTTTATTACGAAGACGTGTTTCAACAGGAAACAGACATTATAAGTGAATGTATGACCAATGTTATATTGAAAATTTTAAATTATATTGTAAGAAAAAATCGGAAAAAGATTGATAAGCTTATCCTTTTATTAAGAAGACGTGCTTCAACAGGAATCAGATATTATAAGTGAATGTATGACCAAAGTTATACTGAAAATTTTAAATTTTATTGTCAGAAAAAACCTGAAAAAATCCATAAGCTTATCCTTTTATTACAAAGACGTGCTTCAACAGGAATCAGATATTATAAGTGAATGTATGACCAATGTTCTATTGAAAATTTTGAATTACATTATCAGAAAAAATCGGAAAAAGATCGATAAGCTTATCCTTTTATTAGGAAGACGTGTTTCAACAGGAAACAGACATTATAAGTCAATGTATGACCAATGTTATATTGAAAACTTTAAATTATTTTGTCAGCAAAAATCTTATCCTTTTATTACGAAGACGTGCTTCAACAGGAATCAGACAATATAAGTGAATGTAGGACCAAAGTTATACTGATTATTTTAAATTTTTTGTCAGAAAAATCTGAAAAAAATCGATAATCTTTTATTATGAAGACGTGCTTCAGCTTCAACAGGAAACAGACATTATAAGTGAATGTATGACCAATTTTTTATTGAAAATTTTGAATTATATTGTCAGAAAAAATCGGAAAAAGATTTATAAGCTTATCCTTTTATTACGAAAAAGTGCTTCAACAGGAAACAGACATTATAAGCGAATGTATGATAAATTTTGTATTGAAAATTTTAAATTATATTGTCAGAAAAAATCGGAAAAAGATCGATAAGCGTATATTTTTATTACGAAAACGTGCTTCAACAGGAAACAAACATTAAAAGTGAATGTATGATAAATTTTGTATTGAAAATTTTAAATTATATTATCAGAAAAAATCGGGAAAAGACCTATAAGCTTATGCTTTTATTAAGAAGACGTGCTTCAACAGGAAACATACATTATAAGTGAATGTATGACCAATTTTGCATTGTAAATTTTAGATTGTCAGAAAAAATGGGAAAGAGACAGATAAGATAATCCTCTTATTAGGAAAACGTGCTTCAACAGGAATCAGACATTATCAAGGAACGTATAACCAATGTTATATTGAAAATTTTAAATTATATTGTAAGAAAAATCGGAAAAAGATTGATAAGCTTATCCTTCTATTATGAAAACGTGCTTCAACAGGAAACAGACATTATAAGAGAATGTATGACCAATGTTATATTGAAAATTTAAATTATATTGTCAGAAAAAATCGGAAAAAGATTGATAAGCTTATCCTTCTATTATGAAAACGTGATTCAACAGGAAACAGACATTATAAGTGAAAGTATGACCAATGTTATATTGAAAATTTTAAATTATATTGTCGGTAAAAAACAGAAAAAGATCGATAAGCTTATCCTTTTATTATGAAAACGTGTTTCAACAGGAAACAAACATTAAAAGTGAATGTATGACCAATTTTATATTGAAAATTTAAATTATATTGTCAGAAAAAATCGGAAAAAGATCGATAAGCTTATCCTTTTATTACGAAAACGTGCTTCAACAGGAAACAGACATTATAAGAGAATGTATGATAAATTTTGTATTGAAAATTTTAAATTACATTGTCAGAAAAAATCGGAAAAAGATCGATAAGCTTATCCTTTTATTATTATATGTTGGACACATATAACTACCATGTACGTATAACTACCATTGTTTACAAGGTAGTCAGTAAAAATTTGAAAAAAAGGTTTTAGTTTAATTTCGTATTTAGGAAAATGCACAGTATTTATTAAAATAGCAAGACTTTTTGCCAGAAAATGCTTTTATTGGTTTTTTACGGAAGACCATTATTAATTCTTTAACCGAAACATAAGCAAAAACATAATTCGAGTTACATATTGGTCGGTAGTTTGAGACTTTTGGTATGAAAGCTTAGAGCTTATCAAAATTAAATTTACTTATTTGCGCTAAGTAGAGTAATTGTAATTAGCAAAAAAAAAAATTATCAAAGAAATAAATTCAAAACTAAATCAAAATAATGTATAAATTAACAAGAAAAATATGTCTTAGATGGCATAACGGAATTGAAGATAGATTTATAAATAGCTGGTAAAACATAAGAATAAGTTATGTCTGAGGCAGGAGACAAAACGATGTGCTAATATTTGTTTACACGTTTGTTTTTATGGTTTTTTAAGACTCTACAGCTGTTCCTGAGTTATATGGAAGATAAAAACGACAGATTTATTGAACAGCTTTATGACTTCGTTGCACCGGGTCTCTCAATAACTCGAAAACAATTTGAAAGGTGGAACGAAATAAAAACACTTTACTGTTCTCGTAATAAAACTGCCAAAACCGTGTGAACCCTTTGTAACATATTTTAAATTATTTTTGTTCTTGATCATTTCAATAAATAAATATACCGCATTTATGTAAATATTTATAAATTTGTATCGGGCATACAAGGTGATTCAATGCCCTTGATTCCTAATTCGGAGTAAGGTTATTACAATACAAACAAAAGACGATATTTTGTATGTTTACCTTAATACAAGGTGTGTTCAGAATGTAACGAGAATTTTAATTTTTTTAAACAAAATATTTATTTATTCTTCTATATTGATGTTGTCGCTTTAAAAATAGTCCCCATTGGAGATTATGCACTTGTGCCAGCGCTTCTTCCAATTCTCGAAACACTTCTCAAACTCGATCTTTGAGATAGCCTTCAGTTCTTTCAGCAATGCGCTTTTAATGTCATCTACGGATGTAAAACGACGGTCCTTTAAGGTTCTCTTTATTTTTGGAAATAGGAAAAAGTCACACGGAGCCATGTCTGGCGAATATGGAGGCTGGGGCATCGTTACAGTACTGTTTTTGGCCAAAAATTCACGAACAAGCAATGAAGTGTGAGCTGGTGCATTATCGTGGTGCAAAAGCCATGAATTGTTTTTCAACAGATCCGGGCGTTTTTTTCGGATTGCTTCACGCAAACAGCTTTAACTTGTAGGTAATACTCCTTATTGACCGTTTCACCTGGTGGCAGGAATTCATGATGCACTATGCCATTAATATCGAAGAACACAGTGAGCATAACCTCCACGTTCGCCCGCACTTGTCGAACCTTTTTAGGTCTTGGCGAGCCAGAATGCCTTCACTGGGATGATTGAGCCTTAGTTTCGACGTCATATCCGTAAACCCATGTTTCGTCACCTGTTATAATACGTTTCAGTAATTCTGCATCGTCGTTGACTTCATTAAGTGACTCCTGAGCAACTTTCATTCGCCGCTGTTTTGGTTCAAAATTCAACAATTTTGGAACGAATTTTGCTGCCACGCGTTTCATACACAAAACAGTGGAAACAATGTCATGACATGGTCCAATCGATATGCCAACATCATCAGCGACCACTCTAATTGTGATTCGGCGATTGCTCATAACCATTTCTTTCACTTTTTCCATGTTTTCATCGGTTGTTGATGTGCTGCGGCGTCCAGGGCGTTCGTAATCTTCAACGTTTCCACGGCCTTCTTGGAAAGGCTTATACCACTCGTAAACTCTTGCTTTACTCATGACAGACTCACCATAGGCCTGTGTTAACATTTCACACACTTTGTTACACTTTATTCCATTTTTTACGCAAAATGTGATACAAATTCTTTGATCCATTTCTTTTAACAAACGAAAATCGCCGAGCTCATAAAAACACGTCTAACTTAGTGGCTGTCACAGACAAAGTCAACAATGAAAACAGCTGAATGTTTTATCATACTTCAAGGGCATGTACACCAACATAATAAAAAAATGTTTGATAATCGGACTCTCAAGCTCGCAAAATTTAAAAATTATCGTTACTTTCTGAATACACCTCGTATATTACGGTAGATAAATAAGTAATACTTTTAGATATTTTGTTGTTATTTTAAGGCGAAAAGCACATTAAGCCTCCCTAACTGTAAGTGTGAGAGTAAAGTGTTAAAATCGTAAGTGTAGTGTAAGTGTAAGTGTGTGTTAGACTCGGGTTCCGCTAGGGACGTCTAAATCCTCTCAATAGGTGCTGCTAGTCTGCACCTCTCGCGGGGTTATACTTTTAGAAGTAACAATAACGAGGTATATTAAATATGGCTGCAGATCTGTGCACAAGGGACATAATATTATCTATGTGCACAAGAGTTCTACGTACAACCATTAAGAGGTAATTGATGAACCATATTCTAGCAAAGACACATTTTACGTCCCAAAAGACGGTTGCTATGAGTTTTCTTGCTGAAAGTGTTTTCAAATTTTTCCTTGATTTCTTGGTGGATCTTGTGTGTTCCCGCTTCTTTTACTGTTGTTCGTCTCCCAATTGTCACGTTTTACCCAAGTCTCATCCCCGGTTACGACACGATCAAGAAGTGAGTCACATCTTTGTCTCTAGAAATGTCAACGATACAATCAGGTCAGCACCCATCTGACAGAAAATTTACGGTAGCCTAGTTTATTCTTTACAATTGTATGAAAAAAACTTCGTGAAATTTGTGGAAACTCAAACGAGAGCTTTGAAGTTGTATAGATAGTAGTGTTTGTTGTAGCTGTAACTTCAATAAATCTTGAAATAATGGTTTAACGACATTGTTTCTCAGAACTGTCGCACAACTGCAGTTAGAATAAGTTACAGATTTTCTGCAGGAAACGGAAATTCCAAAACGGATGTCTCTACCTTCTATTTGGCTTTAGGCCGAGTTTAAATCGCAGCAGTTAATTTCAAAGTATATATTTGGTTTCATATCCTACAAAGCCTGTGTTCTTCTCCCCTTCCTTCAATAGTTTTTGCAAGTAACCACAAAAAAATTGTAAAATTATAATTATAAAAAAAATAACAAAAATCGAATCAAATAAACTTAACACGTCAGCATAAGTTCTAATCTCGAAAATAATTAAATAAAAAATCCTATGTTTTACTGTCTCACATATACAAAGTATAAGAAAGCGCGGGGATAGTGATGTTATGAGATTATTATAGTTTAATTTTTTGCTCCTCTGATTGAAAAAAAGTGGTTTCTATTGCGTATCTGTTCATGTGTGGATGTCTGTCTTCACTGAAGATTAAACTGAATACATGTATGTTAGGTTCTTTTACATCTGAGGATCATATAAAAGTTTTTTGATGCTTTTTTTTATTAAAGAACTGTTAAAAATTCAATTTTCTACAAATCAGCTTTAACTATGTTCATAAAATTTTACGCGATTTCACTAAAAGTTTGGTAAAATAAAAATTCAAAACTTGTAGTAGGTGTTTGTTCTTTAGTTACTTAATTTTTTTTTATTTCATATTTATCACCATGACTTGTATTTCGATCCTCGTATATGACCAAAAACTTGACAAAAATCAGTTGAAGAAATTTTGAAAAAAGATTGACTTTAGGTTTATTTGTTCTTAGTTTTAAAAGCAGATTTTGATGGAAAAAGTATAGATACATTTATGTTATTAAACCAAAAGTAAAAATCATGTATCATGTTTTATCTTCCTTTTTTTATTTTAATTACGATAATTTGTTCGAAAACTTGAGAAATTAACATAAGTAGTTTTGAACAACATAACCTAAAAACAGCCTATCAGCTGTTTAATGAAATCAGCTGATCGTTACGAATTAATATAAATGACACATTAACATAGCTAGTTTTAACAACATAACCTAAAACTTATTGTAGCCTATCAGGTGAACAATGAAATCAGCTGATCATCACCAATTAACATAAAACAACTGATCTTTAATATAACTACCAAAATTAAATTAACGATTCATTTCATATACTTAAATCGGTCAAACGTGTTCGTATTTTCCGTAGTGATGTGGTTATCACGTCCACCTCAAAGTCCCCGGTTCGATCCCGGGCGGAAACACAGTAATTTTTTATTATAATTACTTTAATATGAGACTTGCAAAGCGCAAAATTTACTGTTATATGTCTATATAAACATGTTCCCTGCATCACAAGTCCCGCAAAATCCATCATAACCAGTCCTAAAACACGATACATGTTAACAACTAAACGTGAGTAAGTTTGTGTAATGCTTTAAACAATTTCATAGTGTCAGGCTTAACGAAATTTTGCTGATGAAGGAAATTTGAAGAATTTAAAGCACATGGGAAGGGTTCCACATAAATGTTCTACTCTAAGCCACCTCCCACCCCTTAATCCTAAACCTTCAAACTGTCATCAAGCAAAGTTAATTAACAACAACTTTATCCATAAAACGTAGGTTATCCTGCGTGAAGTTAACAGAACCGACCACATGAAGTAGGCCTACACTACATATATTGATTATGTAGGCTATTCTGTATAAAGATAATAATAGAACCGACCACATGAAGTGGGCCTACACTACATATATTGATTATGTAGGTTATTCTGTATAAAGATAATAACAGAACCGACCACATGAAGTAGGCCTACACTACATATATTGATTATGTAGGTTATTCTGTATAAAGATAATAACAGAACCGACCACATGAAGTGGGCCTACACTACATATATTGATTATGTAGGTTATTCTGTATAAAGATAATAACAGAACCGACCACATGAAGTGAGCCTACACTATTTATATATTGATTATGTAGGCCATTCTGTATAAAGATAATAATAGAACCGACCACATGAAGTGGGCCTACACTACATATATTGATTATGTAGGTTATTCTGTATAAAGATAATAACAGAACCGACCACATGAAGTGGGCCTACACTACATATATTGATTATGTAGGTTATTCTGTATAAAGATAATAACAGAACCGACCATATGAAGTAGGCCTACACTACATATATTGATTATGTAGGCTATTCTGTATAAAGATAATAACAGAACCGACCACATGAAGTGGGCCTACACTATATATATATTGATTATGTAGGCTATTCTGTACAAAGATAATAACAGAACCGACCACATGAAGTAGGCCTACACTACATATATTGATTATGTAGGCTATTCTGTATAAAGATAATAACAGAACCGACCACATGAAGTGAGCCTACACTATATATATATTGATTATGTAGGCCATTCTGTATAAAGATAATAACAGAACCGATCATATGAAGTAGGCCTACACTACATATATTGATTATGTAGGCTATTCTGTATAAAGATAATAATAGAACCGACCACATTAAGTAGGCCTACACTATATATACGTATATTGATTATGTAGGCTATTCTGTACAAATATAATAACAGAACCGACCACATGAAGTAGGCCTACACTACATATATTGATTATGTAGGCTATTCTGTATAAAGATAATAATAGAACTGACCACACGAAGTAGGCCTACACTACATATATTGATTATGTAGGCTATTCTGTATAAAGATAATAATAGAACTGACCACACGAAGTAGGCCTATATAGATTGATTGTGTATGTTATTCTTTATAAAGTTATTGGAACTTACCACACAGAGTATGGAGGCAAAGATTGATTGTGTAGATTATTATTTATAAATTTATTGGGACTGACTACATAAAGTAAGTCTACCCAGGTTATTGATTAGGTTATTGTTTATAAAGTTATTGGAACTTACCACACAGAGTAGGCCTGCAAAGATTGATTTGTGCAGGTTATTTTTATAAATTTATTGAAACTGACTACATAGAGTAAGGCTACGCAGATTATTGTTTAGGTTATTCTTTATAAATTTATTGGAACTGACTACATAGAGTAAGGCTACGCAGATTATTGTTTAGGTTATTCTTTATAAAGTTATTGAAACTGGCCACACAGAGTAGGCCGGTGAAGATTGATTGTTATTATTTATACATTCATTGGAACTGACTACATAGAGTAAGTAATCTATGCAGGTTATTGTTTAGATTATTCTTTATAAGGTTATTGGAACTTACCACACAGAGTAGGCCTGCAAAGATTGATTGTGTAGGTTATTATTTATAAATTTATTGGAACTGACTACATAGGGTAATCCTACGTAAGTTATTGTTTATAAAGTTATTGCAACTGACCACACATAAAAAGTGAAACACACATAAAACTGAAAATTCTCACACCTTTCGCTGATTACAGCACATGTAGCATTTCAGTGCATCGAGGCTTAAACCCATTTCTCAAGCCTTTAAAGATGAGATCCAATACAAGCCATTTTTCGAGCAAAAGCATTTACAAAATGTTATTTTTTCATATTTTACTCTCATAAAATTAATATAAATTTTTGTCTTTTGTGGAGCTAATTTTATTTAAATCCAATAATGTTAAAACATTTGTTTATTTCCATGTTTTTTTTAAGCCGCCTCAGTAGCCTAGTTGATAGCGTACTAGGCTTTCACTCCGAGGATCCGGGTTCGATTCCCGGCCAGGGCTTGGCATTTCATACGCTATAAATCATCCTATCGTTTGCATTAGCCCAAGCGTGCATAATAGTCGGACGTTAAACACACAAAAAATTCATGTCTTTTTACCGTATTTTAAATAAATATAAGGTACAGCATTTCATCTACCTTATCTTTTCCAGTTGCAAAATGTCTACTAGTAGTGGGGCAGAAAACACCAAACTGTTAAAAAAAACTGTTTTTCTATAAACGACAAAGAAACTGCTTTTTCAAACGGAAACAAGCAGTTTGATTTGGAAAGGTTTATGATTTGTTAAACAAGGAACGGGCTTTCCCCATTACCACACCCACGTTCTATTCGAATGTTGCCGCAAGCGCTAAAACTGTTTTCCTGCTAACTGCTTTTCTTCTACTTGCTTTTATGCTTTTTCCCTTTATTTCAAAGTTGCGTATTGCTTGTATTGAAGAAAGAATTGTTTGGTCAATGTCAACGTTTATCTCTATTTTGTTGCGAGTTGTTGTAACAACCTCTCACATTTTGTAGATACAGAGCCCAATTTTATTTAAACATAATTTCTATATTTATTATCAATCATCAATATTTTTTAATCAACTAAAAATATTCTAAATCGTTTGAATTTTGGTAAATATGCAAAGAACTATTTAATTTTTAAATAAAAAAGTGCTTCTATTAGAAATTCATTGCATTTTGTAAATATAAAATGGCATACATAATTATTACGTTTTGAGAATGTAATTTAATTATTAATAAACTTATAAGGATTATTTTTTTCTTTTCTTAATACTTTATACCTAAAAACAGTGGCAATGGGAATGAAAAAGTAGTCTTTTTTCATACTGAACGTATGGGCTTTATGTTTTAGCTGCTAATACAACTTTCAGTTTCAGTTTTCTAAACCTGTTTTTTCCCAACTGTTTTAAAAAGCAGCTTTTTTCCTCAACAAACAGTTTGCTGACGTTTTGTAAAAATAGCAGAAACGCCCACCTCTAATGTCTACTCATTTACAGATAGACATATTTGATCTCCGAGTTGTTTGATCTAAATGTAATAGGTTTTGCCATTCTGTGGCATGGTTTTAGATCTGCTGAACAGTTTTTCTCGTAATTCCATAAAAATTATTAACCGTCTTTACGGAATGTGGGAGTGTTTTAGTGTTACGTTTAATAATTCTCCCTATTTATCACCTATAAACCGAAATGTGATGTTTTTGTTGTGATAACTCCTTACCCTGATGGAATGTTGCCACGGTTTTTGCATACATACGTAATCACTGCAATAATTGTTAAGACAATGTTAAATAAATCAAATTACGGTTGAAGATTAAATAATTAGAAAAAATTCAATATGACGGAGTTCGAATAACACGTGATTAGTACGTTCACGTTTATGTTTTTAAGATTTCAATTTGTTAATGCTCTTTTCTACATATAAACTCAACTATGATGCTCAATAAAAAACAAATTATTTGTAGATTAATGTTTCTACCTACTGAATATCAAATTTTTGCTTGCTGATTTACAAAAAATATATATTAGTGTAAAAAACTCTTACACTTTAGTAAGACAGATTATTTCGTTAATCTCTTATGTAAAAGGCAATATCCTGACTGACTGACTGATCAACGTACAGCCCAAACTATAAAACCTAACCTTGAAATTTTGAGGATACCTTCGTTTTAATATGTACGCGCGTACTAATAAAGGATTTTGCAAAAAATTGATTTTAACTATATTAAACTACTTACCCAGTCCAAATTTAATAACAACGTACAGCCAATACTATTACAGCTTGAGACTTGAAATTTTCAAGGTACATTCTTACAACAATGTCAAGGTGCACTAATAAAGGATTTTGCAAAAATGTGATTTTAACTCCATTAAACTACTTACCCAGTCCAAATTTAATAATTAACGTACAGCCAATACTATTATAACAAGAGACTTGAAATTTTCATGGTACCTTCTTACAACATTGTCGAGATGCACTGAAAAAGAGGTGCACTGAAAAACGATTTTACAGTATGCAACCCCTAAAGAGGTAAATATGAGGTACAACAATTTTTATTGGAAAACATGTTTTTCATCTGACCTTCTTAAAACGTAACATAGTCACACTTAAGTATAAGTAATGAAATATATTTTTCACCTTTTCCCCAAAACGCATCCCCTAAAGAGATTGAAAGAAGGTATAAAATATAAAAAAGGGGTACAATTTTGTATTGAAAAAATATTTTTTTATCTTATACTCTAAAAATATGCTATGAAACACATATTTCAACATTTTTCTGAATTCATCCCCTAAAAGAATAAAAATGGAAAAAGAGTTATCATGGGAGAAAAAAGATTGTTTGAATTGGAGAAAAATATTTTTTATCAAATTTTCTTAAAAGTAAACAAAATATTTTAAAACACAAATTATGATACATGCAATTCAGTATTTTCCCCTGAATTCATCCCCTAAAAGGACAAAAATATAGAATAGGTATAAATGTTTGTATTGGACAAAAATATTCTTTATCAGATTTTCTTAAATTCGAATGGAACACGTTTGGAGACAATAAAACAACATATTCAGGTTATAATATTTTTTCATATTCACTGCAAAATAATCACGAGTTTAGATGATCACGCTTTTATTAATATATTTTTTTATGTTTCTAAATTATTACATTACTGAAACAGTTTAAGTTTCGTGGGCGAAGCCGCGACGGGTAATGTTAGGAGCTAATATACTTGCAATTCACTATCATTCAATACCTTCACGTTCGACCGCACTTGCCGAGCTTTTTAGGTCTTGGCGAGCCAGAATGCCTCCACTGGGATGATTGAGGCTTAGTTTCGACGTCATATCCGTAAACCCATGTTTCGTCACCTGTTATAATACGTTTCAGTAATTCTGCATAGTCGTTGACTTCATTTAGTGTCTCCTGAGCAACTTCCATTCGTCGCTGTTTTTGTTCAAAATTCAACAATTTTGGAACGAATTTTGCTGCCACGCGTTTCATACAAAAAACATTGGAAACAATGTCATTACATGATCCAATCGATATGCCAACATCATCAGCGACCTCTCTAATTGTGATTCGGCGATGGTTGATAACAATTTCTTTCACTTTTTCCACGGTTTCATCGGTTGTTAATGTGCTGGGCGTTCGTCATCTTCAACGTCTTCACGGCCTTCTTGGAAAAGCTTTTACCACTCGTAAACTCTTGCTTTACTCATAGCAGACTCACCATAGGCCTTTGTTAACATTTCACACACTTTGTTACACTTTATTACATTTTTTACGCAAAATTTGATACAAATTCTTTGATCCATTTCTTTTAACAAACGAAAATCGTCGAGCTCATAAAAACATGTCTAACCTTAGTGGCTGTCAGACAAAGTCAAGAATGAAAACAGCTGAAAGTTTTATCATACTTCAAGGGCATGTATACCAACATAATAAAAAAAATGTTTGACAATCGGACTCTCCAAGCCCGAGAAATTTAAAAATTCTCGTTACTTTTTGACACACCTCATATATATATATATATATATATATATATATATATATATATATATATATATATATATTATAGTCATCCTAGGTTCAGATGACTATAGAAGTCCAATGCCAGAAATAAACTTTCTGAAGTATATTTCTCCTGTTTCACAGGTTTTCCGAGGAATATTTTTAGAATTAATTATGAATAGTGCTTTTTCATTGTAAACATTTTAATTATTGTTATGGATTATTTATTTTACATGTGATTTCCTAACTTTCACGATTAATATTCACAGAAACGTAGCAAGAAAATATATCAACAATGAAATTTTTACTTCCTTTTTGGAATATATTTCCGGTTGTTTTGCTAACAATGCTTGAGAGCCGGAGGTAAAGATAAATATCATTTGAAGCAAAAACATGGAACAAATTTCTCTCCCGTTTCCGCCAAGGGAATCAAGTTACATAACTCAGGCTCTGGAGAAAGAAAGAATTAGAGAATGAACAGGAAACATTGCCCGAGTAAAAACAACGGCAACAAGTGACTACAAATTATATTTAGTTACGGGAGCAAAATAGGGTACACCGAGGGAAAAAGGAATATTTTTTCTAAATACGTTTACTCGATAAAGTCTGCTATTAATTTAAAAAAAAATATTTTAAAGAGTAATTATAATTCTTTTTATATTCTTCTTCTTTTCTGCAAGGATTATTGTCACTATGTTTAGTAAAATGACCTGCCTTCCCTAGCTTCGTCAATTCTACTTTCGTTGACGCATTTCGGAGAACCTCCATTTTCAAAAACTATATCTATACTGGTCACCAATATTATGGACCGTCCTATTTATAATTTTCTATCTCCGCCTCGTACCCCTCCTCTATTCAACACGAGTGCATACCTGACGTGCTCGCTTCTGATTTGCTCTTCAAAATCATACGTTTTCGCTCACTTCTGATTGGCTCCTATCAAACTTTCTCTTCAACGGTCGTCCCTCTTATTAATTTTAAAAATTTTTTAGATTTCTAAACGTAATATCGGCTTGCGACGATATCTGTTCATTTATTATGTTTTCTCCCTTTAATTTAGATTTTAAAATTTCCGAAACGCGTTAACTAAAGTAGAATTGACGAAGCTAGGGAAGGCAGATCATTATACTGAACATAGTATTTATAATATTTAAAGTGAAATCATTATGACGATGAAATCTGATATTCAAGTAATTTTAAGATAAATAAAATGTTGGACATTTGTTTTCATTATGCCAGCGAGACATGTCGAGGTGCGATTATTTTATTTGCAACGGCCAATCTTATTTTTTTAAAATTGAAGGTCAGATTACAGGTGAAATTTTGAATGCTAAATCTTTCAATAAATATCTTTCAGTAGGTTACCCTATTGTAAATACTGAAGTTTTCACCGTGTTTGATAAATTCGTGTTTACACGAAACAGAAGGTCAGTAGTTGAAGTGAAAACAAACTCGTTACCTCAGTAAGAAGATAGTAGGCCTAATTAGGAAGAAAGGAAGTTCTTATTAAATCCTCTGCAGTACAGTGCAGTGAGTTACAGAGAAATAAAACTAATTTACAACGTTTAAAATCGTAACTGTAACTGACTTTGATGACCTGAAATTTCGGTTTTAATTTTACAAAAAATTAGTAAACATTTTTGTTCGATTTAATTTAAATAATGGCCATAATATTAATTTTAATAGTGGCCATAAATTACCTTAACAAATATTTGTCACTATTTTCAAACTGCGGCTCCTGTAGTTAACGAAAGTCGTAATTTTTTTATCTCTTGCACTCTAAAACCTGATTAGACTAATAGCTGCGTATAAGATACAGCAGTGCTTTCCAACAAGTTAAATAGGCTTAAATGTTTGAAGTATCCTTCCTTACCAAGTACCATACATCTATATATATAAAAGGCAATGTCCTGACTAACTGATCAACCTACAGCCCAAACTATAAAACCTAGAGACTTGAAATTTTGTGGATACCTTCGTTTTAATACGTAAGCGCGTACTAAGAAAGGATTTTTCAAAACATTGATTTTAACGCCATTAAACTACTTACCCAATCTAAATTTAATAAACAACGTACATCCAATACCATTATAGCTAGAGACTTGAACATTTCAAGGTACATTCTTACAACAATGTCAAGGTGCACTAATAAAGAATTTTGCAAAAATATGATTTTGACGCCATTAAACTACTAACCCAGTCCACATTTAATAATCAACGTACAGCCAATACTATTATAGCTAGAGACTTGAAAATTTCAAGGTACATTCTTACAACAATGTCAAGGTGCACTAATAAAGAATTTTGCAAAAATATGATTTTGACGCCATTAAACTACTAACCCAGTCCACATTTAATAATCAACGTACAGCCAATACTATTATAGCTAGAGACTTGAAATTTTCATGGTACCTTCTTACAACATTGTCGAGATGCACTGAAAAAGGGGTGCACTGAAAAACGATTTTCCAGTATGCAACCCCTAAAGAGGTAAACATGAGGTACAACAATTTTTATTGGAAAAAAAATGTTTTTCATCTGACCTTCTTAAAACGTAACATAGTCAGTCTTAAGTATAAGTAATGAAATATATTTTTCACTTTTTCCCCAAAACGCATCCCCTAAAGAGATTGAAAGAAGGTATAAATATAAAAAAGGGGTACAATTTCGTATTGAAAAAATATTTTTTTTATCTTATATTCTAGAAATATGCTATGAAACACATATTTCCACATTTTTCTGAATTCATCCCCTAAAAGAATAAAAATGGAAAAAGAGTTATCATGGGAGAAAAAAGAGTGTTTGCATTAGAGAAAAATATTTTTTATCAAATTTTCTTAAAAGTAAACAAAATATTTTAAAACACAAATTATGATACACGCAATTCAGTATTTCCCCCCCGAATTCATCCCCTAAAAGGACAAAAATATAGAATAGGTATAAATGTTTGTATTGGACAAAAATATTCTTGACCAGATTTTCTTAAATTCGAATGGAACACGTTTGAAGACAATAAAACAACATATTCAGGTTATAATATTTTTTCATATTCACTGTAAAATAATCACGAGTTTATATGATCACGCTTTTATTAATATATTTTTTTATGATTCTAAATTATTACGTTACTGAAACAGTTTAAGTTTCGTGGGCGGAGCCGCGACAGGTAATGCTAGTATTTTATAAATATAAACATACCATATTAAGTAATATAGGTATTATGTATATGTAAAGAACAAATTAATTACTTTGAAGTTAAAACCGTGATATTGAGCAAAAGACGTGGCTTTATCGACATATTTTTCTCTCTTTCTTTGTTTCACCCAACTTTGGGGTACACTAAATCAATCACTTTTTAATGATCTCTGCCTTCCTCGTAGCCCAGTATTGCTTCATTCGTTGTGATCTTGCTTTTCTTTCTTCGTCAGAGATTTGGATAGTTCGCTTGGATTTGACTTTGCCTTGGAACCGTTGCTTCTTGTCCTTGGTTATTGTTTTGGCTGTTCTGTCCATGAGCATAGTGTCAGTGATTTGTAGTTCTGTTATGTCTTTCTCTGTTTCTCTAAACCAAAGTGGTTTGGCTCTTTTATTGCGGAAGTAGTCAAATATTTTTTTGGTTAGTCTAGTTTTATCCATTCGGAGGATGTGCCCATAAAAATCAATTCTCCTTTTTCTTATTGTGTCCGATAGTGTTTCAGTTTTTTGGTAAAGAGTTTCATTCCTGATGTGGAGTAATTGGTTGTTACGGAATTTGGGGCCTAAAGATTTTTCGTAATATCTTTCTTTCTTTGATCTCCAGCCTTTCAAGTGGGCCCTGGGTTGTGAGAGATAATGTTTCAGCTGAATATAAGGCTTCTGGTTTAATTACCGTATGATAATGCCTTATCTTTGTATTCCAGGAGAGGGACTTCTTGTTGTATGTGTTTTCATAATTTTTATTGTACAATAACCTTTTGTTTTATTGTTACACAGAGATCAAATTTTATATAATATTAAGTAACTGTTTATATATTCCTTATATAATTCATTAAAATTTCAGAGTTTTTTAGAATTACACTAATTGCATTCTTGTAACAAAATTTGTTCAATATTTATTTCTTTATCAAAATGTAGTGCCGAAACCAATAACCAATTATAAGTGCTCCTTCAAACTCCTCTATCGGCAACACACTTGACTCTCTGTCTGTCTGTCTAGCTGTCTGTCTTCTATCTGTCTGTCTCTCTCTCTCTCTCTCTCTCTCTCTCTCTCTCTCTCTCTCACTCTCACTCTCTTTCTCGACAGACTTGTTCGAACATCCATTTGAGAAACACGAATGTCGTGGCACACCATTAAATCATATGAAGTTATTATGAAGAAAGCGTTCATGTGATGCGAACTATAATAGGGTCAGTATTTCCAGTTTGAGAAGAAACTGGGAACTGGTCCAACAACACCAGAACTGACTTCAGAAAGTTTACAGTGAGTTAGGGCTTTATAAGATGACAGTGCAAAACTATCTCTGCGTCAACTAATTTTCTCAAGTGATTTTTTTTTTAAATGGGAAAACTTTCAGAAACGTGCTTATACTTAATATCTTAATATCTCAAGAAGTGCTTGTTCATACTTAGTATGTTAAAGCTGGCTTGTCAAATAGCAAAATTATTGGGAGGTGTACAGACATGTCAAGTTTAGTTTTATTTGTCCCCAGGGGCAATTTCGAAATGAAAACATTTATTTTAATTAACTTAAAATAACCTTTTAATATTTATTAACGCTAAGATAATTTTTTTTTAATAAAAGAAAAATGTAATTTTCACAAGATTGACCAACGTCTTAACATAATTTGTAATAAACTTAAATCAACTTATTTTTAAATTGTAAATTTTGTATTTTTATGTACATAAAAATATATATAGACCTATAAAATTGAGATTGCATGTTCTCATGTAGCCTATATAGGAGAAACTTAATCAATAGCTTGTTTAACATTTTTTTAATATATACTAGTATAAAGTATGGTCTAATTTAATTTCATTTTAAACTAGAATACCATTGTAATAAAGATTTTACTTAAAACAATATTATTTTTTGAAAACCAATACATTTGAAATGTTTTTATATACTTTGTAAGACAACAACAATATTTTAATTTAAGTGTACATTAATTTGTGTTAATTAATTAATGTGTACTTGCAGTTCGTTGTATTTACATTACAGAAAAACCCTGTATATAGAAAATGGGACCTAAATAAAATAATACAAGTATAATATTTGTACCTTTACATTTAAAGCTAAAATAATATTTAACAAAGTTTATTATTATTAGAAGCTTACCTATAAGACAATTATCAATAAATTTAAAAAAGTTAATAATGTGCAATGATGATAAATCTTACCTCTATAGTTTTATTTAAACAACTGTTAACCGTTACGGCGTCTATGGATCGAACGTATCACCTGCACGTGTGGTGCATCCACATGCAGATCATCCAATTCACTCATAAGGAACATCGACCTTATTACATTACTTAATAACTTTTTATTATAAACATAGTGATAATCAGTTTGTTATAACTTAATTATATTTTTAAAAATTTGGTTTGAAACAAAATCATTTCTTAGTATGTAAATATCTAAATGATGAATAATTAATTCATATTATCAACAAGAATTTAATATACGAGGTGTGTTCAGAAAGTAACGAAAATTTTTTAATTTCGCGGTCTTGGAGAGTCCGATTAACAAACATTTTTTTCATTATGTTGGTGTACATGCCCTTGAATTATGATAAAACTTTCAGCTGTTTTCATTGTTGACTTTGTCTTTGTCTGTAACAGCCACTAAAGTTAGACGTGTTTTTATGAGCTCGGCGATTTTCGTTCGTTAAAAGTAATGGATAAAAGAATTTCTATAAAATTTTGCTTAAAAAATAGAATAAAGTGTAACAAAGTGTGTGAAATGTTAACAAAGGATTACGGTGAGTCTGCTACGAGTAAATCAAGAGTGTACGAGTGGTATAAGCGTTTCCAAGCAGGCCGTGAAGACGACGAACGCCCTGGATGCCCCAGCACATCAACAACCGAGGAAAAGTGAAAGAAATGGTTATCACCGAATCACAATTAAAAAGGTCGCTGATGATGTTGGCATATCGATTGGATCATATCATGACATTGTTTCCAATGTTTTGTGTATGAAACGCGTGGCAGCAAAATTCGTTCCAAAATTGTTGAATTTTGAACAAAAACAGTGGCGAATGGAAGTTGCTCAGGTGTCACTAAATGAAGTCAACAACGATGCAGAATTACTGGAACGTATTAAAACAAACAGGTGGCGAAACATGGGTTTACGGATATAACGTCGAAACTAAAGCTCAATCATCCCAGTGGAGGCATTCTGGCTTGCCAAGACCGAAAAAGGCTCGACAAGTGCGGTCGAACGTGAAGGTTATGCTCACTGTGTTCTTCGATATTAATGGCATGGTGAATCATGAATTCCTGCCACCAGGTGAAACGGTCAATACGGAGTACTACCTACAAGTTCAACGCCGTTTGCATGAAGCAATCCGAAAAAAAACGGCCGGATCTGTGGAAAAACAATTCATGGCTTTTGCACCACGATAACGCACTTCATTGCTTTTTGTGCATTTTTGGCCAAAAACAGTACTGTAACGATGCCCCAGCCTCCGTATTCGCCAGACATGGCTCAATGTTCCTTTTTCCTATTTCCAAAAATAAAGAGAACCTTTAAGGGTTGTCGTTTTATAGAAGTAGATGACATTAAAAGCTTATCGCTGAAAGAACTAAAGGCTATCTCAAAGATCGACTTTGAGAAGTGTTTCGAGGATTAAAAGAAGCGCTGGCACAAGTGCATAATCACCAATGGGGACTATTTTGAAGGCAACAACATCAATGTAGAAGAATAAATAAATATTTTGTTTAAAAAAATTAAAATTCTCTTTATTTTCTGAACACACCTCGTACACTGTAAACAGGAGATATAAAGCCTATATAACTTTATAATCAAGGTGTAAAAGCTGAACAGACGTTAATCTCACCTAAAGAACTTCAATCGGACAAGGTAATACCTAATTTATTAAATTGAATATCGCGAAGTGAATGGAAGAGGGCAAGGCACTTCGTCACGGCACAGTGACAACTTTAAGTAATGATGCAGCCAACAACACCCCAACCCCGACGCTATTTCTCAAAAGCAGAGAGTTTCCGTATCTCACTCGTAGCCGATAAGTAAAACACTGGACACGATTCTAGCACAATTTATTTCGTAATGTGTCTTGTATCAGATCGAACTAAAAGCGTTTAATTCCGTGCAATTTATTGTTTGAACTAGTTTTATGATAATTTAATATTCAAAATAAAAACAAATGTTTTAGTAGTATTCAAAAATAAAAATGGTTAAACTTTTATACACGCACACGCACGCGCGCACGCGCACACGCGCGCGCACACACACACACACACACACACACACACACACACACACACACACACACACACACACACACACACACACACACACACACACACACACACACACACATACACACACACACATACACACACACACACACACATACTCGTACACACACACACACACACACACACACACACACATACACACACACACACACACACACACACACACACACACACACACACACATACACACATATACACACATACACACACACACACACACACACACACACACACACACACACACACACACACACACACACACACACACACACACACACACACACACACACACACACACACACACACACACACACACACACACACACACACACACACACACACACACACACACACACACACACACACACACACACACACACACACACACACACACACACACACACACACACACACACACACACACACACACACACACACACACACACACACACACACACACACACACACACACACACACACACACACACACACACACACACACACACACACACACACACACACACACACACACACACACACACACACACACACATACACACACACACACACACACACACACACACACACACACACACACACACACACACACACACACACACACACACACACACACACACACACACACACACACACACACACACACACACACACACACACACACACACACACACACACACACACACACACACACACACACACACACCACAATGCTCTCCTTTACGGAGCGCCGATTTGGAGCCAGGCTAAGACTGTCGCGAACTATGCGCGCAAGGTTAGTGTAGTGCATCGCCGTGCGTTGCTGCGTGTCGTAAGTGGTTACCTAACAGTGTCCTAAGACGCTGTAGTGGCTCTCGAACCCCCATTGGAGCCGAATGGCTGATGAAAGAACGAGGCTCTACTGGCGCAAGCGAAGTGCTGAGCAGCGGTACAGTCATACAGTGGCAATTAAAAAGGAGTGAAATCGGACCCTGAATACCTGGCAGCGACGGTGGGACGAATCAACAAATGGACGATGGACACACCAACTCATAGGTAACATCCAGGTTTGGTGCAACAGGGAGCATGGGGAGGTGGACTTCTATCTCACACAGATTCTCATTGAGCACAGTTGCTTCCGAGCTTACTTGTTCCGTTTCAGGCTGGAAATACTCGGCTTGTTCCTCTGTCTTCCAGTAGTGGAGGAAGATGCGGAGAATGTGTTTTCCGGTGTCGGAGATTAGACGAGGACAGGATGAAGCTGAAAAACATATCTGCGAGGCAGCATTACGCAGGAACGTCAGGTTGCGACAATGACTTTAGAGGCCAACTGATGAGCCATGGTAATGAAGAGGTTAAGGGCTGAGGACCGAGAAAGGAGAACCAAAGCTGTAGACGAGTAGGTGGACAACCAGTCCACCTCCCACGAAGTAATGCCCGGCTGCGGCTCCGTAAGGGGGGTTTACAAAAGAAGAATGCTTGTTGTGTTCTTTTTTAATAGGTAGAAATATATCTTGAGTTTGAACTTAACTTGAGTCCCACATTGTGGCGGGTGACGATACCCTACCCCAGGTCGTCTATAAAAGATTTTTCCCACCTTTTTTGTCATCGCAAAACACACACACACACACACACACACACACATACATACACAGCGACAGTGGGACGAATTAACAAATGGACGATGGACATACCAACTCACAGGTAACATCCAGGATTGGTGCAACAGGAATTATAGAGAGGAGGATTTCTATCTCACACAGATTCTCACTGGGCACGGTTGCTTCCGAACTTACTTGTTCCGTTTCAGGCTGGAAACGGACTCGGCTTGTCCCCTCTGTCTTCCAGAAGTGGAGGAAGATGTGGATAAAGTGTTTTCCGGTGTCGGAGATTAGACAAGGAAAGGATGAGGCTGCAAACATATCTACGAGGCAGCATTACACAAGAACCTGTTGCGGCATTGACTTTAGAGGCCAACTGGAGGGCCATTGCGGGATTCGCTGCAGTGGTCATGAAGAAGTTGAGGGCTGAGGATCGAGAAAGGAGAGCCAACGCTGTAGAAGAGTAGGCGTTTAGCCAGTCCACCTTCCCATGAAGTAATGCCTGACGGCAGTTCCGTGGGAAGGTTTACAGAAGACGAATGCTTTTGGTGATTTTTTTAGTGGGTAAAATATACCTTCACTTGAGTTTGAACTCAATTTGAGTTCCACACTCTGGCGTAGTGCGTACCCTACCCCAGGTCGTCTATAAAAGATTTTCCCCACATTTTTTGTCATCGAAAAACACACACACACACACACCATGCAACGGTACTTCTAAAATCCCTGAGCATCACGCTAACAATCTTTCCTCCTGTTAATATACAAAAAACAAAGGAGGGTAAGTTTACTGATTATCGACCAATATTCAAAATACCAGCCAGTGTAAAAATTAATCAATTAATTTTTGTATATATATATATATATATATATATATATATATAAAAAAGTTGTAAATATTATTTAATATTATTGCAAATACTATACACACGAATCCCGGCCAATGTATTCGGGCGTAGCGGATCCTACTTGAATGGTTTCGGATTATTTAATGACTGCACAGACTCGGTGTTTATGAGAAAATTAATTAAAGGCGATTAACAGTTTTCACATAATTTTAGTTAATAAATTTCTTCTATTATTACGCAAAACGTTACCATAGAATCCTTTTTGTTTCAAAATTAATTACCAAATAATTTACAAATATTCTATCGTTTTAAATTGTCTATTTTAATTTTAAATTATCATTTTCGATCATCTTTTTTACTTAATCCTTTTAAATTCAAATTATCTAGATTACCTTTAATAATTTATATGATTTTAATTTGATTCAAACAATATTTATGCACGTTAATTAAATTCTCTTTATTTATTAGATATTCAAATTAAACTAATGATTTCTCTATTTTATATAAAAATATAAAATTTGTAACTATATTCTACATTCAAATTTAAATAGGCAGTCTTTAATGTTCATGCCTATAAATATAAATTAATCACTTTTATTCGACGGAAATTTCTGATCATTTCTGAAATATTATGTTATTATAGGAAATTTTACTACTGACCAATTATAGTTATTTACCCTTTCATATTACCTATTAATAATTTTAATGTCAGTTAATGGACGCGGTTTGTTTATTTTATGGTTATGTTAATAAATTATTTTTGTACAAATTATGAATTAATGTTGTAATATATTTATTTGTAATAAAGTTTACATCGTTTTAATATTAGTCACAATTCATTATTCAATTCAAACCATAAATTTCTTTAATCGATTAATATTTAATTGTTTTTATGTATATTAAGGCAACTTAACTTTATCTATTAGTTGATAATTTCAAATTATATTCGCTTTGTTGAATTTATACAATTTTAATTAAATTTTTCAAAAACCTGTATTAATAAGTTTTATCACAATCGTTCTATAAGTGCGATCTTTGTGGAAGTTGCAATTTCAGTGAAATTGATATTGGAAATCTCGATCGGCACAGAAAAATTTTTTGGCGACTAACCAGTTAAGTAATAGTATTTCGTCAGCTGTACCTGGTGCTGAGTCTGCGAAGTCCTGGTGCTGAACGATCCTGTTTGATCCTTCTCCTCACCTTGAGGTATCCCAGTTCCGGTTTGGATTGCAGTGAAGTGCCCTCGATTTCCAGTAGTTAGAAACGCCCTAATGTCTCATGCTTTCGAATCGTTGTGGCTCGATCCTTCTTGAAGACAAACTGCGAGCTGGTGTTAACTAGTTCGTTACTGAACAACGTACGTTACAATCAAGTTAATTTTCTAATAGTTCTTTGTCGAATTATCCTTTAAGTATTTATATTTCACTCGCCGTCGAATTTTACTTTTTTATAAATTTTTTAATTTGATTTACAAAATGTTATTCTTTACGGAAGTTTAAATTAACACCAATTGACAGTCCTGATCACGTTGGCAGTTTCCGCGGAGCGCTGCCGCACAGTCTGCTGAAGTGCTGCC
>CM040188.1:60042006-60072006 GCA_022606455.1 Callitettix versicolor | reverse complement strand
CTGCAGGGAAATCTGTTATCGTGTAGTAGGAATGGATAGTACCTAAATATGATTTTGTCATGTAGAGAGCCTTTGTCGGCATGAGCAATATAAATTTACAGTTATAAATTAAAATATACAATTAAGTTTCGAATAATTAAAAATCTGCCTTATAGTGGTTTTGAACGACACGCTTATTGCTATTGCTTTTAACAATGGTATTGTGTCAATAGAAATTGATTAAAGGGAGTGATACAGAGGAGTTGCGGTCAACAAGAAGCCAGCGGGGGAGGTTTTAACATCATGTAGAGCCGTGAGAGGTCTAGAAGACCTTTTGAGTAGTTATTGCAAGAAGAGTACGGTAGGCAGGTACTGTATACAAGTCTCGAGTTTTATTAGCGTTCTTCAGAATAATTAATTAATAAATTTGCATAGAACTAAAGTGCTTCGTGTAAATTAGACGTTAGTCAAGGACTAAAGTTAGGTTTTTTTATTTTCTGTCAATTGTCGCCACTAGAGTGTGTTTTTTTAATTAGCAGTAACTCTAATTCCTGTAGGTTTGCGTGTGGGTACATACGAGGTGTGTTCAGAGAGTAACGAGATATTAATTTTTTAACAAAATATTTATTTATTCTACATTGATGTTGTTGCCTTCAAAATAGTCCCCATTGGAGATTATGCACTTGTGTCAGCGCTTCTTCCAATCTTCGAAACACTTCTCAAATTCGATCTTTGAGATAGCCTTTAGTTCTTTCAGCGTTGCGCTTTTAATGTTATCTACTTCTGCAAAACGACAACCCTTAAAGGTTCTCTTTATTTTTGGAAATAGGAAAAAGTCACACGGAGCCATGTCTGGCGAATATGGAGGCTGGGGCATCGTTATAGTACTGTTTTTGGCCAAAAATGCACAAACAAGCAATGAAGTGCGTTATCGTGGTGCAAAAACAGTGAATTGTTTTTCCACAGATCCGGGCGTTTTTTTCAGATTGCTTCATGCAAACGGCGTTGAACTTGTAGGTAGTACTCCTAATTGACCGTTTCACCTGGTGGCAGGAATTCATGATGCACTATGACATTAATATCGAAGAACACAGTGAGCATAACCTTCACGTTCGACCGCACTTGTCGAACCTTTTTCGGTCTTGGCGAGCCAGAATGCCTCCACTGGAATGATTGAGCCTTAGTTTCGACGTCATATCCGTAAACCCATGTTTCGCCACCTGTTATAATACGTTTCAGTAATTCTGCATCCTCATTTAGTGACTCCTGAGCAACTTCCATTCGCCACTGTTTTTGTTCAAAATTCAACAATTTTGGAACGAATTTTGCTGCCACGCGTTTCATAAACAAAACACTGGAAACAGTGTCATGACATGATCCAATCGATATGCCAACATCATCAGCGACCTCTCTAATTGTGATTCAGCGATTGTTCATAATCATTTCTTTCACTTTTTCCATGTTTTCATCGGTTGTTGATGTGCTGGGGCGTCCAGGGTTTTCGTCATCTTTAACCACTTCACGGCCTACCACTTGTAAACTCTTGCTTTACTCATAGCAGATTCACCATAGGCCTTTGTTAACATTTCGCACACTTTGTTACACTTTATTCCATTTTTTACGCAAAATTTGATACAAATTCTTTCATCCATTTTCTTAAACAAACGAAAATCGCCGAGCTCATAAAAACACGTCTAGCCTTAGTGGCTCTCATAGAAAAATTCAACAATGAAAACAGCTGAAAATTTTATCATACTGCAATAGCATATATACCAACATAATTAAAAAAATATTTGAAAATCGGACTCTCCAAGCCCGCGAAATTTAAAAATTCTTGTTACTTTCTGAACACACCTCGTATACTTCAGTCTAATCCAGCACCTACATCATCAGTGCAGATCAACTCCAACTTCGAACTGGATATAAACACCGAATTCAGGTAAGTGTAATTCAAGAAAGTTTAATAGATGTAAAATAACAACCAGGAAAATTTAATGAACTCTAATTACAGTATGTTTGTAATTAAAGATCCAGAGCATTAAATCATTCAACAAAATTTGGTACTAATAAAGATATATCAGTTATCATATAAAATAAATTATAAATTTAAACGCGTAATAATTTAAAAAGTAAATATATGTTATTAGTAGTATAATTTTTAAAATTGGTATTAATAAATTTTAGAGATCTCAGTAAAACCTAAAGATTATCATTGTAACATAGGCCGCTATACAAAATGTTAAATCCTTCTGTCAAGGTCGTCACAAAATCAAACAAAACATTAAAACACACATCACAAACACTGAGCACAATTACACGTTTAAAATATTCATCATGGAATTCGGTTTGGCCAAGCTACACACGCGACTCGTACGCCGTTACATTCGGACAAGAGAAACCGCGGTAGACATTATGAGGTGAGTGGATAGACCACTGACGGGAAAGAACAGGTTATAATCCTAATCACTTAAAGATTATTGTATTTAAAGTTACGTTTTGTGTTCAGGTTAATGAATACAATTTTACTTATCATTAAAGGCCATCTTGTTTATTGTGTAAATTCACGAAATCATTATATATTATAAATTGGCGCCCAAATTAATGACTGTATAAAGTTTTTAAATTAAAGAATATTTATTTTTGTAATAAAATTTTATGTTGCAATATATATATATATATATATATATATATATATATATATATATATATATATATACTTCTAGTGTAATATGTAATATGTATATATATATATATATATATATATATATATATATATATATATATATACTTCTTATACTACCCCGCAGGGTGGTGCAGACTAACTGCACTTATTGAGAGGATTTAGACGTCCCTCGCGGTACCCGAGTCTAACACACAATTTATGACTTCAACACTTTACTCTCACACTTTCATTTAGGGAGGCGCTAATAGCCTTAATGTGCCTTAAAATAACAAAAAAACTTCTTATACTACAGACCACCTTTAAAGGAACAATTGATTCAAGAATTAATTTTAACAAATATTCAAGTCGATAAAACAGCAAAAAAGAGAAGACATACTGTGACACATAGGTCACACATACCTGCATTTAAAGGAATGATATCAGGATTCTTCTCCAGACTGTCTGTGCTTCCGTCTGACGGCTTTGGAACATCATCACGAGGTTTCCGTTTCGCACTTTCCCTTCTGAACCTGAGGACTGCCAGTGCTATTAGTATCAGCAGGATCAGGGCCAAAGCTAAGAGCGCGATACAAATGTGTGGAGGCAGTGCCAACACGGCGGGAGTTACGTCTGTTGGAAAAATACACACAACTGTATCGCTGAAGCAAATTACTAAAATTTCACAATTTTGAACATTACCTAAAAACGTATATACAAGGTTCAATTTGGTTGAAAAACAGCATTGAATGAAATTATTAACTTACTCAATATTGAACATTACCTAAAAACGTATATACAAGGTTTAATTTGGTTGAAAAACAGCATTGAACGAAATTACTAAATTACTCAATATTGAACATTACCTAAAAACGTATATACAAAGTTCGGTTTGGTTAAAAAACAGAATTGAATGAAATTACTAAATCACACAATATTGAACGTTATCTAAAAACGTATATACAAGGTTCAATTTGGTTGAAAAACAGCATTGAATGAAATTACTAAGTTATACAATATTGAACATTGCCTAAAAACGTATATACAAAGTTCAATTTGGTTGAAAAATAGCATTCGATGAAATTACTAAATTACACAATATTGAACGTTATCTAAAAACGTTCAATATACCAGGTTCAATTTGGTTGAAAAACAGCATTGAATAGAATTTAGGTTGGATTAAAGTGAAAAGTAGTGTAAATTAAAATACGAAGTCACACATAATTATTATGTTATTAGGAACTTTTTTAGTTTTAGTTGAAAAGGGTATACTTTTTACTTTTATTTTTACATCATTTTCAGATAATTCCGATAAACTGGTTGTATAACTCCGCTGTACCAGTCACATGCTCGGGGCTTGATCGTTATATAATCAAGAAGGATGAGTGATAGAGGAGTAACACGTCTTTAAAAAACCCAAAAGTGGAAGACGAATATGCGTATTCTCAACAGCAGAGGGCGGAAGAATCTAGGAGAGTAAACTCCGAATGAAAATCGTTTAATTCATGATGAAATGTTTGACAAACGTACAAAAGTTACGCCGGGTGAGTAACTTAGCTGTTAGTGACAATAACATTGAGTCCATCAGAAAACTACAAGCTACTGCAGACGAAAAAAATACAGTCATTGTACTTTCGGCAGAAAGGTTAGCTTCTTAAAAAAAAAAAAAAAAATTAAAAACACTAATTTTCATATTAAGAAATATTATATTGCAAAAAATAAAATCAAACGCACGTGTTATTTTGAATATAAAACCTATAGCATTGAACTGTTGCTGCTGGCAATATACACAATGTACACAACATCATTATATGCGCGCGAGACGAGAACATAAGAAAAAAAAAAGTGGAGAGAGAGAGAGAGAGAGAGAGAGAGAAAGAGATAGAGAGAAACATGCACGTTGTATGTACATACAGGCACAAAACATACATACGCGCACGACCAACTCAGTCGGAACCGGCAGACGAAAGAAAGAAGAGCTGAGAAATGGAGGTGTGTGTAATAATTCCCCTACTCGCGTTACTTACGCTTTGTAAGTCTACTCGATGAAACCGAATCACTCCATGGTGACAAATACAAAGTGCAGAACGCGGTATAAGAAGCTACCTCTTCAAAAAAGCTGGTCTAAGGAGTGGGAAATTATACTGAACGATGATAACGAATCTTCTCATGACGATTTCATCAATAAGTGCATTGAGGACAAACATGTATTTATTATCAAGTGTTTCCGTATGGGAATATAGCATGATGTTACATGTCAGGCTTAAGTGGAAGCCGCATGTCAAGAAAAAAATAGAACAGCTGAAAGTGAACTGAAAGAGAATTAATTGGTTAATAGGTCGTTCTTCTTTATCAGTTTATCATTTTACAACAAGACATTGCTTTATCAGCAGATCCATAAACCTGTATGGACTTATGGTATTTAATTGTAATAGGAATAGAGATATTCAAAGCTTTCAAAATAAATTACTTCGTGGTATTGGTGATGTGCCTTGGTACATACGTAATGACAATCTACGTAAAGATCTTGAGGTTCCAACTGTTGATAATGGAAGTCAGAAAATTCGCTCAATCACCAACAAAGACTACATCAACATGTCGACCAGCTACTCAACAATGTTGGCTTAGTCAGAAGATTGAAAAGAATAAAATCACGTGAAGTAGTTAATAAAGAGCCGCCTCGGTGGCCTAGTTGATAGCGTACTAAGTTTTCAACCCGAAGACCCGGGTTCGATTCCCGGCCAGAGCTTGGCATTTTTATACGCTATAAATCATCCCATCGTCTGCATTAGCCCAAGTGTGCACAATAGTCGGATGTTAAAAACCAAAAAAAAAAAAATTAATAAAGAGACTAATTTTTTTTGTAGATCTTAGTGTTTATCAGTAGATGGAACTTGGTAATGCAGTAATTACTGTATTAATTTAGTTTAATTTAGTTTATTAGTGTCCTAACTATATTGCTATGTAATGAAAAATATTTATTGTACACGTTCTTGAATTTATAATTGTTGCTCTTATTGTTTCACGGACACTCATGGTTTTTATATAAACCTTAAATTGAGTGTTATACTGTCTACGATTAAATACAATTGTTATTGTTACGTTGTACAAATGAAAACATACCGTAAACCTAACCTCAATTCAGTCTTTTAAATTTTTTAATAAAATCCGGATTAAACGAGTGCCTTTAATTAATCACGACGAATACTAATTTACACGATTAAATTTGGTCTAATCTACCGTACCGATCAACGGCGTTGAACGATAGTACAAGTTCAGGGTACTTCTTTTAATTGTTCTATTTCTTTGAAGAATGCGATTGAAATGTAGTCTATACGTTTAATTTCATCGATTAAACCACACTGTTCAACCGAATTGAACCGTATTGAACTTGTGGCGATGAATAAATGAGCATTTAAAATATTTTTAATTCTTTTTATATTCTTCTTCTTTTCTGCTAGGATTATTGTCACTATGTTGAGTATAATGATCTGTCTTCCCTAGCTTCGTCAATTCTACTTTTGTTGACGCGTTTCGGAGAACCTCCATTTTCAAAAACTATATCTATACTGGTAACCAATATTATTCCCCGTCCTATTTATAATTTTCTATCTCCACCTCCTACCCCTTCTCTATTCAACACTTCAACACGTGTAAGTTAAACCTGACGTGCTCTCTTCTGACTGGCTCTTCAAAATCATACATTTTCGCTCGCTTCTGATTGGCTACTTTCAAACTTTCTCTTCAACGGTCGTCCCTCCTGTTAATTTTTTAAAATTTTTAGATTTTTAAACGTAATATCTGCTTGCGACGATATCTGTTCATTTATTATATTTTCTCCCTTTAATTTAAATTTAAAAATTTCCAAGTTCTCTAAAATGTTCATATGTCTTACTTTTTCTGCCATATGTAGTACTTTCATGGAGTTTTCTATTTCTGGAGGTATGTGTCCCTCTTTTATTAAATGTGACGCATAATTTGTTTTTTTTTTATTAGATTGTTTACTGAGTATAGATATAGTTTTTGAAGATGGAGGTTCTCCGAAATGCGTCAACGAAAGTAGAAAGGGAAGGCAAATCATTATACTAAACATAGTATTCTTAATTCCTTTAAACATACGAAAATGAACCTGACTATGGTCGAGGTTGTTTTCAATGTAATTTGAATTTTAAAGTTCAGAAATAATACATATGTATTTTGTAATGCTTCTTAAGAAGGTTAAGTCGGATTTTAAAAAGACTGTAATAAAAAAAAACAATGTTTACTCTCGCCACGTCAGCGAGACAGATGTGCGTAGCGATTTCATGAAACAGTTTTAAATAAACACAAACGCCAGACCCGATCTCTTAGGGCTAAGTGCATTATTTTGTTACCTTGTCATTACAGTAATTTCAATGGAAATAACGAGCAATTTTTGCAGCTTTTCAACTGCTGCACTAATAAGGGGAAACTTTGAATGAGGGAAGTTATTATGGATTTACAGGACCCGTATTATACAACGAAGAACTTGTTTGGCAAACAAATCACTCATTTAATTAAAAATTTTAAACAGTAATCAAACTGCACAATTAAAGTTTGATTAGAGTTCAACAATTTCTAAATTAGGCAACAATAATTAGCGATTTTTCAATCGACAAATGTTTCGTTTCTGTAAGGTTTTTATTTTAATAAATTTTTTCCATTCTAATAAATTATTGACGATCTAACCTTACACAGTCTTGTAAATTGCCACTGCAATAAAACTATGGAAATAAACATAACCTCAAATTTAATTAAGGTCAGCTCTTATGAGGGGATTTAATTTTTTTAACATTTTTAAAAAATCAGCTGTTTTTTAAGCACTGCAGATCTATTTCATTAGGCTAAAGCGTTCAACGGTTAGATTATTATTTAGGTTATGTTTCTTTAATTTTTCTTTACCAATTAATAATTCGGGTTATAAATTTATTTTATTCGATGTTTTTTTCTGACCTGATGGAAGCCATTTTCCAACAACAATTTAAATTATTTAACACTTTTTTGAAGATCTAGTTCATCATCATAATCAGCATTAAAATATGAAAGTACAGTATTTAAAAACACTGATGGTGATGGTGATTACAATGGCGAAATAGAAGTTAAGTCTGACTTGGCAGTCACTTTGAATGATGAAACAGAAGTTAAGATCTGGCATGCAGTCACTTTGGATGATGAAACAGAAGTTAAGATCTGGCATGCAGTCACTTTGGATGATGAAACAGAAGTTAAGATCTGGCATGGCAGTCACTTTGGATGAAGAAACAGAAGTTAAGATCTGGCATGCAGTCACTTTGGATGATGAAACAGAAGTTAAAATCTGGCATGGCAGTCACTTTGAATGATGAAACAGAAGTTAAGATCTGGCATGCAGTCACTTTGGATGATGAAACAGAAGTTAAGATCTGACATGGCAGTCACTTTGGATGATGAAACAGAAGTTAAGATCTGACATGGCAGTCACTTTGGATGATGAAACAGAAGTTAAGATCTGGCATGGCAGTCACTTTGAATGATGAAACAGAAGTTAAGATCTGACATGCAGTCACTTTGGATGAAGAAACAGAAGTTAAGATCTGGCATGCAGTCACTTTGGATGATGAAACAGAAGTTAAGATCTGGCATGGCAGTCACTTTGGATGATGAAACAGAAGTTAAGATCTGGCATGGCAGTCACTTTGGATGAAGAAACAGAAGTTAAGATCTGGCATGCAGTCACTTTGGATGATGAAACAGAAGTTAAAATCTGGCATGGCAGTCACTTTGGATGATGAAACAGAAGTTAAGATCTGGCATGGCAGTCACTTTGGATGATGAAACAGAAGTTAAGATCTGGCATGGCAGTCACTTTGGATGATGAAACAGAAGTTAAGATCTGGCATGGCAGTCACTTTGGATGATGAAACAGAACTTAAGATCTGACATGGCAGTCACTTTGGATGATGAAACAGAACGTAAGGTCTGACATAGCAGTCACTTTGGATGATGAAACAGAACTTAAGATCTGACATGGCAGTCACTTTGAAAAACTGTTAAACGGATTTAGATGATAACTAATGGGTAACGACAAAAACCTTAGTTTTTACTATTTTTTAAAAAATAGTTCTTCATATATACCTTTAAAATTACATTAAATTAAGTTAGTACATATGAAATTTTAAATTAAAAAGATAGAAAAACTTGAGTCTACCCTAACTTTGTATTTCTTTTCACTGGTTTCAGTTTTGTGTTTGATTATATGACCACATTTTGCAATATCTAATAAATTGATTTTTAAAAATTAGTCCAAATTTTTAGTTCTTTTTTGATTGATTTTGAGCCAGATTTTTGGAATTTACTAGAGTCGAGTAAAACTAGATCGAATTGTTAGAAGCGATTTTAAGAAAACATAATTAATAAAGAAAGAGGAAAGAATAAATCATACTTAAAACACTTTATTTTATAAAAAGTAACCAATTAGATTTATCTTTAATTATTTGAAAACACGCGCGCGCACATTCACGCACTCACACGCGCGCGCACGCGCACTCACACTCATACGCGCGCACTACACACACGCGCGCACTCACACATACGCGCACGCACGCTCGCGCGCGCGCACACACACACACACACACACGCACGCACACGCACCCACACAGGCACGCACGGGCGCGCACACACACGCTCGCACGCGCACACACACACACACACACACACACACGCACACGCACGCACTCACACTCACACACACACACACACGCGCGCGCGCGCACGCATGCGCACACACAGACACACGCACATACACACACGCGCACGCGCACGCACGTACACACACACACACACACACACACACTCACACACACGCGCGCGCGCACACACACACACACACACACACACACACACACACACACACATCCAAGTGAAATCCAATTTTCAGATTCAGAGGAAATGAATCCTCCCTTTGATATGATTTATTTACCGAAATGAAATTTTAAGATAAACCTTTAAAATTATTACCGTAGTTTCCCTGTAATAAAACAGTATACCCTACCTTCATTAATGAGAAATTACAACATATAACGAATGCAGTACTTGATATAACATCAAACGGGATTAAAATGTTTAAATTATACATAGCGTAATGCAGGGATTAGAGAATTATCCTAAACATAATTAACGTATAAGTTCTGAAATATAGGTTATTTTAATTAGACGTACACGAGCTTGTCTAATGAACACACATAAACACGTTCATTTATTAACCAAAACATATGGTTATTTTCTTTTTTGCACAGAATTCGAATTTGTGAATTTACTGCTATTTTTCTTCTTTTTTTGGACAGTTACAACAATTTATCAACCGAAAATAAATTATTGTGAGGAAGTTTAATTAGTGTTTTTGCAAAATTTGTTTAAAATATCACTCTTATAGTGTGTTTACCGGTACCTAGAAAAGTGGAAAAGCTGTGAGAAAAGGAGAATCCTTTGTTTTCGGTGCCAAACTTTCCACTTAAATTCGCCGTCGTCTTAGAAACGTGTTAAAGTGCTAACTGCCTTTTTATAATAGGTCACGTCTGACTCAGTATACAAGTTTAAAATTATAAGTGGGGGGAGTGGGTCATATTTAATCTTTTCAAATTTTGTTTTCTACTTTAAAATAACACAAGCTTGTTTTACATAAATTTTTCAAGTAACGCGGTAGCGTTTCGTCCCGCCAAGCTGACGAAGTGTGCGTACGTGCGTACGTACGCGTGTGTGTGTGCGTGTGTGTGCGCGTGTGTGTATGTGCGTGCGTGCGTGCGTGTGTGTGTGTGTGTGTGTGTGTGTGTGTGTGTGTGCGCGTGTGTGTACGTGTGCGTGCGTGCATGCGTGTGCGCGCGCGTGTGCGTGCATGTGCGTGCGTGCATGCGCGCGTGTGTGTATGAGTGTGTGAGTGTGCGTGTGTATGAGTGTGAGTGTGTGTGTGTGCGTGTGTATGTGTGTGTGTGTGTGTGTGTGTGTGTGTGTGTGTGTGTGTGTGCGCGCGCGCGTGTGTGTGCGTGTGTGCGTGCGCGCGTGTGAGTGAGTGTGAGTGTGCGTGCGTGCATGCGTGTGAGTGAGTGAGTGAGTGAGTGCGTGTGTGTGAGCGCGCGCGCGTGTGTGTGAGTACGATCGCGCGTACTTGCGCGTGTGTGAGTGAGTGAGTTCGTGTGTGTATGTGAGTGTGTGCGTGCGCGCGAGCGCGTGTGTGCAAACACTTTACACTGCAACAGTAAATTTAAAACATGTAATACAAGGTTCTATATTTTTGTTTTTACTATTTACTATAAAAACAGTTATTTATTTATTATTTATAAAATAATTTATATTTAAAATATTTATAAAATAATATAATAAATAAAATAAACAGTTATTTATTTTATTTAAAGTTTGATTCACTGTGTTGATTAATATATATATATATATATATATATATATATATATATATATATATATATATATTCAAATATCTTATATATAGACCTACTGTAGGTTGTACTGGTATGGGTGAAATTTTTTTAAAAGTATATGAATCGTTAAATCGAAAACGTGAATTAATTTTCCACAAAAGTTTTATGTACGCATTGTAATTTTAAGTGGCAGGGCGAAGTGGCAGGACGAAGTGGCAGGATGAAGTGGCAGGACGAAGTGGCAGGACGAAGTGGCAGGACGAAGTGGAAGGACGACATGGCAGGACGAAGTGGCAGGACGAAGTGGCAGGACGAAGTGGCAAGAATCAAAATAAAATTGTTGAAAATCTGTAGAATTAAAGCGAAGAAGTATGATTTACAAATTTCACGCTACAATTTTCAGTTTCTGTTCTTTCTTTAACATTGACGCATCTACAACATAAACAACTAAACCGATTTTGGTCAACAACAAATTGTTTAATCCGCCCTGCTAGCTGAATGTGCCTTTTGAATAAAAACTCCAAAAATTAGTTTGTTTAAATTTTAAAATTTCAAAGACGGAAAAAATTATAAGCTTTAAAAATTACAGTACCTAAAGCGTAAACTTATTAACCAATAAATGTTGAATAACGACGACTCATTTTATTCATCATGGCTGCAGTATTTAGCTTTTGAATTAAATTCGAAAAATAAGTACAATTAATATTTAACTATAAACGTATGCAGAATTCAGTATTTTGTACCTTGATTAACTGAACAGCTGATCTATGGAAAATGACTACATACTACACGTTATGAAAAAACCTTATTTTTTTATTTATTAATTTTTTTGGTGTTTTAACGTCCGACTATTGTGCACACTTGGGCTAATGCAGACAATGGGATGATTTATAGCGTATGAAAATGCCAAGCCCTTGCCGGGAATCGAACCCGGATCTTCAGGGTGAAAGCCCAGTACGCTATCAACTAGGCCATCGAGGCGGCTTCTAAAAAATGTACTTGCTCCGGCAGTACATACGAGGTGTGTTCAGAAAGTAACGAGAATTTTTAAATTTCGCGGGCTTGGAGGGTCCGATTGTCAAATATTTTTTTTTATTATGTTGATGTACATGCCCTTAAAATATGATAAAACTTTCAAATGTTTTTATTGTTGACTTTGTCTGTGACAGCCACTAACTTTAGACGTGTTTTTATGAGCTCGGCAATTTTCGTTTGTTAAAAGTAATGGATCAAAGAATTTGTATCAAATTTTCCGTAAAAAATGGAATAAAGTGTAACAAAGTGTGTGAAATGTTAAAAAAGGCCCATGGTGAGTTTTCTATGAGTAAAGCAAGAGTTTACGAGTGGTATAAGCGTTTCCAAGAAGGCCGTGAAGACGTTGAAGATGACCAACGCCCTGGACACCCCAGCACATCAACAACTGATGAAAACGTGGAAAAAGTTAAAGAAATAGTTATGAACAATCACCGAATCACAATTAGAGAGGTCGCTGATGATGTTCGCATATCGATTGGATCATGTCATGACATTGTTTCCAATGTTTTGTGTATGAAACGCGTGGCAGCAAAATTCGTTCCAAAATTGTTGAATTTTGAACAAAAACAGTGGCAAATGGAAGTTGCTCAGGAGTCACTAAATGACGATGTAGAATTACTGAAACGTATTATTACAGGTGACCAAACATGGGTTTTGCGGATATGACGTCTAAACTAAGGCTCAATCATCCCAGTGGAGGCATTCTGGCTCGCCAAGACCGAAAAAGGTTCGACAAGTGCGGGCGAACGTGAAGGTTATGCTCACTGTGTTCTTCGATATTAATGGCATAGTGCATAATGAATTCCTGCCACCAGGTGAAACGGTCAATAAGGAGTACTACCTACAAGTTCTACGCCGTTTGCGTGAAGCAATCCGAAAAAAAACGCCCGGATCTATGGAAAAACAATGCATGGCTTTTGCACCACGATTACTCACCAGCTCACACTTCATTGCTTGTTCGTGAATTTTTGGCCAAAAACAGTACTGTAATGATGCCCCAGCCTCCGTATTCGCCAGACATGGCTCCGTGTGACTTTTTCCTATTTTCAAAAACAAAAAGAACCTTAAAGGGCCGTCGTTTTATAGCCGTAGATGACATTAAAAGCGCATCGCTGAAAGAACTAAAGGCCATTTCAATGATCGAGTTTGAGAAGTGTTTCGAGGATTGGAAGAAGCGCTGGCACAAGTGCATAATCTCCAATGGGGACTATTTTGAAGGCGACAACATGAATGTAGAAGAATAAATAAATATTTTGTTCAAAAAATTAAAATTCTCGTTACTTTCTGAACACACTTCGTATACTAAAATTGGAACGATACAGAGAAGATTAGTTTGACCCCTGCGCAAGGAAAAAACTTTAAACTGTTTTTTTAAATTTTCTACTTTAAACGATCAACTGTCTTGAACTGTTTTCATGAAATAATTTATTTTCGTATACATTTATATTTTTTTCCAGCAATTATTATATAATTTAATTTTGTCATCATGATAAGGCCTACCTTCTACAATACTTTGCACCAGTGACTGTCTTACGAAAATGATCCAAATCTAAAGAAAAACGAAAAAATAGTAAAAAGTTCCCAAAAAGCCTACAGTTCAAAAAGGTTAAGTTGCCTAACCTTGGTTGGTTGGTTAGGTTGGTTGGTTGGATAGGTTGGTCAGGTTGATTGGGTTGTGTTGGTTGGTTGGGGTTGGTTGGTTCGTTGGTTAGGTTGGTTGGTTGGTTGGTTAGGTTGGTTGGTTGGATAGGTTGGTCAGGTTGGTTGGGTTGTTTTGGTTGGTTGGTTAGGTTGGTTGGTTCGTTGGTTAGGTTAGTTGGTTGGTTGGTTAGGTTGGTTGGTTGGATAGGTTGGTCAGGTTGGTTGAGTTGTGTTGGTTGGTTGGGGTCGGTTGATTAGGTTGGTTGGTTCGTTGGTTAGGTTGGTTGGTTGGGTTGGTCGGTTAAGGTTAGGTTGGTTCGGTTGGTCGGTTAAGGTAAGGTTGGTTGGGTTGGTTAGGTTGGTTGGTTAGGTTGGTTGGTTGGTTGGTTGGGTTGGTCGGTTAAGGTTAGGTTGGTTGGGTTGGTTGGTTGGGTTGGTTAGGTTGGTTGGTTAAGTTGGTTAGGTTTGTTGGTTGGTTGGGTTGGGTTGGTCGGTTAAGGTTAGGTTGGTTGGGTTGGTTATGTTGGTTGGTTAGGTTGGGTAGGTTTATTGGTTCGTTGGTTAGGTTGGTTGGGTTGGTCGGTTAAGGCTAGGTTGGTTGGGTTGGTTATGGTTGGGTTGGGTTGGTTTGGGTAAGTTGCTTTGAAATTATTTCAAGATCCAGTCACGTGCTCACACAGTTTACCGAACAACATCAATAATAACACAGTAACACCAAGCTATAAATACCTGTTTGCATTCGCGCTCCTTTAAGCGTGTGTGACCTGATGTAGATTCTCTCACTGCGTCCTTTTGTGTTCACCGAATAAAGGTAAACGTTGAGGAACGCGCCTTCAGCCAATCCTGAGAGAATAAACCAAGGCACTCGCGAGGTGACATTAGTTAAGAGAACAGTGTTGTCGTCGCTGTACGCTTCCATGATGAAGTCCTGTAACAAACCGCCATCGAATCCGGGCTCGCACTCTATGTGGATTGTTGTGGTCGTTTGGTTAGTGACTGAACAGTTACCCATCACTTCGGGTTTTCCTACAAACAATATAACATAATCGTGGTCAGACTATATTGGGTAAGTCTAAAGTACGTTAACACGCAATAGTAGAAAAAAAGGTGGCAGTCGCATGACTGCCGACAGAAGTGAGTACTTCTTATCACGGGTAATGGCTATATATTTTACACCACAAAATTTATAGTCGGTTTTAAAAATCATGAAAATCAGTTCATTTCAGTTTAATATATGTCTAAATACAATATTATATGATTTATGGTTTTTTGCCGAGACAGATTTTTGCTACTCGACATTAGAATAGGCTATAACTGACCATGGGAGAAGCACGGAGTCACAAATGTATTCCTGCTACTCTTAATATCTGACCCTGTGACTTATTAATTGTCATTGTAAATACCAACTTCAATGGAAACTGCAATATTTTAATTTGGAAAGACAGGTGTTTGGAATTATAAGATTGTTTCAATTAAAATCACTGCAAATGTAAGCTTATAAACAATAATTTTATAATAAATTATAACAGGGATTCAGATTTTTAAAACGGAAATACATCAACGTTCATCTCAGGTACCTAAGCCATGTTCATTTTAAATTTCATCTCAATAGGTCCAGTAGTTAATGTGTGATTGAATAACAAACAAAAACACACACAAACTTTCAAATTTAAAATATTATATTAATAAATATAAAATATTATTAAAACGTCACTGTTGTAGCTTACAGTTAACGCATATCACAAAACTGAATACTAAATAATTCAGTGGCACTGGGTAAGTAGTATAATGGCATTTAAATATTTATTATTCACACCTACCAATATATAATAACGTATAAAACGTCACTGTTACACAGTTAACACTTGTCATAAAACTAAATAATTAAGTTGGACTGGGTAAGTAATATAATGGCGTGAACATACAAGTTTTCACTTCAAAAATACATTTTAAAACAAAAATATATACAAGAGCGTGATGCGTAACGGCAAATTGAATTTTTTCCCGTGCAAAACATACATCCATACCCCGCCATAAGAAGTAGTATATAAGTATATGCTATATATACAAGAGCGTTATGCGTGACGGCAAACTGAATTTTTTCCCGTGCAAAACATACATCCATATCCCGCCATATGAAGTAGTACATAAGTATATAAGTATATGCTATATATATATAAGAGCGTGATGCGTGACGGCAAACTGAATTTTTCCCCGTGCAAAACATACATCCATACCCCGCCATAAGAAGTATTCACTTCAGAAACTATTTCTTTATCTTATACAACATATATGTGTATATTATATAGAACTTTTTGAAGATGATTTCTTAACTTCTATTGGGATGCAACCATACCACATCCTACGGCCAAGTATTGACCACATGCTACTAAAAGGATTCAACTGAATATACAACAAGGGATTGTAAATGTGGTATTCTGTAATAACGCTACTTTTCAAGCAAGATCAATAAAATTTATCAAATAAAATAAATTTTTTATAAATTGATAAATTTTTTATAAATAAAATCAAAAAAATCAACCAAGTAAAATTTATCAATTTACTTATCAAATAAAATTTTCTGAGAAATCCATGAATAATATTGAACATGAGTGTGATTTTAGAAATGTGAATACTACATTCACAATGTAACATGTAACATGTAACGGCCAAAAATCAAATTCGGTAATAGTTTTCTGCTTAAAAATTGCAACAGTTTCAAATCTTTTTAAAAAAATGCATAACTTTTTAATGTAATATTTACATTAAATATTAAAAAAAAATATTTTAAAGAAATCCGATTTCACCAATGATATCGCCATCAACATTGTAACTTTAATAATTATGAGGAAACACAACAAGAGTAGGATTTATGGAAGAGTCCAAAAATTGTCGGTATTTTAGAAACACGTGATCCAACTTTAATTGAATAATAAATGTAAGGAATTACCGTTATATTTATATTAAGCTCTCTGTTTACCATTTTTATATTATTTGTTTTAAAGTAATTTTATTTTATTTCATTTATTTCGCACTAAAGGAAAACGAAAATCTGTAATAAAAAAATTTTAGTATATATATACATGAGGTGTGGCTATTAAATAACGAGACTGACGCTGCGGTGGAACAAGTGAGCATGCGCCAACCAACCGGCAGCTGTTTAGTGTGAAGCTTTCTCTTCAGACTGCAGTTAGTCTCGTTTGTGTAACCAACACCGTTTAGTCATAACCTTCTTTTCCGATAGTGTTGTTATTTTGTTTTACCGGAAATAATGGTTAGTGTAATAATAGAGCAACGAATTGTTGTTAAATTTCACTTCAAACTTGGAAAAACCGCTACTGAAACTTACAATTTACTGAAAGAAGTGTATGGCAGTGAATGTTTATCGCGGGCAGGTGTTTTTGAATGGTTTAAGCGTTTTCAAGATGGCCGACAAGACGTTGAAGATGATTCGCGGCCAGGTCGCCCTTCAACATCAAATTCGGATGACAATGTCGAAAAAGTTGCTAATTTGATTCGGTCTGACCGTCGATTAAGTATTCGTGCAATTGGTGAAATTGTACACATTGATAAAGAATGTGTACGGCAAATTTTACGTGACAATTTGAACATGCGAAAAGTGTGTGCCAAAATGGTGCCAAAAATTCTCACGTTTGAACAACAAGCAGCTCGCAAAAATGTTTGTACTGACACTTTGGATGTCATTAAAAATGACCCAAATTTATTGGAAAGGATAATAACATGTGATGAATCGTGTTTTTTTTACGTATGATCCGGACACAAAGCTCTAATCCATGCATTGGAAGACCCCCAACTTCACTGAGAGCCAAAAAAGCAAGAATCACCAAGTCAAAATTTAAAGCAATGATGATTATTTTTTTCGATATTCATGGGATTGTGTACCTTCACTGGGTTCCTGAAGGTCAAACAATTGATCAATATTACAACCTTGAGGTACGTGGTAAACTACGTGAAAGAGTAAGGAAACAACGACCCGAAATGTGGAAGGACAAATCATCGGTTTTTCACCAAGACAATGCGCCAGCTCATTCCGCGTTATCTGTCAAGAGGTTCCTGGCCAAGTACAGCATCCCAGTGTTAGAACATCCACCTTTCTCACCAGACCTTGCACCATGTTACTTCTATCTGTTCTCTGAGGTGAAATCTGCATTAAAAGGGACGAGATTTGAGTCCGTGGAAGCTGTAAAAATGAAAGCGGCAAGAGTCCTGAAGGAGTTGACGGAAGATGACTTCCAGCACTGTTTCCAACAATGGAAAATTCGCATGGAGCGTTGTAGGGATAGAGAAGGTGTGTATATTGAAGGTGATAATAAGTAATTATGTATAAAATGGAAATAAATTTTTTTACGTCAGTCACGTTATTTAATGCCACACCTCGTATATATATATATATATATATATATATATATATATATATATATATATATATATATATTAATTAATTCAAAAACATGTAAATTTTATCGATTTATTTGTCAAATTTAGTTCTTACAAACCATTGCCTTATTAGTAAAATTTCGAACACATTTTCAAAATTTTATACGTTTTATTGACATATTTGTCAAAAGTGAGTTCCTGCAAACCTTTGTCCTCACAACAAAATTTCGAGCATATTTGAAAACATTTATAGATTTTATTGACATATTTGTCAAAAGTGAGTTCCTGCAAACCCTTGTCCTCATAACAAAATTTCTAGCATATTTCAAAACATTTATAGATTTTATTGACATATTTGTCAAAAGTGAGTTCCTGCAAACCTTTGTCCTCACAACAAAATTTCGAGCATATTTCAAAACATTTATAGATTTTATTAACATATTTGTCAAAAGTGAGTTCCTGCAAACCTTTGTCCTCACAACAAAATTTCTAGCATATTTCAAAACATTTATAGATTTTATTAACATATTTGTCAAAAGTGAGTTCCTGCAAACCTTTGTCCTCATAACAAAATTTCGAGCATATTTCAAAACATTTATAGATTTTATTGACATATTTGTCAAAAGTGAGTTCCTGCAAACCTTTGTGCTCACAACAAAATTTCGAGAATATTTCAAAACATTTATAGATTTTATTGACATATTTGTGAAAAGTTCGTTTGCTTTTAACAGTTGTCCGCATTGAAATATTTCGAACATATTTTAAAAATTTTATCGACATACAGTAGAAACTCTATTAACCGTCACCGCCGGGACCGGGACTGTGACGGTTAAGAGAATAGACGGATAACAGAAATCCCCACTGGTTTTGGATAAAACAATAATGAAAACATGTTACTATGTACTGTAAATAATGCATTGATTATATATTTTAAATAGGCTACATTAAACCGTACTGTACATTAACCTCATTATGCTTACGTTATAAAATATTTATGCATTGAAATAATCGGTCATCTTCTTCTGCTTCTTCGAGGCTCGGGCTTTTTGCGCAGCAATGTTCCGTATTTTGCGGAGAAGTAAAATCTGTGTTGCACTTGCTTCCTCTTGTCTTTCAAACCAGTCTATGCACTTTGATAGCATTGTCTCTGCTTCGGAGTGGCTTGTAGTCGGCTTTTCATCAATCGTAGGATCTTCGACTTCGTCTGCATCAACCTCTTCTTCAATGGCAAGGACATTTGAAATAATCTCATCGTCACTCAAAATTTCAAAGCCTTCATCCTGCTTGTCACATTCCAGCCAATCCGTTACTTCTTCTGTTGTCAGTGATTCACTGGTAGGTCCACTGGTACAAATGTTTACTATTTCGTCAACAGTAACACTGTCAGTTTCTTCGGGATCATCAGTCGATGTAGATTCAGGCCATAATTTATTCCAACCGTTCTTCAAGTTCGCCACAGTCAGTTCAGCCCATGAACTAGCAATGTTGAAGATTGCATCCTTTATATTGTAGCATTTCCAAAATTCTTTAACAGATGTTGCATTATCAGATGACAGCAAGCTTTCGATAAACTCTTTTCTGTAACGACGCTTCATGTTCTCGATAATTCCCTGGTCCATTGGCTGGATAAGTGGCGTTGTATTCGCAGGAGAAAGAAGCATGTTATTTTGCCATCATCACTTTTGAGTTCGTTACAGGGATGTGAAGGCGCATTGTCCATGAGCAGCAGTGCTTCCTGGGGCAGTTTATTTTGTGCAAGATGTGCTCTGACTTGAGGTACAAATTCATTTTGGAACCATTCTGAAAAAAATTGTTTGTTCCATCCAAGCGTTTTTTTGAGCGTAATACTTCACAGGCAGTGCGTTTAAATTTTTGAATGCACGAGGCTTTTTGGCTTTTCCAATAACCACCAACGGCAATCTATGATTCCCGGTTGCATTTGCACAGACCATTGCAGTGATTCGATCTTTTTGAATCTTAAAACCTGGGGCTGTTTTTTCTGAAAGCGATGCGAGAGTCTTTTGTGGTAAGGCTTTCCAATTGAGTCCAGTTTCGTCACAGTTGTAAACTTGTTCCCTCTTTAGTTTAAGCTCAGATATTTTTAACTTAAATTCTTCCTGGAAGTCAACTACAACTGCACTATTTGAACTAAGCTTTTCTCCACTAATATCAAGTTGTCGGATGCCGTGACGGAATTTAAACTTATCAAGCCATCCCATGCTAGCTTTGAAGTTTGGGTCACCATCTAGTTTTTATGCATTTCAGCTGCCTTGGTCATTATAATGGGGCCTGAAAGTGGAATTCCTTGACTTCGGGCTTGAATAAACCACTGATACATAGCGTTATCAAGTTCATCATATTTTGCAGGCTTCATGGTTTTACGACGTTTAACAGCTCCATCAGTGCTTTGCAGTTTTGACACATGCTGCTCTATCTTTTCAGCGTCACGTTTAATGTCATTCACTGTTGTTCTTCCAACACCGTAAATCTGAGCAATACTGGTCGCCGTTTCACCTTCCCTCAAACGTTTAATGATTTCAAGCTTTTGATCTAAGCCTAGCACAAGACGTTTTCGCTTTTCAGCCATCTTTGTAATAAAACACAGAAACAACGGTACAATACAGTACAGTAACACCACAGTTCAGTAACAACGTCACGGTAATACAGTAAACACCGATATACAAGCAGCGGTTACTCGACACAACAAACACTACTGAGATACACAACGTACTAATCAATACTAATCAGTAACCTGGCGAGTACACTCGCTTCCTATTACGGCGCTCCGACAGTCGCTTCGAACAATAATCGCGCTTCGCAAAATTACTTATTGACTATGTTGGATGATGACGGATAACAGAGAGTGACGGTTAAAAGAGTGACGGTTAACCGAGTTTCTACTGTATTGTCGAAAGTTAGTTTTTACGAACCGTTGCCCGCGACAGAAGGTACACGGAATAAGTCGACTTTTCAAATTTAAAAAAACATTATCTGTAATTCAAGAAAATCCGTGCAAAAATAATTAATTATAATTAGAAATAATTGTAATAGTGTTGCACTAGATTCATTTCACTCAGAATGGAAACACGATCTCATTACAGTGGCTTTAATACCTGTGACCAATCTAAGTGAAGGTGTTGCGTTATCCTGTACACCCAGGAAAGTTATAGTTTTATACAAACTCATCCAACATTGTAATTCCATTAAAATTCTCTCTCAAACACCTTTGTTAAAACTTGGCTCTCTAAAACTAGCACTCTATTTCCCTAGTTTTCACCTCTATAAATTAGATTCCCTCGGTAATCACTTCTCTCTCTCTCTCTCTCTCCCTCCCTTCCTTATTCACCTTTGTTTGCTTCACACAAGGAGCTCCCTTCGAGTGAAACAAGCAAACTCTTGAAGCCAGTTAACTGGGACGCAACTAAAATCGATCTCTGGAGATTCTACTTAAACAGGTATTTTGTCAAAGACGATAAATCAGTAAGTTTACTTTGTTGTCGCGATAATATCGGGACTATGACAGGGAGAATCTCGATATATCGATTTATGTTTAGTATCCAACCTCACTAGACCATAATTCGTCTACTGTTCAGAATTAAAAATAAAAATTACAGGAAATTAATTTGGGCCTTTTTAATTTAACTTTTCGTTCAATTACGTTTGCAGGTTGAATATTGGAAGATGAATTCCGAATTACGGAAGATGAATTTTAAACCGTTTAGGAATTGAATTTTTAAAAAATAAATTATAACTTTGTTTCTATAGACGGGTTTGGTATAACACAAACATCACTTTCTCGTATTCTTCAGGGAACTAATGGCTAGTTACGTCCCACTGACAGTGAAGCCGACAGTGCACTTACCCGCAGGAACAACGTGGAAGACGCACGGCCGCTTCTGTTCTCCGAAGTTGTTCCGCGCCCAGCACAGCAGCGTTCCGTAGTCGTGGTCAGTAAGTGGTGTGTACGAAGCAAGACTCCTGGACCTGTCTATGGTAAAGTGTGACGGAGGGATTTGCATACTTTCTCCGCTGTTGTTAAATTTCCAGGTGAAGTGGACGTCATTAGGGTTAGCGTCTACTTCACAACTGATCCTCGCCGCTTCCTGTTTGGCGACTCCTATCACCTTCTGCTGACCTTGTCGGCAAACTGGAGCAACTGAAATTGTAAAATAAAAAATTTGTTTTTTTTTGTGTTTAACGTCCGACTATTGTGCACACTTGGGCTAATGAAGACGATGGGATGATTTATAGCGTATGAAAATTCCAAGCCCTGGTCGGGAATCGAACCCGGGTCCTCGGGGTGAAAGCCTAGTATGCTATCAACTAGACCACCGATGCGGCTGAAATGTAAAAATTAAAAAAAAATTTTTAATGTGAAAAATGTATTAAAACTGCATGTAAAAAGAGTAGATGGTTATTATTGGCAGCCAAGTAAAACATTCCTTGTATTCTATTAACATTAAATGTTATCTGACTTATGTTTAGAGATAATTAATAAACTTGTTGTTGTACAAAACAAGCAACACGCTTGTGTTCTATTAGAATTTATAGATGGGAGTTTCTGCTATTTTTACAAAACGTCAACAAAATGTTTGTTGAGGAAAAAATCTGCTTTTTAAAACAGTTGGGAAAAAACAGGTTTAGAAAACTGAAATTCAAAGTTGTATTAGCAGCTAAAACATAAAGCACATACGTTCAGTTTTCTAAGACTACTTTTTCATTCCCATTACTACCATGTCCTTAAATTGTTTTTGGGTATAAAACATTTAGATAGGATAAAAATAATCCTTACAAGTATAGTAATAATTAAATTACATTCTCAAAAAGTAATAATTATGTAAGCCATTTTATATTTACAAAATGCAATGAATTTCTAATAGAAGCACTCTTTTTTTTACTTAAAAATTAAATAGTACTTTGCATATTTACTGAAATGCAAACGATTTAGAATATTTTTAGTTGATTAAAAAATATCGATGATTGATAATAAATATAAAAAATATGTTTAAATAAAATTAGGCTGTGTATCTACAAAATGTGAGAGGTTGTTACTACAACTCGCGACAAAATAGAGATAAACGTTGACATTGACCAAAAAGTTCTTACGTGACTACAAGCAACAAGCAACTTTGGAATAAACGGAAAAAGCATAAAAGCAGGATGAAGAAAAGCAGTTAGCAGGAAAGCAGTCAGCAGGCAAACAGCAGAAAAACAGTTTCTATTTTAGTGCTTGCGGCAACGTTCAAATAGAACAGTCCGTTCCTTGTTTAACAAATCATAAACCAGTTCAAATCAAACTGCTTGTTTCCGTCTGAAAAAGCTGTTTGTTTGTCGTTTATAGAAAAGCAGTTTTTTTTTAACAGTTTGGTGTTTTCTGCCTCACCACTATTAGAATTGTTTAGTACCAGTTTTACATGCTTACTGGGGTAACGAAGAAATTTGTTGTAATTTTTTTTTTTTTTTTTTTTGAGTTTAACGTCCGACTATTGTGCACACTTGGGCTAATGCAGACGGTGGGGATGATTTATAGCGTATGAAAATGCCAAGCCCTCGCCGGGAATCGAACCCGGGTCCTCGGGGTGAAAGTCTAGTACGCTATCCACTAGACCACCGAGGCGGCTTCACCATCGTATAATCAACATTAAATTTGTATACGTTATAAATTTGTTGTAATTATCAGCTGATTTCATTGAACAGCTGATAGGCTGTAATACGTTTTAGGTTATGTTGTTAAAAACTAGCTATGTTACTTCGTATTTTTTCGAACAAAATTATCTTAATTAAAATAAAAAGGAAGATAAACATGATACATGCATGACTAATGTTTGGTTCAATAAGAAAAATTGCTTAGTACTACTTTAGATTATAAAGTAGTAGGTTATAAACCTAAAGTAGGTTATCTTAATTTTTTTTAAAACAATTTTCTTAATTAAGTATAACCTGTGTTGGGTATGGTATAACCCGTACCGGTCTTTTACTTCCAGCACCCTTCCTCTAATTTTAATACGCTTCAAGAACAGCACAGCTGTATTATAAGATATGCAACAGAAGCTTTGTATTATAAAACATAAAAAAAAACTTTTTGTTACGTTTTATATTTTTTTCTTATCGTTCTTCTTAACCAACGATTATGCCAGTTAGACTAATGTGGACAAGGTATAATTGTTGAGAGAAAAGGAAAAGCTTTTGGCCATAACTTGTATCGATTTTACGGCCTTTAATTGCGCAAGTTCTTGTTGCTGTAGAATGATTGTTGCCTTTTGAGGGCTTTGTGGCCACCAAATGCGGAGAGAGCTGCGATAAGCGGAGCGGACTGCGCGTTCAAAAGCTATTGTTCAAACCTAACCTATTGTTTTTACGTAAGTGCGGCCACTGGAAGAGCAGCAGAGCCGTGCGACGCCATTTGACTCCGCTCAGTTCCGTTAAGTTTAAAAAAATACGATAATTTTTGAATGCATAGTCCCCATCACTCAGAACAAATTTTGGTGGTCACCCGGCCTTAGAGTTTAACTTTCATTGTTTATGCTAAAATTATCTTTTGCCATACTCTTGAATTTTTCTAATTAATTTTGTCTTATTTCGTTTGAAAATCCTTAATTTCGTAAATACGAGAGTGGTCTGAAAAGTTTCCGACCCCAACATGAAGATAACAGCACTCGTCGGTGACAGCACTCAAATTTCGAATTTCGTTGTTCATCTGTTGACAGTTACTCACCAAAGTTTCAGCCATTTTGGACGCGCAGTTGTTATGTAACAGTCGTTTGAGTGAGTTGATGTAAGTATTTTTATGAAAATGGACAAAATCGAGTATCGAGCTGTCATAAATATTTGTTTTTGAAAGGCAATATGCCAACGCAAATCAAAGATGAGTTGGATTCTGTGTATGGGGACTCTGCACCATCATTTACCCACAGTGAAATTTTGGGCAGCTGAATTTAAACGTGGCCGTAAGAGCTTGGGAGACGATGAACGTTCGTGACGTCCAAAAACTGCAACTACCGACGAAAACATCGCCAAAGTTCACCAAATAGTGCTAGATGACCGCCGAATTAAAGTGAGAGAGATAGCAGACGTTATGAACATGTCAAAAGAATGTGTTTGTCACATATTAAAGACATGAGAATATATTTAGACATGAGAAAGCTGTCCGCGCGTTGGGTTCTGCGTTTGCTCACATTAGACCAAAAACGTGTTCGAATGAACATTTCCAATGCTCTGTTGGCGCAGTTTAGGCGTAATAAATCCCAGTTTTGGCGCCGATTAATTACTATAGATGAAACTTGGATACGCCATTATACGCCCGAAACAAAAATACAGGCCAAACAGTGGACTGCAAAGGGGGGACCGGCTCCAAAAAAAGCAAAAACTGTTTTTTCGGCTGGAAAAGTGATGGCGACTGTTTTTTTTTTTTGGGATAGTCATGGAGTTATTTTAATCGACTATCTTCAAAAAGGAAAAACCATTACAGGAGCATACTACGCGTCATTACTTGACAAGCTGAAGTCAGAACTTGCGGGAAAACGGCCACATTTGCAGAAAAAGAAAATCCTGTTTCACCAAGACAACGCACCGTCTCGCACCTCAGCGGTTGCCATGGCGAAAATCCACAAATTATGGTTTGAACTGCTCGACCATCCGCCTTACTCACCAGATCTAGCCCCAGGCGACTTCTTTTTGTTCCCTCGTCTAAAAATTGCGCTCGGAGGACAGAGATTTTCGTCAAATGAAGAGGCAAATCACCTTCGTGAACAATTATTTTGCAGAGAAAAACGCCGAGTACTATTTGGACGGGTTACAGAGATGGGAGCATCGCTGGGAGAAGTGTGTAGAGGTACAAGGAGACTATGTTGAAAAATAAAAAAAAAATCTGAAAAAATGTCGTGTATCTTTGTTAGGTCGGAAACTTTTCAGACCACCCTCGTAATAAGGTTCTTAAAAGTTAATTATCATTGTTATCTATTTTATATGATTAAATTTTGAATGTATGTAGTTAAAAAATTCAACGATACGCGATTTCTTCGGAGGCTTTCCTGAGTTTTATATAAAGGTAAAATTACTACTTTGCTTAGTTTCGAAACGTAAGCCGATCTGTACATATTTTGGTCTATCACCACGCCTTAGTCATAATAAGTCCTTAACCAGCAAAATTAATAGTTTTAAACACACAATTTTGGCAGGACAGGTTAGGTAAGTAAATTTAAATAACAGCATTTAAGCACTTGGAATGCTTCTCGACATAATCGTGTTAAACACTAGCGCCCTTGGTGGAACATACAAGGCTTAATACAAAAGTAAATTTAAAAGTTTTAATGAAATTCTTGAACAATTCTTTTTATATTCTTCTTTTTTTCTGCTAGGATTATTGTCACTATGTTGAGTATAATTATCTGCCTTCCCTAGCTTCAATTCTAATTTCGTCGACGCGTTTCGGAGAACTTCCATCTTCAAAAACTATATCTATACTCAAAGTTTAGATACAGTACATAGTTCTTGAACTATGTTCAGTATAATGATCTGCCTCCCCTAGCTTCGTCAATTCTAATTTCGTTGACGCGTTTCGGAGAACTTCCATCTTCAAAAACTATATCTATACTCATAGGATAATAATCCTAACAGAAAAGAAGAAGAATATAAAAAGAAAATTCTTTAAATTTTCACTATTAGGCTATATTACAACTTATAAATTTATATTTGGAAAATAAGCTATTGCAGCCGTTGAGTTTGATATTGTCATTAAGATAAAAATCAAGTTCATATTGACGGAACCATCAAAATAAGTGTTAAATCTCCATAATTTAGAATTTTAAATTAAAAACCAAATGAAAATAAAAAATTTACCTGACATCGGTCAGGTTTCATTTTCATACTTTTAAAATAATTTAAAATTTGAAACTGCTAATATATGCAGGTTTTAAAGCTGATTTTGATGTTGAAAACAGATTTTAAAGAAATTGTAATATATACAATATTTGCTGAAAAATCACTTTCCGCCATGATTTTTAGCGATATTCTCTTCGTTACTTTTTGCATCAGATTGCATTTTAAAAGAACAAAATTTACAATTCGATTTACAATTAAGCACTATTTTCAAATGATTCAAGACGCACTAGTAAATATTTTATATTACGTTTTTCTTTTTTCTCTCTGAATGTACAAATCTAATATAAAGAACTTCATTCAAATAAATTTCGCGTCACGCTAACCATTTCGCCAGTAACATTTTATATAGCAAAAGTAATATGTTTGCGAGTTTTTTGTTCCCCATTCAGTAAGTATAGATCGAACCAGACTATGTGACCTAGATTTGTTGGTATCATAGCGACATGAATTATACAAGCAATGACAAATTTTATCGTACCGGGATAAACGCCATTTACAAAACGCATTCCGAACATTTGTTTCGGTCATAAATGAAGCCCTAGTTTTTAACATTATCAATAAATATACCTCTTTCACTCGCGTTATTATATCTATGAAATATACAGAATATATATATATATATATATATATATATATATATATATATATATATATATTATTATTATTATTTTCGTATAGACCCTGTTGGATCACGCGAAGCACTCCGACTCATGTCTTGCTCCTTCTAATTCTCCACACCTCCCTCATCCTGTCCCCATGGATCCTCTTCCGCTCCTCCGTCCATTTTACACCTGCTCTCTTTGGGATTTCATTCTCTGGGACCTTCCAACCTGTATCTTTCTCCTGTATGCGTTCCTGTCTTCAACGTCTCGGCTATTGAGTCTATTTCTGCGTCATGTAGGTCTATTCTGACTTGTGCGATCCACGACGTTGTTGATTTGACACCTTGTATATACTTAAGGATTCTGTTGGCAAATCTCGTTGTTGGGAGTCTACTGATATGTCCATAGAACCGAAGCCTCCTTCTTCTGATATCTGCTGCCAGGTTCGACATCTTCTCTGTAGTCTTTCGGGAGAACCTGTATCCATCTTCTGTTAATCTTGGGCCAAGGATCTTCCTCAAGATTTTGCGTTCTTCCTTCAAAATATCCTCCATGGTAGCTTTTGGTTGGAGTGCTAGCGTCTCGCTTGCATATAATACCTCCGTTTTTATGACTGTGTTGTAGTGTCTGATTTTTGTGTGCGTCGACATACATCTCTTATTGTAGATATCACGCGTTATACTAAAAGCCCTCTTCATTCTCAGTAGCCGAACCCTTTGCGCAACCTTCTCGCCACCTGTGGGTTCAAGAATTTCTCCCAGATATTTGAAGTGCTTGACTCTGTTTATCTTACCACATTTTGTGTTTAGTTCTTGAATATTTAATTTTGTACAGAAGAATTCGGTTTTTTTAAACGAGATCTGTAGACCGACCCTCTCTGCACATTCCTTTAGGACTTCTATCTGTTTAATTATGCGTTGAAGACAGGAACGCATACAGGAGAAAGATGCTCAGGTGGAAAATCCCAGAGAATGAAATCTCAAAGAGAGCAGGGGTAAAATGGACGGAGGAGCGGAAGAGGATCCATGGAGACAGGATGAGGGAGGTGTATAGGATTAGAAGGAGCAAGACATGAGTCGGAGTGCTTTGCGTGATCCAACAGGGTCTATACGCAAATAATAATAATAATAATAATAATAATAATAATAATAATAATAATAATAATAATATATATTGTGTGTGGGGGGGGTGTGTGCGCGCGCGTGTATTTTAAAACGTAATGTTGCTATTATGCTGGCCAAATTTAACCCGGTTTTAAACAATGTGATATAACAATGTTATTGCATTTGATTCCATTAAATGTTGTCTGCGTTTACAATTTGAAGTATAATATATCTATGTCTTTAAACACAATATTACTATTATGCCATCACTCATTATAATATCGCAATATTATCGCGTTGGATGTCTTTACAATGTCAACTGTGTTTAGAACTTGAAGTTTAATATGCATGTAAGTTACATAGCCAAATATTGTATATCTCGCTGCATTTCCTAGCTGATGTTAGCATTAAGTTAGTTAAGTCAGCGTTTCTATTGTACTTTAACAAACTCTGGGGAAGACAGTGTGTTATTTGCTTTCACTCAGTACATATCTCAATGCATATGAGCTTGTACACATTTGATTTGTTATAATTCTTTAAATTAATATTAAACTAATTGTAATAAATAAAGTTTGTTTTTAAAGCAATCTGCTCGAGTCGCTCGACGTAATTTGTATTAAAAAATAATGTTATTATTACGTCAAGCCACGTTATTCGTTATTAGCTTGCTGTTATTCCATATTATCTCCACACGCTTACAAGACATGATGTCTACTTTTAATGACAAAGCGTATACAGTAGGCAGATGACATAACCTTAGTTAAACAATGTTTTCTAAAGGCTTAAAATTTGTGTAGGATTTTCCTGTAAACAGATGTCTTATGTGCACATTTACCTATGTTGTATTACGTTACAACCTTTGATAAACAATTTTTTCTGATGTCTTAATTTTGTGTAGGGTTTTCCTGCAAACAGATGCCTTATGTGTACACTTACGTATTTTGTATTACGTTATAATCCTAGTTAAACATTTTCTGACAAAATTGTATAGTGTTTTACTGCAAACAGTTTTTGAACGTGCACGTTTATGTGATATTTTTTTGTTTAAACCTTAATCAATGTTTGCTTATGACTTACAATTGTATAGGGTTTTTACTACAGTCAGTAGTCGTACAACCTTAAAAAAGCAATGTTTTCTGATGGTATAACTTAGTACAGGGTGTTACTGCAAACAGATGTACATTTTATTAAGGTAAAACCTCAGATAAACCGTGTTTTCTGATGATTAAAACTTGTAAAGTGTTTTACTGCACACAGATTTCGTATGTATTTTTACT
>CM040188.1:59984506-60037006 GCA_022606455.1 Callitettix versicolor | reverse complement strand
AAAAGCGCATCGCTGAAAGAACTAAAAGCCATCTCAAAGATCAAGTTTGAGAAGTGTTTCGAGATTGGAAGAAGCGCTGGCACAAGTGCATAATCTCCAATGGGGACTATTTTGAAGGGGACAACATCAATGTAGAAGAATAAATAAATATTTTATTCAAAAAATTTAAATTCTCGTTACTTTCTGAACACACCTCGCATGCATTCATGTGCACTTATAGAAGCCTCGTCTAACTCTGTAGAAACACAGCTTGTTTCTTAACACAATAGAATGCACTGCTTATTCTAAAAAGCATACACATGGCATTTATAACTGTCGACTGTAAAAATATTTCTTTAGATAACTTTTATGTATTATGTATGTAATATAGTTTATATTATATAAGAAACAATATTATAAATAGCCTATTTGTTTCTATATACGCGTATAATGTTTTTTTTTTTTTTTTTTTTTTGGTTATGTTCGGCGATTGCTTTTTAGGTCTCGGATCTGGGTCTTGATTACGAGGACCGTTGTATCATTGAATCACAAGTAGTACTATGTGTGTTACTTGAAAATAGTACTAATACTTTAAAATAAAATATGTTATACATTTAAATATGGAAACTGTTTATTTCATGATTATTTTACTTACGGTGTACGTTCAACATCCAGCCGTCCTCAAGTGATGTGGCTCCGGGGAGCGGCGAGGATACTCGGCAACTTAGGAATTTGCCAGAGTCTTGGATCTTTGGGATGAACGTCAAAGTGCTGATAGTAGTGTTGCCATCGCTCGTGGTCTGCAACAATGCAACGTGCAGCTGATATAATATAATACAGACCTACTGATTCATGACGTCATTAAATTTACAATACGTAAATGCAACTAATCCAATACTGACTGAAATACCTCAGTATGAGTTTTTAAATGTTTAAAAATTTCTCTTAAGTAATAAGTTAAAACAATGTTGTTATTTTAGTTTTAAAATAACATTGTACCAACGCGCTCATTCTGGAATGGCACTGATTCAGATTTCCTTATTTGACTTGAATACTTTTTCTTCAACTACACATAGACAGTAACAATGGACTTTATTTAATTCAGTTTCCCGGTGTTTCCTTTGTCTTTCCTTAGCTTCGGCCTGCAGTGTGCCCTCTATTCAGTTTCAGTTCTCTCTCCTGACTTTAGAAATCCGACAAACTTTTAAGTGTTTCTATATCTGATTTCTTTAAATTTTATCTAATTTAGTTCCTAGAAATAGCTAACCATTAATTATTTTCTAGAAATAAACTTTAGTATAAAGTACCAGTAAAACTTTACACTAGTATAAACTTTAGAAATATACAACATTTTTAAAGCATAACTGCATATAGTCAACTTGTACTAGAAGTGATCTTAAAAACCGCTTTAGAAATTTTATTTTTGTAACTGTTTCTATTATGCTTCTTCATCGTTTCAATAAGATAAAGTTATGCTTCTTCATCGTTTCAATACGATACAGTTATGCTTCTTCATCGTTTCAATACGAAACAGTTATGCTTCTTCATACTTTCAGTACTATACAGTTATGCTTCTTCATAGTTTCAGTAATATACAGTTATGCTTCTTCGTCGTTTCTAAACGATACAGTTATGCTTCTTCATCGTTTCTAAACGATACAGTTATGCTTCTTCATCGTTTCAATACGATAAAGTTATGCTTCTTCATCGTTTCAATACGATACAGTTATGCTTCTTCATCGTTTCAATACGATACAGTTATGCTTCTTCATCGTTTCAATACGATACAGTTATGCTTCTTCATCGTTTCAATACGATACAGTTATGCTTCTTCATCGTTTCTAAACGATACAGTTATGCTTCTTCATCGTTTCAATACGATAAAGTTATGCTTCTTCATCGTTTCAATACGATACAGTTATGCTTCTTCATCGTTTCAATACGATACAGTTATGCTTCTTCATCGTTTCAATACGATACAGTTATGCTTCTTCATCGTTTCAATACTATACAGTTATGCTTCTTCATCGTTTCAATACGATAAAGTTATGCTTCTTCATCGTTTCAATACGATACAGTTATGCTTCTTCATCGTTTCAATACTATACAGTTATGCTTCTTCAACGTTTCAATACGATACAGTTATGCTTCTTCATCGTTTCAATACTATACAGTTATGCTTCTTCATCGTTTCAATACGATACAGTTATGCTTCTTCATCGTTTCAATACGATACAGTTATGCTTCTTCATCGTTTCAATACTATACAGTTATGCTTCTTCATCGTTTCAATACGATACAGTTATGCTTCTTCATCGTTTCAATACGATACAGTTATGCTTCTTCATCGTTTCAATACTATACAGTTATGCTTCTTCATCGTTTCAATACGATACAGTTATGCTTCTTCATCGTTTCAATACGATACAGTTATGCTTCTTCATCGTTTCAATATGATACAGTTATGCTTTTTCATCGTTTCAATACTATACAGTTATGCTTCTTCATCGTTTCAATACGATACAGTTATGCTTCTTCATCGTTTCAATACGATACAGTTATGCTTCTTCATCGTTTCAATACGATATAGTTATGCTTCTTCATCGTTTCAATACGATACAGTTATGCTTCTTCATCGTTTCAATACGATACAGTTATGCTTCTTCATCGTTTCAATACGATACAGTTATGCTTCTTCATCGTTTCAATACTATACAGTTATGCTTCTTCATCGTTTCAGTACTATACAGTTATGCTTCTTCATCGTTTCAATACGAAACAGTTATGCTTCTTCATCGTTTCAATACGATACAGTTATGCTTCTTCATCGTTTCAATACGATACAGTTATGCTTCTTCATCGTTTCAATACGATACAGTTATGCTTCTTCATCGTTTCAATACGATACAGTTATGCTTCTTCATCGTTTCAATACTATACAGTTATGCTTCTTCATCGTTTCAATACGATACAGTTACGCTTCTTCATCGTTTCAATAAGATACAGTTATGCTTCTTCATCGTTTCAATACGATACAGTTATGCTTCTTCATCGTTTCAATAAGATACAGTTATGCTACTTCATCGTTTCAATAAGATACAGTTATGCTTCTTCATCGTTTCAATAAGATACAGTTATGCTTCTTCATCGTTTCAATACGATACAGTTATGCTTCTTCATCATTTCAATAAGATACAGTTATGCTTCTTCATCGTTTCAATACGATACAGTTATGCTTCTTCATCGTTTCAATAAGATACAGTTATGCTTCTTCATCGTTTCAATAAGATACAGTTATGCTTCTTCATCGTTTCAATACGATACAGTTATGCTTCTTCATCGTTTCAATAAGATACAGTTATGCTTCTTCATCGTTTCAATAAGATACAGTTATGCTTCTTCATCGTTTCAAAACGATACAGGCGTACTGGTATTGACTGAGTACTTTAATTACTGGAGTACTTATACGATTGGAGTAGTTGTAGTACTTGTACGACTGGGGTACTTCAATACATTGATTGGGCTAAACAAAAGCACGTTTAATTTTGCCGCATTTTTATAAGTTGCTTACATTTTGAAACTATTTTTTTTGCAGTTTTAATTTATAAGTACAATTTACCAGATAAGATAAGTAACAAAGTGGTAACGTAAATATAAATTTATTTTTACCATTTGTTTTAATATCAAATGTTCCTTTCGCCTCGTAGGACTTTTGGTATTAATTACATAGTACTAAAGTAATGGTAGGTACTATAATAAATACAATATATAAACTTTCTCCAAACTTAACGATGTTCATAAAAAAACAGTTTAAATTTCGTCTTTAGATACATAAATAATGTACTGTGACATCTCAAAAGTCCTGGTTAAGTTAAAAAGTTTTGGTTTGACTAACGACCAAAAATGAATTAATGTGACCAGGTACAGTTACAATCTGAAAGTCAAACGTAAGAATATCGGTTTGATGAATTTTTCTCATCTTTAGTCGTAGAATGAAAATCCCGGCGACATATATACTGTAATTCAAATTTGAACAAAAACGCGAGACTTTTCCTGATAGTTACTAAACAGTTTTTAAAATATATATGAACACGTTCATCAAATGGTAATGTGTTTGTTAGTAAGTTGAACGGGTTTCTGAGTCTTGCAATAGTTTGTGGTGCTGCACCAAGATCGTGAAAAAAGAAAAAAACACTGGTTTTAACTAGGATGCAATCCCCCCCTCTCTTCTCCGTGTACACGTCACTGGAAGCTAAACTAATTGACAGACATTGTTTAAATTTGGCTTGCAGGCCTGCGTTGCCTTTATTTCGAGACCACGTAAAAATCGGCTTTTTCAAACAAATGGTAAAAATTTGTTAAAATATTTTTTTTTTTAATCGACTGTAATTAATTAATACTTTTAGAACTGTATTATTATAAATGATGTTAAAAAATAAAAATGCTAATAAAGCAATATATAAATTACCTCAAAATAGCATTAACGATTTTCATTAAAAAATCAATTTAAATTTTGTCTTTAGAGACATAAATCATATGTATCGTAACTCCTCAAAAGTTTCGGTTCTAGACTGTCAATACTTCATAGACTGTAGACAAAAAATCCAATATTCAGCGACAGTGACAATCTGAGAGATTCAACTTAAAAGAGTTGCTTTGATAGAGTTTTCTGAAGCTTCAATCGTAGAATTACAACTCAAAATTGTTCATAACTTTAAGCATTTACTGTTGAATACTTAATCTAAGTTTCTACTTAGACTGTTCCACTTATAATCTAAGATTTTGTTTAGACTCTCTTAATTTAGGCTATCCCATTTTCTAGCGTACTAGACTTTCACCCCGAGGAGCCGGGTTCGATTCCCGGCCAGGGCTTGGCATTTTCATACGCTATAAAATCATTCCACCGTCTGCATTAGCCCAAGTGTGCACAATAGTCGGACGTTAAACACAAAAAAAAGAAAAAAATTCTAACATACATTTTGATTTATACTTACCCCACTTCTAACAAAAAATTTTATTACAAATATTCTACATCTAATCTAAGTTTTCATTAAAAATCTACCACTTTAATCTAAGTTTTGATGTAGACTCTTCCTTTTCTAATAAAAATTTGTATTTAAAATTTTTTGTTTTAATCAAAGATTTTGATATAGATTATTTCCTTTTTAATATATATTTTAATTTAGACTTATAATCTAGTTTTCGATTTAGATTTTCCCACTACAAATCTAAATTTTTATTTAGACTATCTCAATTCTAACCTAAGTTTTAATTTAAACTATCTCGCTTATAATCTAATTGTTAATTTAGACTCTTTCACTTGTAACCCAAGATTTTATTTAAAACTTCCCATTCTAATCTAAGCCTTCATATAGACTCTTTCTATTCTAATCTAAGTTTTGATTTAAACTCATAACTCATAATCTAAGTTCTCATTTGAAATCGTCAACTGGTTTTGTTCTTTAACTTAATCTGTTTTTGTCATTTATTTTTGTTATAAACGCTTCTTTTTTTAATCTAAGTTTTGATTTAGACTCTTCTACTTATAACCTAATTTTAGTAAGACTTCTGCCACTTCTAATCTAAGTTTCGATACACTTTTGAATACAATTATTAACAAATATTTTGTTTTTGTTTTTTATTAGTATTTACGTAACTGCTTATTGCTTTGATTGTATTTGAAATATTGTATTGACTACCATTCCATTCCAAGAAGTAACTCTTTAAAATAACAGTTATTTTTCAGCCAGCTAAACAGTACCACTTGAGAAATTGTAATTTAAGTAATGTCTCTAGCTGTGTTCAGTATAATGATCTGCCTTTCCTAGCTTCGTCGATTCTTTCGTTGACGCGTTTCGGAGAACCTCCATCTTTAAAAACTATATCTATACTATAGACTATATCTTACTATATAGAGTATATCTTATATATAGAGTATATCTATGTACTATAGATATTGTTTTTGAAGATGGAGGCTCTCCGAAACGCGTCAACGAAAGTAGAATTGACGAATCTAGGGAATGCAGATCATTATACTGAACACAGTGATAATAATCCTAGCAGAAAATAAGTAGAATATAAAAGGAATTTTAATGTCTCTAACTTTTACATCATGTTTTTGTTCGAACGGCATAAACAAATTGTTTTAATTATTTGTTTGTTAAACATTTTGAAATTTGATTGAAAATAAAAACCAACCTTACTTTTTTGCTGTGTACGAGATTTAAAAACTCAATCGAAAACAGAAATAATCGCTACACGAAATATGTAATTTGTATGGAAATAATTTTGGAGCCGCCTCGGTGGTCTAGTTGATACCGTACTGGGCTTTCACCCCGAGGACCCGGGTTCGATTCCCGGCCAGGGCTTGGCATTTTCATACGCTATAAATCATCCCATCGTCTGCATTAGCCCAAATGTGCACAATAGTCGGACGTTAAAAAAAAAAAAAAAAAAAAAATTGGAGGAGCGCTTAAAATATTTTTTCTACAAAATACGAAAACAAAAACTGAAACAATCTTTGTCAAAAGGTTGCGTAATTTTATTCATTAATTGTTTACGATTAATTTATGAGTTTAAAAAAATTAATTGCATAAATCACACGAAACATTCATTTTTATTACAGTTATAAAATAGTTTTACAACAAAGTATAAAGGGTGACCGATAAAACATGAATTAAAAAAATCTTAGGTAAAGCATATTTATAATTTAAATTATATTCGTATTTTTTATAATATTCGTACACAAAAAATTATTGAATTTAAAAGTAATTTTACTTAATTAACAAATTATTCATTTTTTAAAAACACATTTGCAATAAAAAAATGTAAATTTTGAGTTTGTGTGCGATGAAGAATTAATATTAACGGTCAGTCTCGCGGCCCTCGTGGCCCTCGCGGCTGTTCTATCATACAGAAGTGTCTCATTTATTTTAACTAAACAGCTAAACATATGTTCTTAGCGGAGAAAAGTGTTGGCAATAATATTTATATTTAAGTCCTATTTAGAGTAAACATAATATTTCTAAACTTAATCCATTAATATTACTATTCTAATATTTTAGTATTTAGTTTGGAAAATACCTTATCATAAGCTATAAATTATTTCAATACACTTTTTAAATACCTGATGACAAGAATAAATTTAATAGAATAAGTAACCAGCTTAATCGTTTAATCGAAGAAATAAAGAGGAGTAGTTTCGAGTGCTACTTGAAAGGTCTGTCGGCTGATGTGGATACCGACTTTTCTTTGTGGAGAGCTACACGCAGACTTAAGCGACCTACTGTTAGAATCCCTCCGATTAGAGATATATCAGGGAGGTGGTTACGACGTGACGAGGAAAAGACTGAACTGTTTGCCAAACACCTTTATAGTGTATTTCAACCGCATGCGTATCCATCTACAGTTAACTTACCTAAAGTATATAAGAGTGACAAACTTATTAAGCCTACAACGCCCTTTGAAATTGCCCAGGAAATAGATAAATTAAATCCAAAGAAAGCGCCAGGGATTGATGAAATCCCATCGGTTATACTTAAGGAACTGTCCAGGAAAAGTATAATATTCCTTTCAAATTTATTAAACAATTGTTTTAAACTTGAATTTGTTCCTGATTGTTTCAAAACAGCAAAAATTATCATGTTGCTAAAGCCAGGCAAAGCCAGCGGAAGAAATAACGTCATATCGGCCAATATCTTTACTTCCTATGATATCCAAACTACGGGAGAAACTGTTTTTTAAAAGGTTAAATCCACTTGTAGAAATACCTGATCACCAGTTCGGATTCAGAAACCAGTACTCAACCACAGACCAGGTTCATAGAGTTACTACTGTAATTGAAAGGGGATTTGAAGAAAAGAAATTTACTTGTGCAGCCTTTTTAGATATTCAACAGGCTTTTGATAAAGTATGGCACGAGAGGTTTGTTTTCAAACTTAGCAGGATGTTGCCGGGGAATTATTGCCGACTACTTCAATCATACCTTACAAACAGGAAATTTAGAGTAATGGCTGAGGAATCTGAATCAGCTCTCTACTCAATAAAAGCAGGAGTTCCACAAGGTAGTGTTCTGGGACTTATTCTTTATCTGGTATACACAGCGGATATCCCAATTTCAAATAAAACCACAATTGCTACATTTGCCGATGATACTGTAAGTAAATCCCAAGCTGAAGCGACAGAAAATCTTCAGTCGGCATTAAATCACGTAACACAGTGGACAGAAGACTGGAAAATTAAAGTCAACGAACTAAAGTCTACTCAAGTGACATTTTCATTGCGGTACATAGATCCATGTTATGGGGTGTATCTTAATAATAAACGAATTCCACAGAGTAAATCTGCTAAATATCTTGGAGTGCATCTTGATGAACGCCTTACATGAAAGCATCATGTGTGTAAGAAAGCAGAGCAAATCAAACAAAAACTGCGTGATTTGTATTGACTGATGGGACGAAAATCTCAGTTGGCCTTGTACCACAAGAGATTATTGTACATATCAGTAATTACGCCTATTGGGACATATGGTGCCGAACTTTGGGGGCGTACAAAACAGATTATCCAGTGAGGACAAAATCTTATTATTCGTGCAATGACAAATGCAAGATGGTACCAGAGGAATGATGACCTTCATGCAGACCTAGGCTTGAAGTATGTAAAGGAGATAATGCAAGACTGCGCGTCTCGGCACGAGAAGAGACTACATTCGAACGTCGAAGCCATCCAACTCTTAGATGTGGAATTGGACAACAGACGACTTAAGCGTCATAAGCCGCATGATTTTTTAGCTCACTAAGTCCAATACATGTTAGATCAATGATATGTATTACTCATTTAATCTGTAAGATTAAGATTGTAATAAATAAATGAAAAAAAAACCAAAAAAACTTTTTAAATACAGCCTAACAACTTAAACTATTTTATTTTAAAAAACTACATGTTTTATTATACAATTTTCGAGGTACGTTATTTATATTACTAAAGAAACATTTAAAAACTTTTACATTGGCTTGTAACAAAAAGATGAGTTTAAATTAAGTTAGAAAATACAGTAAATTAAGGAACACTGCAAAAGTACACTTTTATGTGTTTTAGTGGTTTAAATTAATGAATATAGCGCCGTGTTGTGGAGGGACGTCGCTGCGTATATAACCATTAGGGACCGTATTATCATTCTTCGTTTAGTTTATGAATACGTATAATGAATGTGCATTTTTATTTTTACGTGTATCATGCACATTGTTATCATGCTATCACCTATTAATATCATAACAGTTGTTATCCTTTCTTACTTTTTATAAATTATGTTATGATTGGTGAAACGGAATAACATAAACTTTCAACGTAATCTTTTTTTTTATTTAGCCTCAATTCTTAAGACATTTTATTTCAAATTACCTTTAATTTAGAAATTTGACCAAAAAATACAAACAGGTCTGTCCTAACTTCCAAAGAAAACATTCAAATAATAATCTAATTATGTCCTTCAAATAATGCATGATAAAAAATTAAAAAAGATCTCTGAACGTACGTGCGTGCGTGTGTGTCAGTACTTATTCTTTCACGGATGGAAAAATGTGAATTATATCGAAAACCAGTGAACATCCGTTCGATGCAACTATTTCTAGAAGGAACATTATTCCGACGTTTCGCCAGAATCACATCTGACATCTTCAAAGCGCTCTCGCTTCAAGTGCGAAGCCGAATTAAAGGAAACTTGTCTTGCTTTCCTTTTATATCGTCTGTATGATTAAATTAGAAAGTGGGCTAGCTTAAGCTGACGTAGTTTTGCTTTTTATAACTCTTAAACAACTAACACTTGAAACATTACAAATATATTTATATTTTCATTAACGCATACCAAATCTCTCGTACTCTTGAGAGGCGTGCTGCCCTTCCACCATGATATGTAGGGAGGGGGGCGGGAACCCACTGCTTCGCAGGCTATTTCGTAAGTCTTGTTTGCAGAAAGCGGTCGCTTATCTCCTCCTATCTTAACCCATAGCGGACGCACTAAACACATAAACTGCGCTTCAATTTATTAAATATTTAAAAAATCACGATAATTAAAGTAGTTAAATAATTGAAATATTCGATCAAATAATTTTACATTATTATTAAAGTAGTTTTACAGTGTAAACTGTAATTATTGTTAATTAATTATTGCAATTATTACTTTAATTATTATTAAAGTAGTTTAAATACTTGTTTCAGATATATCGATATATTTCGATATTTCGATTTTCGATATATTAGATATATCGATATATATTTCGACATATTAGATATATCGATATATATATATATATATATATATATATATATATATATATATATATATCGATATGTTTTAATATATATCGATATATACTTGTTTTAGATACAGTAACATGTATTTTTTAATGTTTAAAATTGATCCATTAACTTCAGTAAATACTCAAATGAAACAAGTAATGAGGTTTATAAAATTTTAAAAATAAAAGGTTGTGTGTAATTATTACTTACTGCCGTACCAGTTTTGATCTACGAAACCGGTACTCGTCACATTCTGTACATAGGCCTACACTGCGGCAGCTTGGGTGACACGTTGCCGTGTTCTTTGATAAACTTTTTTTGTTTTTTTTTCTTTTAACAAAAGCATTCACTTAATGAACTAATATGACTTATTTTCTAGTTTAATTACTTAATGTACTAAATTACATAATTACTTAATATACTATTTTAATAATAAATAATACCAGTATATTAAGTTACAGAGCTAAAAATATAACTGACGAAATTAGAACAGGGAAGAGTGGAATAATCCTGCTAGGGGTTAGGTACTAAAAAACACAAGAAAGTTAATGCCAGGATAAAATTATACAGTTTACTACAATCTTGTGCCGGTATTAAACTTGTTTACCCCTGCGCCTTCTCGTAAGGTCCTCAACCTTTCCTATTCAACCTGTTACAGAGTGCAAGCAGTACTTACCCCCACTACTTCATCCCTCTTCTCTATTCTACATTGCTTAGTTAAATTTGTAGTCATTTAGAAAATATTTGTAATATATCACCTTCCTGTAATGAGTAATAAGGCACTGCAGCGGGTAAAAGTCTTGTGTTTATTTCAAAAATCTCATTTGTTTGACTTCCACTTAAGGCATTGAATTGCAAATAAAATTTTAAAGGATGTTCGTTTGAAAAATTTTCGAAACATCTCTTTAATTAATTTTGGAATTTGAATCGGTAAAAGTACCCTAAATGAAACGGTTTGCATAATTGAAGATGTTTTGTTGAACTGGATGAAATTTAATTTAAAAAATTTCACGAGACGATATTTTACATAAAATATAGGCCTAAAACTAATCCTAAATTTCTCAGGAAAATATCGAGAGATTTTTAGATTCTAGATTTTTTTAAAAATTAATTACATAATCGAATAAAGGCCAACTTACAATTCATATCCAACCTGACGGCGTTGGATATCGGAGACAAGTGATTGTTATTGATGGCTTGGCAGGTGTACACCGTGTTAAGATGTCTCCTTTCCAATTTCTCCAGGTACAGAACGTTTCTCACTCTGCTATCTGATAATATCTCAAAAGTATCGTCCAGAAGAGTATTCTCCTGCCACCACGTGATCTTCGGAAGCGGTTTTCCTGAAAAGAAATATATCGAATGTAATAAATCCGCGTCCGAATTTTAACCCATCTCAGTTCTGCCAACATTAAGACATGATATATTGCGACATTAATCATTTTGTATTTGAATAATAATTTAAACTTCATTTAGATATTGTAGTATTCAGAAAATGTACGTTAAATTGAATAAATATGCAAATTATACATTTTTAGCAATCCTTTGTTTACAAAAATGTTGATTATAGTTTGTTACTGATTAGAGTTAATAGAATTCCCTAAAAGTTCTAAACATACTTGCTAGTTGGTATCAACACTGTAGAAAACAATAATATAATATAATATTTAATAAATTAAAAATGCTTGTTACTTTCTGAACACCTCGTAGATAAGCGTCAATATTTCCAATTTTAATATTTTTTTACAATTTTCTGACGATTTCTGTAAATCAATGATTTTTATAATTTCAATATTTTACCTTTAAGCGAAAAGGACATATCGAATTATGACGAATAAAATGAGTCATACTTTATCAGTATTCTTTAAGCAGCTAAATATTAAAATTTTTCAAAATTCTTTGAGATTGTTTTAACCTACGTATTTTCAAACTTTTTATGTAAAAGGCACACGCAAAAACAGAACGGAAAATGTGAGTAGTCGTTAATCAAAATTAGTTCAGTAGTTTCAGGCTACAGACGCTTTATTGTTGTAGAAGAATAAGTTCCACTGTGATATTGCTAAAAGTGCCATTGTAATATTGCTAAAAGTGTCATTGTGATATTGCTAAAAGTGCCATTGTGATATCACTATAAGTAGCCGCCTCGGTGGCCTAGTGGATAGCGTACTTTGCTTTCACCCCGAGGACCCGGGTTCGATTCTCGGCGTGGGCTTGGCATTTTCATACGCTATAAATCATCCCATCGTCTGCATTAGCCCAAGTGTGCACAATAGTCGGACGTTAAACACCAAAAAAAAGCCATTGTGATATTTCTAAAAGTGCTATTGTGATATTGCTAAAAGTGCCATTGTGACATTGCTAAAAGTGCCATTGTAATATTGCTAAAAGTGTCATTGTGATATTGCTAAAAGTGCCATTTACAAATCGTTTTTTCTACGATCTGACTCCACCGAGTTTCGAAAATTTATTTTTGCTTCAAACCAATTCGTCATGTCTCAGAATATTAGTACTGCCAACATGAAAGTTATGGATTTCTGAAAACCAATATTGGTCACCCCTCACTGCGGCAGCTTGGGTGACTTGGCACGGTGATAAAATGCTTTTTGACATTTAATTTCTTTTAATAAAAGATTCATAAAATGAAAACCACAATATTAAAATTTTTTTAATAAAATTGTTGATATTACCGATCGGTTTTATTATTGTTTTTTGTAAGTGCTTATGAATTAAACATATATTTCGCCAAGAACAAATATAAGTTTAAAGTTTAAGTTTAATATAAGTTTAAAGTTCTTTTATGCCAATCCGTCGTCCTCATTAATCTAAACTGGCATAAAATACGAGTTTATTTTCATGTCGTTTAAATTTCATGGGCAAAGCGCGACCGGCAATGCTAATATAGCCTATATATTTATTGGAAGTGTAATATCGTAATTGTAATATAATAATTGGGAATCACGTCCTCATAGTCTAACTGACTTGTGTATTAACCTCTTTATATACACGCTTGAAAAGATGAAGTGAAGTAGTTATTGCGCGATTTTTTTTTATCAGAATTCATTTTAATAATTTTAATTAATTAATTATATATTATATTAATTTATATTTATATAAATTAATTATATATTATATTAATTTATATTTATATATTAATTATAATATAATTAATATATATTAGCATTACTCGTCGCGCTTTGCCCACAAAATTTAAACTATTTCAGTAATTTATAAACAGAAAAAGCACGTCCGGAATATGTTTTATTGATTTCAAACATATTTATTTCGAATTAGAATGTCCAAAGACTAATATAACCCCGATGAGACTTAAATGGGTACTCCGAATTTTTTGTTTGTTTTTTTTTTTTTTGAAAACAAGGAACATTGTTTCAACCCACTACTCGTTGGTTTAAAAAGATATTTTTATCAATAAAAACTATTGTAACCTATTTATACCCTTTTAAGGGTTGAAAATTGAAAAATCCTTTCTTAGTGAACGTCTACGTTATGAAACGAACATATCCTCAAAATTTAAATTTTGATTTCTTACAACCTACAAAAATACCCTGCAATTCACTTTAATCTCTTCTATTAAATGAAATTTAACATTCACAATTCTAATTTTGTACATTTTAGGGAAGAAAAAACATCGTAATAATGTTTATCAAAGTGAATCTCACTTGCTTATATTAAAAACCACTAAAAAAGATTAAAGGATTATGTAATAACGTCCTGTATAGCCTACTGCTTTCCCAACATTCAATGCTGTTATATTATTTAATTTTATTTATTTCTGCTTTGGCATTCACTGTTTTTTTAGCAAATTTCCATTCAAAAATGAGCTATTTCCCTGTAATGAGCACCGATCCTGAGCGGTCGTTAATATATATATATATATATATATATATATATATATATATATATATATATATACACGAGGTTTGACCGTAAAGTAAGGTTCACTGCGAACGTTGTTACGCGGGATCCAGTGACCTTGGCTTGCAGCTTGGTTCCTTCACTTACAATCCCCACTCCGCGAGCGCTCTGCGACGCTCAGTCTTGGCTTGGTAGCCGTTAATAATGGAATTGTCTCTTTTGTCTCCCGCCAGGTGCAAATTACGCTCCGTGATTTTTTTTTTTTGTGCAAAAACACTGCGCCGGTGGACATTTATATCCAACTGTGTGAAATCTACGGAGAAAAATGTTTGTGCATAGAACACGTGCGCAAATAGTGCAGAGAATTCAAAGACGGACGTTCATGATGAACAGCGTTCTGGACGGCTATCTGTTTCGGTTGAAACGATTGTGAAAGTGGAAGAAGCAATGCTGAACGATCGAAGGGTGACTGTTCGGAAGCTCTCCAAGATGATTCCTGATATCAGCAAGACTTGCATTGATAAAATATTGACAGACAATTTAGCGTATAACAAGATTTGTGCACAATGGGTCCCAAGCAGACCACAAACGGCAACGGATTGATTCGGCCCGCGAATTTCTTCAGGTCTTCGAAACCGATGGCAAGAAATTCTTGGACTCCATTGTCACTGGGGATGAGACCTGGGTACACTATACGACACCGGAAACGAAAGAACAATCACGTCAATGGAAACATCCAGAGTTACCGAAGCCGCGGAAGTTCAAACACTGTCTGTCGGCAAAGTTATGGCGAGCATGTTTTGGGACAGGAAGGGGTTATTGTTGTGCGAATTCATGGATACCGGCACAACAATCAATGCTGATCGTTACTGTGAGACGTTCACAATACTTGGTACCAGCGACATTCCCACAAAAATTGTCCTTGTGCAGATGTACAATTATTCAGATTATTAACCTTGAAATAATCACTTACTTGTTTTTAAACTAAATGATTCACTGCGGAACGAAAAACATATCATTTAAGGAGACCACATACACTGTGAAAATATCCGTCTCTTAGTAAGTACTTCACAGAAATAAAGTCCACATTTGTAAGAACTTTAAGTAAGTGATTTCTTGATCCAATATTTTACAAACCTAATTATCAAGTGTATCTGCTACTGCAGTCAGATGGCTGTTGTGACGTAAAAGGATCGTCGCGACCAATGACGAAAAGGACATTTTTCAGTAAACTATAAAAGCGGGTGACTGGTTTATTGTTAGAATTGTAAGGTCATTTAATATATATTTTTTTTAATTTATAGCTTTTAGAGAACATTTTAGTATTTTGTGGTTTTTGTTGAGATTAATTACAAGAAGGAAGGAAAGATGCATTTCAGAAAAAAACTTGTGAGACAAACTTGACCCAATGAAGGCACACGGTAGTCATGTCTTAAATGAAAATGTTGGGATTTCCAAATTACTCTACAAGTAAGAAACATTTAAATTGACAATTAAAGAAGTTAAAAATAATAACTACAATTTTTTTTAATATTTAAAATACAACTGTAAAATTAATGTTTACAAATCACGTTTTGCATAAGTTATGCGTTAATATAAAGTCCGCAATTAGTTACGTTATAAAGTCCGCAATTAATTACGTTACTAGTTACGTTATAAAGTCCTCAATTAGTTATTTTACTAGTTACGTTATAAAGTCCGAAATTAGTTACGTTACTAGTTACGTTATAAAGTCCGCAATTAGTTACGTTATAAAGTCCGCAATTAATTACGTTACTAGTTACGTTATAAAGTCCTCAATTAGTTATTTTACTAGTTACGTTATAAAGTCCGCAATTAGTTACGTTACTAGTTACGTTATAAAATCCGCAATTAGTTACGTTATAAAGTCCGCAATTAGTTACGTTATAAAGTCCGCAATTAGTTACGTTACTAGTTACGTTATAAAGTCCGCTATTAGTTACGTTATAAAGTCCTCAATTAGTTATTTTACTAGTTACGTTATAAAGTCCGCAATTAGTTACGTTATAAAGTCCGCAATTAGTTACGTTACTAGTTACGTTATAAAGTCCGCAATTAGTTACTTTATTAGTTACGTTATAAAGTCCGCAATTAGTTACGTTACTAGTCACGTTATAAAGTCCGCAATTAGTTACGTTACTAGTTACGTTATAAAGTCCGCAATTAGTTACTTTATTAGTTACGTTATAAAGTCCGCAATTAGTTACGTTACTAGTCACGTTATAGAGTCCGCAATTAGTTACGTTATAAAGTCCGCAATTAGTTACGTTACTAGTCACGTTATAAAGTCCGCAATTAGTTACTTTATTAGTTACGTTATAAAGTCCGCAATTAGTTACGTTACTAGTCACGTTATAAAGTCCGCAATTAGTTACTTTATTAGTTACGTTATAAAGTCCGCAATTAGTTACGTTACTAGTTACGTTATAAAGTCCGCAATTAGTTACGTTATAAAGTCCGCAATTAGTTACGTTACTAGTTACGTTATAAAGTCCGCAATTAGTTACGTTATAAAGTCCTCAATTAGTTATTTTACTAGTTACGTTATAAAGTCCGCAATTAGTTACGTTACTAGTTACGTTATAAAGTCCGCAATTAGTTACGTTATAAAGTCCGCAATTAGTTACGTTACTTTAGTTACGTTATAAAGTCCGCAATTAGTTACTTTATTAGTTACGTTATAAAGTCCGCAATTAGTTACGTTACTAGTTACGTTATAAAGTCCGCAATTAGTTACTTTATTAGTTACGTTATAAAGTCCGCAATTAGTTACGTTACTAGTCACGTTATAAAGTCCGCAATTAGTTACTTTATTAGTTACGTTATAAAGTCCGCAATTAGTTACGTTACTAGTCACGTTATAAAGTCCGCAATTAGTTACTTTATTAGTTACGTTATAAAGTCCGCAATTAGTTACGTTACTAGTTACGTTATAAAGTCCGCAATTAGTTAAGTTATAAAGTCCGCAATTAGTTACGTTACTAGTTACGTTATAAAGTCCGCAATTAGTTACTTTATTAGTTACGTTATAAAGTCCGCAATTAGTTACGTTACTAGTCACGTTATAAAGTCCGCAATTAGTTACTTTATTAGTTACGTTATAAAGTCCGCAATTAGTTACGTTACTAGTTACGTTATAAAGTCCGCAATTAGTTACGTTATAAAGTCCGCAATTAGTTACGTTACTAGTTACGTTATAAAGTCCGCAATTAGTTACGTTATAAAGTCCTCAATTAGTTATTTTACTAGTTACGTTATAAAGTCCGCAATTAGTTACGTTACTAGTTACGTTATAAAGTCCGCAATTAGTTACGTTATAAAGTCCGCAATTAGTTACGTTACTAGTTACGTTATAAAGTCCGCAATTAGTTACTTTATTAGTTACGTTATAAAGTCCGCAATTAGTTACGTTACTAGTCACGTTATAAAGTCCGCAATTAGTTACGTTACTAGTTACGTTATAAAGTCCGCAATTAGTTACTTTATTAGTTACGTTATAAAGTCCGCAATTAGTTACGTTACTAGTTACGTTATAAAGTCCGCAATTAGTTACTTTATTAGTTACGTTATAAAGTGCGCAATTAGTTACGTTACTAGTCACGTTATAAAGTCCGCAATTAGTTACTTTATTAGTTACGTTATAAAGTCCGCAATTAGTTACGTTACTAGTTACGTTATAAAGTCCGCAATTAGTTAAGTTATAAAGTCCGCAATTAGTTACGTTACTAGTTACGTTATAAAGTCCGCAATTAGTTACTTTATTAGTTACGTTATAAAGTCCGCAATTAGTTACGTTACTAGTCACGTTATAAAGTCCGCAATTAGTTACTTTATTAGTTACGTTATAAAGTCCGCAATTAGTTACGTTACTAGTTACGTTATAAAGTCCGCAATTAGTTACGTTATAAAGTCCGCAATTAGTTACGTTACTAGTTACGTTATAAAGTCCGCAATTAGTTACGTTATAAAGTCCTCAATTAGTTATTTTACTAGTTACGTTATAAAGTCCGCAATTAGTTACGTTACTAGTTACGTTATAAAGTCCGCAATTAGTTACGTTATAAAGTCCGCAATTAGTTACGTTACTAGTTACGTTATAAAGTCCGCAATTAGTTACTTTATTAGTTACGTTATAAAGTCCGCAATTAGTTACGTTACTAGTCACGTTATAAAGTCCGCAATTAGTTACGTTACTAGTTACGTTATAAAGTCCGCAATTAGTTACTTTATTAGTTACGTTATAAAGTCCGCAATTAGTTACGTTACTAGTTACGTTATAAAGTCCGCAATTAGTTACTTTATTAGTTACGTTATAAAGTGCGCAATTAGTTACGTTACTAGTCACGTTATAAAGTCCGCAATTAGTTACTTTATTAGTTACGTTATAAAGTCCGCAATTAGTTACGTTACTAGTCACGTTATAAAGTCCGCAATTAGTTACTTTATTAGTTACGTTATAAAGTCCGCAATTAGTTATGTTACTAGTTACGTTATAAAGTCCGCAATTAGTTAAGTTATAAAGTCCGCAATTAGTTACGTTACTAGTTACGTTATAAAGTCCGCAATTAGTCACGTTATAAAGTCCGCAATTAGTTACGTTACTAGTTACGTTATAAAGTCCGCAAATAGTTACGTTATAAAGTCCGCAATTAGTTACTTTATTAGTTACGTTATAAAGTCCGCAATTAGTTACGTTACTAGTCACGTTATAAAGTCCGCAATTAGTTACTTTATTAGTTACGTTATAAAGTCCGCAATTAGTTACGTTACTAGTTACGTTATAAAGTCCGCAATTAGTTAAGTTATAAAGTCCGCAATTAGTTACGTTACTAGTTACGTTATAAAGTCCGCAATTAGTTACTTTATTAGTTACGTTATAAAGTCCGCAATTAGTTACGTTACTAGTCACGTTATAAAGTCCGCAATTAGTTACTTTATTAGTTACGTTATAAAGTCCGCAATTAGTTACGTTACTAGTTACGTTATAAAGTCCGCAATTAGTTACGTTATAAAGTCCGCAATTAGTTACGTTACTAGTTACGTTATAAAGTCCGCAATTAGTTACGTTATAAAGTCCTCAATTAGTTATTTTACTAGTTACGTTATAAAGTCCGCAATTAGTTACGTTACTAGTTACGTTATAAAGTCCGCAATTAGTTACGTTATAAAGTCCGCAATTAGTTACGTTACTAGTTACGTTATAAAGTCCGCAATTAGTTACTTTATTAGTTACGTTATAAAGTCCGCAATTAGTTACGTTACTAGTCACGTTATAAAGTCCGCAATTAGTTACGTTACTAGTTACGTTATAAAGTCCGCAATTAGTTACTTTATTAGTTACGTTATAAAGTCCGCAATTAGTTACGTTACTAGTTACGTTATAAAGTCCGCAATTAGTTACTTTATTAGTTACGTTATAAAGTGCGCAATTAGTTACGTTACTAGTCACGTTATAAAGTCCGCAATTAGTTACTTTATTAGTTACGTTATAAAGTCCGCAATTAGTTACGTTACTAGTTACGTTATAAAGTCCGCAATTAGTTAAGTTATAAAGTCCGCAATTAGTTACGTTACTAGTTACGTTATAAAGTCCGCAATTAGTTACTTTATTAGTTACGTTATAAAGTCCGCAATTAGTTACGTTACTAGTCACGTTATAAAGTCCGCAATTAGTTACTTTATTAGTTACGTTATAAAGTCCGCAATTAGTTACGTTACTAGTTACGTTATAAAGTCCGCAATTAGTTACGTTATAAAGTCCGCAATTAGTTACGTTACTAGTTACGTTATAAAGTCCGCAATTAGTTACGTTATAAAGTCCTCAATTAGTTATTTTACTAGTTACGTTATAAAGTCCGCAATTAGTTACGTTACTAGTTACGTTATAAAGTCCGCAATTAGTTACGTTATAAAGTCCGCAATTAGTTACGTTACTAGTTACGTTATAAAGTCCGCAATTAGTTACTTTATTAGTTACGTTATAAAGTCCGCAATTAGTTACGTTACTAGTCACGTTATAAAGTCCGCAATTAGTTACGTTACTAGTTACGTTATAAAGTCCGCAATTAGTTACTTTATTAGTTACGTTATAAAGTCCGCAATTAGTTACGTTACTAGTTACGTTATAAAGTCCGCAATTAGTTACTTTATTAGTTACGTTATAAAGTGCGCAATTAGTTACGTTACTAGTCACGTTATAAAGTCCGCAATTAGTTACTTTATTAGTTACGTTATAAAGTCCGCAATTAGTTACGTTACTAGTCACGTTATAAAGTCCGCAATTAGTTACTTTATTAGTTACGTTATAAAGTCCGCAATTAGTTATGTTACTAGTTACGTTATAAAGTCCGCAATTAGTTAAGTTATAAAGTCCGCAATTAGTTACGTTACTAGTTACGTTATAAAGTCCGCAATTAGTCACGTTATAAAGTCCGCAATTAGTTACGTTACTAGTTACGTTATAAAGTCCGCAAATAGTTACGTTATAAAGTCCGCAATTAGTTACTTTATTAGTTACGTTATAAAGTCCGCAATTAGTTACGTTACTAGTCACGTTATAAAGTCCGCAATTAGTTACGTTATAAAGTCCGCAATTAGTTACGTTATAAAGTCCGCAATTAGTTACGTTATAAGTACATTTTTATTGCCAGATACTTAGTTTACTCAGTCTAAACATAGTAAAACACATTATAACATAAAAAAACAAATTATGCGTCACATTTAATAAAAGAGGGACACATATCTCCAGAAATAGAAAACACAATGAAGGTACTACAAATGGCAGAAAAAGGAAGACGTATGAACATTCTAGACAACTTGGAAATTTTTAAATCTAAATTAAAGGCAGAATAAATGAACAGATATCGTCGCAAGCAGATATTACGTTTAAAAATCTAAAAATTTTCAAAAATTAACAGGAGGGACGACCGTTGAAGAGAAAGTTTGAAAGGAGCCAGCCAGAAGCGCGCGAAAACGTATGATTTTGAAGAGCCAATCAGAAGCCAGAAAGTCAGGTTTAATGTACACGTGTTGAATAGAGAAGGGATACGAGGTTGAGATAGAAAATTATAAATAGGACGGGCTATAATATTGGTGACCAGTATAGATATAGTTTTAGACAATGGAGGTTCTCCGAAACACGTTAATGATAGTAGAATTGACGAAGATAGCGAAGGCAGATCATTATACTAAACACAGTGATAATAATCCTAGCAGAAAAGAAGAAGAATATAAAAAGAATTTAAATATAGTAAATTGAAACTCAAGGTAAAAAAATGACTGTATTAAAATTAGTTGCCAAGCCGTTTGACTAAGTTATACACCCACAAATCTTGACTAATGGCTATCCTCACATATCAGAATGTTGGATTGCAATGCTCTTCCAGTCTCAAACTCGTTGCAGTGTATTCAAAAAAGCTTCGAATATAAAATGTAAAATACGAGTGTAAGTAAAATATTTAAAAAATTTATATTTATATTTTATATAATAAAATTGTATTCTAAAGAAGATTAGATAATTAATCGTGCTTGAATGTGACTGTATGTAAGCAAAATATTAACAAAATTATTTAACTAATTAGGATTATGACCTATTCTTCCCGTCAGTGGTCTATCCACTCACCTCGTAAAGGCTACCGCGGTTTCGAAACTATCGTTTCATCTTCAGGCCGTTATACAAAATGTTAAATCCCTCTGTCGAGGTCGTTACAAAGTCAAACAAAACATTAAAAACATCACAAACACTGAACACAATTACACGATTAAAATATGTACGATGAAATTCGGCTTGGCCAAGCGACACGCGCGACTCGTACGTCGTTACATTCCGTGCTCAGTGTTTGTGATGTATGTTTTAATGTTTTGTTTGACTTTGTGACGACCTCGACAGGGGGATTTAACATTTTGTATCGGCCTGAAGATGAAACGATAGAGTTTCGAAATCGCGGTAGCCTTTACGAGGTGAGTGGATAGACCACTGACGGGAAGAATAGGTCATAATCCTAATTGCTTAAATATGTGGTCCGGTGGCTATGTTACAATAATGAAAATTATTTAAATAATTACAGCCATTAACCATTATTAATAATAAATTTACAAAGACCAACTGGCCAAAATGATAATACTCATCAAATTAAATAAATTCCAAAAAAATAAACTAACAAAGAAAAGTAAAGAATATAATTAACTAAAAAAACACAAAACGTTTAATAAATAAAAAATATTACCGATAATTACTTAACAAATAATGGAATAAAAAAATTTTAAAAACGAAAGAATTTCACATAAAATAAAAAAATCCATCTCTTTCACATCCTTAGGATGCGCAACAGCAGGATTCTGAAACAGCTGGTCATGAGAAATATTAATAGGAAGACCCAAGGACACTACGTCTCGCAGACTCTGAAAAATCTGCACGAGATCGGTTTGCGGATCGAGGATGCACCGGACAGAACGAGAATCAGAAGCATTCTGACGAACATCAGGTTTGACGTAGGAAAGCCGGCACGACGAAGGACGGTGGTGTCAGACGAGGTCAGGAGGCGGAGATCGGATAGGATGAAGAAGTATTGGAGGAAGAAGTTGGAATCCTCACAGTGTCCAATCACGGATAAGAAGAAGAGACCGAAATATTGACTCAAAGTGGTCCCATGTGGCCTAAAAATTAAAAAAATGAATTATTTGTTGTATAATACGACTTACCTCCAAAAGAAATGCACGTAATGGAGACGGATGCTCCCTCGTTGTAAGGGCCAAGGATGTACTGAAGGATGTTTTCTCCTTTCTCATTCAGAACTGTTAATCGCTCAGGGGGTACTGCAAACATAATGCATTGCAATCAGTGTAAAGAAGTGTAAAGAAGTGTAAAGAAGTGTAAAGAAGTAACAGATTAACTTCATAATGGCGGCTGTTTTAACAAACACTAAAACAGTACATTGACCTCATTTAAAATTAAAAATAATCGCGGTACGCATCTGTCATGTTGACGTGATGGTAGCAAATTTATAACGTTATTTTTTATCATACAACAATTTAAAAATATTTAACAAATTAATCAAAATACATTTGCATTGTAAACTTTTACATTAAATTGGGAGTATGAAAATGAGACCTGGTCGAAGTTAAATTATTTTTGTTTAAATTTAAATGATTGTTAAATTATAATTTAGGCCTACGAAAATTCGATCTCTGCAATGAGGAAATCAGATTTTCAAAAAAGTGTACGGAACATACGTTACGATCTTTTAAGGTTTTCTAATACCGCCCTTTTGAAACTGTTGAACATATTTTGCTGGTTAGCGAACCTGTTTAAAGCTACAAAAATTGATATTCGTCTGAAGTTCACATGCGCGCGATGGGGCACAAAGACATGGAAATTTCTAACACTTACATATTATGAATTCATACGTTCAGTATAATAGACTGCCTTCCCTAGCTTCGTCAATTCTTCTTTCGTTGACGCGTTTCGGAGAACCTCCATCTTCAAAAACTATTTCTACACTGGTCACCAATATTATGCCTCGTCCTATTTATAACTTTCTACCTACACCTCGTACCCCTCCTCTATTTACGTGCCTGCGTTCAACACGTGTACATTAAACCTAACCTGGTTTAATTTCGAGGTGGAGCTAGAAAGTTATAAATAGGACGAGTCATAGTATTGGTGACCAGTATATAAATAGTTTTTGAAAATGGAGGTTCTGCGAAACGCGTCAACGAAAGAAGAATTGACGAAGCTAGGGAAAGCATCATACTGAACACAGTGACAATAATCCTAGCAGAAAAGAAGAAGAACATAAAAAGAATTATGGATTAATTTCTAACACATATGAAGGTTAATGAAATTTCTTTCGAACATTTTAAACTACCAGCAACATCACTGAATCAGCAATCTATAGTATCGAATCCCGAAACCCCGAGATAGTGATATTTGGGTAAGACAAAAAAAATGGTAGGCTACCCTTTCTTACCCCATACTGGCATCGGGAGAAACTAGTAGGCTCCGTCAGAGGTTTTAAAAAATTGTTGTTGCTAAACACACACACACACACACACACACACACACACACACACACACACACACACACACACACACTGCAACGGAGTAATCCTCCTTACGCCTATAAAGTATTCCAGTTAACTGGTTCAATTTAAGTTTCTTTCATCGGTTTTTGTTTTTATAATCTTTGCTTTCTAAATAATTACTGCAATTATTTTTATTGTAAACTTTAATTTAATAAACTATGAACCTGTTACTTTTATCTCGCAAAATATGAGATGTGAAATAAAATTGAATGCCTTTGTTCTTTGAATTCAATCACATTTTCTCTTCGAAACAATTTCTGTTTTAACTTTGAACATTTATATCTTTTGAACAAATAATTTTATTGCAAATTTTTATTTTTACAATCGTCCTAAAGTGCCAGTACGCTTAAGACGAAATTACACTTATGTGTTATTACATAAACAAAACTTTTCGTTTAACAAAAAAAAATTTAAGTAGTTTTTCACTTAAATTAACAATTTTCCGTATTTCCGGTATAAATTACATTCTTACAAAGTGTTTTAAACCTGAAAGACACCGAGGGTGGAGGGCAACTTAAACACATCTATCTAACATTCCAACTCTAGTTAAGGAGTACATAATACAAACTAAATTATTTAAAACCATTGAAAATATTTACTATTCTTAAAAAAGAAAATGAAGAAACTCAAACGTTTTGACATTACAATTTTGTCCTTCCATCGTGTATCCTTGACATGATATGTCATCCTGCTTTTAGCAAGTCCTAGTTGACGATTTTTAATCGTTAACCAGATCGTATCTGCGAAACTGCAATTGTGCATCATCGTGCTTTGTTTTGCAACAGCTTCTGTGCCTAACAGTCCTCAACAATAGGTCTCACAATCTCTTTATACTGTATAAATCTGTGTCAGCATTTATTTGGCTTTTAGTGCATGACTTCATACCATATAAAGTACGTCGTTCTTAATTACATAATTTTTTTGAAGAAACTCTTTTAATGCTAGCTTTGGCGAAAGGAGTGAATAGAAATAGAGTGTCTTGAACGAAAGGATGTAACAGAAAGAAGTGAAGAACGAGCAAACGAATTTAGTCTCTTTTTTTCCTTTCTTCCTCCTTTTCAATAACAGTACACACGTTGTGTTGCTTTAGTTTTGGTATTTCTCCTTATTTAAAGAACTCGTGCACGTTTTAACCTTTTATAACGCCTTAGAAATATAATATAAATGTTTATAATAATTTTTGTTAATATTGCTAGTTTTTTAACGACATAACGTTAAACTTATTATAGCCTATCAGCTGTTCAATGAAATCAGCTGATCTTACTATAACTACAGTAAATAACATCTAATCTAGGTTCGCGTATTTATTTATTTGAACAAAACAAGATTTTTGTGAACATACCTTCAAACTAATTACGGTTAGTAAAACTAAATTAATACAACATAATTAATTATGTCAGAACTTCTTTTTAACACATTAATATGAAATAAAACTTTCAAAAAATAAATCAAGTAGTGAGAGTGACGATTATACAGTGCGAATCAGATTTAACGAAATTTTAAGCTAATTAAAACATATATATTATGTACAATTAATGCAGATAAATTGTTATGTATACCGAACATCTCTTATATAAAAGACAATGTCCAGACTGACTGACTGATCAACGTACAGCCCAAACTATAAAACCTGGAGACTTGAAATTTTGAGGATACCTTCAAAATTTAAGCTCGTACTAAGAAAGGATTTCGCAAAAATTGATTTTAACTCCATTAAACTACTTACCCAGTCCAAATTTAATAAACAAAGTACATCCAATATTATTATAGCTGGAGACTTAAAATTTTCCAAGTACATTCTTACAACAATGTCAAGATGCTCTAATAAAAGATTTTGCAACAATATGATTTTGACGCCATTAAACTACTAACCCAGTCTAAATTTATTAATCAACGTACAGCCAATACTAGTATAGCTAGAGACTTGAAATTTTCAAGGTACCTTCTTACAACAATGTCAAGATGCACTAATAAAGGCTTTTGTAAAAATTTGATTTTAACACCATTAAACTACTAACCCAGTCCAAATTTAATAAACAACGTACATCCAATACTATTATAGCTAGAGACTTGAAATTTTCAAGGTACCTTCTTACAACATTGTCGAGGTTCACTAATAAAGGATTTTGCAACAATATGATTTTGACGCCATTAAACTACTAACCCAGTCCAAATTTAATAAACAACGTACATCCAATATTATTATAGCTGGAGACTTAAAATTTTCCAAGTACATTCTTACAACAATGTCAAGATGCTCTAATAAAAGATTTTGCAACAATATGATTTTGACGCCATTAAACTACTAACCCAGTCTAAATTTATTAATCAACGTACAGCCAATACTATTATAGCTAGAGACTTCAAATTTTCAAGGTACATTCTTACAACAATGTCAAGATGCACTAATAAAGGCTTTTGTAAAAATTTGATTTTAACACCATTAAACTACTAACCCAGTCCAAATTTAATAATCAACGTACAGCCAATACTATTATAGCTAGAGACTTGAAATTTTCAAGGTACCTTCTTACAACATTATCGAGATGCACTGAAAAAGGGGTGCACTGAAAAACGATTTTCCAGAATGCAATCCCTAAAGAGGTAAACATGAGGTACAACAATTTTTATTGGAAAAAATATGTTTTTCATCTGACCTTCTTAAAACGTAACATAGTCACTCTTAAGTATAAGTAATGAAATATATGTTTCACATTTTCCCCAAAACACATCCCCTAAAGAGATTGAAAGAAGGTATAAAATATAAAAAAGGGGTACAATTTTGTATAGAAAAAATATTTTTTTTATCTTATATTCTAGAAATATACTATGAAACACATATTTCAACACTTTTCTGAATTCATCCCCTAAAAGAATAAAAATGGAAAAAGAGTTATCATGGGAGAAAAAAGAGTGTTTGCATTAAAGAAAAATATTTTTTATCAAATTTTCTTAAAAGTAAACAAAATATTTTAAAACACAAATTATGATACACGCAATTCAGTATTTTATCCCGAATTCATCCCCTAAAAGGACAAAAATATAGAATAGGTATAAATGTTTGTATTGGACAAAAATATTCTTGATCAGATTTTCTTAAATTCGAATGGAACACGTTTGAAGACAATAAAACAACATATTCAGGTTATAATATTTTTTCATATTCACTGTAAAATTATCACGAGTTTAGATGATCACGCTTTTATTAATATATTTTTTTATGTTTCTAAATTATTACATTACTTAAACAGTAAGTTTCGTGGACGAAGCCGCGACGGGTAATGCTAGTTATATATATATTCAGCTAAAATATCATTAACAAAAGCTTCGCTTCTGTTGATAACTCCCAGAGTTTCACACTTTTTCTAAAATGTTTTGTTTTGTGACTTCTAAATCCATACCCAGTTATTTTGCAGTAATTATAAGAGTGTGATTTTTTTTTGTAAATTAATAAAATTATGGTTTTAGAAAAATATTAGATATGTGTTAAAACGAATAAGAATTTGTACTTTCAATACAAGAATATTGTCCTTCTTATATCTTTTGCTTTACATAAAACAACAATTTTCAGAAATAATTTTTACATATTAGCTTTCTAATTATAAAATAAAGAGCTTTCTAGTAATAAAAGCATTAGTTTTGTGACAATAAAATAATTAGTTTTTAATAATTGGTTTAGTTTTTTAATCGGATAAATAAAATTAGTTTTATTACAATGTTAAAAAGGTTTCTTCATTTTCTTTTTTAAGAATAGTAAATATTTTCAATGGTATAAAATAATTTAGTTTGTATTATGTACTCCTTAACTAGAGTTGGAATGTTAGAGGGATGTGTTTAAGCTGCCCTCCACCCTCGGTGTCTTTTAGGTTTAAAACACTTTGTAAGAATATAATTTATACCGGAAATACGGAAAATTGTTAATTTAAGTGAAAAACTACTTAAAGTTTTTTTTATTGAACGAAAAGTTTTGTTTATGTAATAACACATAAGTGTAATTTCGTCTTAAGCGTACTGGCACTTTGGGACGATTGTAAAAATAAAAATTTGCAATAAAATTATTTGTTCAAAAGATATAAATGTTCAAAGTTAAAACAGAAATTGTTTCGAAGAGAAAATGTGATTGAATTCAAAGAACAAAGGCATTCAATTTTATTTCACATCTCATATTTTGCGAGATAAAAGTAACAGGTTCATAGTTTATTAAATTAAAGTTTCCAATAAAAATAATTGCAGTAATTATTTAGAAAGCAAAGATTATAAAAATAAAAACCGATAAAAGAAACTGAAATTGAAGCAGTTAACTGGAATACTTTATAGGCGTAAGGAGGATTACTCCGTTGCAGTGTGTGTGTGTGTGTGTGTGTGTGTGTGTGTGTGTGTGTGTGTGTGTGTGTGTGTTTTAGCAACGACAATTTTTTAAAACCTCTGACGGAGCCTACTAGTTTCTCCCGATGCCAGTATGGGAAAGGGTAGCCTAACATTTTTTTTGTCTTACCCAAATATCACTATCTCTGGGTTTCAGGATTCGATACTATAGATTGCTGATTCAGTGATGTTGCTGGTAGTTTAAAATGTTCGAAAGAAATTTCATTAACCTACATATGTGTTAGAAATTAATCCATAATTCTTTTTATATTCTTCTTCTTTTCTGCTAGGATTATTGTCACTGTGTTCAGTATGATGCCTTCCCTAGCTACGTCAATTCTTCTTTTGTTGACGCGTTTCGCAGAACCTCCACCTTCAAAAACTTTTTCTATACTGGTCACCAATATTATGACTCGTCCTATTTATAACTCGCTAGCTCCACCTCGAAATTAAACCAGGTTAGATTTGATGTACACGTGTTGAACGCAGGCACGTAAATAGAGGAGGGGTACGAGGTGTGGGTAGAAAGTTATAAATAGGACGACGCATAATATTGGTGACCAGTATAGAAATAGTTTTTGAAGATGGAGGTTTTTCGAAACGCGGACTGTTAGACACAGAAGCTGTTGCAAAACAAAGCACGATGATGCACCATTGCAGTTTCGCAGATACGATCTGGTTAACGATTAAAAATCGTTAACTAGGAATGTGCTAAAAACAGGCTGAAGTATCCATCGTCAAGGAAGGATAAATGTAACAATTGTAACGTCAAAACTTTTTAGTTTGTGTTATTGCCTAAAGAGAGTGCCGTTGAATTAACTTACACAAATATTTTGGCATTTGTGTGATGAATGCTGATTTTTAGTTTTGTAACATGATGTATTAAGTAGGTAAATATAAATAGGCTATACATAAACAGGTTTTTTAAATTTATTAAATTAAATAAATTGTTTATTCCACTATTTGTAGGATTTTAAAAGTAAAAAATGTTGATCCAATATTAATGTGTTTTACCAATTGATTTATTCATTTCATTGCAGAATATGATTCCCACGAGTCCTGCCGTTGACAGATGTCAGTGGTAGATATCAGTTCACTTTCATTCCATATTTTTTAGCGTTTAAAACCCGTAAAAATTGTTTTTATACTATCTTAGTCTTGTTCACACTTAGGCTATGTAAAAAAACTTATCCATTAAGTAAAATGGACGCGTTGTGTAAAAACATTTCTGTAGGTAACTGTTAGCCTATGTAAAAAAACTTATCCGTTAAGTAAAATGAAGACGCGTTGTGTAACAACATTTCTATAGGTAACTGTTAGCCTATGTAAAAAAACGTATCTATTAAGTAAAATGGACGCGTTGTGTAAAAACATTTCTGTAGGTTAACTGTTAGCCTATGTAAAAAAACGTATCTATTAAGTAAAATGGACGCGTTGTGTAAAAACATTTCTACAGGTAACTGTTAGCTTATGTAAAAAAAAGTATCCACTAAGTAAAATGGATGCGTTGTGTAAAAACATTTCTGTAGGTTAACTGTTAGCCTATGTAAAAAAACGTATCTATTAAGTAAAATGGACGCGTTGTGTAAAAACATTTCTGTAGGTTAACTGTTAGCCTATGTAAAAAAACGTATCTATTAAGTAAAATGGACGCGTTGTGTAAAAACATTTCTGTAGGTTAACTGTTAGCCTATGTAAAAAAACGTATCTATTAAGTAAAATGGACGCGTTGTGTAAAAACATTTCTACAGGTAACTGTTAGCTTATGTAAAAAAAAGTATCCATTAAGTAAAATGGACGCGTTGTGTAAAAACATTTCTGTAGGTTAACTGTTAGCCTATGTAAAAAAACGTATCTATTAAGTAAAATGGACGCGTTGTGTAAAAACATTTCTGTAGGTTAACTGTTAGCCTATGTAAAAAAACGTATCTATTAAGTAAAATGGACGCGTTGTGTAAAAACATTTCTACAGGTAACTGTTAGCTTATGTAAAAAAAAGTATCCATTAAGTAAAATGGACGCGTTGTGTAAAAACATTTCTGTAGGTTAACTGTTAGCCTATGTAAAAAAACGTATCTATTAAGTAAAATGGACGCGTTGTGTAAAAACATTTCTGTAGGTTAACTGTTAGCCTATGTAAAAAAACGTATCTATTAAGTAAAATGGACGCGTTGTGTAAAAACATTTCTGTAGGTTAACTGTTAGCCTATGTAAAAAAACGTATCTATTAAGTAAAATGGACGCGTTGTGTAAAAACATTTCTACAGGTAACTGTTAGCTTATGTAAAAAAAAGTATCCATTAAGTAAAATGGACGCGTTGTGTAAAAACATTTCTGTAGGTTAACTGTTAGCCTATGTAAAAAAACGTATCTATTAAGTAAAATGGACGCGTTGTGTAAAAACATTTCTGTAGGTTAACTGTTAGCCTATGTAAAAAAACGTATCTATTAAGTAAAATGGACGCGTTGTGTAAAAACATTTCTGTAGGTTAACTGTTAGCCTATGTAAAAAACGTATCCATTAAGTAAAATGGACGCGTTGTGTAAAAACATTTCTAAAGGTAGCTTATGTAAAAAAAAGTATCCATTAAGTAAAATGGACGCGTTGTGTAAAAACATTTCTGTAGGTTAACTGTTAGCCTATGTAAAAAAACGTATCTATTAAGTAAAATGGACGCGTTGTGTAAAAACATTTCTACAGGTAACTGTTAGCTTATGTAAAAAAAAGTATCCATTAAGTAAAATGGACGCGTTGTGTAAAAACATTTCTGTAGGTTAACTGTTAGCCTATGTAAAAAAACGTATCTATTAAGTAAAATGGACGCGTTGTGTAAAAACATTTCTGTAGGTTAACTGTTAGTCTATGTAAAAAAACTTATCCGTTAAGTAAAATGAAGACGCGTTGTGTAAAAACATTTCTGTAGGTTAACTGTTAGTCTATTTAAAAAAACTTATCCATTAAGTAAAATGGACGCGTTGTGTAAAAACATTTCTGTAGGTAACTGTTAGCCTATGTAAAAAAACTTATCCATTATGTAAAATGGACGCGTTGTGTAAAAACATTTCTAGGTTTACTGTTAGCTTATGTAAAAAAACGCATCCTTTAAGTAAAATGAAGACGTATTGTGTAAAATCATTTCTATAGGTAACTGTTAGCCTATGTAAAAAACGCATCCATTATGTAAAATGAAGACGCATTGTGTAAAATCATTTCTATAGGTATCTGTTAGCCTATGTAAAAAACGCATCCGTTATGTAAAATGAAGACGCGTTGTGTAAAATCATTTCTATAGGTAACTGTTAGCCTATGTAAAAAACGTATTCATTAAGTAAAATGAAGACGCATTGTGTAAAATCATTTCTATAGGTAATTATTAGCCTATGTAAAAAACGTATCCATTAAGTAAAATGAAGACGTATTGTGTAAAATCATTTCTACAGGTAACTGTTAGCTTATGTAAAAAAACGTATCCATTAAGTAAAATGGACGCGTTGTGTAACAACATTTAGATAGCTTAGCTGTTTTGTAAAATAAACTTACAATCTACTGAATAAAATGAGGAGGACGCGTTAAATAGAAACATTTCTGATGGTTCACCATTATGAAAAACTAACCTAGAATCTACTAAAGTTATGTACACACGTTATATAATGTATTTTACGTTCCAGTAATTAAAGGGAAAATCTGGTTCGGACGCTTTTGACAGAAAGTCGAAAGTTGCTTTAATGTGTTAACAACAAGTGTTTGCTGAAACGCATGTTATTTATAAATTAATAATAACATGTCTGTCAAAATTAATATATTTGTCAATAAAAACTTGATTGAAATTTATTAAATTTAAAAAAAAGAGTTGTTAGAGACCTAAATATAACAAATCTCTATAGAAAGACGTTTTAAAAAAACCTAGCGCTATATGAAATTTCGCGATTGATAAATAAATCATGAATTTTTCAAAATTCGTTTTTTTAAGTGTATTTTTCAGTGAAAATACTTCGAAAAAGTTATATTAAATGCAAAATATTGAATTAGTTTGTAATTTGTTTGATTAAAGTGTTAATAATATTTTTAATAGTACGTAATGAAATGACAGCAACAAAAAATGTAACCTTTGAGTTTGTACCTAACAACAAAAATAACGTTTTTTTTTGTTTTAAAATTGCCAGCATTGTTTTAAAATTAAAATAAATTGTCTCGGCTATTTTCAAGTGCTTCCATCTGTTGTCCAGGATAAGAAATCATTTTCACGATATAAAATCGAAATAAATTATAATTAATTAATACAAATTGAGTAATTGAAAAGTTTGTTAAATTGTAAATTATTTTAAACAACGATTTAAAAATTTCATCTGAACAGACGTACAGACGTTACACACTTACAAATAACTTCAGATTTATACAAATAACCTTATAATACTTCAGACTTGACCATTACTACAAACAAAAATAAACACTCACGTATTACGGTAAGGTTGACTTTGGAGTTTCTTGTGGGTGACTTTCTGAAATCCACTCTGCACCTGTAGCTGCCGTTGTCTGTGGATTTTACGCTTTCCAAAGTCAACGTTGCTGGACCATCCGTGAACCGGAAGAACGCTCTTCCTCCAAGGATAGTGTTGTCTGACCAGTGTTTGGCCGAGTCTATCGATATTCCTCGGGCGTCGAAACTAAAATTATTTCGGCTTTAGTGTATTCACAGTTTTTAATGTAATATTTCAATAGGGGGGGGTTGCAGATAACCGTATCAGTTAATGCATACAATTTTGATGTAGATGACTAATTGCAATTGATTGATATCTACAATTGTAATCAAAATACTCGTAAAATTCATGACTTGACATGAGAATATTTTAATTTAAATAACAAAGTAAGAAATTTAATATAAACAAATTTGTTTAAGTTTGTAAGAATTGCTTAAAAATGTTGAGGTACTTTGCATATATATAAGCCGCCTCGGTGGCCTAGTGGATAGCGTACTAGGCTTTCACCCCGAGGAATCGGGTTGGATTCCCGGCGAGGGCTTGGCATTTTCATATGCTATAAATCATCCCATTGTCTGCATTAGCCCAAGTGCACAATAGTCGGACGTTAAAAAAACAAAAAAAAATATATATATATATATATATATATATATATATATATATATATATATAAATATATATATACAGTATAAATATATTATGTAAATCATAAATATATTAAACACAATATATCATATTATATAAATTATTATTTAATTTTTAGCGATTTATCACTACATGTCACTTTATCGATGTGAAAATTTACATAATTTCTTCAATAATTACTGCTTTAACAATTAGGATATTAAGCTGTAACATTTTGTAATTAATAATTGGTTCATAGCCATTACACAAGTTTCCTCGTATGTCGAAAAATATCATTATTGTAACATAGCCACCGGACCACATATTCAAATGATTAGGATTATAACCCTATCAGGATTATAATTAGGATTGTAATTAGGATTCTAATTAGGATTATGATTATGATTCCCGTCAGTGGTCTATCCACTCACCTCATAAAGGCTACCGCGGTTTCGAAACTATAGTTTCATCTTCAGGCCGTTTTACAAAATGTTAAATCCCTCTGTCGAGGTCGTCACAAAGTCAAACAAAACATTAAAACACACATCACAAACACTGAGCACAATTACACGTTTAAAATATTCATCGTGAAATTCGGCTTGGCCAAGCTACACACGCGACTCGTACGTCGTTACATTCCGGACTGCGGAGTCTCCATCATTAGTAGCGCGCCCGTCGTTGTTATCAGTTACGGTGCGTCTGTTGGTTTTTGTTACTCAAATCACTTACCCTTAGAGACATATCTATATTACATTTGATTTAAATGAAAGTTTTTCATTGAGGATGTTCTGGGGGTCTGATTTTTTGCTCTTGTAAATCTCAAACTCTTCAATCGCATCCATATAACTACTTTTATGACACATGTAATATTTCCATGTTGGTATGGATGTCTTCGAATTTATGGATTTGCCCGAAAAACGAGTTTGTCGATAATGCACTTCTGGATATGTTCTCTTTAAATCTTTTCTTAAAAGAGCGAGATGTCTGTCCGATATAGAAGCATAGGCAATCACTACATTTCATTTTGTATATGCCAGGTTTTTTCAAAGTTATCTCCACTTATATTTGCAACTGGCTTCTTTAATAATGTTTATAACTTATTAGTTGTTCTGAAAGAGACATTTATATTTTCTTTGGCTAATTCTTTTTTTAGGGTGTGGCTTAAAGTTGAACCATATTCCGTGGAGATGTACGTTTTTTTATCAGGAACGATTTTTTTATTTTTGTTTTTGTGTTTGGCAATAAGCCTATCAACAATTGAGCTTTTATATACGGTAGAAACAGCTATGTACTTAATGATGTTCACTTCATTTCCATAGCTTCCTTTGTCCATAGGGAGTGAAATTAACCTGTGTACTAAACTCCCTAATATTGTAAGCTGCCATTTTTATATTGTATGGATGGTGGGATGAAGAATGTATTGTTTGGCTGGCTGTGGTAGATTTCCTACAAACACTGTATTTGAAACTATTGTTTACTTTTGAAATGGATAGGTCAAGAAAATAATGTATTATCTCTTCTTCCAGTGTGAAAAATATCACTTTCGATGGTGGTCAAGGTTCTTGTTTGTTTTTTCGGGTTACTTCTACACCGAATATTTTAAACTTCCTACACTAAATTTAGTTATAAATCTTCATATGCGGCCTAAATTTTAGCTACGTATAATGCACAAATTAATTTAGATGAATTAGGAAGAATTTTTCAGTTTTTCTGTAGCACTTACACATGAATTTTTAGGGATGTAACAAAAACACGTACGTTTTGTTTGAGCGTTTACGGACTACATTTAAGCCAAAATTGATCCAAAAAAAGTGTTAGCCGTTTTTGACAAGTAGTTTGACAAAAAAGGCATAATTAAAAAAAATAACACCTATAAGGAAACATCAGCCATTTTGACCGATTGGCATTTTTGATTTCATGTATTTTCTATACTGTATGACCTTGACGCTTGTGGCACAAAATACCTTCCCCCCTTTCCGTGACCATACGCCTCAGGCATACTGCATATTAGTTCCGTTATAGGATTTGAGGGGTGTAATTGTTTTTGTGATATTACTGTCGGTCATAAATACCATGTGTTTCCCTTACCGTTACTTTGCTGTCAGTCAGTTCTAGTGTCCTATATTTGTTTAGAGACTGTGCATACTTTTTCCTGTTTTTTGTGTTTTGGTGATTGTACATAAACTGTATATAATTTCTTTGTCTCTTTGTGATTATATATAAACTGTATGTAGATTATACATATTTTTTTCCTGTTTTTTTTTTTTTTGTGCTTTGGTGACTATACATAATTACTTGTATTTATAGACTACATATTTTTTTGCCTTTTGTGAGTATACATAAACTGTATATAGACTGTAAAGTGTTTTTTCCCTCTGTTTTGTGTTCTGTGACCATATACGAGGTGTGGCTATTAAATAACGAGACTGACGCTGCGGCGGAACAAGTGCGCATGCGCCAACCGACCGACAGCTGTTTAGTGTGAAGCTTTCTCTTCAGGATGCAGTTAGTCTCGTTTGTGTAACCAACACCGTTTAATCAAAACCATCATTTCCGTTAGTGTTGTTATTTTGTTTTGCCGGAAAAAATGGTTAGTGTAATAATAGAGCAACGAATTGTTGTTAAATTTCACTTAAAACCTGGAAAAACTGCTACTGAAACTTATAATTTACTGAAAGATGTGTATGGCAGTGAATGTTTATCGCGGGCACGTGTTTTTGAATGGTTTAAGCGTTTTCAAGATGGCCGATAAGACGTTGAAGATGATTCGCGGCCAGGTCGCCCTTCAACGTCAAAAACGGATGACAATGTCGAAAAAGTTGCTAATTTGATTCAGTCTGACAGTCGATTAAGTATTCGTGCAATTAATGAAACTGTAGGCATTGATAAAGAATGTGTACGGCAAATTTTACGTAACAATTTGAACATGCAAAAAGTGTGTGCCTAAATGGTGCCAAAAATTCTCACGTTTGAACAACAAGCAGCTCGCAATAATGTTTGTACTGACACTTTGGTTGCCATCGAAAATGACCCAAATTTATTGGAAAGGATAATAATATGTCTTGAATCATGTTTTTTTACGTATGATCCGGACACAAAGCGCCAATCCATGCATTGGAAGACCCCAACTTCACTGAGAGCCAAAAAAGCAAGAATCACCAAGTCAAAATTTAAAGCATTGATGATTGTTTTTTTCGATATTCATGGGATTGTGTACCTTCACTGGGTTCCTGAAGGTCAAACAATTAATCAATATTACTACCTTGAGGTACTTGGTAAACTACGTGAAAGAGTAAGGAAAAACGACCCGAAATGTGGAAGGACAAATCATGGGTTTTCCACCAAGACAATGCGCCAGCTCATTCCGCGTTATCTGTCAAGAGGTTCCTGGCCAAGTACAGCATCCCAGTGTTAGAACATCCACCTTACTCACCAGACCTTGCACCATGTGACTTCTATCTGTTTCCTAAGGTGAAATCTGGATTAAAAGGGACGAGATTTCAGTCCGTGGAAGCTGTAAAAGTGAAAGCGGCAGGAGTCCTGAAGGAGTTGACAGAAGATGACTTCCAGCACTGTTTCCAACAATTGAAAATTCGCGAGGAGCGTTGTAGGGATAGAGAAGGTTTGTATATTGAGGGTGATAATAAGTAATTATGTATAAAAAATAAAAATTTTTACGTCAGTCTTGTTATTTAATAGCCACACCTCGTATATAGATTGTACATAGTTTCTGGTAATTTGATTGTGTTTTTTATATTTTGTTTATAAAATGAACCGTCCTGGTATTAGTAGTATTAGTAGATATTTGTCAACTAACGATCCAGAAGTACGATGTGTGTACTTTGGTGATAACAGTCCGCAGAATGTTAATTTTTTTCTCTGGTGTTTAATGTCCGACTATTGTGCACACTTGGGCTAATGCAGACGATGGGATGATTTATAGCGTATGAAAATGCCAAGCCCTCGCCGGGAATCGAACCCGAGTCTTTGGGGTGAAAGCCCAGTACGCTATCCACTAGGCCACCGAGGCGGCTCACACGCAGAATGTGTATCGCAGAATGTTGAATAGTGATAACTTAAACGATATAATGGAAGATGACTCGGATATAGGTCTAGAGTTTTTTGGATGACTGAGATTTGGCTCAAGATTATGTTATATCGGATAATGATAAAGATCCATATAGCACAAGTATCGCAGAATGTTGAATAGTGATAACTTAAACGATATAATGGAAGATGACTCGGATATAGGTCTAGAGTTTTTTGGATGACTGAGATTTGGCTCAAGATTATGTTATATCGGATAATGATAAAGATCCATATAGCACAAGTATCGCAGAATGTTGAATAGTGATAACTTAAACGATATAATGGAAGATGACTCGGATATAGGTCTAGAGTTTTTTGGATGACTGAGATTTGGCTCAAGATTATGTTATATCGGATAATGATAAAGATCCATATAGCACAAGTATCGCAGAATGTTGAATAGTGATAACTTAAACGATATAATGGAAGATGTCTCGGATATAGGTCTAGAGTTTTTTGGATGACTGAGATTTGGCTCAAGATTATGTTATATCGGATAATGATAAAGATCCATATAGCACAAGTGCTTATTAAATAAATTCCATTTTTTTTAAGTCGTCTTATATTACTTTGCTACCTTGAAAATAAGTTAAACAAATGAAAACGTGAATGTTCTCTCAAAATATGACGGTCAAAATGACCGCGAGTTTTCCTTAACGTTATAAAAATCGTGTTTCCGTAAAAGTGTTAATGAAATTAAGTCGACATAAAAGCAAACGAGTACTGTAGTCCGCCACGAAAATGAACGTTGATTTTCCCTTTATACCGTGTGTTGCGCGCAGTATCCGAGAAGTAGAAGGCGTTTTTACGTCGTGGTTTAAGTTAGAAAAATAATGATTTCTATTTGATCTTTATAAAATCCGTAAATTGAAATTTTACTTATAAATTTTTAATTAAGCTCTTTGCATTGTACATTTTTTACTGACTTAGAACCTGCTGCTTGTTTTAACAGTTTTAGGGCTTTTATAATTAGTGTAATGTTTTCGCTGTTAAAAAAGTTAAAAACCAATTTTGCAAAATTAATACCTTTTTAATGCGTTTATTAATTATTGTGTTGTACAAACGTGTTAAAATATTTTAGAAAGTGTTTCCTTTCCAAAGTAAGTTAGAAATGGTTATCGTCTCCTCTTGTCGTCATCTGAATGGGTCGCGTCATAATCAGCATAAAACAACAGTAAACAAACACGGCGTTTGAACTCGACACATTATCAGCTGGACATTCGCTTTTTCCTTCAAAATCGATCAATAAGTTCATTGCCAAGCTTTTGTTGGGCTTGCAGGCTAGTATATGTTTTCCGGAACAAAGTACTGTTTATATCACACATTACCTGTATATTGGTTTCTCGTCACTTTCCTTGTACCAGATCACCAGATGTACCCTGTCCTCCTCTAGAGGTGGTGTCATGTCGCAAGGTAGCTGAGCAATTCCACCTGCCACTGCCTCTGCATGCAACACTAAAACTGCAAATACAAAGAATAAAATGTTAATTGTTTTTTAGATTTAATTTTATTGACGAGCTTGGCATTTGTTTAGAAAGTTTATCGGGTTTAATTATCACATCTCTTGTAAACGAGGAACGACATAAATTAGTCGGTATAGTAGAGTACAGATTGATGGAACTAGGACACTAATTAACTGGAACTAGTTTGCACCTAGTTAGTAGTCAAATAACTAGAACTAGAACACGTACGTAGTTTTGGGTCTAATCATTGTAGTTACGTTAAATTTTCGTTTACAAATTTACTTAAAGGCAAAAAAAATAAAATAAAATGAAAGCATAAAAATCTTTCATAAATATGTTATTAATTCTTAACACTCTTTTAAAGATGAAATACAAATTTAATGATATCGGTTTATCGTTATTTACTATTTCATTAAAAACAGATTTTTTTTAACAATTACAACCGAATTGGAGAGAAATTAATTTTTAAAAAAAAGGCTGCAAAGATCCTTTTTTCGAAAAATTACAAAAATCTTAAATGAAGCTTTATAGCATCTATGACCAAAATATATTAAAACGATTTTTCCAATAGCTCCGGAACAGAATTGTTTTTCTTTTTTGTTTTTTTTTTTTAATTACAACTAACCATATACGAGGTGTGTTCAGAAAGTAACGAGAATTTTAATTTTTTGAACAAAATATTTATTTATTCCTCTACACTGATGTTGTCGCCTTCAAAATAGTCCCCATTGGAGATTATGCACTTGTGCCTGCGCTTTTTCCAAACCTGGAAACACTTCTCAAACTCGATCTTTGAGATAGCCTTTAGTTCTTTCAGCGATGCGCTTTTAATGTCATCTACGGCTGTAAAACGACGGCCCTTTAAGGTTCTCTTTATTTTTGGAAAGAGGAAAAAGTCACACGGAGCCATGTCTGGCGAATATGGAGGGTGAAGCATCGTTACAGTACTGTTTTTGGCAAAAAATTCAACGTTTTTTTCGGATTGCTTCACGAAAACGGCGTTGAACTTGTAGATAGTACTCCTTATTGACAGTTTCACCTGGTGGCAGGAATTCATGATGCACTATGCCATTTAATATCGAAGAACTCAATGAGCATCGAAGAACACCTTCACGTTCGACCGCACTTGTTGAGCCTTTTTCGGTCTTGGCGAGCCAGAATGCTTCCACTGGGAAGATTGAGCCTTAGGTTCGACGTCATATCCGTAAACCCATGTTTCGTCACCTGTTATAATACGTTTCAATAATTCTGCATCGTCGCTGACTTCATTTAGTGACTCCTGAGCAACCTTCATTCGCCGCTTTTTTTGTTCAAATTCAACAATTTTTGAACGAATTTTGCTGCCACGCGTTTCATACACAAAACATTGGAAACAATGTCATGACACGATCCAACAGATATGCCAACATCATCAGCGACCTCTCTAATTGTGATTCGGTGATTGTTCATAACCATTTCTTTCACTTTTTCCACGTTTTCATCGGTTGTTGTGCTGGGGCGTCCAGGGCGTTCGTCATCTTCACCGTCTTCACGGCCTTCTTGGAAACGCTTATACCACTCGTAAACTCTTGTTTTACTCATACCAGACTCACCATAGGCCTTTGTTAACATTTCACACACTTTGTTACACTTTATCCCATTTTTTACGCAAATTTTGATACAAATTCTTTGATCCATTTCTTTTAACAAACGAAAATCTCCGAGCTCATAAAAACACGTCTAACCTTAGTGGCTGTCACAGACAAAGTCAACAATGAAAACAGCTGAAAGTTTTATCATACGTCAAGGGCATGTATACCAACATAATTTTTAAAAATGTTTGAAAATTGGACTTTCTAAGCCCGTGAAATTTAAAAATTCTCGTTACTTTCTGAACACGCCTCGTACGTAAATAATTTAATCAAAAATTAGTCATTTGTTTAATCTCAGACACGCACAACAAATCTATCAAAATCTGTATATTAACGTGCAGTTTGTGCTTGCTTGTTTGAAATTGTTCTTATTTCATGGAGGTGAAGTTAGGAATGTGTCCACTGTGTTACGAACCTCAAAATTTAAAGATGAGTAACTCCAAAATGTAAGATGATTAACCCCAAAATTCGTTTATAATAAGGTGGAAATTAATTTAAAAAATTACTTTATAATAGAGTGACATAAAAACAAACGTTATTGTTATAATGTATCACAGAAAATATATTTACCAAATTACAAAAATTCAATAAATTTTTAACGTCTGCTAAGCTTCATATCGCAAAAAGGTTTACTTGAAATATCATAAGAATTAAGTTTAAAAGTATTTATAAGCAAATAATATTGCTTTGATTTAGTAAAACAAATATTAAGATGAATAGAGACCGAAACAGAAAATTTAAAACAAGAATATTTTTAATCAATGTTTTTAATAAAAGTAAATGTCTCCATAAACACAAACACAATAGATCTAATTATGAATTCGAGAGAACTTACTTAATAGGATAATGTAGTTTTGCTGAACTAATAATAATATAAGAAATATGAGGATATGTCGTGGCAATCCGTAATTAATTAAATCCGACCAAGCCGAGTTTTTTGTCACGAGATTGTTCGAACATATCACATGAAAGAAATGCAGTGCTCACAACTTTTTCCTGTGATTTCAATTTTGTTTGGAATCACAAATGCTGAAGTCAAATCCTGTACAGAATAAAAACTGGTAAAGTCAAGTTTATTTTAAAATCTCTTAAAGTGGCGCACATAAACTGATTAAACGGGTCGATCACGTTCGCTGCTTTCACAGTCTGAATTTTATTAAATCTAACTTTAACAAAAAGAAAACCTTACTTAACAAAATAACAGAAATATCTCATCAATGACGAATAGTGTTACCTGTGAGATTAGTCGAAGCGGTGTTTGTAACTGTGACATTTTAAATAGCGATTTTCATAATAATTTCAATTTCCTCATAACCAATAACTTTGTTTACATTTTAAAAACTGATAATTGTTTTCTTCAGTAATTTTCTATTGGACATGATTTATTCTAGTAACGTTAATCCGTAATGGTAAACGTCGATTAAGAACTATGAAATGTGCACTGATCTTAAACATTTTTTTATTCAACAGAAATTAATTTTGGAATTTGGCGATCACAAGTAAAGTTCGTTTCAGAATTATGTAATTAAATATAATATATAAATTTTCATTTAATAATAAATTATAAATTTTGTCATTTTTATAATTTCAATGAGTATAGACTGCTAAAGAAACATAGGCTTAACATTTTTTGTGATTTCAATGAGTAAAGAAACACAAGGCTTACCATCTTTTGTGATTTCAATGAGGAAAGAAATATAGGCTTACCATTTTTTGTGATTTCAATGTGTAAAGAAACAAAACGCTTACCATTTTTAGTGATTTCAATGAGTAAAGAAACAAAACGCTTACCATTTTTAGTGATTTCAATGAGTAAAGAAACACAACGCTTACCATTTTTTGTGATTTCAATGAGTAAAGAAACACAGGCTTACCATTTTTTGTGATTTCAATGAGTAAAGAAACACAAGGCTTACCACTTTTTGTGATTTCAATGAGTAAAGAAACATAGGCTTACCATTTTTTGTGATTTCAATGAGTAAAGAAACATAGGCTTACCATTTTTAGTGATTTCAACGAGTAAAGAAACACAAGGCTTACCATTTTTTGTGATTTAAATGAAATCTGAACATTTAAATACAGACACTGATTTCGAAAGTGAAATTAATTTTTTAATGCATTTCAAAGATTTTAAAAGACCGCCATTTCGAAACGGATTAATGGATTTTACTAGATAACAAACACATCCGAGTGTTTGATTTTCGCTGTTACTGAGTGTTATTCAATATTTGTCCCATCGCGTGAGTGAAAAGCCGTGTACAGTTACCTAAGTAATTTCAAAATTAAATGCCTGGCTGAACGAATGTTGGTTAGAAGTGAATTCGAAGATATTTCAGACGAAATCTTAAGTTTATTGCAGTGACCTAATTAGTCAAAGATTGCACAAATAGCACGCAACTGCTATTAAAACAGAAACCGGTTTCATATTGCAAATATAGGCCTATAACTGGAAATTCAGTGAAAACCAAACGCACCATCATGACATTTTTGGGGAGCCAAAAACATTTCAAACAAATTTATTTGAAATTTTTACCCCACGTTTTATATTGGGAAAGATTGTATTTCTTGATTTATGATAAGCCTATATGATATATTAAGAAAATGTTTTGTTAAAGGAATAAAAAATGTGTAATTTTTGGTGAGCCATTTTTTGTTTATCGGGGCAGTGTATTATAGTAAACTTCTTTTAATTATATATACTTACTAACTTTTTATCAAAATGGCATACAGAAATCACTTAAGGGATTTTTGAGTATTATACTCAACATAGTTGTAGATAGTCATTATGATCTGCCTTCCCTAGCTTCGTCAATTCTACTTTTGTTAACGCGTTTCGGAGAACCTCCAACTTTAAACTCCATACAACAAACCTCCATACTCTATAGTATAGATATAGTTTTTGAAGATGGAGGTTCTCCGAAACGCGTCAACAAAAGTAGAATTGACGAAGCTGGGAAAGGCAGATCATTATACTCAACGTAGTGACAATAATCCTAGCAGAAAAGAAGAAGATTATAAAAAGAAAAAATCTGCAAGTTAATGAAAGAATGAATGAATGAATGAAGAGTTAATGAAGTTCAATGAAAGAATGAATAAATTGCTCAGGGTGGTTTTTGATATGCATATGTACACAAGATATTGATTGTTAATGTTACGTCTGCATTACGTATTATTGCTGTATTACGTATGACAGTCCACCAATATAATGGAACATTAATGATGAGACGTTAGTTTGCAGAGGCGACAGAAGCCGTCCACGTACGTCATGGGGTCAAGAGATTATTAGAGACGTGGATCGACAATGAAAATGGATCGTTGCACTTTTTACGATGAATTATCACTTCACTTATTCTGTTTTAATCACTGTAATTAATACAAAAATACACTAGACAAATTGTACCACTTAATCGATGAATGAATTGTGTGCAATTTCACTAAAACTTTAATATAACACTTGGTTATATTTTATTTTTATAAAAAATTTTATTGTACAAAATAGGCTTCCCTTACTACTCAGTTATGCTGGGTTATAGTTAACGATCTGCTGACTACTCAACTACTCACAGTAATCATGCAAAGCGACGTGGATGTGTTTAAAAAACTGTCAAGTCTCTCCTCGAACAGCCCTTGGTTTCGGTTTTATACTACATCCCTTCTCCTTTACTTAATTTAACTTATCCAGTGACGAAAAGCGTTGTCTTCACTCTAGTTCAATAAGTATATCTTATTTTTTTAAGTGTTTTCCGTAAAGTTGGACCAACGAAAGGTTATTATTTACGATATTTGTACGTGACTGGAGTTACATTTTGTACGTGGCTGGAGTTACATTTTGTACGTGACTGGAGTAACATTTTGTACGTGACTGGAGTTACATTTTGTACGTGACTGGAATTACATTTTTTACGTGACTGTAGTTACATTTTGTACGTGACTGGAGTTACATTTTGTACGTGACTGGAGTTACATTTTGTACGTGACTGGAATTACATTTTGTACGTGCCTGAAATTACATTTTTTACGTGACTGTAGTTACATTTTGTACGTGACTGGAATTACATTTTGTACGTGACTGTAGTTACATTTTGTACGTAACTGGAATTACATTTTGTACGTGATTGGAATTACATTTTCTACGTGACTGTAGTTACATTTTGTACGTGACTGGAGTTACATTTTGTACGTGACTGGAGTTACATTTTGTACGTGACTAGAGTTACATTTTGTACGTGACTGGAGTAACATTTTGTACGTAACTGGAATTACATTTTGTACGTGACTAGAGTTACATTTTGTACGTGACTGGAGTTACATTTTGTACGTGACTGGAATTACATTTTGTACGTAACTGGAGTAACATTTTGTACGTGACTGGAGTTACATTTTGTACGTGACTGGAGTTACATTTTGTACGTGACTGGAGTTACATTTTGTACGTGACTGGAGTAACATTTTGTATGTGACTGGAGTTACATTTTGTACGTGACTGGAGTTAAATTTTGTACGTGACTGGAGTTACATTTTGTACGTGACTGGAGTTACATTTTGTACGTGACAGTAGTTACATTTTGTACGTGACTGGAGTTACATTTTGTACGTGACTGGAGTTACATTTTGTACGTGACTGGGGTTACATTTTGTACGTGACTGGAGATACATTTTGTACGTGACTGGAATTACATTTTGTACGTGACTGGAGTTACATTGTGTACATGACTGGAGTTACATTTTGAAACTCACTAGTTTCTCTACACCAGGGGTCTCCAAACTTTCCAGCCTTAGGGCCATACTGATTACTCCAGTAAGTTCCGAGGGCCAAAACCATATTATCATTGTTGCCGGTGGTAAAAAGTGAAATAGTCCACTGATGAAAAAAAAAGTCCGAAAAAGTACGCAACGTTTAAAAAAGGCTGCAAATCGGACTAAAGTCCGCAAAACGGCAACACTGCATGTTATTAATTTTCCGGTCATTAGAGAAAAATATGTTCTCTAAAAGGAGTTTTCAAGTATGCTAGCTCTCCGCGGGCCGGACAAAATCTGTCCGCGGGCCGGATGTGGCCCTCGGGCCGTAGTTTGGAGACCCCTGCTCTACACAATAAAATATAAAACATAACTTTTTTTAAATAACGGCATCTTGCAGCTAAGTGCATTTAGTCTGTCGCTTTTTATTTCTTGTTAAAGCTTACAAATTCCTTTAGATTTTTGAACTATCCGCGTGTCAGATATTTTTGCCACATACTAGTCATGTTATAGTATGTGGAAATATTACTAAGAAAAGTCCGATTAGGTTATTTACTAGGGACTTTTCACTGGAAAATGCGCCGTTGTAACGGTCATCCGGGACCATGAAATGAGCCAGATCCTTACCTCTAGATTATTCAAAATATAATTTCACCATTACAGCCTAATCAGCGTTTAAATATGCTCCACAAACTAGCATTATAAACATACACTGAGATTATGAAATTTATTTTGTCGATGTTAGATTTTTTTTTTCAAAAAACGTTTTAATTTAAAAATCACATTTTAAAGCCAGTTGTTATTTTTAAGTCATATTTTCAATGACCGTAGATAAAAATAAACAATTGCATTCTATCAGGTCAGTTGCACTCAGTGATTATAAAATATTTTGCCGTATATTACAAGCCAGTAGTGTGTACATTCAGCGTATTGCGGTGTACTGCACTCTGGATTACAGGCCTTTTCTTTACCACATCGCCTTTTTCAAGAAATTTATTAGCTTTTAGCGGCTTTTATTAGTTACGTTATTTTCAAACTTATACACATTTCTTAAATACATTCAACGTTATATAATCAGTGTGCAAACTATAAAGTACGAGACTTCAAGACTGAATTTAATATAAGAATACTTAAAAAAAACACGACTGCTAAAACACAAAATGCAATGAAACAGATGAAAAGAAGAATTTAGAATAAATGCTGAAGAATATTTTCCGAGTTAATAAATTATGAATTTAAATAATACATTTATCCAACAGTGCATTATATCCCTGACAAACGTTTTGTCGTAATTTGAACATCGCACGATGTATTTTGTACCATTCAGAAAATCTTGATCTTCGATTAGCAATTTAAATGCAGTCGGGGCTGCATTACAATATATTTGCACGAAACAGCCCCCGAATATATTTAAATTGTTAATGGAAGATCAAAATTTTCTGAATGGTACAAAATACATCGTGTGATGTTCACATTAAATCGAAATTATGTCAGAGATATAACAACATCTAGGTATGTGTTGTCAAGGAATCTGCACTGTTAACATGATAAAAGAGTACAGAATGGGCTAAGGGAAATGGACGTTTTTGAATCACTGTACTCGACGACTGGTTGAGGGGGAGACCAGCGGTGGACATCACTCAACTCTCCATTTCATGCCATTTAGTCGCTGTGGACGAAAGATCATCGCGTGTTTGCGTACGATACTTTTGTAAAAAGTGGTGAGTCCGTGGTTGAATCTCAACGATACTTCAGGTGTCACTTTCATATCGGGCGCCATGGTGAAATGCCGAGTCGCAATACCATTTTAAGGTGGGTGAGTGCATTTAGGTCTAAGGGATCTGTTATGAAAACAAAGCCACCTGGCCCCACTCACTCTGGGTAGAGTGAGAGAGGCGACTCAGCGCAGTCCCGGGCGTTCTGCTAGGCGTCACGCTACGGAACTTGGACTGAATAATAAGAGCATTAAAGCGTATGTTACACAAGGATTTAGGGTTACACCCGTATAACATTATAATTGTATAGAAATTAAATGTTGCAGATCATCAAGAACATTTCACGTTTGCTGAGACAATGTTAAACGTGTTTGAAGAGAAAGAGGAACTGACAATTTTGATGAGTGATGAAGCTCGTTGCCATTTGAATGGGGTTATTAATAAGCAGAACTATCGTTATTAGGTTTTGGAAAATCCTCGTGTGCTACAGCAGAGACCATTACACAGTCCAAAAGTGAAGTTTTTGGGCTCTCTGTAGTAAAGTTTGGGATTTTTGGACCGTTTTTCTTTGAAGAGAATAAAATTACTGTGACAATAACTTCTAATCGATACGTGAATATGATAACAGACATTTTTAGGCCAGGACTTGAAAGATGAGAAATCAACATGGATCACGTATGGTTCCAGCAAGACCCGAAGCTACTGCTCATACGGCTCGAACTTCTATGGGTGCAGTTCGAGCGAGCGATCTCACGGTTTGGTGAAGCTGCGTAGCCTCCAGCTTACCCGACCTATCCATGCTTTCTTCTTGTGGTGTTACCTTAAGACACATGTTTACATGGAAAAACCATGAACTATGGAAAAATTGAAAGCTGCAATAAGAAACCAAACTGAGCTAATCAACGAACAATTATTGGGCAGAGTGGAAGCAAATTTTCGAGAAAGACTGGAGATGTGTGTTCGTCACAATGGTCGTCATTTGGGTGATGTAGTTTTTAAAAATTGAAGTAACGTAATGGCATTACTTTACCTTCATTTCTGCATAAATAAATATTATCTGTGTTTAGAACTAATGGAGCAGTGATTTTTCCAAAACCATCCGTTTCCCGTAGACCACCCTGTATAAACGTAACCTATAAATTCATAATTTATTAAATAAATACTTCGAAAATATTCTTCAGGATTTATTCTAATACCTTGTTTTCAACTTTCTAATTGTATTTTGTGTTTTAGCAGTCGTGTTTTTTCTTTTTTTAAGTAATTAGTTTTATTTAGTCATTTTTAGTGAATAAGCCGCTAAATATTTATCCATTTATAACCATTTTGGTGACTAAAATAGCAAAATATTTAGCCATTTTTTTGGTCAATAGTGATTCAGCTATTTTTAGTGTAAAACGGCTAAGATAGATTAAAATTGGCTGAGCCTTTAAGAAGTTATGGTGTAACATATATACATGTGTATCAATCACTTATATGTACATGCAACTAATTTACCCAAATTTTACCCCAATGGGAGCGAGTTGGATGAAAGTTATATAGCATATGACTCTTTTGGTGAATTGAGGAATCCAGCGAGTTAAGGTAGACGTTAAAACGTTATGATGGAATAAACCTACTTACCCAGGCACGAAAAACATAACACTCCTTTTTTTGCAGTTGTGTTAAAATTAACTGCTTTTATTTTAAAAAATAATTTAATTTGTTTTAGTCATAAGTTATATTAATGAAATAATGGCATTGTTTAATACACACACACACACACACACACACACACACACACACACACACACACACACACACACACACACACACACACACACACACACACACACACACACACACACACACACACACACACACACACACACACACACAGGTGTTTTAGGAAGAAACGGGAAGAATTCCACGGCGAGTTCTACCAGTGAAAATTATGAAAAAGTTTATATAAACATGAATCCGGAAACTCTTCATTAGTGAGCAACAGCTGGTGAAATATTTCGTCATTATTCCTGAAAAAATAAGGAAACTAAGCCATACTGAAATTCTAGGAACGTAAATTTAGAAGTAAACATATGGTTTCTTGTGGTTTATTTTGATCCACAATTGAATAAAACTAGTCCCATAGCTGTGAGTCCAGTAGTTTTCGAGAAAACCATTCTAAAATGCAAAAATCCGAGTTAAAACAACACATTTATTTACATGCGACTTATAATAACTGTTATTTTTCTAACAGACAAATAAAATTTTAATATAAAACTTGTAGAAAATTTAATTCTGAAAAAAAATTATGCAATAAAGTAAACTACAAAAAAAATTACAAAAAAAACATTTTTTTAACAATTAAATAATTACAACATAGCGGAAAAAAGACATTAATTTTCAAAGAGAAAGAATAATACCTTTTACATTCGAGAATATCGAAAATGAATTTTTTCAAAATAATAGAATAGTTAAAAAGCATAACTAAATTGTTATAAACCATATTAAACATTATTTCAACAGTTCAAAATGTCCACCTTCACTATTAACACAGTAATCTGTTCTTACTAAAATTCCTTGTTTGGCTTTTTTTACAGTATCTGGATTATTTCTGCATTAATTAGTATTTATATATATATATATATATATATATATATATATATATATATATATATTATCATCTGCGCATAGACCCTGTTGGATCACGCAAAGCACTCCGACTCATGTCTTGTTCCTTCTAATCCTCCACACCTCCCTCATCCTGTCCCCATGGATCCTCTTCCGCTCCTCCGTCCATTTTACCCCTGCTCTCTTTGGGATTTCATTCTCTGGGACCTTCCATCCGAGCATCTTTCTCCTGTATGCGTGCCTGTCTTCAACATCTGTTGAGTCTATTCCTGCGTCATGCAGGTCTATTCTGACTTGTGCGATCCACGAGGTTGTTGATTTGACACCTTGTATATACTTAAGGATTCTGTTGGCAAGTCTCGTTGTTTGGGGTGTATATATATATATATATATATATATATATATATATATATATATATATATATGTTCAGTATAATGATCTGCCTTCCCTATCTTCGTCAATTCTATTTTCGTTCACGCATTTCGGAGAACCTCCATCTTCAAAAACTATATCTATACTGAAGTGAGGATCCAGCGAGCTAAAGTAGATCAAAATTGGACGAGCCATTAAGACGTTATGACGAAATAAACCTACTTACCCAGGCACGAAAAACATAACATACCTTTTTTGGCAGTCATATCAAAATTTACTGCTTTTATAAACTGCATAGATATAGTTTTTGAAAATGGAGGTTCTCCGAAACGCGTCAACGAAAGAAAAATTGACGAAGCTAAGGAAGGCATATCGTTATAGTGAACATAGTGACAATAATCCTAGCAGAAAAGAAGAAGAATATAAAAGAATATATATATATATATATATATATATATATATATATATATATACCTATATATATATATATATATATAGCTGTTACCCGTTGCGGCTTTGCCTGCAATTATAATGTAGGCAATAAAATTTATAGTCGATTTTCAAAATCAGAATAGGTCATTTCATTTTAATATATTTCTATATACAATATTATACGATTTATGGTTTTCGGCCAAGATATATAAATTTTTACTACTCGATACTCTAAAACAGGGTCCTGTCATATTTTAATAAGATACAGTATTATTAAAAAGTCACTATTATACAATTAAACTGGAATAGTATTGTGTTTATCTCAGGTACCTAAACCGTGTTCATACCAAATTTAATCTCAATTGGTCCAGTAGTTAAAGTGTGATTGAATAACAAACAAATAAACAAAAACAAACTTTCAGAAATATAATATGATTAGCTGTTACCCGTTGCGGCTTTGCCCGCAATCATAATATACATTAAAGATCACGCATCACCGTGTTAGGACCAACAACCGTGTCAGTTAGGTTATTATGAATTTCTTTTTTAAAATAAAGGTTTTTTAACGCATCACCCCGTGTTAGTTAAGTTATGGAGTACTCTTAAAAAAAATTTAAAGGTTTTTTTTCATTCATCACCGTATTAGGCCCAACAACCATGCCAGTTAGGTTATGAGTAGGCCTACTCTTTTAAAAAAAATAAATAAAGGTTTTTTTTAATGGATCACCGTGTTAGGCCTAACAACATGTTAATTAGCTTATGGAGTATTCTTTTTAAAAAATATAAAGCATTTTTCACGCATCTAAATGTTAGGCTTAACAACAATGTCAGCTACGGTTTTCAGTACTTTTTAAATAAAGGTTTTTTTCACGCACCACCGTGTTAGGCCTAACAACCGTGTCAGTTTGGTTACGCAGTATTCTTTTAAAAAATTGGTTTATTATCACCCAAAATCCGTGTTAGATGTATTTTTATTGTTTTACCGATCTACAACACGTTACCGATTTTCGCCGGGTAGCAATTTTGAGGTTATGTTGGTTATGATGGTCACTTTTATTTTCGATTTTTATCGTACTTCTCGTGCTTTCATATTTTGGATTCTTGCTTTTTGGCACATAATAAAGCATTTTAGTAACAAAAATATCGAAAAATCTAGGATATGCTACACTGCATATTTACCATTTTTTCATATAATGTAATTACACAAATATATTTACTACTTTACAATTGGCACTTTGCGTAGGGATTTTTTTACATTTAATATTGAAAATTCAACACAAAGTAACAAATTAAAGTCAGTTTTGAAAAAAATTCAACTAAAATAATTGAAAATGTTAATCTATCCATCTATAATTCGGTCTACAACGTTCTACGCCGTCTTCCGATCTCCAACCTCCACCGATCGCGGTCCCACCACAGGTCTTCTGATAGATCCCTTTTTTTTTATTTCCTTTTCGACTCCCTCTCTCCAGCTCAGTCTCGGCCTTCCTCGTTTTCTTCTTCCAGGTGGTCGCCATTGCATGATTTTTTTGGGAATTCGCTCATCCGGCATTCTTTGTACATTGTACATTCTTTGTACAAGATTGAATTAGCTTTGGCCAAATAAAACAGCATCTGTTCTTAAATTAAATTTATCTAATAATATTTGTCAAGTACAACAATTTTCTTTGGTAAAGAATATGGAATAAAAAAATCATGCAATTATGTAAAAAATTAATAACACTGTTTTGATG
>CM040188.1:59977006-59979506 GCA_022606455.1 Callitettix versicolor | reverse complement strand
GTATTCTTTAAAAAAATATAAAGGTTTTTTCACGCATCACCGTGTTAGGCCTTACACCGTGTCAGTTAGGATATGTAGAATTCTTAAAAAAAATATAAAGGTTTTTTAACACATCATCGTGTAGGCCCAACAACCGTGTCAGGATATGTCGTATTCTTTAAAAAAATATAAAGGTTTTTCACGCATCACTGTGTTAGACCTAACAACTGTGTTAGTTAAGTTACTCTTTAAAAAAATATAACGGTTTTTTCATGCATCACCTTATTAGGCCCAACGACCGTGTCAGTTAGGTTATAAGTACTATTTAAAAAAAAAAAAAAATTAATAAAGGTTTTTAATGGATCACCGTGTTAGGCATAACAACCATGTTAGTTAGCTTATGGAGTATTCTTTTAAAAAACTATATAAAGTATTTTTCACGCATTACCATGGTAGACCTAACAACCGTGTCAGTTAATTTTCAGTACTATTTAAAAAAATAAAGGTTTTTCACACATTACCGTGATAGGCCCAACAACCGTGTCAGTTAGGATATGTAGTATTCTTTAAAAAAAATATAAAGGTTTTTCACGCATCACCGTGTTAGGCCTAACAGCCCTGTCAATTAGGTTATATAATATTCTTTAAAAAGTAAAGGTTTTTTTTACACATCACCGTGATAGGCCTAACAATCGTATCAGTTAGGATATGTAGTATTCTTTAAAAAAATATAAAGGTTTTTCACACATCACCGTGATAGGCTCAACATCCGTATCAGTTATGTTATGTAGTATTCTTTAAAACATTATACAGGTTCTTTCACGCATCACCGTGTTAGGCCTAACAACCATGTCAGTTAGGATATGTAGTATTCTTTAAAAAAATATAAAGGTTTTTCATACATCAAAGTGTTAGGCCTAACAACCGTGTCAATTATAGGTTATGTAGTATTCTAAAAAAAATAAAGGTTTTTTTCACCATCCCCATGATAGGCCCAACAACCGTGTCAGTTAGGATATGTAGTAGTCTTTTAAAAAATATAAAGGTTTTTTCACGCATCACCGTGTTAGGCCTAACAACCATGTCAGTTAGGATATGTAGTATTCTTAAAAAAAATGTAAAGGTTTTTCACGCATCACCGTTTTAGGCCTAACAACCGTGTCAGGATATATAGTAGGCGATTTTTAAAAAAAATATAAAGGTTTTTTCATGAATCACCTTGTTAGGCCTAACAACCGTGTCAGTTTGGTTATGCAGAATTCTTTTAAAAAATTGGTTTTTTATCACCCAAAACCCGTGTTAGTCGTATTTTTATTGTTTTAGCGATTTACAACACGTTACTGATTTTCGCCTGGTACCAATTTTGAGGTTATGTTGGTCACTTTTATTTTAGATTTTATCGTACTTCTCGTGCTTTCATATTTTGGATTCTTGCTCTTGGGCACATAATAAAGCATTTTAGTTACAAAAATATCGAAAAAAATATGCTACACTGCATATTTACTATATTTCATGTAATGTAATTACACAAATATATATACTACCTTACAATTTGCACTCTGTGTAGGGATTTTTTTTACATTTAATATTGAAAATTTAACAAAAAGTAACAAATTAAAGTCAGTTTTGAAAAAAATTTGAACTGAAATATGAAAATGTTACATTAAAAACAATAATTTTGCAATAAATAAAACACAGATTAAGATTATTAAAATAGGATTGAATCTATGTTCATCTCAGGTAACTAAATCACATGTCCAGTAAATAACTACAATTAACACATGACACAAAACTAAAAACTGATAATCATTTTGGGCTGGGTAAGTAGTATAATGCCGTTTTGTAAAACGGAAATAGGCCTATATGTATCTCTGATACTTAAACCATATTCGTACCAAATTTCATCTCAATTGGTCAAGTGGTTAAAGCGTGATTGAATAACAAACAAACAAACACAAACTTTCAGAAATATAATATGAATTAGATATATACATTTTGTTTTTTGTTTTTTTTTGTGTTTAACGTCCGACTATTGTGCACACTTGGACTGATGCAGACGATGGGATGATTTATAGCGTATGAAAATGCCAAGCCCTGGCCGGGAATCGAACCGGGTCCTCGGGGTGAAAGCCCTGTGCGTTATCAACTAGGCCACCGAGGCGGCCTATATATATATATATATATATATATATATATATATATATATATATATATATATATATACAGTACATATATATGTTATATATATATCAGGCTTCGCTACGTATTTTTCAGAAATAAAATTACAGAAGATTAATTTCTGAAAATTGACAAAACTTTTCGTTAACAATGATGGCCATTTTTTCAAAGAAAATTCGGTAGCAAATAAAAAAATGAGATAATTACGTTTCGCCTAATTAGACACTTAGTCCGAGTTGTTAAAAGTTCGTTTTATTCTCTGCCGACAAAAATCAGCCGCGCTGTTGGTTTAACCGATTTAATGTGCTAACGACTTATGATACGTTGGTACGTTTTATGTTAT
>CM040188.1:59937006-59972006 GCA_022606455.1 Callitettix versicolor | reverse complement strand
CACACACACACACACACACACACACACACACACACACACACACACACACACACATACACGCACACACCGCAATTGAAAAGTAACTGTCCAAGTATTCCTACAACATTTCTTTTTTTGCGATATAGATATTAACAATAACTTGTTATTGTTCATAACAATAACTATATATCTTCACTGAAAGATATAGATGTTACAGCTCTGCGGCAGAGTTACGGGGAAAGGAGATATAACCCCCTTTTTAGCCCTCCCTTCAAACATGGTTAAAGGAAAAATCGTGACTAAAAATAAACAAAACAAAAACACCTAATTAATGGTATTTGGGATAGTCTTAGCACTGTCTCCTGTGATTATACGGGTGTCGGATATGACCTTGGCTGATATGACCTTGAAGTGTAACATAAAATTTAAACGTTACTGATTTATTATTAGCTGTATTAACCCTTAGTGTAATGTAGAACACAGTGAAGTGTAAGCAGTTTTCCTTGTACTGTGCATGGTAATATTTGAAATTCAAATAAAAATATAATTTCAGTTTAAAGATTAGAGAGTTGTATATCATTTTTTTTTTGAAAGAACTATAGTATTCAGCGATGGTTCAAGTGAAAATTACAAAAAAATTTTAAAGGTAGTTATTACCGTTGGAATATATATATATATTTTGTGTGAAATAAAACAATCAACTTCAGCCCCATTTAAAAATAAAAATAATTTTTTTCAAAATATACAAAAGTTTTCAAATTTATTTCTAAATAAAACGTTATACACAAACATATGTTTGTTTTTTAAGTTTTAATGTTTTATACGTAAAAAGTCTCTGAGTACCAATTTTTGAAAATCGCCAAGTAACATTTAGCTGTGTAAAACAGTATGTAAACTGAAACAGATACACATATTTTTCATACTTTTTTGAAGAAAAAGAACCACTGATTAATAACATATATCATAACTATCAATTTTCGCTTTTAAAAAAATTACAAAAATTTAAATTTCGAAAAATAGTTTATTTTACGCAGTGAACATAACCCTAAAATTCTTTAATTTAAACGTTAAGTCACTTTTATCACATATATTTAAATAAAAACAATTTTTAATTTCACAATCTATATTTGTTATTGTTTAACAAAAATATTTATACAATTATAAACACTAAATAACAACAAAAACAACACAAATATCAAAATTATGACGAGAAATAACACACACTTTCATGCACGGCACACAATGGCGGACTGATGCTTACTCGGAAGAAAAATAACCAATACTTCAGGACAAAAAAATAGGCTTGGCCTTTCGGTTTAGTCTATGGCCAATATATCTCTTTGTAGTGGAACTTTCACAGTACAATTATGAAGAAAATAGTTGATCTATGACAAACATACTAGAAATCTAGGAGTTCTTGGACCTCTGTAATTTCGTCGTTTCTTACTTCGTTTGTAGTTACCACAGTTTGAAAAATCACAGATACAAAACTATATTTCGTAGGTAAAATATTCAACAGATGAAAAAAAGAGAAAGGATCAATCTTTCAAACGATACCAACCACAATTCTATTTAAAATTATTTACCAGGTCAAATATTATTTTGAAAACAGGCAATATGGCGGACGCCTAGAAGCAAAAGCGAGTACTAGAAATTAGTGTGTTTACTTATGAAAATATTGTAACAACTTATATACAAATTTCATAAATCTAAAACATACTAAATAAAGCTTAGAATCTCTACTTTCTAATGGTATTTATTTTATTAAGATTGCAACAAGATAAATGTGTTAAAACAGTGTGTTTAACGGTATTTTCAAACGGCTTATAAGTCGCTCATCACTTAGAGGTAGGATTTTAAACGACTTAAGTCGTTCAGCGCTTCTACGGTTAATTGTAATTTAAAAAAATACCAAAATGTTTTATGTTACGTTTAGACATATTCTTTTCCTAATGTATGATTATTTTAATCTGTAAAGCAAATTTGAGCCTATATATTTTGTGCCTAGTACCTCTTAAACACTAGCTTTAAATTTAAATTTTGATGTAAAACAAATCTGGAGGAAGGACTCCTGGACCCCTCTTCAGCTAGGTACGACCCCTCGATCCACCGATTGTTTGTTCGCGAGTGGGATATCTTCTCCCTGACAAAAGTGTCTATAGGCTACACCACTGTTCTTATTTTCCAAAAAAAGAAGATTTAGCACTTTCTTTTATAAAAAAGGGCAAATCGTATATAAATCTTCCAATAAAACCTTTTTTAAATAAGGCCATGCGAAATAGGTCAGATATTACCAAAGGATTCATTTGAGTAAATAGAGCATATTATTTATTTTAACTCATAAAGCATCCATAAAATATAATACTTAAAAATAAATTTTACCATCAGAATAAACAATTTTAATTTTTAATATGCATGCTTAACTTAAACCACTAACATTTCATTGATTGTTATTTAAACCTTGAATTCTTCAAATTCTGGATGTGATATGTATTCACATATTAATTGAGCCATCCTTTCACTTTTTTTTAATAAAATTTAAATTCAATTTTTTTAAACTCAACCTTTTCACTTGATTTTATAATCCACACCCATTTGTTACAGAATAAATAAAAATAATTATTTACAATGTGTTTTAAAATGTAACGGCGAAACCACTAATGAGCCACTTCAAACTCTCATTAGTGTTATTTGACTCTCATTAGTGTTATTAGGTACCACGTTATTTGAGTCTCTCTCTCTCTCTCTCTCTCTCTCTCTCTCTCTCTCTCTCTCTCTCTCTCTCTCTCTCTCTCTCTCTCTCTCTCTCTCTCTCATTTTATCTCAATGTTCTCATGAGATTTTTTTTTAAAAGGAAAAACTTTGAATTAAGAAATGGGCTCAAATGATCTTGTCAAATAACAAAATTATTGGGAGGCGTGCAGACATGTCAAGGTTAGGCTTAACTGTCCCCAGGGGCAATTTCGAAATTAAACATTTATTTTAATTAATTTAAAATAACTAATTCCTTTTAATGTATATATACTTGCTAGCATAAATTTTAGTTTAAATTAAAAGAAAGATGTCATTTTCACACAGAATAATAATAATAATAATAATAATAACTTCCTAAAATAATTATTTTTAATAATCAAAATTAAATAATCTGACATTTTGTATTTTTTTAAATACATAAAAAGTATATAAAAAATACTTCTTTGTAAAGGAGATTTCACGCGCGCGCGCGCGCGCGCACACACACACACACACACACACACACACACACACACACACACACACACACACACACACACACACACACACACACACACACACACACACACACACACGTACACACGTACACACATTCACGCACACACACGTACACACGTACACACGTACACACTCACACACGTACACACGCGCGCACACACTCTTATATTAACTTAAATTTTGTCACTAGTTTGTTAAACATTTTTAAGAATTTAAATTGTCATATAAGATTTTGTAAGAGTGTTTTTAAGTAAATTCTCTCAATTGTTCTTAGAAGTTTTTTTTTTTGTTACATCTCCTATGCTAATAAACCAGAACAGAAATGCATGGTATTTGTGGAGTGATGAGGGAGAGATCTTATCAGTTACACTTACCTGAAGGACCTGTGAGGTAAGTGCAGTTTAGATATCTGCAGTTCAAACAATCCAGTTGTATATATATATATATATATATATATATATATATATATATATATATATATATATATATATATATATATAATATACATATTAGAAATGTAAATTATAAAACAAAAAAATTATATATTTAAATACCTATGTACACTTTTCATTTTTATGAAACAAATAATAGTATTCATAATTTTTATTGTCAATATTATGTATCATTTCTATATTACAAGATCCTACACGTTTTCTCCTAATTCGTTTGATAATCTCAATCTCATCTCTATATGTACTCTCCGTATCATATATATATATATATATATATATATATATATATATATATATATATATATATATATATATAATCGGAAACAACAGCGATTAAACAGATAGAAGTCCTAAAGGAATGTGCAGAGAGGGTCGGTCTACAGATCTCGTTTAAAAAACCGAATTCTTCTGTTCAAAATTAAATATTCAAGAACTAAACACAAAATATGGTAAGATAAACAGAGTCAAGCACTTCAAATATCTGGGAGAAATTCTTGAACCCACGGGTGGCGAGAAGGCTGCGCAAAGTGTTCAGCTACTGAGAATGAAGAGGGCTCTTGGTATAACGCGTGATATCTACAATAAGAGATGTATGACGACGCACACAAAAATCAGACACTACAACAGAGTCATAAAACCGGAGGTATTATATGCAAGCGAGACGCTAGCTCTCTACACAAAAGCTACCATGGAGGATATTTTGAAGGAAGAACGCAAAATCTTGAGGAAGATCCTTGGCCCGAGATTAACAGAAGATGGATACAGGTTGCACTCCCGGAAGACCACAGAGAAGATATCGAACCTGGCAGCAGATATCAGAAGAAGGAGGCTTCGGTTCTATGGACACATCAGTAGACTCCCAACAACGAGACTTGCCAACAGAATCCTTAAGTATATACAAGGTGTCAAATCAACAACGTCGTGGATCGCACAAGTCAGAATAGACCTACAAGACGCAGAAATAGACTCAACAGACGTTGAAGACAGGAACGCATACAGGAGAAAGATGCTCGGTTGGAAGGTCCCAGAGAATGAAATCCCAAAGAGAGCAAGGGTAAAATGGACGGAGGAGCGGAAGAGGATCCATGGGGACAGGATGAGGGAGGTGTGGAGGAATATAACGAACAAGACAAAAGAGTCGGAGTGCTTTGCGTGATCCAAAAGGGTCTATACGCAAATAATAATAATAATAATATATATATATATATATATATATATATATATATATATATGTGTGTGTGTGTGTGTGTGTGTGTGTGTGTGCGCGCGTGTGTGTGTATGCGTGTGTGTGCGTGCGCGCGCGTATGTGTATGCGTGTGTGTGTGTGTGTGCGCGCGCGCGTGTGTGTGTGTGTGTGTGTGTGTGTGTGTGTGTGTGTGTGTGTGTGTGTGTGTGTGTAGAAGATTCTGGTGCAACGGCAAATCGAAGATTTTTCCTCATCAAACAATAACACAGTCAGGCCTGCCAAAACAAGTATTAACTTTAATAAACAATGTTGCCAACACAAAAGGAATTATTATGAATAAAGAAAACACAAGTATAAAATCGCACGCATTACAGTTATGTAGGATAAAAAAACCGTTATGCACGTGAATAAACTGTTTTCAAAACACTCATGGATTGCAAAGAAAAGCAGAATTATTGAGGGTAGCAATATTATTGAGGTATTGTTACTTAAAAAACCTCATTTCTGAACCATTAAACACGAGCGTTTTTACACAAAGACAAGAAGTTCATTGTAAAGTGGAAACATTAAAAGCAATGATTAGAACTTTTCTTAAAATCTTTTCATTTTTATAATTTCTTAAAAATTTAAGGTACGAATAAAGCAAAGAACTGTAATTTTTTTATTTATAATTGGTAACACTGGCTTAAGAAATAAATCATCATATAAAAAATGTATTAAAATAAGATTAATATATTTTAATAAATGAGAAAAATTTATAATTTTTTATAGTTCCCGAATCTCATATAGAAATTTTTTTGATTTGCTGCATTTTTGATTAGCTGCATTTTTTGCCAAAAGAAGCTCAAAAATACAATGAAATTTGGTTAGGCCTATAACGAGCAAAATACCGGGATGTATTTGGTTCCGCATCTCCGTAATGATTAATCTACTTTGGTTTAGTGGTTATAACGCTTTCATTTTCTAGTATTATACAAAATACTCGTACAGGGTTAATTAATAAAACCAAATACAGTACGTACATAATATATTTACATCGGGGAATTTCCATTTCCATTTATGAAACACACAATAATATATATGCAGAAAATGACAGACAATTAGTGCATTTTATCTAGGCTTGTTTGATGTTCAATTTTGAATCGTAAACAAAAGTTTATAACAAAACTTTCAGTACCATTGCTAGACAGAACGGTACATTTAATAATACATGATTTTGTTTACAAATTTTCAGAAACGACTCGGCCAAAACAACAATGTTCCATGAAACCTGCCCCAACAGTTCCGTTATGCACGTAACAGTTATGCACGTAACTCTGTAACACAACCTAGCAAGTATATTTAGCAGTAGTGCGTAGAGGTGGGCGTTTCTGCTATTTTTACAAAATGTCAACAAACTGTTTGTTGAGGAAAAAAACTGATTTTTAAAACAGTTGAAAAAAAAACAGGTTTAGAAAACTGAAACTCGAAGATGTATTAGCAGCTAAAACATAAAGCACATACGTTCAGTTTTCTAAGACTACTTTTTCATTCCCATTACCACCATGTCCTTAACTGTTTTTGGGTGTAAAGCACTTAGAAAGGATAAAAATAATCCTTGCAAGTATAGTAATAATTAAATTACATTCTCAAAACGTAATAATTATGTAAGCCATTTTATATTTACAAAATGCAATGAATTTCTAATAGAAGCATTCTTTTTTTTACTTAAAAATTAAATAGTCCTTTGCGTGTATACCGAAATGCAAACGATTTAGAATATTTTTAGTTGATTAAAAAATATTGATGAATGATAATAAATAAAAAAAATATTTTTAAATAAAATTAGGCTCTGTATCTACAAAATGTGAGAGGTTGTTACTACAACTCGCAACAAAATAGAGATAAACGTTGACATTGACCAAACAGTTCTTAGTTCACTACAAGTAACAAGCAACTTTGGAATAAAGGGAAAAAGCAGTTAGCAGGAAAACAGTTTTAGCGCTTGCGGCAACGTTCGAATAGAACGTGGGTGTGGTAGTGGGGAAAGTCCCGTTCCTTGTTTAACAAATCACAAACCAGTCCAAATCCAACTGCTTGTTTCTGTTTGAAAAAGCAGTTTGTCGTTTACAGAAAAGCAGTTTTTTTTAACAGTTTGGTGTTTTCTGCCCCACCACTGTGCCTGTGGGATACAGTGCAGTGAGGTAGCGTTTCACCTTTAATTCTTGGACTTTCTTCATCAACCTTTCAACAGTATGGAAGAAAAGTTCAGTCATAATTGCTGAAAGCATAACTTTCAACCTTTAAAAGTTATATTAAAGTTGTTTTTGGCCTATAATCCAAACACATCAATATTTTACAGTGTTATTAAAAAGTTTTTTGATGGATTTTTCTGTAATTTGTTGGGTTATTATGAAAATAAAGTTATAATTGCGAGTTGGCAACTCTGAAGTAGCGATTGTTTGGTCCGGCCTTTTAAATACCGTTATAACCGAGTTTCACTGTATTTTTTTCTTCGAAAAATTAAAAAAAAATGTTTAAAAAATTTAAAATAAACCAGACACGCTAAATTTCTTCAAAATCAGTTTATCAATTTAGTCACTAAGGCAGATATTTAAGGTGCTCATGGCATCGTAAAAAACTTATAGTTCTAAATTTATTTCAAAATCGTTTTTTCGTGATCACAAATTTTTCTGTGTAGTGAAATCGTAAAAAATAAACGTATTTAATAAATTCTTTGAACTTTTGGGTAACAATTTTTTAAAGAGTTACACTTTTAACGTTATTATTACATTCTTGCATTATAGTGTTTATTATTGTAATATAGCCACTGGACCACTTGTATAAATAATTATGCTTTGGAGCTATTTTTCACCGTTTAGTAGTCTTTAAGGCTACCGCTGTTTCGAAACGTTACAGTGTCATCTTCAGGCCGTACAATTAGTCAAATCTCTCTGGCGAGGTCGTCACAAAGTTCACAAAACATTGAAACACATATCACAACACTACACAATTACACGATTATATTAAAACGTAAAAGGATAAAATTTAGTTTCACCAAAACCTTGCGACTAGTGTTGTAACGGGTTAAAAATTAACCCTCTTACTAAAACGCACGGCTGGTCCTACGTAGCCTGAGATCAGGGGGTAAACCGTACAAAGGTCAGTTGGCGATTGTAGATAGGTACAGTACAAAGGTCAGTTGGCGATTGTAGCCTAAGGCAAGACAGTAAGCAGTGTAAAGGTCAGATTGCAAGAGCTCTCATTAGCTACGCTGAGAAGAACCACTCGCTCCGAGCTCTGGGACCCAACTGACTAAGAACGAGTTTCTGCGCATGCGCGGCGCTCAACAGTATAAAAGGAGGCCGCTGTGGCTGTAGGAGTACCTAGACAGGACGCAATAAAGCCACTACTAAATCATACATTGTAAATGTTATAAACAGAAACAAGATTGCTATCTGGGGAGATTGATTCTCTCCTGCCACTCGCCAAGTGTAGGAGCGTCAGTCTTTTGCTGACCGCCCGCGATAACTTGAGCAGTGTACGATAAATCATTGAAAGAAAACGCATACTAGCAGGAAACAGGTGTCGTATACCGTAGTAGGAATTACCATAGAAGCATCTTAGAAATTGGGCATTCCGAATCCTTAGAGTATTTAGGATTCCGAGAGCTCGAGAATAGCGTAGAAATTTGGAATTCCGAATCCTTAGAGTAGCTAGGATTCCGAGAGCTTGGTAATAGCAAATACCTGGAAACCTAAAAACTTCCTTACGATCGAGAATATTGAGCACCTTAAACTTCCTTACGTTCGAGAATATTGAGCACCTAAACCTTCCTTACGCTCGAGAATATTGAGCTCCTAACTCTTCCTTACGCTCGAGAATATTGAGCACCTTAAACTTCCTTACGTTCGAGAATATTGAGCACCTAAACCTTCCTTACGCTCGAGAATATTGAGCTCCTAACTCTTCCTTACGCTCGAGAATATTGAGCACCTAAAACTTCCTTACGGTCGAAAATATTGAGCACCTAAAACTTCCTTACGCTCGAGAATATTGAGCACCCGAATCCTTGCTCCCATAAATTTACGCAGCTATTCAATTTTAAACTCAAAGTCCCTTTTGGCGATGATGACTTAAACATGGGTGAGCAAAATCATGAAATACTGATTTTTGTCAACGAGCCCAATTTATAACTGAGCCAAAAACCTTACCTAAAGTTGAACTCTGGACGAAGCCTATGAATGCGGGCGGCTATACGGCGTTACTCGTAACGACAGCGAAACGTTTTTAGCGTTACAGTGTGTCACTTCAGTTTAAACACTATCGGAAGAGTCAGATGAGCCTGAACTGAACTGACAGAACCACAAGAAAGAAAGAAACAACAGCAACATTGATAAAAAAATATCAAATACCACATAAAATAAAACAAACAGTAGTAACTAAAAAGAGATCATCTTGTGTAATGGTTAATTGAAAACGTTTAACCGGGTTCGATTCCCGGCCAGGGCTTGGCATTTTCATACGCTATAAATCATTCCATCGTCTGCATTAGCCCAAGTGTGCACAATAGTCGGACGTTAAAAAAAAATTAACAAAATATGTTTATTACTAGAACTACAAATCACTGACACTATGCTCATGGACAGTACAGCCAAAACAATAACCAAGGACAAGAAGCAACGGTTCCAAGGCGAAGTCAAATCCAAGCGAACGATTCAAATCTCTGACGAAGAAAGAAAAGCAAGATCACAACGAATGAAGCAATACTGGGTTACGAGGAAGGCACAGAACATTAAAAAGTGATTGATTTAGTGTACCCCAAAGTTGGGTGAAACAAATAGAGAGAAGAGATGTTTATTACTAAACGTGTTTTTCTTTATTTACTAGATTATTTCTTTTATGTTATAATGCTCGGTTTAAACAAGATTTTTGTTAAGATCAAAACGGTCAAATAAGTTTAGCGTTGTTACAAGAAAGCTAATATAACAAGCTAGTGTTATATTAGGTTAGTTAAACTAAGGATGAAATAGGTCACAGAAGAAAAACAAGAACCTGTACTAGCTTTTGATTGAAAAACAAAATGACAAACTTGAAGAAACTAAAGACAAGATTGTCGCGATTAAATCTTTAACACAAATAGTGCCTTGTTCAGAACTCAAGTTTTTGTTGTTACTTAACTACATTGTCTCAAATTAAAATTTATTATAAAAGCTTTCTTAAATCACGATTTATATACGGTTTGGCTTAAGCTGATTGCAGGCTCTGTCTGGATTGTGTTATTTGATTTAAATGCCCTGGGAAGAGTTGACGTTTTGCATATCCACAATCAGGTCACTTTTACAGACAAATATCGTAGGCTGCTTAGCCTACTAAACTTGAACGACGCTGGTATGTTACTAAAAGTCTTTAGATAACATTGAATTTTAGATAGGCCTATTATTAAAGTAAACTGGTTCAAAACATTCCAAGCACAAAAAATGTTTTTAAGCTGAGGTGAGTCAATGTTCGAACGTTAGGGTTAATTTTTTATTATAAAAGTCATTTAAAGTTTAAAATTGTGATTTGAACAGGATTTACCCCCGATTAGGTTGTTGAAATTAGATTTTCAAATAAGTGTAATTTTACAAAAAACGTTTTGTAATATTTTAATCTATAAAATTCGTGTCACCATGTTACCGGGACATCAGGTTTCCATGATTATATGTTAGCAGAAAAGATAATATATATAATACTAGCATTACCCGTCGCGACTTCGTCCACGAAACTAAAATGTTTCAATAATGTAATAATTTAGAAACATAAAAATATATTAATAAAAGCGTGATCCTACTTTCACAATAAAAGAGCCAAACCACTTTGGTTTAGAGTTACAGAAAAAGACATAACAGAACTACAAATCACTGACACTATGCTCATGGACAGAACAGCCAAAACAATAAAACAACGGTTCCAAGGCAAAGTCAAATCCAAGCGAACGATCCAAATCTCTGACGAAGAAAGAAAAGCAAGATCACAACGAATGAAGCAATACTGGGCTACGAGGAAGGCACAGAACATTAAAAAGTGATTGATTTGGTGTACCCCAAAGTTGGTTGAAACAAATAAAGAGAAGAAAAGCGTGATTATCTAAACTCATGATTATTTTACAGTGAATATGAAAAAATATTATAACCTGAATATGTTGTTTTGTTCAAACGTGTTCCATTTGAATTTAAGTCTCTGATAATTTTTTTTTCTCCAATACAAACATTTATACCTCTTATATTTTTGTCTTTTTAGGAGATAAATTTGGGGGGAAAGCTGAATTACGTGTATCATAATTTGTGTTTTAAAATATTTTGTTTATTTTTTTAAAAAAGCCGATAAAATATTTTTTCCAATGAAAACACTCTTTTTCTCCAATCATACCTCTTTTTTACATTTTTAATCTTTTAGGGAATGAATTCGGAAAAATGTTGAAATATGTGTTTCATTATTTGTGTTTCATAGCATATTTCTAGAATATTCGATCTAAAACAAATATTTTTTAATGCAAAATTGTATACCCTTTTTACATTGTCTACCAACTTTCAATCTCTTTAGGGGATGAGTTTTGGGAAATGGTGAAAAATATAGTTCATTACTTACATTTAAGAGTGACTATGTTACATTTTAAGAAGGTCAGACGAGAAACATATTTTTCCAATAAAAATTGTGTACCTCATTTTTACCTCTTTAGGGATTGAATACTGGAAAATCGTTTTTCAGTGCACCCCTACATGTGATGGTAACCCTGAAAATTTCAAATCTTTAGCTGTTATAGTCTCGGCTATACGTTGATTATTAAAGTTGGACTGGGTAAGTAATTTAATGGCGTTAAAATCAAATTTTTGCATAATCCTTTCTTAGCGCATCTCGACATTGTTGTAAGAAGGTATCCTGAAAATTTGAAGTCTCTATTTATAAAAGTCTCGGCTGCACGTTGATTAATAAATTTGGACTGGGTAAGTAGTTTAATGGCGTCAAAATCAAATTTTTGTAAAATCATTTCTTAGTGCACCTTGACATTGTTGTAAGAAGGTATCCTGAAAATTTCAAGTCTCTATTTATAATAGTCTCGGCTGCACGTTGATTAATAAATTTGGTCTGGGTAAGTAGTTTAATGGCGTCAAAATCAAATTTTTGTAAAATCATTTCTTAGTGCACCTTGACATTGTTGTAAGAAGGTATCCTGAAAATTTCAAGTCTCTATTTATAATAGTCTCGGCTGCACGTTGATTAATAAATTTGGTCTGGGTAAGTAGTTTAATGGCGTCAAAATCAAATTTTTGTAAAATCATTTCTTAGTGCACCTTGACATTGTTGTAAGAATGTTCCTTGAAAATTATAAGTTTCTAGCTATAATAGTAGTCTATTCGCTGTACGTTGTTTATTAAATTTGGACTTGGTAAGTAGTTTAATGGCGTCAAAATCTAATTTTTGCGAAATCCTTTCTTAGTACAACTTGACATTGTTGTAAAAAGGTACCTTGAAAATTTCAAGTCTCTAGGTATAATAGTATTGGCTGTACGTTGTTTATTAAATTTGGACTTGATAAGTAGTTTAATGGCGTCAAAATCTAATTTTTGCGAAATCCTTTCTTAGTACAACTTGACATTGTTGTAAAAAGGTACCTTGAAAATTTCAAGTCTCTAGGTATAATAGTATTGGTTGTACGTTGTTTATTAAATTTGGACTGGATAAGTAGTTTAGTGGCGTTAAAATCAATTTTTCTAAAATCCTTTCTCAGTGCACGCCTATATGATAACATAAATGTACCCTGAAAATTTCAAGTCGCTAGCTAAAATAGTTTTGGCTCTGCGTTGATTATGAATCAGTCAGTCAGTCAGGACTTATTCTTTTATACATTAAGATATATTATATTATTATAGTTATATAATATAATAATACAATGTATACTATGTATACATTGTATAATACAATATAATATATATATATATAATAATATGAAAGAAGGACATAGCTTGCGGCAACCAATGTTACAAGGGCCTAAAGCCTGCGGCCAAGTTTCTCGTTTAATGCCTGAACAGAGGGGACATTGTTTATATTCTTGACGATGGAACAAAGTTTAAACGTTATCGACAAACTCATTTAAGTGTAAGCAAATTTGAAATAATAGATAAACAACGAATTCGTCGGCTGCCAGTGTTTATCTTTGTCTTTTATGTAGGTCCGAAGCAAAAATGTCTTTTATTTGAAATTTGCAACGTATCGATGTTGGTAAATCGTGCAAATATTTATTTTTACTTCAATTGCTCGGAAAAATTGTTTTGGTGTTTTTTTACCAAGAAAAAATTAAGAAAATTCCAATTTTCTGAAAGCCGCATAGTTATTTTCCATTGAATATTTTTAGAATATAATTATCAAATATCACAAACATAGTATACAGTTCGTTTCGAGAACTACAAAAAAACGTTATTAGTAAAATCTGGTTTTTTCATTCTGTTACAATTTAGGTAACATATATGCATACCTGAAGGTACTGTAATGAATTTGAAACAAATATTTTTGTTCTGTTTTGTGAGTAACATATAGAGGAAAGACCTGATTTGTATTTTTTTAAAATAATTATTTTATTTGTAGTCACCGTATTAGGACGTTTGTTTCAGAGTTAAATTTAAACAAACGACGTGAATTGTGTTATTTCTACAAGCCGTAATTTTCCTTCTTTGTGAGACAAGTTTTAAATGAGTACGGATCCTCTTTCATGTACGATAGAAGTATAAAAAAAGTTACGAATCATTATTAATAGAATTCTCAGGAGTTATAAAAGTAACAATAATCATTCAAGTGTAAAGCAATTTATAAATGAGTTATGATTCCTTATTAATATACGCGGTGTGTTCAGAAAGTAACGAGAATTTTTTAATTTCGCGGGCTTGGAGAGTCCGATTGTCAAACATTTTTTTATTATGTTGGTATACATGCACTTGAATTATGATAAAACTTTCAGCTGTTTTCATTGTTGACTTTGTCTGTGACAGCCACTAAGGTTAGACGGGTTTTTATGAGCTCGGCGATTTTCGTTTGTTTAAAGAAATGGATCAAAGAATTTGTATCAAATTTTGCCTAAAAAATGGAACAAAGTGTGTGAAATGTTAACAAAGGCCTATGGTGATTCTGCTATGAGTAAAGCAAGAGTTTACGAGTGGTATAAGCGTTTCCAAGAAGGCCGTGAAGACGTTGAAGATGACGAACGCCCTGGACACCCAAGCACATCAACAACTGATGAAAACGTGGAAAAAGTGAAAGAAATGGTTATGAACAATCGCCGAATCACAATTAGAGAGGTCGCTGATGATGTTGGCATATCGATTGGATCATGTCATGACATTGTTTACAATGTTTTGTGTATGAAACGCGTGGCAGCAAAATTCGTTCCAAAATTGTTGAATTTTGAACAAAAACAGCGGCGAATGGAAGTGCCTCAGGAGTCACTAAATGAAGTCAACGGCGATGGAGAATTACTGAAACGTATTATAACAGGTGACGAAACATGGGTTTACGAATATGACGTTGAAACTAAGGTTCAATCATCCCAGTGGAGGCATTCTGGCTCGCCAAGACCGAAAAAGGCTCGACAAGTGCGGTCGAACGTGAAGGTTATGCTCACTGTGTTCTTCGATATTAATGGCATGGTGCATTATGAATTCCTGCCACCAGGTGAAACTGTCGATAATGAGTACTATTTACAAGTTAAACGTCGTTTTCGTGAAGCAATCCGAAAAAAAACGTTGAATTTTTGGCCAAAAACAGTACTGTAACAATGCCCCAGCCTCCATTTCGCCAGACATGGCTCCGTGTGACTTTTTCCTATTTCCAAAAATAAAGAGAACCTTAAAGGGCCGTCGTTTTACAGCCGTAGATGACATTAAAAGCGCATCGCTGAAAGAACTAAAGGCTATCTCAAAGATCGAGTTTGAGAAGTGTTTCGAGGATCGGAAGAAGCTTTGGCACAAGTGCATAATCTCCAATGGGGACTATTTTGAAGGCGACAACATCAATGTAGAAGAATAAATAAATATTGTGTTCAAAAAATTAAAATTCTCTTTACTTTCTGAACAAACCTCGTACGACAAGTTGTAAATTAGTATAAATCATATTTCACGTATGTGACAAGTTATATATGAATATGAATCGTTTTTCATATATAGGAGACATGTTATAAATTAGTTACGAAACTTTATTAACATATGAGAAGTTTTAAATGAGTATGAATCCTCTTTCACTTAAGAGACAATTTACAAATGATTTATGATTTATCGCTAATTTTTGACGTTATAAGTAAGTATGGTTTCCTTTCGTGTATGAAACAAATTATGACTGAGTTATAAATCCTTATTAATGTGTGACTAGTTTTAAATAATTTGTCCTTTCATTTATGAGACATGGATATATATACGAAATATGAATCCTTATTATTTGTACAAGTTATAAATGAGCACGAATCTCTTTCATGTATGAAACAAGTGATAAATGAGTTTTCTCATTAATATGTAACAAGTTATAAATGATTATAAATCCTCTTTACATTATACAAATTATGAATGAGTTATGATTCCTCAATAAATTTTTAAAGTTATAAATGAATATGAATACTCATTAATTCGTGACAATTTATAATTGAGTTATGGAATTTCATAAATATGTGTCGTTATACATGATTTATGAACTCTCATTAATATGTAGTATGTTATAAATGAGTTTTAATAATAAGTATGAATACTCATTAGTTTTATCATAATTTAGTGAACCGATTTTTAAAAGCAAAAAAGTCTCAGTTTGTCTTACTGCCATCTGAACATCGTTTGTTTGAAGTGCACAGCTTATTGCTTTATGCGATTTTTAAACCTAATATTTTTTTTCGCACGAAAACATGTTCATACCACTTTTAACAAAGTAAAAAAAAAAACGAATCGCTTAAAATTTGTTTATTTATTTCATCCTTTTTAATTTTTAGGTAAATGGACAAATTAACGTGACTGGAAAACAAAGTTATTATTATTATTTTTGAAGAATTACAGCATTATAGGTAAAAACTTTAAATTTAAATTAAAATCTAATTAACACATTGTATTTTAAGAACTTTAGTTTATAAAATATTGAAAATACCAGTTAAATTCCTTCCTGTAACTTCCCTTACGTCAAAAGTATCATCAAATTTCGAATTTTTTAAAAATTTATATGAATAGGCCTATATTTTTTTAAAGATAAATCATGTTTACATTGTTTTTACTATATCTGTAATTATTTGAGGTCTGGTATACAACGTAAAAGTAATTAGTTGAACAAATTTTGGAAACAATGTTGAACCTATTTCCGGTACAGTGCGTACAGCTTTGAGAGATTACTTATGAAAGGTTAAAATTTAATATAATTTTAATTACCGCACAACAGTAAAACTATTTAATATAAACTGATTTCTGCAACGCAGTAAAACTACATTCAATATAAAATGTTGGTCTATAAACTAAACAATTTATATTGGATTTTATACATCACATTTATATTGTCAAAAGTACAAATGAAACATTTTGCATTATTTTTTAAACTAGACTTTTGTACAAAATTGTAGGCCCCTAATTGTTGCACGTAATTACAGATTTAAAACATTGAATTTAAAAACTTAAAATATTCGAATCCTTTTGATTTTTTTAAAGAAACATGTCGAATATATTTTAAAGTTAATAATTTATTTAATAATAAAAAAATATTTGTTATAAAACTTACTAGAATCCTCGTTTTCAAGTTTAGAATGCAAAACATGTAGAAGTAAACAGAACATGAAGACACTGGACGGGTTCGGCATCCACATTTCTTTCACAATTAAAATGTTTTATAGTTTTACTTTATTCTCACACATTATATATTTTTATAACAATAATTTTATCGACACTTACAATATTGCGAATTATCGTAAATAAGTGACATTAATTTAAAACTAATTTTCAGATTATAAATTCGTCTTATTATTCTTGTTGTCGTGTATTCTAATAATTGTATATTTAGATTTATTTTTACACTAAAGTACACATTATCTAACGTGTGCACAAAATAACACAAACAACCCTTGTCCAACGCCAGGAAAGCGTCGACTGAGCATCGTGCAAATACTGTAGCAAAACGAATTGTTCCGAGTTTCAACGGAAGTACACGAACACTTGGTGGATCAAATGTCCGAAACATACATTCCTGTAATAACGTGTAACAAATAGGCAGATACTTAGCCATTTATGACAGTTGATTACGGAACACTCCAGATCCGTGCTCAGGTATACCTCGGTATATAATTGCTGCACTCAGCTGTCTTGACATAACGAATTTTAACTACAATAGAAAATATTACAAAAGAGAAAATTACAGGAAGTAAGTAACGAAGCCTAACTGTCGTCGTGTATTGTTTCGTATTACAAAACAAGGTCTTACTTTTACTACTCAGCTAAAAGTTAAAACCACGTTAATTTTAATTGATTACTAAAAAGTCATGAAAACATTTGCGGTAATTATGTTTTTTTTCAACAAGGTGAGAAGTAATTTTAACTGAATAATATTTCAGTCCTTAAAATTGTCATTTCGATACAAATTAAAGGAATTGAATAGAATAAATTAGTAAATTAGTCTATAAAAATAGAAGGCGAACGAATAAAGATAGTGGATGGATACCAAGGACGTCACCGAATCAACCTTACTGTAGATGTTGGGACTACCCAGAACCCTAGGTCCCGATGCATTGCATAATGCAATGATGGATTTCTCTTCCGAGCTGCCACCTGCGGTAGTGCTTTCTTTCAGCAGATTTTCCATTCTACAATCGAAATTGTGTGTTTCACTGGTAGGAATAAAATTCCAAAGTAAGATCAGTTTGTTAGTCTGAAATGATTTATTTTCGTGGTTGACTCCACTAGGTTCTTCCGTCCTCTCAGCCGTTGAGAAATGAGATTCTTCTTCCGTCTTTAAGACCGTTGACCATTTTCTTTTTACCTCAGTTGATCCGCGGGTGTTTATTTGGCATTGCCTTATTCACACCTGTCCTGCATATCTACAGGAATTTCCCTATCAGCCATATGGGACGCGCCGTGTCGGGGTTGAGGTCTCCCAACCTAGAGTCTTATGCAGAGTTACATTTAGCTCCTACTCAGTTCAGAGCCAAACCCCCACACAAGCTAACTAGGCACGGTTAGCTGCACGATAAGACTGCAATTTTTTGGACATATGCACAGGATGAATGATTCAAGACTAGTGAAAAGGATACTCAAGTACCTATGGGATAAAAAGTCAACAACTACTTGGATTCCCGTATAAGCATTAAAATAGGTTAGGTTAAATACTTTAAAACCGTGTTGATTTGTCAGAAAATTACTTTTCGGTCCGATCGAAAAAATATTAATTTTAGTAAAAATATATGTTTTTTGTTTATTGTCGTGTACAAATATTTATATCACAAATCAGTGTGCCCATTGCGTGTATTTGTCTCCATCAATTGTCACGTCAATTAATTTAAAACGGTAGTATTCATTAAGACGTTTTTGATTTTAATCAAATCAATATTATCCTAATATTAAATTTTTTCTGTTAAATGTAGTTTCCTATTTGTGTAGTTTTTCATCTTTTTAAAATATTTTAGAACATTCTTGTTCGATTTCGATGTCTACGTTTCATATACGTACTTTTATTGAATTAAACATTTAATGTTTTTGAAGGTTTCACCTCTGTTTATAATGATAAAAAGTGCAATATTGTAATTTTTTCAAAATTGTAAGTCGTAATTATTTGTAAATTTATTTTCGTTACTTTAACAAGAAACCTCCGTGATAATTGTTTACAAAAATATATTGATTGCCAGCTAGACTAAAACAGTGTCAACTTGTTTCAAATAATATATATTCCACGCACTTAATTTGAGTATAAAAGTGTTGCACAAGAGCTGTTAAGTCTCTCTGGCAAGCACTAGGATTATTGTACAGGTGGTTTTCTAATGTACAATATGAATGGAGTTTTGTAATATGATTTATAATGATAAACATAATTTGCACATGTATAAAATATGTGTGATGAAATTAACAAAAATTATTATTTATTATAATAAAAAAAATAATAAAACAAAAATAACAAAAGTGTATTTTTGGATAAGTGAAATAATCCTCCATGATTGGAAGACAGCTCTCATACATCCACTTCTTAAGAAAGGATCCAAATCTGACCCTAACAACTACAGAGGGATATCTCTTCTTCACGTAACATACAAGATGTTCTCAACAGTCCTACTACATAGGGCACAACCTCAATTAGACCATCAACTTGTAGAATACCAGGCGAGTTTCCGGAAAAGGAGATCCTGTCCGGAACAAATCCTTAACATCAAACACATCATGAACTACCAAAAGTCAATGGCTAAATCGTATTTATCACTTTTATTGACTTTCAAAAAGCATACGACTCTATAGATAGGGCATCCTTATTCTCGGTTCTGAAGGAACTAGACCTTGATAACAAAACCACAAATCTTATCAGGAAACATTAACTAATACATTCTCCAAAGTTCAATTCTTGGGAGAAAACTTTATTTTTGAGATTAAAACACGTGTCCGATAAGGAGATGGACTCTCTCCGTTGTTATTTAATTGTGCTCTAGAAAAAGTAGTTATCAACAAAAAACGTGAATACGCATAGTGGAACAGACTAGAACTGCTGCCAAGTTTAGCCATCTATCAGAATAATGAACATCTGTTAGATAATATTAGAAAGAGAAGACTGGCTTTTTATGGACACCTAATAAGGCTACCAGAAGAAAGAATGACGAAGAAACTCCTAAATTACCAACTCAAGGTGAAAGTAAATAATGAGTGACTTGGAACAGGACCTAAAAGAATTAGGGATAACGGAGACACGTCTGAAAGAAGGAAGGGAAAAACCAGTCCTTAGGGATAAAAACACTAGATTAAAATTTAAAGAAGGAACAAAAAGAGTTGCCTTTTTACTCGGAGGAAGTTAGACTAGAGAGAGATCTATAAGACTGAAAAAGTATTGGGAGAATCTCAAAAACCTAAAAGAACCAAAGTTGAAAGCCCAAAAGAACCAAAATTAACTAAATGTGCTCCATTGAGGGCTATATACAAAAAAAGATTAGTCATTGCTTTTTCTGTTTCTAAAATAAAATGTAAGGGTAAAAATAAATTGTCAGCTTATTTCTTTCGTGTGTGTCTAATAGTATTAGTTGATTGATATATAAATATAATATTAAAAATATAAAGCTTTATGTTATATAAGTCTAGATAATGAAATAAGAAAATTTTGTATAGTTGTCTCTACTATGTTTCTTATAGTAAGAGAATTCCTCCCTAAAAGTCTTATTAAAAAGGTAAAACTATATATGTTAATTACTTGTAGATAATGAAATAGTTTTATAATTTTCTCTCCTGTCATCTCATAATAAGAGTTAATTCAGCTCTAAAAATATTTTTACAAAGATAAATTTACATGTAATTTAGAATTTCTAGAAAATGAAATAAGGGCAAAATCAGTTTTAAATTTTTAATTTCGCGGGCTTGGAAAGTCCGATTGTTAAACATGTTTTTTTATTATGTTGGTATACATGTCCTTCGAGTATGATAAAACTTTCAGCTGTTTTGATTGTTGACTTTCTCTGTGACATCCACTAAGGTTAGACGTGTTTTTATGAGCTCGGCGATTTTCGTTTGTTAAAAGAAATGAATCAATGAATTTGTATCAAATTTTGCGTAAAAATGGAATAAAGTGTAACAATGTGTGTGCAATGTTAACAAAGGCCTATGGTGAGTGTGCTATGTGTAAAGCAAGAGTTTATGAGTGGTATAAGCGTTTCCAAGAAGGCCGTGAAGACGTTGAAGATGACGAACACCCTGGACGCCCCAGCACATCAACAAATGATGAAAACGTGGAAAAAGTGAGAAAGAAATGGTTACGAACAATCGCGGAATAACAGTTAAAGAGGTAGCTGATGATGTTGGCATATCGATTGGATCATGTCATGACATTGTTTCAAGTGTTTTGTGTATGAAACGCGTGGCAGAAAAACTCGTTCCAAAATTGTTGAATTTTGAACAAAAACAGCGGCGAATGGAAGTTGCTCAGGAGTCACTAATTGAAGTCAACGACGACGCAGAATTACTGAAACGTATTATAATAGATGACGAAACGTGGGTTTACGGATATGTCGTCGAAACTAAGGATCAATCATCCCAGTGGAGGCATTCTGGCTCGCCAAGACCGAAAAAGGCTCGACAAGTACGGTCGGACGTGAAGGTTATGCTCACTATGTTCTTCGATATTAATGGCATAGTGCATCATGAATTCCTGCCACCAGATGAAACGGTCAATAAGGAGTACTATCTACAAGTTCAATGCCGTTTTCGTGAAGCAATCCGAAAAAAAACCTTGAATTTTTGGCCAAAAACAGTACTGTAACGATACACCACCCTCTATATTCGCCAGACATGGCTCCGTGTGACTTTTTCCTATTTCCAAAAATAAAGAGAACCTTAAAGAGCCGTCATTTTACAGCCGTAGATGACAGTAAAAGCGCATCGCTGAAAGAACTAAAGGCTATCTCAGAGATCGAGTTTGAGGAGTGTTTCGAGGATTGGAAGAAGCGCTGGCACAAGTGCATAATCTCCAATGGGGACTATTTTGAAGGCGACAACATCAATGTAGAAGAATAAATAAATATTTTGTTAAAAAAATTAAAATTCTCGCTACTTTCTGAACACACTCCATATAAGCATTAAAATAGGTTAGGTTAAATACTTTAAACCCGTGTTGATTTCTCAGAAAATTACTTTTCGGTCCGATCGACAAAATATAAATGTTAGACAGTAAATATATGTTTTTTGTTTATTGTCGTGTACAAATATTTACATCACAAATCAGTGTGCCCATTTCGTGTATTTGTCTCCATCAATTGTCACGTCAATTGATTTAAAACGGTAGTATTCATTAAGACGTTTTTGATTTTAATCAAATCAATATTATCCTAATATTAAATTTTTTCTATTAAATGTAGTTTCCTATTTGTGTAGGTTTTCATTTTTTTAAATATTTTAGAACATTCTTGTTCGATTTCGATGTCTACGTTTCATATACGCACTTTTATTGAATTAAACATTTAATGTTTGTGAAGGTTTCACCTCTGTTTATAATGATAAAAAGTGCAATATTGTAATTTTTTCAAAATTGTAAGTCGTAATTATTTGTAAATTTATTTTCGTTACTTTAACAAGAAACCTCCGTGATAATTGTTTACAAAAATATATTGATTGCCAGCTAGACTAAAACAGTGTCAACTTGTTTCAAATAATATATATTCCACTCACTTAATTTGAGTATAAAAGTGTTGCACAAGAGCTGTTAAGTCTCTCTGGCAAGCACTAGGATTATTGTACAGGTGGTTTTCTAATGTACAATATGAATGGAGTTTTTTAATATGATTTATAATCATAAACATAATTTGCACATGTATAAAATATGTGTGATGAAATTAACAAAAATTATTATTTATTATAATAAAAAAAAATAATAAAACAAAAAATAACAAAAGTGTATTTTTTGGATAAGTGAAATAATCCTCCATGATTGGAAGACAGCTCTCATACATCCACTTCTTAAGAAAGGATCCAAATCTGACCCTAACAACTACAGAGGGATATCTCTTCTTCACGTAACATACAAGATGTTCTCAACAGTCCTACTACATAGGGCACAACCTCAATTAGACCATCAACTTGTAGAATACCAGGCGAGTTTCCGGAAAAGGAGATCCTGTCCGGAACAAATCCTTAACATCAAACACATCATGAACTACCAAAAGTCAATGGCTAAATCGTATGTTATCACTTTTATTGACTTTCAAAAAGCATACGACTCTATAGATAGGGCATCCTTATTCTCGGTTCTGAAGGAACTAGACCTTGATAACAAAACCACAAATCTTATCAGGGAAACATTAACTAATACATTCTCCAAAGTTCAATTCTTGGGAGAACTTTTCACCCCTTTTGAGATTAAAACACGTGTCCGATAAGGAGATGGACTCTCTCCGTTGTTATTTAATTGTGCTCTAGAAAAAGTAGTTAGAGAGTGGAACGTGAATACGCATAGTGGAATCAGACTAGGAACTAAGAACAAAGGCATTAAGGTAAATTGTTTGGTTTTTGCTGATGACATGGCCTTACTAGCTGAGACATTGGAAGAAGCTAAGGAACAGACTCTTGAACTCCAGAAGCAAGCGTTAAAAATGGGTCTCAAAGTTTCATTTGAAAAGTCTAAAATATTGACAAACATACAAAAACCACCAAAAAAGCTTCAAGTGGGAGAACAATACATTGAGATAGTCAAAGAATTCAAATACCTTGGGGAATGGATCAGCTGGAACGCCCTAGAAAAAAAGCTATGGAATCTAGGAGAAATAAAGTTGAATTAGCCTTCCAACTTAACAAAGACACATCAACAAGAAGTCCCTCTCCTGGAATACAAAGATAAGGCATTATCATACGGTAATTATACCAGAAGCCTTATATGCAGCTAAAACATTATCTCTCACAACCCAGGGCCCACTTGAAAGGCTGGAGATCAAAGAAAGAAAGATATTACGAAAAATCTTAGGCCTCAAATTCCGTAAAAACCAATTACTCCACATCAGTAATGAAACTCTTTACCAAAAAACTGAAACACTATCAGACACAATAAGAAAAAGGAGAATTGATTTTTATGGGCACATCCTTCGAATGGACAAAAGCAGACTAACCAAAAAAATATTTGACTACTTTCGCAATAGAAGAGTCAAACCACTTTGGTTTAGAGAAACAGATAAAGACGTAACAGAACTACAAATCACTGACGCTATGCTCATGGACAGAACAGCCAAAACAATAACCAAGGACAAAAAACAACGGTTCCAAGGCAAAGTCAAATCCAAGCGAACGATCCAAAAGCAAGATCACAACGAATGAAGCAATACTACGAGGAAGGCACAGAACATTAAAAAGTTATTGATTTGGTGTACCCCAAAGTTGGGTGAAACAAATAAAGAAGAAGAAAAATATATTTATTTTTAAATAATTAGATCTTTTATGGAATGATAACTTACAGAATATTATTTTGGATGTGTAATTATTTACTTGAGGTTTAAATTAATTTATTTTGTGTGAGCTTCACTTGATTTTAGTGTTTATTTACATTATTTGGTTGTTTATTTATTTAAGGTATTTAATTACTCGTAAGATGTTTAGTATTTACTATGATGTTAATTTTCACTTTAAATATTTAGATACTACTTTGACTGTTTTACTTTAGATGCCTAATTATTAACTTTCATTGTTCAAATGCTTTCCTAACTATGGTTGATTACCTATTTTTCTTACTTGACTATCAAATAACAGTACGTACATACAACATTTAATGAACTTTCACACTGCTAATAAAAGCAGTACGATAAAAGCACTATTCCGAGAGAAGCACTTCAGGCAATAAAATGTTGAACTTTGTACAATGAAGTAACTCTTAGAACTTAAAGGAACTTAATAAAACCACATTTCATCAGAAGAGAAGTCAATAAAATTAAAGAGTTGTAAAACAATAACTGTAATAAAAGTTATTTTAATGTTAATAAAACAACGTCACAGCTTCTTCGAGTTATTATCACGGTAAGCAGCTAGGAGTAATCTAAGCATCGACATTTTGAAAATTTGTTTTTAACATCGTGATCTGACGGCGATAAATGTTCATTTTCGTATTTTTAATTTAATTCCTGTATTTAATAATAAATGATAATATAAGCTGATCTTATTTAAAACTTACCACAAAAAAAATATAGTTATATTTGTTATATAGTTATATAGTTAGATTTCATAAAAAAATATAGTTATATTTGTACTTCAGCAAAATCCTTTCAACAAGCAAAATGACAATTTCAAAGCTTTAAAAAATCAAAACTGTATATCTTGAATATTTTAACCATCGTTATCGGCGTTAAAAATTTGCAAACATTGGATTTAAAATGTAAAAATAAAATCGACTATTGTCATAATTTATTTTCATAAAAATTAAAAATGCTAATAAATATATATTTTAATTTCTTTTTATATTCTTCTTCTTTTCTGATAGGATTATTATCATTGTGTTCAGTATAATGATCTGCCTTCCCTAGCTTCGTCAATTCTACTTTCGTTGACGCGTTTCGGAGAACCTTCATCTTCAATATCTATACTGGTCACCAATATTACTGCCCGTCCTATTTATAACTTTCTACCTCCACCTCTATTCAACACGTGTACATTAAACTCGATTGCTTCTGATTGGCTCTTCTTATTAACGTAATACCTGATTTAAAAATCTCAAAAATTTCAAAAATTAACTGAATAGAAAGTTTGAAAGGAGTCAATCAGAAGCGAGCGAAAACGTATGATTTTGAAGAGCCAATCGGAAGCGAGCACGTCAGGTTTAATGTACACGTGTTGAATAGAGGAGGGGTACGAGGTGGAGATAGAAAATTATAAATAGGACGGGCCATAATATTGGTGACCAGTGTAGATATAGTTTTTGAAGATGGAGGTTCTCCGAAACGCGTCAACGAAAGTAGAATTGACGAAGCTAGGGAAGGCAGATCATTATACTGAACATAGTGATATTTTAATATTGATTACGATTTATAAATAATGTTATCAAAAATATAAATAATAAAAATAATTACTTTTTGTAATGTTCTACTGCCATTTCAGAAACAAAACTCTTTCCTGAGATTTTAGTGAGCAAAAGGAATTTCTGATGGTAACTGAAATGTAGGCCTATATGAGGCGACCATATTTGTACACATTCAAAAGATTTGACGATAGTTTGCTATTTACTACAGACATATTGTTCCTCGTGGTTACATCCGCTGATAAGAGTGAGTTTAGATGTTAAAGCAGTAACTCAACTATATCGATTGCGCATGCGACAAAAAGTGATAATAATAATCGATTCACGCGGATGTCTCAACGTGTCCGCGAATTTCCGAACAGACATTGAACTGTCAATCTGTCTGTCAGCTTATATATATAAGCTCCAAATACCACTCATTCACTAATCACAATTTCTCCACAACCACCAAACGGGTGGCACACAACTTCCTCTAGGATCCTCGACGCTCGCTAAGAAACGCTTTTGAAAACCTCCACGCCTAAAGGGTTGAAGCCTGGTAAAACGAAATTTATATTTTACATCTATACCTCCAGATCCAAATGACGTAGAAACAAAAATTTCGTAGGCTGATTTATCATAAGCATTGAAGGTGAACAAAGAATTAGTTTTCCTAAATTTCGCCCTAATTGGTGTATAAAACGTATTTTATATTTTACCTCTATATTTCCAGATTCAAAAATCGTGGAGAACTGAAATTTCACATGCAGCTTTATCTTAGACTTTAGAGGTGAACAAAGGAAGAGTTCTAAAATTCCTCTTATGAAAGAAATGCCTAAAGGATTAAAATGAGATGAAAACGTACTTTATGTATTCATTTGCCTAATTTTAATATTTTAATTTCAAATGTTTTTATTTAAGGCTTTAGCCTAATAGTTTGTCTGTAATTTGGTAAATTATTATACCAAAAATTACTATATTCTATTAACAACAACAACTGTATGGGCGTTAAGCAGAAAAAACTAACTTTATTTTTAACAACACAAACTTCACTAAAACAATGCATTAGAATTAATGTTCAAGTCAACTTTAAAATAAATGAGCCGTAATTTTTATTCCCTGAAAAACATTGCAGCGAAGCACAGGTAATGCACAGCTAAGTAACATATAAACGAACATATCGATACTTGGCACAGAAACTGAACGATCTTCACCCAAAATATTCGATAACATCTTAAAAACTGTAAGCAGTATTTGTATTACATACCTAACCTTAAAAATCGGGAGCACATTTTGCATGAATTTATATTTTTTTAAGATTGAAAATGCAAGATATGATACCTTTTGTTATCTTTCTTGTGTTCGTGAAATTCAAAAACGTTTAAAGCTAATTTATGTAAAATTTAATTCTACGATGTTAAAATAAATCAGGTTTTCAAAAAGTGTCATATAAAAAAAGTTATTAATGTGTAACGGTTTAAAAATTAACCCTCTTACTAAAACGCACGGCTGGCCCTACGTAGGCTGAGATCAGGCAGCAAACAGTACAACGGTCAGTTGGCAATTGTAGCCTAAGGCAAGACAGTAATCAGTGCAAAGGTCAGTTTGCAAGGGCTCCCATTAGCTACGCTGGGAAGAACCGCTCGCTCCGAGCTCTGGGACCCGACTGACTAAGAACGGGTTTCTGCGCATGCGCGGCTCTCATAAAAGGAGGCCGCTGTGGCTGCCAAGAGGTCAGTCTTCTGCCGACCACTAGATAACTATGGGCAGTCTACGACAAATCGTCTAACGAAAACGCATACTGGCAGGAAACAAGTATCGTATACCGAGGTAGGAATTACCATAGAAGCATTTATAAATCTTAGAAATTGGGCATTCCGAATCCTTGGAGTATTTAGGATTCCAAGAGCTCGAGAATAGCAAACATCTGGAAACCTAAACTCCCTTATGCTCGAGAATATTGAGCACCTAAAACTTCCTTACGCTCGAGAATATTGAGTACCTAAAACTTCCTTACGCTCGAGAATATTGAGCATCTAAAACTTCCTTTCGCTCGAGAATATTGAGCACCTAAAACTTCCTTACGCTCGAGAACATTGAGCTCCTAACTGTTCCTTACGCTCGAGAATATTGAGTACCTAAAACTTCCTTACGCTCGAGAATATTGAGCACCTAAAACTTCCTTACGCTCGAGAATATTGAGCACCTAAAAGTTCCTTACGCTCGAGAACATTGAGCTCCTAACTGTTCCTTACGCTCGAGAATATTGAGTACCTAAAACTTCCTTACTCTCGAGAATATTGAGAACCTAAAACTTCCTTACGCTCGAGAATATTGAGCACCTAACACTTCCTTACGCTCGAGAACATTGAGTTCCTAACTTTTCCTTACGCTCGAGAATATTGAGCACCTGAAACTTCCTTAAGCTCGACAATATTGAGCACCTAAAACTTCCTTACGCTCGAGAATATTGAGCACCTAACACTTCCTTACGCTCGAGAACATTGAGCTCCTAACTTTTCCTTACGCTCGAGAATATTGAGCACCTAAAACTTCCTTACGCTCGAGAACATTGAGTTCCTAACTTTTCCTTACGCTCGAGAATATTGAGCACCTGAAACTTCCTTAAGCTCGACAATATTGAGCACCTAAAACTTCCTTACGCTCGAGAATATTGATCACCCGAATCCTTGCTCCCATAAATTTGCGCAGCTAATCAATTTTAAAACTGAAAGTCCCTTTTGGCGATGATGACTTAAACATGGGTGAGCAAAATCATGAAATACTGATTTTTGTCAATGAGTCCAATTTATAACTGAGCCAAAAACCTTACCTAAAGTTGAACCCTGGACGAAGCCTATGAATGCGGACGGCTATCCGGCATTAGTCGTAACGAAAGCGAAACGTTTTTACCGTTACAAATGAAAAAATTGATAATTTGCGAGTGTCTGAATCAATTTTTGATTTAGACCGGATCGAAATTGCAAAACATAGTGTTCAGACATACACAGCTTGCCATTTAAAATTATAAATGATAAAAATGTAAAAAGTAAAACTAAATGTAGATAACAGCAAAGTGATTAAAGACCAACGTCACGCAAATGATGATGTGAATTATTAAAATTTTCAATGCCTCACTAAGGATTAAATTTGAATATTTTTTCAAAGTTAAAAGGGAAATTTGAATAAAGTCTTACGTAGCTATGTACAGCTGACTGTTGGAACGGGTAATATACCAATAACGGGTAATATATCTTTTATGGAACGGGTGTCAAAAACACCAATAATAAAAACAATCATTATCAGAAATACAATATTTAATAAATACAGGAACTAGACAACAATAAGACTTTAAACAGAATATTAATAAAAACCATTGTTTATGACACATTTATTTTTTAAGAACGTATACAAATGTTGCGAAACTTTTAGTTGTGAGAAAATACACTATATTTTTAAAATATTAACTTTACGTTAAAGCTGGTTCTTGTGTTTTGTGAGTTTACATTATTAGAGAAAGGACGGTAAATAAATGTATCTTCTTAAATACTTATATAAGCAAACGAAATATATATTTATAAAATAGACTACTTTAATTTTTAAGTGTTAAAAAAAGTTTAATAAAAATAAATTACCTTAATTTTTTTTACTATGTTTAGTATAATAATCTCCCTTCCCTAGCTTCGTAAATTCTACTTTCGTTGACGCGTTTCGGAGAACCTCCATCTTCAAAAACTATTTATATACTGGTCATTTCTAAACTGACAAAGAATATAGAAGAAAAGGACACATAGTAAAAATGGTTATACAGAATACAGCGTGGATGCGAGGCAGTATACATAGCACAAACGGGACGAAAATTTCGAACTAGGTTTAAAGAACATGTGAGATCATTCGAATACGGTAAAAATGATTCAAATTACGAGTCACATTTAATAAAAGAGGGACACGTACCTCGAGAATTAGAAAACTATATGAAAGCACTACATATGGCAGAAAAAGGAAGACGTATGAACATCTTAGAGAACTTGGAAAATTTTAAATCTAAATTAAAGGGAGAAAATATAATAAATGAACAGATATCGTCGAAAACAGATATTACGTTTAAAAATCTAAAAATTTTCAAAAATTAACATGAGAGACGACCATTGAAGAGAAAGTTTGAAAGGAGCCAATCAGAAGCGAGCGAAAACGTATGATTTTGAAGAGCCAATCAGAAGCGAGCACATCAGGTTTAATGTACACGTGTTGAATAGAGGAGGGGTACGAGGTGGAGATAGAAAATTATAAATAGGACGGGCCATAATATTGGTGACCAGTATATAGTTTTTGAAGATGGAGGTTCTCTGAAACGCGTCAACGAAAGTAGAATTGACGAAGCTAGGGAAGGCAGATCATTATACTGAACATAGTGACAATAATCCTAGCAGAAAAGAAGAAGAATATAAATAGAATTTTAACTTTTTTACTTTTATATTGAAACAATACTAAGTTTGTATTATAAGAAATGGATAAGGTTTCCTGAGTTTCTACATGAAGTACTGAATGCGTATCTCTGCACATTGTTGTAGAATAAAACAATCCGATTTTGGTGAAATTTTCGCGCGAAGGTCTCGAGACATGATTTAATTATAAAACAAAAAATAATAATGCCTTTTTCTTAAAAAAATACCCATATATCCCCTAAATAAGTGGATATCTTAAACTAAGTGGATGAATTTCGCTAAAAAAAAAGAAATGTCAAAACCTTTATTAAAATATATTTTCTTATCGAATTTCGAACCAAACATAAATCAATATCAATTTTAAATGTTCACTGAAAATATTAACCGATGTGATTCATTTTCGTATTTTAAACTGTATTTGAAAATTGAAAATACTAATTTTAAGGCTGAGTACGACGGTGGAATTAGATTTTCAAACATCTGTAACTTTAAAAAGTTATAAATTTTTAATATGTAAAATGTTCGTTATTTTGAAACTATTATTTTGATCGGGTTTCGCGGGGTAACAAACTTGTACAATCTAAACCAACTTGGACTAACTTGTTTGCCAAGTTTAAATTAAACCAACAACCAAATTAATTGGCAAACATCTATCTTGTGTTTAAAAAAACAGATCGTTCTGTATTAAGATTAAACATCGAATCACTATATCGTAATAAAATATTTTATATTTTATTTTCACCTTAACTTTATATCTTTGGTTGACAAATAAAATAAAAACCGATATAACGTAAAATAAAAAGTTTGCATGTTTTGTAAGGGATTTTAATGTGATTTCATTGAATCAGGCAGGAATTCAGAACTCCATCTCTGCCCCGAGTGAGTTCTTTGTCTCCGGAGTGCAAATATTCTGTTCTTATTTCAATGGCTATTCGCTTTGTTAGTTGAAACAAAGACAAAATAATGGATTTATGTCGTTGTTGTTTAAACAAGGATTTGTCTTTGTGGCCTTTATTTCTGAATGAAATAACTCTTTAGTTTTATAATTAGTTATTATTTATTTAAATCGAAAAAAGGGAATTTTTCTACACGTAATTTAACTTTACGTTATTTATAAAATTAATAGAAAATATCTAATCAGAAATTGTCGAAAAGTTTAATTTATAGATAATAAAGCCGAAAATTATTGAAAGGTATATTTTTTTTAATAATAGATTTTACAACTATCAAAACTAATGGTATTGACCAATTCGATTATTTATTATTAGGAATTTGTAGTGTTATACAAGTGTTTATAAGTAAGTAGGTCTATTGTAATAAAACTGCTAAATTAATATACGAGGTGTGTTCAAAAAGTAACGAGAATTTTAATTTTTTGAACAAAATATTTATTTATTCTTCTACATTGATGTTGTCGCCTTCAAAATAGTCCTCATTGGAGATTATACACTTGTGCCAGCGCTTCTTCCAATCCTCGAAACACTTCTCAAACTCGATCTTTGACATAGCCTTTAGTTCTTTCAGCGATTCGCTTTTAATGTTACCTACGGCTGTAAAACGACGGCCCTTTAAGGTTCTTTTTATTTTTGGAAATAAGAAAAAGTCACACGGAGTCATGTCTGGCGAATATGGAGGCTGGGGTATTGTTACAGTACTGTTTTTGGCCAAAAATTCACAAACAAGTAATGAAGTGTGAGCTGGTGCATTATCAGGGTGCAAAAGCCATGAATTGTTTTTTCAAAGATCCGGGTTTTTTTCGGATTGCTTAGTTGAACTTGTAGATAGTACTCCTTATTGACCGTTTCACCTGGAGGCAGGAATTCATGATGCGCTATGCCATTAATATCGAAGAACACAATGAGCATAACCTTCACGTTCGACCGCACTTGTCGAGTTTGTTTCGGTCTTGGCGAGCAGAATCATCCTCCACTGGGATAATTGAGCCTTAGTTTCGACGTCATATCCGTCAACCCATGTTTCGTCACCTGTTATAATACGTTTCAGTAATTCATTTAGTGACTCCTGAGCAACTTCTATTCGCCGCTGTTTTTGTTCAAAAGTCAAAAATTTTTGAACGAATTTTGCTGCCACGTGTTTTATACACAAAACACTGGAAACAATGTCATGACATGATCCAATCGATACGCTAACATCATCAGCGACCTTTCTAATTTTGATTCGGCGATTGTTCATAACCATTTCTTTCACTTTTTCCAAGTTTTAATGGGTTGTTGATGTGTTGGGGCGTCCAGGGCGTTCGTCATCTTCAACGTCTTCACGGCCTTCTTGGAAACGTTTTACTACTTATAAACTCTTGCTTTACTCATAGCAGACTCACCATAGGCCTTTGTTAACATTTCACTCACTTTGTTACACTTTTTTCCATTTTTTACGCAAAATTTGATACAAATTCTTTGATCCATTTCTTTTAACAAATTTCTTTGATCCATTTTTCGTTTTTAGGCCGAGCTCATAAAAACACGTCTAACCTTAGCTGCTGTCACAAAGTCAACAATGAAAACAGCTGAAAGTTTTATCATACTTCAAGGGCATGTATACCAACATAAAAAAAATGTTTGACAATCGGACTCTCCAAGCCCGTGAAATTAAAAATTCTCGTTATTTTCTGAACACACCTCGTATACTTTAGTATCAAACTAGTTAGTGTTTGTTAATTAATTTTGTCTGTTTTTAAAACATTTAAAAAAAAGTTAATTGTGTTTAATTTATCTGCATACATTTATACACTGTCACATTTCACACCATTTCATACACCATTTCACAGTTCATCAATAGAATATTATCAATAAATACTGGAATAAGTTATCAAAAGATGCAAAAAAAGGTGAAAATAGTTGGATGAAATAACATCCACAGCGCCAACTAAAAATGCATTAAATAACGCAAATCAGAACCCAATCAACAATGGCAAGGTTAATAATTAACGATATCAAGAAATGCTTATCATTATGTATCACTTATTTGTTACTTTATTGCTAGGGAGGATATACCTTTCAAACACTTGCATGCCTCTGTTGTTAGTGGCTACCAACATTATAAACAAAGATTTATGTTATTTGAACTTGCCATTGTTGCATTCAACACCTATATTATAAAACACCTCTATTAATTTTTTTTTAATTTAAGCCCACATTGGAGCACACACAGTAAATTTAATTAAGTCTTTTGGTTATTCTGCGTTTTTCCCAGTATTTTTTTAATCTTATTGATCTCTGAAGTCTGAGTACTTCCGAATATACTACGTTTCGCGGACGTTTTTCCCTAAACTGTAATTGGGTTTCCTGACTTTTTAAGATCGCTTTTTCCCTTCTTCCTGCCAATTGCTCCTTGGTTATTCCTAGTTCCTCCAAGTCCTGTTCCACCTCCTTCAACCAGTTGTTCTTAACTTTACACTTCAGTTGGTAGTCCAATAATCTCCTCGTAAGTTTACTCTCCGGTAATCGAGTTAGGTGTCCAAAGAAGGCCAATCTTCTTTTCCTAAAAAAGTTGGTGAGCTGCTCGTTGTTCCGATACAAGACCGCATTCGGCAACAGTCTGTACTGTCCCCCCACCAAATGTTTCTTATTAATAATTGTTCGGAGTACTCTCCTTTCCATTCTCTGGAGCTCCTCAGTTCTATTTTGGCTCTTTAGATTAAATAGGGTCTCCGAGGCGTAAGTTACGTTTGCCCTTATGACCGTGTTATAATGCCTAAGTTTAGATTTTACAGAAAGCGATTTTTTTTGTAGGTGTTCTGGGTCAAATAGAAGGCAGATCTTAATTTAGTTACTCTGTTAAGTATTGCTATTCTTTCTCTGAGGTCTCTGGTAATAGTTTCTCCCAAGTACTTAAATTTATCGGTAATCTTTAACCGGTCGTTACCAATTTTTACGAACTTTTGTTCTGTCTTTCTTATTAGCATTATCTCTGTTTTCCTGAAGGATATTTGGAGGCCGACATTTCCTGCGATGTCTCTTAGTGATTCAATTTGGTGTGTTGTGTCTTCCCAGCTGTTCGATAAGAGTGCCAAATCGTCCGCAATTTAACCCTATCTTTGTTCCAATTTTGATTTGCCCATTAACCTTGTTCCACTCAACACTTTTATTTATAAAAGAAAACAAAAATATTTTTTTAATGTAAAACAAACAATAGAACTCAACATAACTTGATAAATTTTATTTGCAAAAACACTTAATGCCCCAGTATTTGTTGTAATACTATTTCAATTAATCCATTGACAATATCAAACGCAATATTTTCTGGAAAAATATCCGTGTTAACAATTTTGTCTTCTGTCTCGCAATTTTTCTCTTTTTCAGTTATATCAGCAGCTTCAATAATTTTACTTACAATTTCAACAGATATATCGTAAGCACTCCTGCTAACTTCTTCCACAGCCGCATTCTTAACTTGATCCACTAATATCTGTGCCGTCTTATAAGCCTCTTTCAATTGACCCTTATCGACAAAGTCGTTACTCAATGTTTCGCTAGTTTCAGAATCTATGTCATGCGATTTCTTTTTCTGTACAAAGTGTATAACAAAATCAATCATCTTCTTAGTGTGAGAATCCTTCGTAGCGGACATCTTATATTTCATCAGCATGTCTTGCGTTAACTGGTACTCTAAACCATAAAATCCAGCCACGTATCGTTCATCTAAATAATGTATTGATGAAACATCTCTAGAATCTAATACATCTAGTGGTGGCAGCTTGTCCCAAATTGCTTTAAACAATACTGATATTAAAAAGTCTGTTGGATCGTCTGGTAACTGCTTATCAAGTTCTTTTTGTAAAAGGCTCAAGATAAAGTCCTTTGTGTAAAGAATATACTGGTTTTCTTTTCCAAGAAGTTTCTGCTTTTTAAGGAACAATTCTTGTTTATGCTTCCTCAACTCTTTACCTACAGGTAAGACTCCACAATTTGTAATAAATATTTCTTCTTTTGGTGATTCATATACGCAAGGGAAATGTTCAATTTCTTGTAAAACTGTTGCGCCTTCAACTACTTGCCT
>CM040188.1:59837006-59934506 GCA_022606455.1 Callitettix versicolor | reverse complement strand
AATTTGATAAGAAAAGGTATTCAAACCTGTTCGCGAATGTAGAGCATTATGATTACTAGTAAGTAGTAATCACTAATCAATTAAATAAACTATAATATTTTAAACACATTGGTAATTAGTAGGGTTAGGCCTACTATTAAAAGTTAGTTGAGTAACCAACATAGCATATTTCGTTACTGAAACAAGGTTATTTTATAAAAAGAGACAAAATTCACACAAACAAAATTTATTTAAATGACAATTGTGAAAAGCCAAGTCAAAAAAGCACTATAGCACCAGATTACGATTATAACTGTACTGTACATATAGGACCATGCAACTACCCTGACAACAAAGAACTAAAAGAGTACTAAAGAACTAATTACTAATTCTTTAGAACTAAGAAAGTACTAAATGATGTACTTTCACTTTTCCACAGTGCTGGCAATATTCCAAATAATAATAAGTACATCATAAAATCATCCATAGTAAATGATTATAGTTAAGTAGAAATAAAATAGGATTTTTTTAATAATTGTAACACTATTGTTAGTATAGTAATTAAATATATAATATTATTCTGTTCACAATTATGCTATAAAAAAATTGTTCTGTTATTGGCAATTCTGTGTAAGTTATCACGTGCACTTGCACTTTGCAGTAAATTTTACATCGATAAAATACTATTATACTAACAAATAAGATAATATTTTTTAACTTTTGGAATAATTATACCCTATTTAATTTATGAGATATTTATTTTAACAAAATATTTATTATGTTTTCTGCCAACCAAAAATTAATGTTGGTCCAACAGCAGATGTTTTCATGAACGTAACAGTTGGCCTTGCAAACAAACCGCTCGTTGGCCCATTGAAGATAATTCGTTGGCGTACTAACTAACCACTGCCCAACTTTGCCGACAAAATCCCAACATTTGGCCAACAATTTGTCCTAGGGTAGTATTTCTGAACACACATGCCTGGTAGCATGATTGAACACGTTAATTTAATCAAGGTTGTTCTAAATTATAGTCTTTATTCATGGTGTAAGCACCCTGATGTGCGATTTCAAAAACGTGTGCCAAACTTAAAGTTTTAGTTAACCTGACAGTACTATATTTTTAAAAAATGTTTGAAAACAAATACCCAAAAGCAACATAGTAGCGATCCATCCATTGAGAAGGTTGAAATGTTACAAAAAATTGAGTTGTGTTTGAATGTTTGCCATCGTTAGCCATTGACAAAATACCTCGCTGATCGTGACTGATACTGTAATTCTCATCTGGTAATCTTTCTTCAGCTGCACCATGTATTTCTAAAATAAAATATGAATTAAAATAAGTTCAATAATTACATTTTTTTTCATTGTCTTGTGGAAATGTTCATTTTATATAATACATCTGCATACATAGTATTTTTCAATATAAAAAAAAATAGTTTTGGTAAGGAATACAGTTAATGATTACTAATTTTATAAATGCATAGTTAGTTGTGGTATCTACATACGTGTTAAATTTGTTTTATTACAGGAAAAAATACACTAGGTTTTTACCTTATGAAACGTATAGAGTACAAGTTATTTGTAGTTAATGATAAATAATAAAAACAAATAACTGTTATTTATGACAAATGACTGTGTATAATTAGATATAATAATAAATAATACAATTAAATATATAAGACGATATTCGTTATTAGGTTTGTTCAAGCTACAACAATATTCAGAGTTGGGTTAGTTTCAGTAGTGAATTTGAACCTTATAGCCTATGTGACCCATTAATTAATTGTAATGTAATCTTAATATGATATTTTAATGTAAAGACATATTTAACAATGTTGTTTACTTAGGGTTTTTTTATTAACCTAATAATTTACAAATAAATCAACAACTCATATTTTTGTTACATATAGATATGTTGATAATTTTATCCTTGCATTTTTTCATAGAATAACAGCGTAATAACAATGGATGATCGGAACTACAGTTGCTGTATCACTTTCTTGTAATTTTCAAAGGAAATTATAGACATAGAACTCAGTAATAATTAAAATCTTTTGTTAATTATGTAAAATCAATAATTGATTTTGAGCAAAATCAAGGAAAAAGTTTAGTAATATCTAATAATAAACAAAAGCTATGGAATCTAGGAGAAATAAAGTTGAACTAGCCTTCCAACTTACCAGGGACACATACAACAAGAAGTCCCTCTCCTGGAATACAAAGATAAGGCATTATCATACGGTAATTAAACCAGAAGCCTTATATGCAGCTGAAACATTATCTCTCACAACCCAGGGCCCACTTGAAAGGCTGGAGATCAAAGAAAGAAAGATTACGAAAAATCTTAGGCCCTAAATTCCGTAACAACCAAGTACTCCACATCAGGAATGAAACGCTTTACCAAAAAACTGAAACACTATCAGACACAATAAGAAAAAGGAGAATTGATTTTTATGGGTACATCCTCCGAATGGACAAAAATAGACTAACCAAAAAAATATTTGACTACTTCCGCAGTAGAAGAGCCAAACCACTTTGGTTTAGAGAAACAGAGAAAGACATAACAGAACTACAAATCACTGACACTATGCTCATGGACAGAACAGCCAAAACAATAACCAAGGACAAGAAGCAACGGTTCCAAGGCAAAGTCAAATCCAAGTGAACGATCCAAATCTCTGACGAAGAAAAAAAGCAAGATCACAACGAATGAAGGAATACTGGGCTACGAGGAAGGCACAGAACATTAAAAAGTGATTGATTTGGTGTACCCCAAAGTTGGGTGAAACAAATAAAGAGAAGAATCCAATCTTCAGTGAACAATTGCTATTTTACTTTATAAAAATGTGATAAAGAACTATTAAAAAACTATTTCACTGTTTTTTTATACAAAATATTTTTTTAAAAATTAATGGTAAAGATTTTTGAAAAACATAAAACTATGTTCTTTAAGTTAAGCGAATACATGTTAGTAATAGAAATCATAGCTTTACCAATCGAAAAGGTACCAAAAATGCAGTTACAGATTTCGTCAGGAATTTTCAAAGGGTGCAACGAGGGGAGCAAAATTTTGGATTTATTGATTTTTCCAAAGCGTTTCACGTATCGGCTCACGATTTGTGATCACTCAGACTTGAAGCTGCTGCTATCAGAGGAATTGCTCACAACTGGTTTTCAAAAATGAAGTTTTGAAAGAGTGTTTGTTAGAATAAATAACCAATTTAGTTGTTTCAAGCAAATACACAAAGAAGTGTCACAGGGTTCAATAGTCTCAGTTTATTTTTTATTTTTTATTAATAATTTGTTAACTTCCGATCAATTGGGAGATCCCATGTCTTTGCAGACAATGCACCCATGTGTTTCCCAGCCAAATCCTAAATCCTGAAATTATCGAAAAAGATACAAACGATGACATGAAACTCAGGAAATGGAATTTATTAAATATTATGATCATAAATGTTCAAAACTAAAACCATGAATTTTGACACCAAAGGTCACAATTTTCCAACAAAAATTAATATACAAACCTTTTGCACAATGCAATGAAATTGTCCCTGTCTGTCAATCAAACATAAAATATTTATAAAATGCCCATTATAACCAGCAAATGTAGAAACTTTCCGACCTATAATTACTTCACCTTTGAAACATTTAAGAGGAAGTGGATTTGAACAAGCTTAGTCTAAACATCAAGAAAGACAGTGATAAATAAAGCCAAATGAAGATAGTAGGAGTGAAGTTTGTGAACAAGGGATCTTGAAAAGAAAGACAAGGTAAATTATAAAACTCATGTATTTACTTGGTATGTGTTTACAGTGTGAATATGTATCTTGTTTGTTTATGATATAAATTTATACAATCATTCCAAAATGTTTGTTGTTTGTTACAGTTCCTTAGTTACTCACTGTATAATAATACTCATAGTTATAATACTCACATATTGACAGATCAGTTATTTTTAACTAATTATATTTAGGAAAGTAATTATAATTATATTAGGACTGATTCTCACTTTTTAATTAGTGATTAATTAATTAGTGATTCTCACTTTTTAATTAGCTAAATGATCAGAGGAACTGAAAATGGTAGGCTACTGTTTTTGGGTTGACTTATCTTCAAAAATATTGTATAAAATAGAAAAAATACGTAACTATTCTTAAAATGGAGTTTACTTGAAATATAACAGGATTGTCTGCCTAGATATAACATAGACAGACTTAGTTTTTCAATTGTCTGTACTAATTTATTTTTAGGACAACCTCATAATTGGGATTGATACCAAATATATTTTTATGTAATGCGTGCATGTAATTAAACAAGGGACAGTGGGATATTACGATTACAAGAGAACAGGATTTACAAAGTAATTTTTGGAGCAAATAGTAATTTTTGGAGTAAAATAGGTCAGTGTTTAAGGCAGCTGTAAGCTACTGCAGTTAAAATGTTTCTATGAGTTATGCCTATATTAGTTCTTCAAATTACTAAACACTATTGACTGTTTTATCACATAACCGTTATCCATAAGGCTAAAAATCTGTTGTTTTTTTACTTAAAACCATGTTACCTTCGCATAGGTTGTGTCTGAAGATCTAATCAATAAACAATAAACATCTAACAAATGGCTAAGATTCTGTTACTATAATATATTTATTGGGTTAGTCTTATTTCTACCCTCTTACTGAACTAAAGCGAGAATAAACATTATAGAAGCCACAATCCCTCATTGGTTGTAGCACTACGTACAATTTTTTCTAAAGTAAATGTGTACCTTGTATGGCAGGGTCTAGATACGAGCGTACTATATCACTAGCTTTGTGCAATCAAATCTCTAATCATAAAAGGTTTTAGAAATGCTGTTATTTTCTAATCACTCAATTAAGAAGTTCTTTGAGTTAACGAACTTCTTTGTGTAAAATACAGAACTGCAGATGTACTGAAATTGATTGAAAATTAATTTTGTTTTATGGTGGAAACTTTATGTCAAAAAAACAGGTGCCTAACTAGGTTAACTTATAAAATGTCTCCAAACGATAACCTAGAAAGCACAGACACCAAATTTGAAGAACAAAATTGTTAGTACTGTAGTACTAATAGTATAAGATCATTATACTAATGAATCTTGAAGCTCTACAAATATCCCTCATATAGGTTTTATTACAGTATACAACAATTCATTAGTTTAAGTCACTATTTAAAAATCAGGTACATACCTTAAAATAAACCACAATAATAAATATAATAAGAAAATGGTAATCACAAATTATTTATTTTTATTTTATTTTTCTTCAAAATACTTCTTGATGATATATATATATATATATATATATATATATATATATATATATATATATATATATATATAAATGTCAATATCTTGACTGACTGACTGATCAACATACAGCTTAAACTATAAAACCTAGAGACTTGAAATTTTGAGGATACCTTCGAGCGTACTAAGAAAGGATTTTGCAAAAAATTGATTTTAACTCCATTAAACTACTTACCCAGTCCAAATTTAATAAACAACGTACAGCCAATACTATTATAGCTAGAGACTTGAAATTTTCAAGGTACATTTTTGCAACAATATCAAGGTGCACTAATAAAGGATTTTGTAAAAATTTGATTTTAACTCCATTAAACTACTTACCCAGTCCAAATTTAATAATCAACGTACATCCAATACTATTACAGCTAGATACTTGAAATTTTCAAGGTACCATTAAACTACTAACCTAGTCCAAATTTAATAATCTACGTACAGCCAATACTATTATAGCTAGAGACTTGAAATTTTCAAGGTATATTCTTACAACAATGTCAAGGTGCATTAATAAAGGATTTTGTAAAAATTTGATTTTAACACCATTAAACTACTAACCTAGTCCAAATTTAATAATCTACGTACAGCCAATACTATTATAGCTAGAGACTTGAAATTTTCAAGGTATATTCTTACAACAATGTCAAGGTGCACTAATAAAGGATTTTGCAAAAATATGATTTTAACACCATTAAACTATTAACCTAGTCCAAATTTAATAATCAACGTACAGCCAATACTGTTATAGCTAGGGACTTGAAATTTTCAGGGTACCTTCTTACAACATTGTCGAGATGCACTGAAAAACGATTTTCCAGTATGCAACCCCTAAAGAGGTAAACATGAGGTACAACAATTTTTATTGGAAAAAATATGTTTTTTATCTGACCTTTTTAAAACGTAACATAGTCACTCTTAAGTATAAGTAATGAAATATATTTTTCACCTTTTCCCCAAAACGCATCCCCTAAAGAGATTGAAAGAAAGTATAAAATATAAAAAGGGGTACAATTTTGTATTGAAAAAATATTTTTTTTATCTTATATTCTAGAAATATGCTATGAAACACATATTTCAATATTTTTCTGAATTCATCCCCTAAAAGAATAAAAATGGAAAAAGAGTTATCATGGGAGAAAAAACAGTGTTTGCATTGGAGAAAAATATTTTTTATCAAATTTTCTTAAAAGTAAACAAAATATTTTAAAACACAAAATTATGATACACGCAATTCAGTATTTTCCCCCAAGTTCATCCCCTAAAAGGACAAAATTATAGAATAGGTAGATATCAGAAGAAGGAGGCTTCGGTTCTATGGACACATCAGTAGACTCCCAACAACGAGACTTGCCAACAGAATCCTTAGACGCAGAAATAGACTCAACAAACATTGAAGACAGGAACGCATACAGGAGAAAGATGCTCGGTTGGAAGATCCCAGAGAATGAAATCTCAAAGAGAGCAGGGTTAAAATGGACGGAGGAGCGGAAGAGGATCCATGGGGACAGGATGAGGGAGGTGTGGAGGATTAGAAGGAGCAAGACATGAGTCGGAGTGCTTTTGCGTGATCCAACAGGGTCTATACGCAGATAATAATAATAATAATAATATATATTATAAAATGTATATGGTTAGAAATGGATGTACATAATAGATAGATATGGATAAGTATTTATTAGCTTACCTCCTCCTTGAAACCAAGCACTTTTGCATATTCTATGGATTGTAGTCCCATAATATGATAAACCACTTTCATTGTTTTTGTTACAAAAATTAGCAAAACGTTCACATGTTTTCGGTAATAAATCAGAATACAGCTGTAACCAAAAGATCGTTTAGACAAACAGTTAAAAGTACTGTATATAACAGTTACGCTAACAGTTATTTTACAGAATGATGCACAATCGACTTACCAATATTCCTGGTTTGTTAATACAAATAAATGGCATACAGAAGAGGCAAGAATATCACCAAACCCTTAAAACATGTTAACCCCTTACTCAGAGAATAACTTGCAAATTGTCAGTTACTAGTACCTTATTTACATTTTGTGTTAATATTTTGTTATGTTCATAACTGTTTTTGATTCATACCACCCATAAAATGTGCTTCCCCCCATAAATTAAATGACAGTTATTTAATTTGTCACTTCCAGTATGTATACTTGTGTTGCTGTATGGGTAGGGAGAACCATTCCATGTTTTTATCCAAAAGTCTGCATGAACTGTGTTAGAATAACATTGAAACACTAATAATAGAACTGCAGACAAATATAAGCATTGACAAAACGAGACGAGACGAGACGTGACGAGACGTGACGTGACGTGACGTGACGTGACGTGACCTGTCGTGAAGTGACATGACGTAACCTGATGTGACGTGACGTGACGAGACGAGACGAGACGACACGTGCCATGACGTGACGTGACGTGGCGTGATGTGACGTGACGTGACGTGATGTGCGTGAAGTGACCTGACGTGATGTAACTTGACGTGACGTGATGTGACGTGACGTGATGTGACGTGCGTGAAGTGACCTGACGTGATATGACGTGATGTAACTTGATGTGACGTGACGAGACGTGACGTAACGCAACGTAAAGTGACGTGATGTAACGTGACGTGACGAGACGAGATGAGACGAGACGAGACGACACGTGACATGACGTGACGTGACGTGACGTGCGTGAAGTGACCTGACATGATGTAACTTGACGTGACGTGACGTGTCGTGACGTGATTTGACGTGACGTGACGTGACCTGACGTGATGTGACGTGATGTGACGTGACGAGACGTGACGTAACGCAACGTAAAGTGACGTGACGTAACGTGACGTGACGAGACGTGACGTGACGTGACGTGACGAGACGAGACGAGATGAGACGAGACGAGACGACACGTGACATGACGTGACGTGACGTGGCGTGATGTGACGTGACGTGCGTGAAGTGACCTGACGTGATGTAACTTGACGTGACGTGACGTGTCGTGACGTGATGTGACGTGACATGACGTGACGTGCGTGAAGTGACCTGACGTGATGTGACGTGACGAGACGTGACGTAAAGTGACGTGACGTAACGTGACGTGCGTGAAGTGACCTGACGTGATGTAACTTGACGTGACGTGACGTGTCGTGACGTGATGTGACGTGACGTGACGTGACGTGCGTGAAGTGACCTGACGTGATGTAACTTGATGTGACGTGACGAGACGTGACGTAAAGTGACGTGACATGACGTGACGTGCGTGAAGTGACCTGACGTGATGTAACTTGACGTGACGTGACGTGTCGTGACGTGATGTGACGTGACGTGACGTGACGTGCGTGAAGTGACCTGACGTGATGTGACGTGATGTAACTTGATGTGACGTGACGAGACGTGACGTAAAGTGACGTGACGTAACGTGACGTGACGTGACGTGACTTGACGTCACGTTGACGTTATGTGACTTATATTTGTGCTTGTACAAATATAAGCAGACTGAGTACAAGCATCAGACTGAGACCTGGAAGCCAAATATGATAACAAAAGTATCACTTGATTAGAAATATAAACTGATAAGTCTGTAATATTAAGAATACATATGACTACATTAGCATACATTTTTTTTTATTTATTTAATACTCTTAACCAATCTTTACAAGATCGACTAACGATTTACATCTACAACAGAATCACTTGTAGGATAGCTATTACATAAATAACTTCCTTCACATCAGTGGAGCAGTTCATGAGGTTTAGTCCTCTTGAGGCGGCGAATGTTGCCGGCCACTTCACGTACTGCTTCCACCTCATAATGTTAGCATACATGCTACGAAAATTTGTTCCACCACACGTTTCAGAAAAAAATAATTTACAATTTATCATTATTTGCCACTAATTGGTAGAAATCAAGTTTAGTTGGTCAACTTTGTAATACTTGCTTAAGAGCTTAATTGTCTAAAAAGTTTTAATTTCTTTTTAACACTTCATCTATTTTTTTTTGTGTGTTTAACGTCCGACTATTGTGCACACTTGGGCTAATGCAGACGATGGGATGATTTATAGCGTATGAAAATGCCAAGCCTTGGCCGGGAACCGAACCCGGGTCCTCGGGGTGAAAGCCCAGTACGCTATCCACTAGGCCACAGAGGCGGCAACTTCATCTAGATACACAGATCTCTGCGTTATAATTAGAATGCATTAATGAAAAGTTGTTTTATGAAATTTCTAATACATGTTCCGAAATATTGATGATGGATCAGTCTTGTTAGAAATACAATAAACATTCTTTGAATCATGCCCAAACTATCTCAACCCTTTGAAAAACATGGATTCAAAAGGGTTACATTACATGCATTATTTTTACTTTTTGAAATACAATATTTTTATTTTTGGATATATTTTAAGCCTAATAAACATATTTAATAATAATTATTATTATTTCTCGAGTCAACATCCCTTTTTCTCAGCACATACTATTCGTTCAGACATAGAACGGTTAAAAAGATTTTTTAACCGGCTTCTCACATTGTAAAACGATTTTGCGCTAAAACTTATTGTTTGTGAAAAATTTTAACATAAAAGACACTTTTTACTGTCACAGGCAAAACGGTATCGTGGATGCGCATGCGCGATATCACAAATCAAACATATTTTGTACATTTTACGAATCTAATTTATTAATCACGAATAGACAATTCCATTACAAATGCCACTTTTTTGCATAACGTGCTTAGAACTATTTAAATATTTATTTTAAAAGTCATTAAACTTATACGTTATGTGGCCCTACTGAAAGTCTCCACAAGCGCATGGCTTGTACTGACAGTCGTACAAGCCGCGACAAACATTTTGAATACCAAACACATGTTTTGGACACTTCACACAAATATATTTGTGATTTCTCCTTCCGCCATTTATTTATCTACTGTTAATGGGACACTTTTCGATTTATCCTGTAAACATGTTTTCCTTCCTTCAACTACCGCCCTCACCCCAATGACTACTCTTATTCAAAAGGCTGTTTTTATTTAAAACTATCATAGTGCGAAAATTCACACGGGTCCCTGGTAATAATAATAATAATAATATTTTCAGGTAAACACACACAATAAACAATAAGAAAAAAAGTAGTAAAACTCTTGGTCATGTATTTTCTTGTTTAATTAAAAACTAAACAAGAATTCACCTGTCCCTGCCAGCTTCTCCCCGAACCACCCAACTCTATTTACTTTTTGTCTCTCCTGTCTCTCTACCACATACAGGCAAACTCTAAATGAGTTGCACAGAAAAATCAAGGACAGATGCAAGGTTCAAACGTAACCACATTTTAATACACTAAACTACGAGGGTGGTCTGAAAAGTTTCTGACCTCAACATGAAGATAGCAGCACTCGTCGGTGGCAGCACTCGAATTTCGTTTTTCATCTGTTGACAGTTACTCACCAAAGTTTCAGCCATTTTTGACGCGCAATTGTTATGTAACAGTCGTTTGAGTGAGTTGGTGTGTGTACTTTTTTATGAAAATGGACAAAATCGAGTATCGAGCTGTCATTAAATATTTGTTTTTGAAAGGCAATACGCCTACGCAAATCAAAGATGAGTTGGATTCTGTGTATGGAGACTCTGTACCATCATTTACCCACAGTGAAATTTTGGGCAGCTGAATTTAAACGTGGCCGTAAGAGCTTGAAAGACGATGAACGTTCTGGACGTCCAAAAACTGCAACTACCGACGAAAACATCGCCAAAAATCACCAAATAGTGCTAGATGACCGCCGAATTAAAGTGAGAGAGATAGCAGACGTTATGAACATGTCAAAAGAATGTGTTTGTCACATATTAAATCAAAATTTAGACATGAGAAAGCTGTTCACGCGTTGGGTGCCACGTTTGCTCATGTTAGACCAAAAACGTCTTCGAATGAACATTTCCAATGCTCTGTTGGCGCAGTTTAGGCGCAATAAATCCCAGTTTTGGCGCCGATTAATTACTGTAGATGAAACTTGGATACACCATTATACGCCCGAAACAAAAATACAGTCCAAACAGTGGACTGCAAAGGGGGAACCGGCTCCAAAAAAAGTAAAAACTGTTTTTTCGGCTGGGATAGTGATGGCGACTGTTTTTTGGGATAGTCATGGAGTTTATTTTAATCGACTATCTTCAAAAAGGAAAAACCATTACAGGAGCATACTAAGCATCATTACTTGACAAGCTGAAGTCAGAACTTGCGGAAAAACGGCCACATTTGCAGAAAAAGAAAATTCTGTTTCACCAAGACAAGGCACCGTCTCGCACCTCAGCGGTTGCCATGGCAAAAATCCACGAATTACGGTTTGAACTGCTTGACCATACGCCTTACTCACCAGATCTAGCCCCAAGCGACTTCTTTTTGTTCCCTCTTCTAAAAATTGCGCTCGGAGGACAGAGATTTTCGTCAAATGAAGAGGCAATCACCTTCGTGAACAATTATTTTGCAGAGAAAAACGCCGAGTACTATTTGGACGAGTTACAGAGATGGGAGAATCGCTGGGAGAAGTGTGTAGAGGTACAAGGAGACTATGTTGAAAAATAAAAAAAAAATCTGAAGAAATGTCTTGTATCTTTGTTAGGTCGGAAACTTTTCAGACCACCCTCGTATATAGCCAAGTATAAAGTCTTCGCTCACTCGACCATTTGACCAATCTGATATCTGGAGGCTTTAAATCATTATTTGTTGACAATTGTATGATTAATGTTTGGTTATGTTAAGCAACTTATTGTTAGAGTTAGTAAATGACATCATTAGATTTATATAAAACAGACGTCTGATAAATCTGACGTTGGGTTTCACAGGATTAATTTAACAATCACAAAATTTTTCAGTTATTTAATAACATTCAAAAGTATGGTCTTAAAAATTCAAAATGATTCACTTTACGTCTCATAATTATTTTAGCATAACCTGACTTGTCTCATACTGTGATCCTCATATCTCACCTGAGAAACAACAGTTCAGGGTCCAAACAGAAATGAGCAGTGGATTTTAGACACTAGCGATGTCTGTTATCATTAAGAGTAAATTAACTCTACTTTAACTGCTAGTGCACCACTAAGCCTACAGATGGCAGTGGTGCCTTTACCTTTCCACTGACATCTTATTTTTTTCTATTAAGGTGAAAAGCACATTGAGGCTATTATCGCCTCCCTAAATGTAAGTGTGAGTGTAAAGTGTTTAAGTCGTAAGTGTAGAGTTGTAAGTGTGTGTGTTAAACTCGGGTACCACGAAGGACGTCTAAATCCTCTGATATGTTGTCAGCCATCAACCTTTATTTTTCACAGTATAACATAATCTTGAAATAAGGTTATCAGTCATGTGCTGTAACACCACAATATTGAATTTTTTAAAATTGTGTTAAAAGAAGTCAGCTTGTTTGAAACTCTCCAAAAATAAATTAAAACAACATTTTTCTAAATTATTATAGTTTGAAAAAGTAATACTTCTTTCTTATATTAAACAATAAGCATTTCTCTCTGTTGGTTCCTGTATCCTCTATACAGTTAATCTGAGCATCATAAAACTTTGCAGTTATTTACAAATAGTCTTCGTCTCAATTTAAGCAATTATTTAAAATTTGTACTTGCAAAATGAGGCAAAGCTTTAAAAAAACATTTCATAATCATTTAAATTTATTAAAATAGGCCGTGTGTAGTAATGTATGAAGACGGAAAGTTATTACAATTAGGTTTGGTGTATTGATTTTTAAATTTTATTGGATAATTAAATATTAAATTATCTATAAATAATAAATCTCCGTATTTAAGCCATTTCAATAAAATTTATAAAAGTTATTAAAACGGTTTTTAATAAATTATGTCTTTTATTAAAAAAATTGGCAAAAAGTTTAATGAAGGTAGTTTTATATTTTTTTATTTATTAATACTTTCTACATGGAAGTGAAACTGTCATTTCAAACATTTGTTTCTAAAAATGTACCTGCATTACAAAAAACCTACTATTTTTGTTTTAGGACAAGGTTTTCTTATTACAGAGATACTATATATCTTAAAATATAATTTTAAAATAATTACTTACTTCAAACAGTATGCCTCCAATGTTCTTTTTTCCAATACTTATTTCAAAAAATACATATGTTCTCTGTAACAAAGTACTTACCAGAATTAATTGCTAAAATACCTCTATTAATTTTAAAAAATATATACACATTTTAAATAGTATAGTTTTCTTATTTATGTACTTTAATTACTTTTATCTTATTAAAGTTTCCAAGTTTGGAATCAGAACAATAATATTGGTTAAGAATTATCATTAATTCTTACTAATTACCATTAATAATAAGTAAGCATAGGCTTACTTATATTTTCGTTTTCAAAATTTTATTTTAATATTAATTGCAACAGTCTGTACGAAATTTCATAACTTAATGTCAGTTACCAAGTAATTAAATGTGTAAAGTGCTCAAAAACTTAGAAAATATATTAAAGTAATCTCTTATATAAAAGGCAATGTCCTGACTGACTGACTGATCAACATACAGCCCAAACTGTAAAACCTAGAGACTTGAAATTTTGAGAATACCTTCGTTTTAATATGTAAACGCGTACTAAGAAAGGATTTTGCAAAAAATTGATTTTAACTCCATTAAACTACTTACCCAGTTCAAATTTAATAATCAACGTACAGACAATACTTTTATAGCTAGAGACTTGAAATTTTCAGGGTACCTTCTTACAACATTGTCGAGATGCACTGAAGAAGGGGTGCACTGAAAAACGATTTTACAGTATGCGACCCCTAAAGAGGTAAACATGAGGTACAATAATTTTTATTGGAAAAAATGTGTTTTTCATCTGACCTTCTTAAAACGTAACATAGTCACTCTTAAGTATAAGTAATGAAATATATTTTTCACCTTTTCCCCAAAACGCATTCCCTAAAGAGATTGAAAGAAGGTATAAAATATAAAAAAGAGGTACAATTTTCTATTGAAAAAATATTTTTTTATCTTATATTCTAGAAATATTCTATGAAACACATATTTCAATATTTTTCTGAATTCATCCCCTAAAAGAATAAAAATGGAAAAAAGTTATCATGGGAGAAAAAAGAGTGTTTGCATTGGAGAAAAATATTGTTTATCAAACTTTCTTAAAAGTAAACAAAATATTTTAAAACACAAATTATGATACACGCAATTCAGTATTTTCTCCCGAATTCATCCCCTAAAAGGACAAAAATATAGAATAGGTATAAATGTTTGTATTGGACAAAAATATTCTTGATCAGATTTTCTTAAATTCGAATGGAACACGTTTGAAGACAATAAAACAACATATTCAGGTTATAATATTTTTTCATATTCACTGTAAAATAATCACGAGTTTAGATGATCACGCTTTTATTAATATATTTTTTATGTTTCTAAATTATTACATTACTGAAACAGTTTAAGTTTCGTGGGCGAAGCCGCGACGGGTAATGCTAGTTGTTATACAAAAGCAAAAGTAGTACAGCCTATTGTAAAACTGTACAAAAATTTACTTCTAAATTAAAAATACTGTACCAAAGCAATATTTAAATATTCGTCTAGCTGCAAATATTATACTCTGCAGATGAGTTGAGATAAAAAAATAAAATTATGTTTTATTGTCTGAAATTCCGACACTACATATTGAACTGATATATTGCTTAGAAATATGTGTAATGTATTTCAGTTTAAACGTATTTTAATTTCCTAAATTATTTTTCAGATTAATTTTTAATACCAAAATGGTGCACATTTAAGTAACAGTTTAATACTTATGACCGATGTGTTTTATCAGCTTGTAATATCGATAATGATTTCTTAAAAATTATTTCTATAAAAACTTGGTACTTAGATTTATATTTCCTATAAAAATGTTTATGTTTTTTCAAGTAATTTAACGGTTTTCCATAACATAGCTTTTATTTATTTTAAAACACCACACAGACATAAATAAGGATATATTTACTATTACTAAAAGGAATAAAGGATGAGTAATGCTAATAATTTAATTAATAACATTAGTATATGTTATATAACTGAAGACGAGCATCTGGGGCGCATCATGCGGAAAGCCAATAAGTCGTTAATGGCAGTTAGAAAAATGGTTGGCAAAACATGGGGACTGAGACCAGGAATGATGAAGTTTATCTATACTGGGATCATTAGACCTATGGTGTGCTATGGTGCTGTGGTGTGGTGGACTAAGGTCGAGCAGAGAGGGGGCCAGAGAGTCTCTGAATAAGTTGCAGAGGTTGGCCTGCCTGTGTATCACTGGCTGTATGGACACTGCACCAACTACACCTATTGACGTTTGTGTCATTGGGGAGGCAAGTAAAGCAGCTTACAGACTGCAGGGTGGTGGTGGCTGGCTGCCCTCTATCTATGGGCATGCTAGAATCACAGACAAGAACTTTGACCCAATCTTGATGATGGGGACTGAGCAGATGGTTAAACGGCACATAGTATCTAGACCCTTTGATGTCAACTTGGTCTTTGAGGGGAGAGATCGTGTGTTGGAAAAACCTGGAGACATAGTATGGTGTACAGATGGCTCCAAGACAAAGTCAGGCACTGGTGCTGGTGTGTACGGTCTGAGACCAGGGTTAAAGAAAGTAATTACCCTGGGACAGCATACAACAGTATTTCAGGCTGAAGTGATAACCATTAATGACTGTGTTCAGGAGAACTTGGATCGGGGCTTCAAGAAGGCACGTATTCATATTCATACCGATAAAACAATAAAAGCATTTGCGGATCCTATAATACAGTCCAAGCTGGTCTGGGAGTGTCGGAAGAAACTTGACGTTCTGTCCATAGGTAACCTGGTAACTCTTCACTGGGTTCCGGGGCATAAGGGAGTTGAGGGTAATGAGGAGGCAGACCGACTGGCTGGACTTGGATCTACATCTGAGTTTATCGGACCTGAGCCGGCTTTAGGGATTTCTTTATCGTTGGCCAGGTCTGCTATTAATGGGTGGATTACATGTCAACACCAGGTAAGATGGGACAACCTTCATGGGCATTCCTATAGTAAAGCAAAGTTCCTTATGGAGGAATCAAAGGGGCAGCAGATGTCCTGGCCAGAGCACAACTCAGGAGGATCATGGGGCTCCATAACAGGGCACTGTGGTCTGAGGGTGCACATGAACAGGATAGGTGTGTACCACGGAGAAACCGTGTGTAGATTTTGCAGGAAGGAGGAGGAAACTGCAGGTCACATAATTTATGATTGTGATGCTCTTGCTAGTAGGAGGCTAGGGGTTTTTGGTTTTCAAGACCCTAGGGATCTTCAGCAGTGTGAGCTAGTCAGTGGGTTGTTGGAACTTATTAGGGGCACCAATCTGCTGAACTAGGTATTTTAAGAGGTATGTTGCACAATAGGTCGGTTGATCGCAGTGCCTGGGGTTGTACAAATCCCTTCCTCTAGAATATAATCTAACTGAAGACGATAAGTGGTTTCAAAATTTTGCATGATTATAAAATAGGTAGAAACTACCTATTAATTATTGTGTACATTTTGTATATATAAAAGAAATTTAAAATATACGAACTTCTTTATTTAACCTTTATATAAACTATGCTCATGAAGGAGTTAAAATTTGCTTTCAAAGGGGCAAAAATTAAAAGTAATTTTGACTATTTGTTATAATTATAGATAACAATGCTACAAAATTAGCTAATGAGATTAAAGTTTTTAGTCAGGTGGCCACCAATGAGTGGACTACATATTGAAGACATAACTAATTGTTTTTAAATGAAAATGCGAACACTATTGAAAGCAAAGTGGTGCCATGTGACACTGATTGACTCCACTCGGATTCATTTCTTTTTCAGTGGTTGCACTTACAAAAAAAACAACTGGTTTGGTTTTGAATACGTAATGTGCTCCGGCTCAGCGCAAATCCACTCCACCTTTGGTGGTCACCCAGCCTTATTATAATGAAGCAAAATGTCAAGTATAACATACTCTAGTATTTTTATTTAAAAACTCTGTGTAATCTTGACAAGCCAAGTCGTGCAAGGTTGCAAAAGATGGTTCAACAAACATGTACTTTGTTTTTACCAAAGCAAGAAATTCTTCATCGCTTCCGAGGTAATTCCCATTGATAATTACAATTACAGGACGTTGCAAAGACCATGTCGAACCTCCTTTTTCCTAAATCATTTTTAAATGAGATTAACAAAACCAAATAAAAAAATATATAATTACATTGTTCCAGTATAACGTTTAAAATATCTTTTGGATTTTTAAAGGACAACAAAAGATATCTTTTGCGGAATGAACAACAAAAATGATAAATTGAAAGAATAAAACATTACCGTACATGAAATATACAGGAAATGAAGTAACTTTTCTACCATGTATACAACAAGTGGTTGTCACGGTATAATTACCATCTAATTATAAATAGATCACGATTGTTCAAACTTCTTCACTCAGGAAAAATTTTAAATTCCTGGATGCAAGGAATCCATATGCATGCATGTTACATACATCTAAGTTGTAAAAAAAGCTGGTGATCACCAGTGTTTGCAAAGATCATTCCTTGCTAATGCATGGACACCTGATGAAAAACAACAATCCACTTCAATGTGAATCATGTAACAAAAACATATCTTTTATGTTGTCATAATTTAAATGGATGTGTCAAATATGAGGAAAGAGTGATAGTTTTTTGAGATGTTAAGAGATTATTACTTGACCATTTACCATGTGTTAACTTTCTTGCCTCCTGAATTAATATATGTACGAGGTGTGTTCAGAAAGTAACGAGAATTTTTACATTTAGCGCGGTTTGGAGAGTCCTATTGTCAAACTTTTTTTTTATTATGTTGGTATACATGCCCTTGAAGTATGATAAAAATTCCAGCTGTTTTCATTCTTGACTTTGTCTGTGACAGCCATTAAGGTTAGACGTGTTTTTGAGCTTGGCGATTTTCGTTTGTTAAAAGAAATGGATCAAAGAATTTGTATCAAATTTTGTGTAAAAAGTGTATGAAATGTTACAAAAAGGTCTATGGTGAGTCTGCTATAAGTAAAGCAAGAGTTTATGAGTGGTATAAGCGTTTCCAAGAAGGCCGTGAAGACGTTGAAGATGACGAATGCCCTGGACGCCCCAGCACATTAAAAGTGAAAGAAATGGTTATGAACAATTGTCGAATCACAATTAAAGAGGTCGCTGATGATTTTGGCATATCGACTGGATCATGTCATGACATTGTTTTCAATGTTTTGTGTATGAAACGCGTGGCAGCAAAATTCGTTCCAAAATTGTTGAATTTTGAACAAAAACAGCGGTGAATGGAAGTTGCTAAGGAGTCACTAAATGAAGTCAACGGCGATGCAGAATTAATGAAACGTATTATAACAGGTGACGAAACATGGGTTTACGAATATGACGTTGAAACTAAGGTTCAATCATCCCAGTGGAGGCATTCTGGCTCGCCAAGACCGAAAAAGGCTCGACAAGTGCAGTCGAACGTGAAGGTTATGCTCACTGTATTCTTCGATATTAATGGCATAGTGCATCATGAATTCCTGCCACCAGGTGAAACGGTCAATAAGGAGTACTATCTACAAGTTCAACGCCGTTTTCGTGAAGCAATCCGAAAAAAACCTTGAATTTTTTGCAGCAAAATTCGTTCCAAAATTGCTCACACTTCATTGCTTGTTGGTGAATAGTTGTCCAAAAACAGTACTGTAACGATGCCCCAGCCTCCATATTCGCCAGACATGGCTCCGTGTGACTTTTTCCTATTTCCAAAAATAAAGAGAACCTTAAAGGACCGTCGTTTTACAGCCGTTGATGACATTAAAAGCACATCGCTGAAAGAACTGAAGGCTATCTCAAAGATCGAGTTTGAGAAGTGTTTCGAGGATTGGAAGAAGCGCTGGCACAAGTGCATAATCTCCAATGGAGACTATTTTGAAGGCGACAACATTAATGTAGAAGAATAAATAAATTTTTTTCAAAAAATTAAAATTCTCGTTACTTTCTGAACACACCTCGTATATATACATATAAAATTATACAACCTATTATTGAATTAAATAATTTTATATTGACTGCTTTATAGAAATGAAAAATAACTTTTATTGGGTAGCAAACTTGTTTAAGCTATTACCCAAAACAATTTTTATGCCAAATTTGATTTTCATGTATCAAAACGTTTATTATGCTTTTATCTAATGTTTCCATCACATCTGTATAATAGCTGCATGTTGTTATTATTCTAACTGCCAAAGTTATGACTTGTGTATGCTTTAACAACAAAAATATTTTAAAAAACTGAAAAAACGTATCTGACTTACTTTCTGTATCCTGCACAAATATTCCTTCCACTTGACTTCAAGTAAACCTGTTATTCTTTCAGCATAGAATATTTTAGGGTAGCATTTGCTTAGCGTCTGAAAATAACAATAGGTCGTTTACTAGACCTATACTACTTTTTTAAATGAAACATAAAATTTTAATTAAATTAATAGTGTAATAAATAAAATAAATCTTGGAAAATGGATCAGCTGGAACGCCCTAGAGAAAAAAGCTATGGAATCTAGGAGAAATAAAGTTGAATTAGCCTTCCAACTTACCAAGGACACATTCAACAAGGACACAACACATTATCATACTGTAATTAAACCAGAAGCCTTATATGCAGCTGAAATATTATTCTCATAACCCAGAGCCCACTTGAAAGGCTGGAGATCAAAGAAAGAAAGATATTACGAAAAATCTTAGGCCCCAAATTCCGTAACAACCAATTACTCCACAGCAGTAATGAAACGTTTTACCAAAAAACTGAAACACCATCAGACACAATAAGAAAAAGGAGAATTGATTTTAATGGGCACATCCTCCGAATGGACAAAAATAGACTAACCAAAAAAATATTTGACTACTTTCGCAATAGAAGAGCCAAACCACTTTGGTTTAGAGAAACAGATAAAGACATAACAGAACTACAAATCACTGACACTATGCTCATGGACAGAACAGCCAAAACAATAACCAAGGACAAGAAGCAACGGTTCCAAGGCAAAGTCAAATCCAAACGAACGATCCAAATCTCTGACGAAGAAAGAAAAGCAAGATCACAACGAATGAAGCAATACTGGGCTACGAGGAAGGCTCAGAACATTAAAAAGTGATTGATTTAGTGTACCCCAAAGTTGGGTGAAACAAATAAAGAGAGAAAAATAAAATTAACAGTTCTTTCAGTATTACTACAAAGGAAAGAAAACGTAAATTATGAAATACAGGTGGTGTTTGCAATGTGATTTTTTACACGTGGCACTTAACTGGGCTCTTACACCTAGCGATATCTGTTGGAAAGTTTATTAACTAAAAGGGGAGATTTTACTCTTAAATTGTCATTTGTATAACTGATTCTAACACATAGATCACACTACAAGTTACTTAAAACCTGGCAACACGATATCACGTATCTTTTAGACAAAGCTAAAAATACATTATCTGACCATTAGTAAATGGACATTTTTCTCAAACGAGGTAATTAATAAATATGTTACAATTATTTTTTAAGAGAAATATAATATTCAGAAACTATTAAACTTCTATGGTCAGGACTGAAATATTAAAATGTGTGCAAAATTTAATCTGTTTAAGATTATGTTGATAACTTTATTATATTGATTAACTATATTATGTTGATAACTACGATTATATTTATGAACTATATTCTTCCCCTCCATTTATCAGTGATGATCCTTCAAACTAACGCTTTCTTTATGTTCCACTACGTTCACAGATGTGAAAAAACAAAATTTTGCAATCTTGGTGATTTGAGGTTCTCCGTTTCATGTAAGTCTTAGTGTTTATTATGGGTGGGCGTTTCTGCTATTTTTATAAAATATCAACTAACTGTTTGTTGAGGAAAAAACTGCTTTTTAAAACAGTTGGAAAAAAACAGGTTTAGAAAACTGAAACTCGAGGTTGTATTAGCAGCTAAAACATAAAGCACAAACGTTCAGTTTTCTAAGACTACTTTTTCATTCCCATTACCACCATGTCCTCAACTGTTTTTGGGTGTAAAGCATTTAGAAAAAAATAATCCTTATAAGTGTAGTAATAATTAAATTACATTCTCAAAACGTAATATATATGTAGCCATTTTATACTTACAAACGCAATGAATTTCTAATAGAAGCATTCTTTTTTTTACTTAAAAATTAAATAGTCCTTTGCATATTTACTGAAATGCAAACAATTTAGAATATTTTTTGTTGATTAAAAAATATTGATGATTGATAATAAATATAAAAAATACGTTTAAATAAAATTAGGTTATGTATTTACAAAATGTGAGATGTTACTGTCATATTTTTATTTGGGAGAAAGTAGGTTTTCACTTTTCAACACTGAAAAAAGTAACCTTAATAAGTACAATATAGTAATAAGAACATAGGCCAAATGTGTTTAAATAAAATTAGTTCTATATAGTTACAAAATTATAGGTTATTATAAATGTCCTTTCAAATTAGTCACACTGGATTTATAAGATAAGGCTTGTTTACATATATTGCAAAAAGCCTTTTCATTCTCAGCCTTAAAAAAATAGTTCCAAATTATACTTCTTTGACGGTCAATTTTCAAACATATGACACTAAAAGATTTGATTATGTTCAGATGTAGCCTATATTTCGCAAAATTTTAGAAAAAGTACTAAAATAACCTAAAATTATTCAAGATATATACAAGAGTAGATATTGTGAATTTTAAAAGTCCACACATCCAATAAATAATTAAAAACTATGCACTTAATTCTAAAAACATAAAAAAAGTAAAAGAAAACTTTCAAAATTGTCCACTAAATATTTTTAAATTTCTAAACACAAAGTAAACTACGGAGAAAAACTAATATAAAACACAATTATAGCTAATTTTACAGTTTAAAAAAATGTTTGAACAACAAATTTTACATTTAAAACTTTCAAACAACTCGCAACAAAATAGAGATAAACGTTGACAACGCCCAAACAGTTCTTACTTCACTACAAGCAACAAGAAACTTTGATATAAAGGTAAAACAAGCATGTTGAAGAAAAGCAGCAAGAAAAAAGCAGGAAAACACTTTTAGCGCTTGCGGCAACGTTCGAATAGAACGTGGGTGGTAGGGAAGTCCCAACAGCTGTTCCTTGTTTAACCAATCACGAACCAGTCCAAATCTAACTGCTTGTTTCCGTTTGGAAAAGCAGTTTGTTTGTCGTATATAGATAAACAGTTTTTTTATGCTTGGTGTTTTCTTACCCACCTCTAGTGTTTATTTCTGAACACTCATGGTATAAGCCCTAAGTGGGTTTTTACTTCAGTTTTTATGGATTCTAAGATAAGCGCAAGCATCTAAGTTTAGTTGCTAAGTTTATGTTTTAAGTTAGGCACTTGACGTAGCAAGAAAGGATCCATACTTTTGAAACATTGCGTATTGTTTCTATATACAGAAATCGTGGCAAATGTTCGAAGAAACAATAATACATGAAATGCTTCATAACAACTTGATAACAACTTGATAACTTCATAACAACTGCTTCATAACCTTAACAACTTGATAAAAAAATTTCGTTAACAATTTTTATGAACATAAAATATTTAGAAAGTCATAAAACTCAAGAAAACAAATTACTGGAATGGTGATACGTCTTTCTGCAGGTTTCTCAGCTTTTCATACAATTGGGAGTGGTAAACTATACAGTTCTGATACAATTTTGAGAAATTTTGTCACAATAAGTATAGGATTATCAAATTATACAATTCTGAGAACAGTATGGAGTACACAAAGCAGCGTTGGCATGTTAACCATTTTTTTTTTTTTTTTTTTTTTTTTAACGTCCGACTATTGTGCACACTTGGGCTAATGCAGACGGTGGGATGATTTATAGCGTATGAAAATGCCAAGCCCTCGCCGGGAATCGAAACCGGATCCTCGGGGTGAAAGCCTGGTACGCTATCCACTAGGCCACCGAGGCGGCTGGCATGTTAACCAAGCGTGACAGCGTGCGTACAGTGTTAAACAAGTAACATCCGCTACATTTAATGGTGCAGCACTTCCCACGACCAACTCAAATATTTGCTGTATAGAAAGGAAAGGTTTTTGTGCAACTCAAGCAAGTGGTCATTATATTAGTGTAACTTGGAACTTATATTCCTGCTTTGAAGATCATCATCAAAAAGCATTTTTAATTTGTTTATTCTTACTGTAATTTTTTTAAACAGTGCAGCAAAAATTGGGCCACATTTGGGGGACCGATGCTACGTGGATCTTTGGTATCTTGGGTCCTCCCAGGACAGCCATCAACACACAAGGTCGGGAGCCAGCTTTTATGAGCACTAACACTACACAAAGACTAACTAAATTCGGTAAACATGTAACTACCTTTTAGACATCGTGAGATTCCTGGGATAAAAGCACTACAATCACTGCATAACTCGAGGAGGTCACTATACTGATCTGTCAACCAAAACCGAACTATTTGGCCCCTAGTTTCAGCCCATTACCTAGGTCAGAGCCCCTTTGAGACCAAAACTAAAACGCTGATCAAAACAAGATGACGGTCATGCCTGAGTTGAGTAAACACGTACACCAGCGATGGGAGTTGAATGGACAGTCTTTGTTTACACATTTTACTATTACTAGCAGTGAGTCGTTGCGCGAGTGGAGCCTGCGCGTGCGCACAGCGCAACAGTATATATGAATGATTAATTTCAGAAAATTTTGAATTTTTTTACAAACTGTCAGTTTTAAACCTGTTTGCAGGTAGCCTAAATTACATTTTTAAAACAATACTTTACTTAACATTTTAATAGTAAATAATTTATTCTAAACCCTCTCACCTCTAAAAATTAAGTTAGAAATATTTATAAAAAGGACTTACATTCAATAAAAATTTTGCTCGTTGATAAGCCTCAGATATTATTAAACCAATAACCTCAATTTTCAAACAAGAATCTAAATTTACGTTTTTAAAACACATATTTCTGCATCTATTTACAAATATGTAATTTTGGATGGATTTTTTTGTAAATTTGTTGCTGGGAAACAATGAAAATTACTGTATAAAAATTTAATTTTACTTCCTCATTATAAAAGTATTCTTCACCATATCCTGATTCTCTTTCCAAACTACCCATCAACTTCTTTATGCATTATGAATCTTCCCATAAATCTTTTTCCTCATATATACACTCTTTTTGAAAATCCGATTCCACCATTGTAATTAGCATTAAAAACTGGATAAATTAGCATTTTGAATTTTCAAAATTCATTGAAATTAAAAAAGTTAATTTAAAAGTGGTCTGGGTTCAAGTAATTTGACAGTTTAGGATCCTAATATATGCAGCTTTTAATGCTGATTGGTGATTGAATCAAAACTTAAAAAGGGTAAGTTAAAGAAAGCTTTTGGAAATTCACTTCTATACCACTAGCGAAGCAGCTGTAAACCACAGTTATTTAATTATAAAAAAGTTAGTTACATGCCATTTTTTTGTGAAAAACTCAACCCTAAAATGGACGTGCTGGTCTGTGAGACCCAGACGTTTTTAAACTACGTTAGATCCAAGGTCATTGGCGTTGCAGAACGTTATTTCTCTCTGTACCTTCCTAAAAGAGTCTATAGAATGCGCTACTGGTGACCCAGCCCGTCCAATCACGTTACTTTTCTGACAGCAGGATTTGTGTTTTAGGACTGTTTTTAATTTTTACTTTTGTTCATTTTAATACTATTGACAAGTTTAAACATGTATAAGCGCAGTGCTTTTGTTGTTGACAAGAACTTGTCAAAACAGACGCTGCAACCCTACTTGACAACGCGAGCTCAGCAAAACAACCTCCCACGAGAGATTCGGCAGTTAGCAACTAAATTTTCTGCATATGAAACTCAACCTAAAGAGGACCCTGTTCCAGGAAAGCGTGGAAGATGCTCCATGTGTAAAGACAGCAAAACAAAATACTTTTGCAAAGAGTGTAAAATTTGATTGTCTTAACGACAGTGAAATGTTGTGTAGCGATTGCTGTAAAAATTAAGTTATTTGTCCTCTCAGAAACATATTATTTTTTTATTTTAATTAATTCTTAATATTTTTTCCCTTTGATTATTACGATTTCCCTTTAACAACAGGTTAATGTATTACGGTCGAGAAAATTAAATTCTTACATTAGATGTCATTTACGAGGTATTCTAATGCTCTGTAAAAATTTCTATTAAAAACAATTATCTGTGTTGAAATGTATATACGAGGGTGATCTGAAAAGTTTCCGACCTAACAAAGACACAAGACATTTTTTCAGAATTTTTTTTTTTATTTTTCAACATAGTCTCCTTGTACCTCTACACATTCCTCCCATCGATGCTCCCATCTCCGTCCTACTCGGCGTTTTTCTCTGCAAAATAATTGTTCGCGAAGGTGATTGCCTCTTCATTTGACGAAAATCTCTGTCCTCCGAGAGCAATCTTTAGACGAGGGAACAAAAAGAAGTCGCTTGGGGTTAGATCTGGTGAGTAAGGCGGATGGTCAAGCAATTCAAACCGTAATTCGTGGATTTTCGCCATGGCAACTGCTGAGTTGTGAGATGGTGCGTTGTCTTGGTGAAACAGGATTTTCTTTTTCTGCAAATGTGGCCGTTTTCCCGCAAGTTCTGACTTCAGTTTGTCAACTAATGATGCGTAGTATGCTCCTGTAATGGTTTTTCCTTTTTGAAGATAGTCGATTAAAATAACTCCATGACTATCCCAAAAAACAGTCGCCATCACTTTCCCAGCCGAAAAAACAGTTTTTGCTTTTTTTGGAGCCGGTTCCCCCTTTGGACTGTATTTTTGTTTCGGGCGTATCCAAGTTTCATATACAGTAATTAATCGGCGCCAAAACTGGGATTTATTGCGCCTAAACTGCGCCAACAGAGCACTGGAAATGTTCATTCGAACACGTTTCTGGTCTAATGTGAGCAAACGCAGCACCCAACGCGCGGACCGCTTTCTCATGTCTAAATGTTGATTTAATATGTGACAAACACGTTCTTTTGACATGTTCATAACGTCTGCTATCTCTCTCACTTTAATTCGACGGTCATCTAGCACTATTTGGTGAACTTTGACGATGTTTTCATCTGTAGTTGCAGTTTTTGGACGTCCCAAACGTTAATCGTCTCCCAAGCTCTTACAGCCACGTTTAAATTCAGCTGTCCAAAATTTCACTGTGGTAAATGATGGTGCAGAGTCCCCATACACAGAATCCAACTCATCTTTGATTTGCGTAGGCGTATTGCCTTTCAAAAACAAATATTTAATGACAGCTCGATACTCGATTTTGTTCATTTTCATAAAAATACATCAACTCACTCAAATGACTGTTACATAACAACTGCGCGTCCAAAATGGCTGAAACTTTGGTGAGTAACTGTCAACAGATGAACAACGAAATTCGAGTGCTGCTATCTTCATGTTGAGGTCGGAAACTTATCAGACCACCCTCGTACCATAATGACTGATAAATTTTTATTATTTCAAACCAATCGCTTCTTGTTTCACTCTTTAAACATGTTTTCTCTTCCTTCCAACTACCGCCCTCACCCCGATTACTTTTATTCAAAAGGCTGTGTTTACTTAAAACTTTCATAGTGAGAAATTTCGCATGGACCTCCTGGTTAACTATGCACATGAAATTTTTTGCTATTGATTTAGCTGATCCAATTATACAGTTTACGAAGTAGGATTTACAACTTAACTATGAACTTGGTATTCTCTTCATTATCACATGGTGTTCCAATGAAATTAAAGACAAATAATAAATGTATAATATTTTAATTCCTTGTAGAATATAAGTTAAATTATAAATGAATAGATAGTACAAATCGTGTACGCATACAAAATAAACAAGTTATACTTTACCATAAAAATCTTATGTTATAAAAATACAGTACATCACAGATTTAGACAGATCATGTTAGCAAGTTGTCAAATTATAATTTAAGAAATAAAATAGCTTACAACAAAACTTTATACAATTGGATCATATTATTTAGGAAAACATTAAAACAGAAATAAAAAACTTATTTAGAAACCCTGTATTTATTAGTACTTAGAATACAGGTCAATAAGAAAACATAATTTACAATAAACTGATATAATGAAACGTATGAATTATTGTAAAATATTTAAGAAGACAGTTTTGTGATAAAAAAATATCACTTCTACTTTCCATCCTTCTATACAAACTAGCCTATAAAGTGTGATGATAATATAAAAATGAAATCAAACTAGAAATTTTGATTTTTTTATGTTTTCAGGTTCCCTGAGCCCAGGAAAGTTGTTTTTATTTTGATGTCTGTCCACATTTGTACGTATATACTGCTACAGACTATATCAATATTTGATGAAAATTGAATATTTAATTTAACAACGGAATTAATAAAAACTGTCTTGACAATTTTTTAATTTTTCCAAATCCATTTTTTGATCAAGAACCGGATTGCTCAATATTGGCTATATAAATTTTGATCAAATGTCCGTTAGTACTAAAACATGATGTACAGCCCCCCCAAAAAAAACATTTAAGGGGATAATAAAAAACCCACGAAAAACTGACGTAATTTCTCAAACACAGCTCATCACAACTGTAGTTAAGTGAGGTTAGGGTTTGTAAGTGATTGTAGCAAAATTTTAATTTAAAAAAAATATGATTTGGTCGTAAATCAGAAAGAACCAAAAATAACTTTGACTGTGTCTTAAACTGACACAATCTAACATACATTAATAGTTTCCATTCCCAAGCTATGACTGCTTCGTGTTGTGGAAAGTTATACATGCTTTAACCCTTACTAACTTACATTAAACTTGTATTTGTTTTTTAAATTATTTATTTATTCAATTATTGCACTTGGAGATAATACCACATTATATTTAGTAATCTGCTTTAGAAATAGCACACAATGTTTTGAAACTGGAATGCCAAATTCAATTCATAAGTATCGAAAATATGTAAGCAAAATGTTATAACCAGAACTATTTATAAGTACATGAACTTATATTACATTAAGTAGTGTATTAAAAATACTGATTGACCACAAACAGCTGATGAAGTCATAGCACAAAGTTGGGTCACAAAAATGTGCACAATAATTTAGTTTCTTATATCCTTGATGAATATATAATTAGTTTGAAGACATTTTAACAATATTTTATTTTGTTTAAATAAATAAATATGTTAACCTAGCTTAGATATTATTTACTGTAGTTATAGTAAAAGATCAGTTGTTTTATATTAATTTGTAAGGATCAGCTGATTTCATTGAACAGCTGTTAGGCTCTAATACGTTTCAGGTTATGTTGTTAAAAATAGCAATATTAACAATTGTTATAAATGTTTATATTAACTTTGAATGTATTATAAATAGTTACAATGTGCTCTTCAACTAAGGAAAAATACCAAAACCAAAGTAACACATCATATAATGTGCATGTAATGTTACCAAAAAGACGGAGGAAAAAGACAGACATAGAGAGACAAAATTCGTTTGCTTGTTTGTTTCATATTTCCGTTACATTCTTCTGTTCAGGCAGACTTTTTTTCTATTCACTCCTCTTGCCAAAGCTAACATTAAAAGCTTCACTTCAATATTAATATTTTTTATTATTTATCACGTGGCCGCACCTTAAGACTAGTGGCCTTGTGAAGGTTCTTTTCAAAAAGCCAATTGTACAGATGACAAGCATTACTATTTTACAATCAATCATATACGTTAATCACTATAAATATTAAGATCATAAATTATTTTTTCTCACTATGCTAAAAAAAACTTCATCAGACATTTTTAATAATTAAAATTTTGAAATGTATTAATGATTTTATTTGGATGGAAAACTTTCCCAACCTGTGTATGTGAGAGAAAACAGAGTCATGGTGTTTAGTTTTGCAAGAAAGGCACTGCATATGTCCTGAAAAAAATTAACTCTCAACTGTTTTTTAATTATTGAAACATACAGTTTTTCTCCTTATTTGTTTCACCCAACTTTGGGGTACACCAAATCAATCACTTTTTAATGTTCTGTGCCTTCCTCGTAGCCCAGTATTGCTTCATTCGTTGTGATCTTGCTTTTCTTTCTTCGTCAGAGATTTGGATCGTTCGCTTGGATTTGACTTTGCCTTGAAATCGTTGTTTTTTGTCCTTGGTTATTCTTTTGGCTGTTCTGTCCATGAGCATAGTGTCAGTGATTTGTAGTTCTGTTATGTCTTTCTCTGTTTCTCTAAACCAATGTGGTTTGCTCTTTTATTGCGAAAGTAGTCAAATATTTTTTTTTTGGTTAGTCTATTTTTTCCATTCTGAGGATGTGCCCATAAAAATCAATTCTCCTTTTTCTTATTGTGTCCGATAGTGTTTCAGTTTTTTGGTAAAGAGTTTCATTACTGATGTGGAGTAATTGGTTGTTACGGAATTTGGGGCCTAAGATTTTTCATAATATCTTTCTTTCTTTGATCTCCAGCCTTTCAAGTGGGCCCTGGGTTGTGAGAGATAATGTTTCAGCTGCAAATAAGGCTTCTGGTTTAATTACCGTATGAGTTTTTTTTAATTACCATACAGTTTTTATTAAAAGTTTTCTCAAAACTTAAACATTGCGATTTAGACACCATATTTAAATCTGGATTATATTAAAAAAAAAGTAAAAATGTGATTATTCTTTGACATATGAAGTATTATTCTTTGACATACTTCTCCGTTTCTACAAATAAACGTTCACTACTGAACAATTTATTGTAAATATTAGAGATCTTTGTGAAAAGCAATATTATAATATTTTGGATTACAGAGACAGTCTTGTAAATATTAAGACAATTATTGGTTAAATGTCTTTAATTTGCCAGTGTAAAATTTTTATACTTTTAACAACTTTCAGTTTATGCTAGTGAGACTAATAAAGATGATGAACAGACCCAATAGACAATAAAAAAGACAAAACAGTAATAACTACATTGAATCTGTAAAAGGTCAGATAGAAAACTGATTACTGTCATGCCAATGGGCTAAGGAAGTCCCCATGCCAGTTAGTTCATAGCGGTTGTACGTAGCAGTAGTCTGTAGGTCCCACTCACAGACTGTCACAAGGAGATATTATTAGCCGCCTCGGTGGCCTAGTGGATAGCATACTATGCTTTCACCCCGAGGACCCGGGTTTGATTCCCGGCCAGGGCTTGGCATTTTCATACGCTATAAATCATCCCATCGTCTGCATTAGCCCAAGTGTGCACAATAGTCGGTTAAAAAAAAAAAAAACAAGGAGATATTCTAATGCACAATACCTAAGAGCGGTTACTTTAACGCATTAACCTGAACTGTACATAATTCTGTACTCCAGCACCATCTAGAGGCTCTTAAAATTGTTTCTAGGAACTCAATGAACTGAATTTGATGGGACAAAGTCTTTTGGAGTAAAAAAATTTCAGAAAAGCAGGAATGTCATACCATTTTCGGTAAGGTCTGAGACATAAAATAACGTTATTATAAGCTGCCACACATCAATGTCTGATTTATAGGCGAGCTTAAAATGGTGAGCATGATTTATATGCTAAAGACAGGCCTCATCTATCATCAGAGTTTTGCGAGCCAAAGTCATCAGTAATGGGTTTTGGAGTATCTATTACAACTTACAACATAAATTTAGTAAAATGTAAAAACAAAGAGAATAAAATTGTATATTACAGTACTGGTACTTTAAAATAATAAGAAACATGTCCAACATGCTGTTTTTAAACTCTCTACTAAAAAAAATAATTCATAAATAAAAATTATATTATTTCTCACAACCCAGGGCCCACTTGAAACGCTGGAGATCAAAGAAAGAAAGATATTACGAAAAATCTTAGTCCCAAAATTCCTTAACAACCAATTACTCCACATCAGTAATGAAACTCTTTACCAAAAAACTGAAACACTATCAGACACAATAAGAAAAAGGAGAATTGATTTTTATGGGCACATCCTCTGAATGGACAAAAATAGACTAACCAAAAAAATATTTGACTACTTTTGCAGTAAAAGAGCCAAACCACTTTGGTTTAGAGAAATGGAGAAAGACATAACAGAACTACAAATCACTGACACTATGCTCATGGACAGAACAGCCAAAACAATTACCAAGGACAAGAAGCAACGGTTCCGAGGCAAAGTCAAATCCAAGCGAACGGTCCAAATCTCTGACGAAGAAAGAAAAGCAAGATCACAATGAATGAAGCAATACTGGGCTACGAGGAAGGCACAGAACATTAAAAAGTGACTGATTTAGTGTACCCCAAAGTTGGGTGAAACAAATAAAGAGAAAAAAATGATTATATAACTGCATTGGTACCTGACTGTAAAGGTCAGCATCTTTACTTATTTATTTATCATACAACAAATTGTCACTAGCCTGCTTTTATTTTGATATTTGATATGTTGTTGAGATATACATACTTGATTAGTTGACACGATATCAGTCAGCGATAATTATTTTCTATCACAAAAAGAAAAAAATCCTTCTTAATTTATATTTTAACAAGTCGTTTTCGATCACCTGAAACTTCACGTCCAAATAATCCCATCCTTAGTGTACAAAGAAAGACTATAATAACAGCAACTGCAGAAATAACTGTCAAAATTAGCAATTACTAGTGTTGCATTGTACTTAAAAAAAATATTTAAGCTGAAATAACAATTTAAAACACATTAATAGTAATATTTATTGCAAGTGAAATGTCGAATGTCAATGATGTATTTTTTAAAGATGACATTATTCGCACAATTAGGTTTTTGTAATATTTATATTGTTAAAAAGAGGTGATACCACAATTACAAAAAAAAATATAAGAACTATGGTCTTAAATAGTGTTTTACAATACTTTGTCTTGCTAATTTTGTTGCCTTTTATTTCAAGTCATTTCTTTTATAAACACTGTAACAATGGTACCCAAATAACGTAATTACTATTTAAATTCAATAATATTTTCTACAAACATATATGAATTACTTATTTACACAAAACTATTTCGTTATTTTCCCACTAAGAAAAAGTAAAACAAATATTACAATAAAAAGTATGATTTTAGGTTTCATTTTGCAAAGTAATTTAGGAAAGCCACTTGAAGTTTTTCTTAATAATTTTTTAAAAACTAAGCTGGCACACTGAATTTGTGTACACACAATTCTTGCCCATTATACATAAACAAATTTATATACAAGTTTATGTCGATCTGATCAAAATTATGAATTAGTTTCTCCAAATAAACGACAATTAATTTACGAAAAACCGAATTAACAATGGCTAAATATTTAATAAATGATAATTTACATTAAGAGTATTACAAATTGAAATGTTAAAAGTTTTTCCCCTTAATTATAAAAGCAAAAGGATTAATGCATAACAATACTTACACGAATAAGATTATGATTTTTTTATACAAGAGAATTTCAATAACACAATGAACGTGAGTATATTTTATTGTTTTACTCAATTACATGAAAAAAATATTTCATTTAATAAAATTCTTGGAACTTCTCTAAGGCACTGAAGTGTATATTAATGATACAGATTATGTATATATATATTTAATACAGTAATAATTCAAATTTTGAAAGTGTAAGTAGAAAATACGATAAAAAAGTTAATTATTGTTTCTAAAAAAGCATGTTGAGTGTATAAAATATTGCTTATTCATTATTTAAAATATCAAAATAATTCAGCCTTTAATTATTTTTTAATATCACCAATACTTCTTTTCTATGACACAGGATGTAACAGAATGGTGCCCACTTGTAATTAGGCTAATTATGGAAAATTAATAAGTTAAATACTAATATGCATACAATTAATTTTATGAGATCATTTTTAATGTCAGAAGATTAAAGAAGTGTGTTCTGACAAAAAACTTAAAAATAATAATAGTCTTGACTGTTGTTTTATAAAACAAAGAGTTTTTATAATTTTTTTACTGATAACTGCATATTATGATTCTGATGTAGTTTTATTTGAAGGCTATCAAAAATGACTGCCAAAAGTTTAGCAAATCCACTTTATATCAAATTTCTTATATCAAGTTGTACGTTAAATGATAGTCTTTTTGGCAGTTTCACTTCATCTTAAGAAATTATAAAATTACTTCAGAAACAATATGCAAATTCTATTTAGCCACAACACCTTGGTACGTCTGTTACATCCGATATAATGAAACATTGTGTATAAAATCGTTAATTATTTACGACTTACCTTCTAAAGGAAACATTTACATTTACAAAGTACAAAATATTTACAAAAGTGTTCCATAAAAATAATGAGCCCATATTATTTCCTTAGATAAATTTAAGTACAAGGACATATAAAAAATATAATGGCTATTACTACATAATCTTTGATAAATGTTGAATATAATCTAATGCTTAGTGATTAAATATAAAAGTAGAAAATATTTTAATCGTACATACGAAATATTAAGTAATACTTATGTTATCCGGAAGACTTGTAGGTATTCATAGCTTTTACTCTCATGTTTTATTTTGTACATGAACGACAAAGGCTGGTATTATACCATGTCCAGAAGATTACTGGTTAAGGACTATACAAAATATAATACAATCCATTTTTACTGGCAGCGAATGATCGCATCGATGCCCAACCTATGTATTTAAACTGTCATTTAAAACATTTGAAGGAAACGTCGCTGTTGCTACTAACATCACTGTGGTTGGAATACTTTCTTCAAATTCACCAGAAGACTTTGTCAGTGATAACTGAGACGTGTCCATGATTGAATCTTCAATAACATCGGACGAATCGACATCTCTATGTATCGTATTTTCAGAACTCCAGCAAGTAACTGACGGGACTTTCCCAACTTTTTCCTCTTCTATATCACGTATAACTTCATGTTTTTTGTTTTTCTTACGTAAAATGTTAGCTACTTTTCCACGTAGGCGCCTGTTATTTTCTTTGTCATTAGATGGAGCAACGATTCTCGCCTGTGGAGACCTCGGTGATGTACGGACCCTGCGAAATTCTTCATCTGATAATATAATTATTCCGCCCGACTGTGTTAGAACTTTACCATGCCGTGTTTTTAGGTGGCGTTTATACGTGTTGCGTGTTTTGAATCTAAAATAATGATTGATAAAAGAAAAAATATTATTTTTTTATATAAAATAATCATAATTTTTGTTGCAGATATTTTTTTATTTTATAATATATTAAGGCAATAAAAAGATGTATTTTTTTTAACTTCAATTTAAATAAACTAATAATTTTTTTTTCATAATAATTCAGGATAAACAAAAAGTTACGCAAGCTTACTTTTAAATGGACACTGAAAGCAGAGAGCTTTAATTTTCTGGAGGGTAACATCTGACCTTGTAGTATCGTAGCAGTACACAACTGAATAATATCTTTCCTATTTTCTTGTCTATGCTAGATGTGCTACAAGAAGACTAGATCAAGACGCGTTTTCCACAGTCTTAATCTATATTATTTAGTTATTTTAATCAACATTTTCACGTATAGTCACCTACAGTGTGAATGACCACATAATAAATGACCCAGCCGTCCAACAGTTTTAACTTTGGAAATCATTAGACCTATGGTGTGCTATGGTGGACTAAAGCTGAGCAGAAGGGGCCAGAGAGTCTCTAAAATTTAGAGGCTGGCCTGACTGTGCATTACCGGCTCTATGAACACGACACCAACAGCGGCTATGGAGATCGTTCTTGGGTTTCCCCTTCCATTGATATTTATATCATTGCGGAGGCACATAAGGTAGCATATAGACTGCAGGTAGGTGGTGTCTGGCTATCCTCAACATTGGGGCATGCTAGATTCACAGAAAAGATAAGTAACCCAATTCTAATGATGGGGACTGATCAGATGGTCAAACGACACAAGATCTCTAGACCCTTTTATGTCAAGTTGACATTTGAAGGTGGAGATCGTGTTTTGGAAAAACCTGGAGACAAGATGGCTCCCAAGACAAAGTCAGGCACTAGTGCCGGGATGTACTGCCTGAGATCGGAGTTAAAGAAAATTATTACCCTGGGACAACATACAACAGTATTCCAGGCTGAAGTGATGGCCATTAATGACTGTATTCAGGAGAACTTTAATCCAGGGCAAGGCATGCATTCATATACATACCAATAGTCAGGCAGCAATAAAAACACTTGTGAGTCCTATAATTTAGTCCAAGCTGGTCTGGGAGTATCAAGGCTGTCCCTGGACAACCAGGTAACTCTTAACTAATTTCCGGGGCATAGGGGTGTTGAGGGTAATGAGGACGCAGACCGACTAGCTGACTGACGCAGACGGACTTGGATCTGCATCTGAGTTAATCGGACCTGAGCCGTCTTTAGGGACCTTTCTATTGTTGGCCAGGTCTGCTATTAACAGGTGGACTACTAATCAACACCAGGTAAGATGGAATAACCTTTATGGGTATTCCCATAGTAAACGTCTCTTAAGCAAAGTTCCTTTTGAAGGATTCAAAGGGGCAGCAGATGTCCTGGGCAGAGCACAACTCAGAAGGATCATAGGGCTCATTACAGGGCACTGTGGTCTGAGGGTGCACATGAACAGGATAGGTATGTACCATGGAGAAACCGTGTGTTGGTTGTGCAGGAAGGAAGAGGAAACTGCAGGTACATAAGTTATGACTGTGAGGCTCCTGCTATTAGGAGGCTAAGGGTTTTTGGTTTCTAAGACCCTAGGGATATTCAGCAGAGTGAGCTAGTCAGTGGTTGCTGGAACTTCTTAAGGGCACCGATCTGCTGAACTATGTATTTTTAAGAGGTTTAGTTGCACAATAGGCGAGTCGATCGCAGTGCTTGAGGTTGTAATAATCCCTTCCTCTAATCTTTAATCTTGATCTTAATCAGGAAAATCATTAAGATCTAGGTTGTGGTCATGCTGTTGCATTATTTTCAACAAAATTCAGATGTAAAATTAAAAATTAAAAAGAACAGGTCTCATCGAACTTCAAGAGAGCGAATCAGCCAAAATTTAATGATCACCTGAAAAAAATCCTAACAAGTAAAAAAACAATTCAGTTGAGGTATGAAAGGAAGAGTTAATGTTAAGCTGTTACCTCTTGCTGAGCTCAACAAAGAGGAATGTATCAAGAGGACCCTACTATAAACATTTTTGGTTTTGAAATTTGAAAACTTAGAAACAAGAGATCTCTTTCCCAGTCTAGACAGAAAGGAGAAACAAAAAAGCAAAAGATGTAATTGTGTAGAAATAAACACACCTGTATGAATTTGTTCTTAAATTCTAAATATTGTTGCAATGATGCAAGGTTAAGAAGCCGGGATTTGCTTGTAACATCCGATCTTCTCTTTGTTGTAACCAAGAATATGACTCCTGATAACCAAGAATTGCTTTGCAACAAAATATTGAATTTCTTTAGCCCAAATTCAAAATTTTTCCCTGACAATTCAAATTCAATATAGAAAATTCTTGATCTATGGATCTTCCGAAACCCACCTAATTCTTCAGTGCTGATGCTGTTCTTGTTTCCAAAGATGAGACAGTGGTATTTTTATCACTTCATAAACTATCAGTGGTATAAAATCTTTACTTCATAAACTATCAAAGACCGAATGCATTTACCCAAATCGAGTCATACAATAAAAATCTGATGTTCATGTTTAATAGCATCTTTAAAACGAGTCAAAAATGTATTTTAAAAGCCTATCACAAAACCTTTTTTTGAATAACTTCAAATTAACAACACATTGAACATTTATTAAAACAATAATTGTGAGTTAATAAAATATTTATTATTATTTTTCTTCATTAGGATTTAGTATTTTTTCATGTCCAGTTTTTGTAAGTTGCATAAGTTTTAGCTTATAATTTTTACTTTTAGCATTACGTAAATATTTTTTAAGAATTTTTTTAATAAATGTCTATCACATAAACTAACCTTGACATACAATCAGAACATTCAAAAGGAGCTTCGCCTGTATGTCGACGCTGATGTTCTTTAAAATGAGAAGGATGCCTAAACTTTCGCCCACAGTCTTCGCAAGTAAATCGTGTCTTATTTGAATGTATCAGTAAGTGGTAGTTAAGGCTATGTTGCCTTGTAAATACACTTCCACAAAGATGGCACTCGTACGGTTTTATACCTACAAATACATATAGATTACAATACTTATGCAGATGATTGTTTTGTCTCTTGCACAACAAATTACACACTAAATCAAACATTTATTTAGTTGTTAAAAAAGCAAACAGGTCACTGGCATTACAAACGATAGTCTTTATAATCTTAAATTTAAATTTACTATTCACAAGATCAGTAACTAGAAAATATGGAAATTTTTTTATAAATAAAAATGTTATTCATGTTGCTATGTTTGTTTTTTTACGCATTAAAATGTTCAGTTGTAGGATGTTACCTGCGTGACTTCGGTAATGACTAATCAATGTTGTTGGTGCTGTGAAGACTCTAGGAGGAATGCAAATCTGACACTCTAGAGGTTCACTTGAGCCTTGTTTTAGTTTCATAGTTTCGATCATCCTCACTGCCATTTCTTTTTCAGCGGCTGATTGACCGATGAATTTTGCTTTCCCTTTTGGTTTTTTGTGTACACGGTGTTCATCACGTTCTATGTGCATGTATTCACGCATTGCTTCTGGATCTATTAATGTGCTCAAACTGTCTAACGTTCTATTGTCTTGCAGAACTGGTAAATCCTCTAAAACAATAAATTACGAGATGTGAAATTTAATCGAAATGGTTTGATTATGTAAAAATAAACTCTTCTTAAACCTAAACATTTGATTATAGATATTCGTTAATAACAAATAACTTTTCTTCCATGTTGTACAGAGCATTCAAAGTATTAAGTTAGGATAAAATCTAACCCCATACAACTACACAAAATGTACCAAGCATAGCCATCTGAATATCCCTCATCTCCATTAACCAATCAATTACTGGGTGAGTCATCATTTCTAGAAAATGCATATCTAGCTTACTAAATATGTATCCGGGGGAGGCATGGTAACACAGTGGTAGATCATGAAGAGAGCCTTATCACTGGTGGAAACCTGGTGTAGTCAGGAGAACCTAGGGGTTAACCCCAGGAAAACTACTCTGGTTCCTTTTACCAGAAAGAGGATTACTCCGCATTTAGGATGACTTAAGCTCTTTGGGGAGACAATTCCAGTTGCAAACAAGGTGAAGTAACAAGGCTTGGTGTTGGACACTAAGTTAACCTGGAATGCTCATCTGGGGCGCATCATGGGGAAAGCCAATTAGTCTTTAATGGCAGTTAGAAGAATGGTTGGCAAAACATGGGGACTGAGACCAGGAATGATGAAGTTTATCTATACTGAGATCATTAGACCTATGGTGTTCTATGGTGCTGTGGTGTGGTGGACTAGGGTCGAGCAGAGGGGGGCCAGAGTGTCTCTGACTAAGTTGCAGAGGTTGGCCTGCCTGTGTATCACTGGCTGTATGGACACTGCGCCAACAGGAGCCATGGAGATCATTCTTGGATTTCCCCCTATTGACCTTTTTGTCATGGGGGAGGCACATAAAGCAGCTTACATACTGCAGGGTGGTGGTGGCTGGCTGCCCTCTATCTATGGGCATGCTAGAATCACAGATAAGATCTTTGACCCAATCTTCATGATGGAGACTGATCAGATGGTTAAACGGCACATAGTATCTAGACCCTTTGATGTCAACATAGCCTTTGAGGGGAGAGATTGTGTGTTGGAAAAACCTGGAGACATAGTATGATATACAGATGGCTCCAAGACAAAATCAGGCACTGGTGCTGGGGTGTACGGTCTGAGACCAGGGTTAAAGAAATTAATTACCCTGGGACAGCATACAACAGTATTTCAGGACGAAGTGATGGCCATTAATGACTGTGTTTGGGAGAACTTGGATCGGCGCTTCAAAAAGGTACGTATTCATATTCATACCGATAGTCAAACGATAAAAGCACTTGCGGGTGCTAAAATACAGTCCAAGCTGGTCTGGGAGTGTAGGAAGAACCTTGACATTCTCTCACGGGATAACCAGGTAACTCTTCTATGGGTTCTGGGGCATAGGGAAGTTGAGGGTAATGAGGAGGCAGACCGACTGGCTGGACTTGGATCTGCATCTGAGTTTATCGGACCTGAGCCAGCTTTAGATACCTATCGTTGGCCAGGTCCGCTATTAATGGGTGGATTACATGTCAACACTAGGTAAGATGGGGCAACCTTCATGGGCATTCCCATAGTAAACGTCTCTTAAGCAAAGTTCCTTCTGGAAGAATCAAAGGGGCAGCAGATGTCCTGGGCAGAGCACAACTCAGGAGGATCATGGGGCTCATAACAGGGCACTGTGGTCTGAGGGTGCACATGAACAGGATAGGTGTAAACCACGGAGAAACATTGTGTAGATTGTGCAGGAAGGAGGAGGAAACTGCAGGTCACATAATTTATGATTGTGAGGCTCTTGCTATAGTAGGAAGCTAGGGGTTTTTTTCCAAGACCCTAGGGATCTTCAACAGAATGAGCTAGCCAGTGGGTTGTTAGAACTTATTAGGGGTACCAATCTGCTGAACTAGGTATTTTAAGAGGTTTAGTTGCACAATAGGTCAGTTGATCGCAGTGCCTGGGGTTGAACAAATCCCTTCCTCTAGAATATAATCTAATCTAATCTAATCTAAATATGTATTTGTTATGTCTACAATAAAACAGTCTAATGTGCTGAAGGGTCTACAACTGATGTTGATGAAATAAATACATTATACAGTTTTGTTTTGGTGGTTTTTCTCCACTTGATATCAATAACTTGGACTGTATTCATCAATGTATACTACTACTGTAAATCAGTAACTATAATATAAAAATGACAAGACAGAAATAATGTTTACAAAACCACTCACTTACATATACAGTAAATACAGATAAGCAATTCATTATTTACATTGTCAACACAAGTTGTTGCTTCTTCTTGTTAGAAGTAAGGCTGGCTAGAAATTATGTATTGTACAGTATTTTATCTTATCTTCTTTGCCCACTTCATAGAATTTTAATACACAGTAGTCTTGATTAACCATCATTCCCAGGTCCTTTGCGATGAAGGATAATAGATAGATGAATAACAAAAATAGACAACCCATAATTTTGATGACTGATAAACATACCATATTCTGTTTATAATAAAGAATGTTTTATTATTATAAATTATCCATACTTAATCTTTTGACAAGTATTTACCTAACAGAGTACTCATGTGCCTAAGTGACTGACTTATGAGCTGAAGGTATTATCGTAAATAGTATGAGAATTTTTATCTTTCAATAGAAATATTCACGCATTCTTTCCAAATTTGTTAACATTATTTGACCTGCTTTTACTTCATTCCACTAGATATAGGATTGTTTACTTTTCCATTATCGATGTTTGATTAGTGTAGCAATCAGTGGGCAATGCTATAAATAAGTCATGTCCATTACAGTGTTTTGTTTTGTCCAGAAGGTTACTTTTATTTATTATAAACTATTTACTACAGAACACTGTTTAGATGTTAGACAACAGAATTAACCAGATGGTTAATAAAAACTAATCGTTAAAAAAATGACAGTTAATCGACACTCCACTGTGTTTAAAGAAAATTAAGATGCACCTAAATATGGCATAGTACTATACTATTTTTATTTGTTTTAATAAAATATTATGGCTTTTCTTATTATTCGACGTCTTGTGCTTTCTGTACTTTGTCTGGTTTGGATGGACAAACTGGGTTCTATTGTTTTTTTCCAGCAAAAAACCATGAAGGTCATCGTCACTGTGGGTTGTATTGTTATGGGTTACCTCAGGAGCAATACTTTTAAAACAAGAATCTATTTCCAGCAATAGGTAAAATTATAGGTACTGTACTTTGATGAAGATCAAGTACATTGTTTATACATGTCATATACATAAAAGCATCACCACTGGATGGTACTGATGATTCTTCAACTGCCTTTGTGTCCATTTTGCACTGGTTCTATGGTACTTAACTTGTTAATTATAATGTTATGAATGGTACCAACACTTATTTGTAACTTTTCAGCAGTTACAACGGTACCTTCTTGGATCAACGAGTTTATACGAGTTTCAAGTACTGGAGTTGTAACTTTAATAAAATGAACGTTGCTTGTCAGTCACTAAATTTTTGTCAGTCTTTCAATCGTTTTACTTGTACACATTTTTGCGGTTCATACACTTTGACCACGTTAATTGATTATAGGGTAAGTGTTAATCCATTTCCCACCAATAAGAAGCAAAAATTATAATAAACCCATACACTGTTTAATTAATTGATAAACTTCAAAAGTTATCATTATCATACAATAAGATTTTGAAGTTATACACAAAATAATTTATGTTAAATGTCTGGTTAGTCAACAATCAACCTAACATTGCCAAATTACTGTTCAGTGAGTACCGTAGCATTTTACCAACTGTTCTGCCCCCACAGCTGAACTGTCTAACTGTGAGTGACCCAATATTATGAACGTTACTTTATTTTGTCACCTGTCCAAAATGTATTTTAAAATGATTGGTAGTATGGAAATGTGACAATATCCGGTTTTAATATTTGTGTAACTCTGAAGCCAAAAAAAAAAATCTCTTTTTCTCAGCACATACTATTCATACAGCCATAAATCAGGTATCTTTAGAAAGATTTCTTAACCGGGATCTGATATGCAAAATGATTTTTCGTTAAAACTTACTGTTTGTGGACAATTTTAACATAAAAGACTTAACTGTCACTGGAAAAACGGAATCATGGAAGCCTATGCACGACATCACAAATCACACAATATTTTGTATATTTTACGAAGCTAACTTATTACTCACAAATAGACAATCTCATTACAAATGCTACTTTTTTGCATAACATGCTTAGAACAATTTCAATATTAACTTAAAAGTCATTAAAGTTACAAGTTATGTAGCCCTACTGACAATCCCTTATCCCAGTCGGGACAAGCATTTTGAATACTTTATTGTGGAATTTGTGATATACCACGTAAGAAGCAAACATAATGTTCTAACATTTTGCATTTATTTACTTATTTGTATTTGACTATTACAATTTCCCTTTAACAACAGGTTAATGTATTACAGTTGAAAAAATTAGATTCTTACATTAAATATCGTTTACGAGGTATTCTAATGCTCTGTAAAAATTTCTATTAAAAAACAATTATCTGTACTGAAATGTATATACTACAATGATTGATAAAGTTCTGATTACTATTTCAAACAGTGCGATTACTTAAAACTGTTGTTGTTGTTGTTTCCTATGGCTAGCCTGGACTCCAGTCCATCAGCATCCTGCCTCCCAATACAGTCGAGTGAAGCTCTTCTGTCGTCTCGAATCAGCATTCAATCCAGGTCATGTCAGCAGGTGTTCCTTGTTCATATTTGAGTTCGTTTCTTGGCACAGAGGGCACATTTCAGAGAGTAGACTCCAATGTGCTTCAAGTGGGTGGCGAGGCAGTCATGACCCGTGGCAACAGAACTGTGCCACTGACTGTCTCCTTGGTTTTTCTTTCAGTCCGTCCCATTCCTCGTCTATATTTTCCCAGCGTTTTCCTTTTGCTATGCTCTTCATTTTTTCCATCTGCTGTTTCTTCATTGTACTTTTGAGCATGGCTTTTGCCTTATTTGGATTGGGAAAATGTTTGTGTTGGGGTAGGAGTGAACCTTTCTTTGCCGGCTCATCTGCAGCCTTATTTCCTGACACATCTACATGAGAAGGGATCCATTGGAACACTATATTTCTGCCTAATTTTTGAAGCTTTCGTGACATTTGATGTATTTCTTTAAGATTGCTGCCCTGCACTGCTGCCTTGGAATCTGTCAGTATTATACAGTTTTGGTGTTTATGCAAAGTGTTCAGCAGAAGGAGAAGAGCCTTAGATATGGCCTCCATCTCGGCGTCAAAATTTGACCTGTTCAGCTCAAGTGGAGGGAGAAATGGGGTGTGTACACTCCCGCTCCAGTGCATCCGTCCTCATACTTGGATCCATCTGTGTAGATTCTCAACCATTGGTCGGAGGGGTATCTTTCTTCTATTATGGAGATGGCCAGTTGTTGGAGAAACGATGGGGGGCATTCTCCCTTGTTAATGTTACTTAAAACTTTCACAGTGAGAAATTTCACAGAGGTCTCCTGGTTAGAAATAATGCAAAAAAACCTCTACAGAATTTTTTTAATTTTATAATCTCTTACTTGTATTTATTATACTAAATTATACAGTAAAAGGAAATTTTATTGTTTTTAATAATAAATTATCATTTTCAATAATCTTCAGCATTACTATGCTGTGTCCAATTAATTAATAACATGTTTAGCAGACCAAGATTTTTTTAGGTTTAAGCGCGATTTTTTTTTAATTTTAATGTTTGGTTATCCAGACTGATTAGTGTTTGTTGAATCAATTAATCAAGATAATAAATGTAACACAGGAACAAGAATTAGAACTATTTGTTAATGATACCTGATTTAATAGTCTTGGTAGTGATCATACGAGGCTTGTAAGTTGCTAATAACGCTTCTTCCTCTTCTTCTCCTTCACCATCCTCATCCTCAGAAAGTTCAGTCTTAATAATTACTTCTTTGGCCACTTCTGGCATCTGTAAAAAAAGTTATATCTTTCAGTTAACATAACCTTCAAAAATGCAACCTGTATTATTTGACAGTTGCAATTTAGAATGGTTGTGGGACATTAAAAATGTCTACGTATAAAATTATTAGCATTAAATCGCCTTTTATTTTAAAATACTGTACTACACAACTTATTTTGATTTTTAAAATTTCTAAATTATAGGAATTTTGGTTCTCTTATTTTATGTTAGGTAGATCATGTAAAAAAGTTAGATTTTAATATAGTTAAAAAATTATTTATTGTTTATATTATGTTTACATAACCTATAACTGACGCCTCATTATGAAGTCCAACTAACTAAAATGTTACTAGATGTCAATATAAATTATTGTATTCTACATGTATGCCTGTAGTGTTATTTGGCACCAAACACTGAAGTGCTAATATTTACTACCTACTACTCTGTGATTATTAACCCTTAAGTACTATGGAACATCTGTGGGACTGTGTCTAAAATTTGTCAGCCTCCCCCTTCCATCCCTAACCACCAAATGTCAGCCACTCTTTGTAGCTTTTAGTCTTAGCCTTGACAATGACTTGTGAGAGAAGGGTTACGTTTTGTTTGTTTGTTCATGAGTTAAAAGCAATCTGCGGTCCAGCAGACAGTCCATAGTGGCTACGTAATTTTTAAAACTGCATGGAGCGGTCTCAGTGACGTACCATAGTACTGAAGCAACATTTGTTTTCTTTATATGGTTTCTGTGACGGACCTTAGTTTTGACGTTATTTTTGTAATAACTTTGCTGACGGTATTTCGAAGTATTTTGTAAATATTTTGCTGAAGAACTTTTTGTATACATTATTTCATTCTTTAGATAGTTTTTGTATATATTAGCTTTGTATATAATAGTTTTTATTGCAAATTTTAAGAAGGCGTAGTGTTGCAGACTTTATTTTCATTTAACTGAAATTTTAATTATTTATATTTAAATAAGCACCCATTTTTATTTTATTTTATTTTTTTTTTTTTTTTTTTTTGTTTAATGTCCAAATATTGTGCACATTTGGGCTAATGCAGACGATGGGATGATTTATAGCGAATGAAAATGCCAAGACCTCGCCGGGAATCAAACCCGGGTCCTCTGAGTGAAAGCCTAGTACGCTATCAACTAGGCCACCGAGACGGCTGCGCCCCTTTTTATATGAAGATGGAAGATATATATTGTTCTTTCACTCCGAGGACCCGGGTTTGATTCCCGGCCAGGGCTTGGCATTTTCATACGCTATAAATCATCCCATCGTCTGCATTAGCCCAAGTGTGCACAATAATCGGACGTAACATTTTTCAATAATTTCTTTTAAAGTTTGTCTTGTAATTGAAGGTTTGTGACTAAATATATTTTTACACAAGACACTTTCCATAGTATGTGTGTAATTTTTTTAATCCTATGCATTGAACTCTTTTTTTTTAATGAAATTTTATGCTTTCAAAATAAGGTTGGTAAGTGTTATAAAATATCTAGATAATTTTTTCTAGTTTTTGAAACTTACAAAAGTTTGTGCAGGTAAAAAACGTGCAAACAAATTATTTTCAAAACCGAAACTCTGCACTTTTTTTGACTTGAGATTAACTTTTTTTAAGGTGAAATACATACACAACTGAAAACTAATTAATGTTAACTTTAAATTTAAATATGCAAAAATCAAACCATACTAAGAGGAAGTTTTAAAAATAAAATTTTCTTTACAAACTTTTAAATTTTTAATGTGATCTCACAGACCCCCTCCATAGTATTTACGTTATTAAGTATCCATAGTACTTAAGGGTTAAAATTACATGCTTTCACATGAACTGTACAATATAAAAATGTAATACAGCACAAATCTGTTTTCTGTCACTTTTAGGACTGGGTAAAGGTTAGATGGTACAAGGACCCACTTCATTAAAATACAAAATATAATTTAAGTCCATAAAATTTCCTACAGTGGGCAAACATGTATAAAACATTACAGTAAAATGATCTCTTTTATTCAATAATTCTAATACTAAGAAGCAATAACACTTTGTGAAAACATAAACAACAAAGTGTTTATCTATAAAGTTTACTGTATATGCAAGCTGTCATACAGACACCCACTTCATGGAAGTAAATGGTTTTGTCATCATTATTTATTTGTGTGCTGACATTTTCATATTACAAAATAACCTGCTTATCAAGTCGAGAAACAACATGAGAACAAAAATGTCTCATGTATGTACTACTACTTTATCATCAGTTGTAGAAACTTCAACACATTAGACAAAGACTATCAGAACACTGCTTTACTGTAACTATCTTTAGATGTAGCGACTGTGTATTTTTGAAGCAATATACACACATTTCCTTAAAATGATAACTCACTGTTATAAATGCTAAGTTGCCCGATATTCATAGTTGTATATGCTGGGTTCCACTGTATGTAAAATATATATATATTTATAAATTGTGTACAATATGAAAATATTGTAAGATAATTTACATTAATATTTTTATATTACCATATATATATCTTAATACATAGAGATTACCATACATATATATATATATATATATATATATATATATATATATATATATATATATATTATCTTTTATACATAGAGGAAGTTAAAAAAAAGTAAAAGGAATTAAAAAATCACAATAAAAATATTTTATAAAGATGTCCACACATCTTAATATATAAAAGAAGAAGTCCTGACTGACTGATTCATAATCAACGCAGAGCCAAACTGTTTTAGCTAGTGACTTGAAATTTTCAGGGTACATTTATGTTACCATATAAGCGTGCACTAAGAAAGGATTTTGCAAAAATTTGATTTTAACGCCATTAAAGTACTTACCCAGTCCAAATTTAATAATCAATGTACAGCCAATACTATTATAACTAGAGACTTGAAATTTTCAAGGTATCTTCTTACAACAATGTCAATGTACACTAAGAAAGGATTTTGCAAAAATTTGATCCTGATGCCATTAAACTACTTACCCAGTCCAATTTTATTAATCAACATAAGTCGAGACTATTACAGCTAGAGACTTGAAATTTTCAAGGTATCTTCTTACAACAATGTCAAGGTGCACTAAGAAAGGATTTTGCAAAAATTTGATTTTATAGGATATTGACAAAAATATAAAAGAGATATAAATGTTTGTATTGGAGAAAAATATTTTTTACCAGATTTTCTTAAAGTCGAATGGAACACGTTTGAAGACAATAAAACAACATATTCAGATTACAATATGTTTTCATATTTACTGCAAAATAATCATGAGTTTAGATGATCACGCTTTTATTAATATATTTTTTTATGTTTCTAAGTTATTACATTACTGAAACAGTTTAAGTTTCGCAGGCGAATCCACGACAGGTAATGCTAGTATATATATATATTTTTTACTAGCATGATGTTTATTTAGATCTAAGAATATTAAGTTATTTGAATGCCCTGCATGACCTTGAATGTACACAGTGCTGGTTTTGTCTGGTATAGGTTAGATCGCACTCAATGCAATGGTGACACTATTTGGCTAATTGAAAATAAATCTTTAGACAATTCTGATACAAGTTTGATGCTGATATGCCTTCTGATAACCCGGTTATGTCTGAAAATGTCTTAAAAATAAAAGTCGAAGAGAAGGATGCCCATATCTGCAGAGAATGTAGAAAGGATTCGTACTTCATGTCTATATAATCTAAAAACGTCATAGTATAGTGCATTCTACAGTTAGGGATAATAATAAATATTGTTAAGTAAGGCTTCAGCTGACAGTTGAAAAGATCCAACTGTTGCATTTTTATAGGTTTTTTTAAAACCTAGACTGACTGACCAAAACATTGCTGTAGGATAATGCCTTATCATTGGTATTACTGCTGCGGCCACTGTTTGATTGTTATGAAAATAACACTTAAGGATGAAATAGCTTTGGGAATGCTAAAACCATTATTTCTGACAAGTTAGGGTTTTGAAAAATTGCAGCTCATTTAGTTGCTCTACTCACTAATCAGACAAAGCAGAAGTGGGGAAACATCTATAAATTAGGAAACTATATAAAAAAATATTATTCTTCCACTTTTGTACTTTAATTCAATAAATTTAAAAAGAATATATACCAACTTATATTTCATTATTTTAGTATTTGCAATATTCTTACCTCATCCCAAAAATGGTCTTGCAACAACTCTTCTTTGCGGATTTCTTCAGTCGCCGAAGGTTCAGTCTTCGCCTCTTTTTCTGTACTTTGAGAATGAGCTATCTCCAAGGGAGTACACGGACGGTAGTAGTTGTGGTCTAATGACAGCACTTTATCTTCCGAATTAACATTTTGTAAACATTTCATCCCTTCTGAATCAATTACAATCGTTTTGGAACCGATTTCCTGAATCTGAATTTTATTTTTTAAATTAATATTATTTTGTGGTCCCTGAATTGTGACGAGATTTCCATCTAAGAAGTTTAACTTAAATTTTTTCGACATTTTTGTCATTTGGTTAGTTAACTTTCTAAGATTGATGTCTTCCTTGCTACAAATGTTCAAAATGTCACCTAAAATTATACAACCAAATTAAAGTCTCAATTTTTGTGTTTATACAAAATTTGTTATCTTTACTACTAAAATAAATGTACACTGAATTGAATACTAACTGCCTCTATTCTTAGTTCTGTCTCTTAAACTCTTGTTAATGTATTTTGGAGATCTCTTCATTTTCAGAACTCTTAATGTAATATTACTACATCAAAAATTCTGCAGATATCTACTAAAAGGCAATGACTAGTGTGTGTGATAGGTGGCAATAAATTATTTCACACGACCAAGTAGTTTTTACAGAACTACCAAAGAGTTTTTAGTTTAATAAAATTTGACCAAACTTGACAAACCAATTTTTAAAAAATTGGCCTCTTAAACCAGTACTTTGCGGAAACTGAATATGATAAAGTAATGGAACTAAAATGATGGCAGTTTGTGTGATGTTTTTTCACCATTTAGTTTTGTACATGTTGTAGAAGTTTATTAACCCTTTGTGCACTGAGGGACCCTGTATGTGGCTATTGATGATCCCATCAGTCAGATAAATATTTACTGCAGTGTACCCAGAGCTCGGTTGGGCCACTATATGTGTTTTATTGTTAGACTCGACGTTCCTTAGTTACAACCACCGCTCGGAATTAAATCAAACGTGTTTCGATTTATGCTTTCATATCAATAACTTTTATCAATCAGTGTAATAGTTTTTGGATAACATTTTGCATTTAATATTTTCAGCACTGGATTATGGTATAAAAATTCATTGATATAAAAATGAATATATTTTTTTTTTTTTTAACATCCGACTATTGTCCACACTTGGGCTAATGCAGACGGTGGGATGAAAGTGCCAAGCCCTGGCTGGAAATCGAACCCGGGTACTCGGGGTGAAAGCCCAGTAACGCTATCAACTAGGCCACCGAGGCGGCTCATATAAAATATAGAGAAGTTAAGTAAAAATATATAGAAATTCTATATATTTTTAATACAGAATATGTAAAAGTTGATACAGACATTAGAAATTAATAGTTTTTAAATAGATATTTTTATTTATAGTTTTTTATTCTTAGAAAAAAAACTATGTTTATTTGCGTAAACATGTGTTAAAATATTTTTAATTAACATTTTAATTTACAAAATAAATATAATTTTATGAAAAATTAATATTCATTATATATAAACAAGCTTCAAATTATTTCAACAGTATTATAAATTATTACTGAAGTAAAAAAACTAATATGATAATGTAATTAAATAAATTTTAAACAATATAAATTAAAATTCCAAACATAGAATATATTAATTATAATTATTTTTTTAAATAATAAAAAGTGTTTGTACACCTTAAATCAATTTAATATAAAGTCACAAAAACGTAAGTAAGTGTCATAGCATTGTAGCTCTTCTGTATGTATAATAACCAATAATTGCAAAATGTCAAAAGGACTCAGCCAATGAACTAATTCACTTAGAGTTTAATAAAATTAATAAAAATGATATATAAAAGTAACATCTAAAATCTTATCAAGGAAACATTAACTAATACATTCTCCAAAGTTCAATTCATGGGAGAACTCTCCACACCTTTTGAGATTAAAACAGGAGTCCGACAAGGAGATGGACTCTCTCCATTGTTATTTAATTGTGCTCTAGAAAAAGTAGTTAGAGAGTGGAACGTGAATATGCATAGTGGAATCAGACTAGGAACTAAGAACAAAGACATTAAGGTAAATTGTTTGGCTTTTCCGGTTGACATGGCCTTACTAGCTGAGACATTGGAAGAAGCTAAGGAACAGACTCTTGAACTCCAGAAGCAAGCGTTAAAAATGGGTCTCAAAGTTTCATTTGAAAAGACTAAAATATTGACAAACATACAAAAACCACCAAAAAAGCTCAAGTGGGAGAACAATACATTGAGATAGTCAAAGAATTCAAATATCTTGGGGAATGGATCAGCTGGAACGCCCTAGAGAAAAAAGCTATAGAATTTAGGAAAATAAAGTTGAATTTAGCCTTCCAACTTACCAAAGACACATACAACAAGAAGTCTCTCTCCTGGAATACAATGATAAGGCATTATCATACGGTAATTAAACCAGAAGCATTATATGCAGCAGAAACATTATCTCTCACAACCCAGGGCCCACTTGAAAGGCTGGCGATCAAAGAAAGAAAGATATTACGAAAAATCTTAGGCCCCAAATTCCGTAACAACCAATTACTCCACATCAGGAATGAAACTCTTTACCAAAAAACTGAAACACTATCAGACACAATAAGAAAAATGAGAATTGATTTTTATGGGCACATCCTCCGAATGGACAAATATAGACTAACCAAAAAAATATTTGACTACTTTCGCAATAAAAGAGCCAAACCACTTTGGTTTAGAGAAACAGAGAAAGACATAACAGAACTACAAATCAGTAACATTATGCTCATAGACAGAACAGCCAAAACAATGACCAGCAACGGTTCCGGGGCAAAGTCAAATCCAAGCGAACGATCCAAATCTGACAAAGAAAGAAAAGCAAGATCACAACGAATGAAGTAATACTGGGCTATGAGGAAGGCACAAAAAATTAGAGTGATTGATTTAGTGTACCCCAAGGTTGGGTGAAACAAATAAAGAAGTAACATCTAAATCTTTCAAGAGTGGAGCACGAATGAAATGATTGAACAGACATAAATAAATAATGCGATAAAAGTATATACATCAATGACTTTTTCAAATAGGTCAGTTATTCTCTGATATATTGCAGCACTTTCCCAAGTATATTAGCTCTATTTAGACTTTATAAGAAAAAATTAAATAGTAGTGGAACATAAAGCCACTATGGGCAGGACAGTTAAGCTGTAGCAGAAAGTAATAAGATCCACTGAGCTGAGATGATAGAACACTATTTAACATTGACAGTTTCATAAATAAAAATACAATAGCCACTACGTATGGCCTGTCTGAGCTGAGATGTCGGAATGCACATAGACATCCTCATAAACAAAAATACAATAGCCGCTACATGTGGCTTATCTGAGCTGAGATGACGGGATGCTATTTAACATGGATATCCTCATAAACAAAAATAGAATAGCCATTACGTGTAGCCTTTCTGAGCTGAGACGACGAAATGCTATTTAACATGGACATCCTCATAAACAAAAATACAATAGCCGCTACATGTAGCCTATCTGAGCTGAGATGATGGAATGCTATTTAATATGGACATCCTCATAAACAAAAATACAACAGCCACTATGTGTGGCTTATCTGAGCTGAGACGTCGGAATGCACATTGACATCCTCATAAACAAAAATACAATAGCCGCTACATGTGGCCTATCTGAGCTGAGATGACGGAATGCTATTTAACATGGACATCCTCATAAACAAAAATACAATAGCTGCTACATGTGGCCTATCTGAACTGAGATGACGGAATGCTATTTAACATGGACATCCTCAAACAAAAATACAATAGTTGCTACATGTGGCCTATCTGAACTGAGATGACGGAATGCTATTTAACATGGACATCCTCATAAACAAAAATACAATAGCCGCTACATGTAGCCTATCTGAGCTGAGATGACGGAATGCTATTTAATATGGACATCCTCATAAACAAAAATACAACAGCCACTATGTGTGGCTTATCTGAGCTGAGACGTCGGAATGCACATTGACATCCTCATAAACAAAAATACAATAGCCGCTACATGTGGCCTATCTGAGCTGAGATGACGGAATGCTATTTAACATGGACATCCTCATAAACAAAAATACAATAGCCACTACGTGTAGCCTTTCTGAGCTTAGATGATGAAATGCTATTTAACATGGACATCCTCATAAACAAAAATACAACAGCCACTATGTGTGGCCTGTCTGAGCTGAGATGTGGGAATGCACGTCGACATCCTCATAAACAAAAATACAATAGCTGCTACATGTGGCCTATCTGAGCTGAGATGACGCAATGCTATTTAACATGGACATCCTCATAAACAAAAATACAATAGCCACTACGTGTAGCCTTTCTGAGCTTAGATGATGAAATGCTATTTAACATGGACATCCTCATAAACAAAAATACAACAGCCACTATGTGTGGCCTGTCTGAGCTGAGATGTGGGAATGCACGTCGACATCCTCATAAACAAAAATACAATAGCCACTATGTGTGGCCTGTCTGAGCTGAGATGTTGGAATGCACGTCGACATCCTCATAAACAAAAATACAATAGCTGCTACATGTGGCCTATCTGAGCTGAGATGACGCAATGCTATTTAACATGGACATCCTCATAAACAAAAATACAATAGCCACTACGTGTAGCCTTTCTGAGCTGAGATGACGCAATGCTATTTAACATGGACATCCTCATAAACAAAAATACAATAGCCACTATGTGTAGCCTTTCTGAGCTGAGATGACGGAATGCTATTTAACATGGACATCCTCATAAACAAAAATACAATAGCCACTATGTGTAGCCTTTCTGAGCTTAGATGATGAAATGCTATTTAACATGGACATCCTCATAAACAAAAATACAACAGCCACTATGTGTGGCCTGTCTGAGCTGAGATGTGGGAATGCACGTCGACATCCTCATAAACAAAAATACAATAACCACTATGTGTGGCCTGTCTGAGCTGAGATGTTGGAATGCACGTCGACATCCTCATAAACAAAAATACAATAGCTGCTACATGTGGCCTATCTGAGCTGAGATGACGCAATGCTATTTAACATGGACATCCTCATAAACAAAAATACAATAGCCACTACGTGTAGCCTTTCTGAGCTGAGATGACGGAATGCTATTTAACACGGACATCCTCATAAACAAAAATAAAACAGCCACTATGTGTGGCCTGTCTGAGCGAGATGACAGAACGAACAGAATGATATGTAACATTAACTTTCTCATAAGCAAAAATACAGTAGCTACTAAGTGAGTAGCCTTCTAAGCTGTGAGGAAGAACTGCATTACATTCAACCAACTGCAAAGGGTAAAGAAGCTTTAAATCAGAATAATATGTGTTATTTCAAAATTTTAACTTACTATACAGAGAAATTATTTAAGCGTTTTTATACTGACCAGTATAATTAAAAAAGAATTTCAAAATTTACAAAAAAGTGTTACTGAACGTTTATAATTTAAACATGACAATTAATGTTATTACACAATTAATTAAGAATGCTCTTAAAACTAAATGACTATTCATACCTGGACTTAGGCAATATAAATGAGTGTGAAGATGCTCTCTAATCATGTGACGAGCTTTTGTTTCACTTCCAAAACTGGAAAATTTGGCACTGCATTGACTTGGTATTAAAAGACATTCATAGGAAAAACTGCGTTTCATTTCATCGCCTTCAAAGCGTGCAAATATTCTCAGAAGGTGATTGGTTGAAAGCGATAAAGCCTGTTCGACACTTATTTCTTTCAGCCGCTAAAAAAACATTTTCAGTTTATTAAACTTATAAGCAGACAATATTACTTTATTTACACATAGCTTAAGCTAAATTTTTTTTTAGACATTATATGATGGTTTGGTCTATTGACCTTGGTTAGTCCTTCATGGTCAGTTGTGATGAGGTTGTATCCTTCTTCAGGATATAAATGTAGATGTGTCCCCATCTACTAGGGATGTCAACCCTGGAACTGACATAGCTTCTCTAATAAGACTAACAAAAAGCAAAAAAGAAAAATAATGTATGATCATGTTATAACTTTTGTTACAAAGGGAGATGATGTGAAGACTGTGGATTTTTTTAATCCGTTTATGGTATTAATTACACAAAAACCACATAATATAAACATACTAGAATGATAACCCTTATGTGAGATTTGTGAGCAATCTCTGCTGGTGGCATCTTGCAGCAAAATTTTCAACTACAGTTAAGTGGATAACAGCACTGTTTATTTTCTCAAATATCACCCCCCTGTCCTTCAGGGGTTACAGCGCTAGTAGCAGAAGAAATAGTGATTTCTTGGGCTTTAGCCGCTAATATTGAGCACACTTTTTATAATGGTAGCTGTACGTCTGGTACATTCATATTCAAAGATATAGCTAAACACACACTGACATATGAGTTTCATTTAAGAAGAAGGTTTCATTTTATCAGCAGTGTTCTTTCTTTTTGCTAACTTCTCTAACAGTGACTAGGGAGAATGCTGTCAGTTTAATGCAGGATAAATTGTGTTTTGTATTCAAAGTCTGTCAGTCCCTAGTCAGGGGGTAATAAAACCAACTTTAATCATAAGTCCCAAAATTCTAGGCCTTACTTCTAGTCCATTAAACTAGGCCTGTACTTGTTCCTGCATGAAAAAGTCAGTTCAAATTCTGCACTATTCTGACACTTCTAAAGATTCTACTTAAAGACAACATAAAGCGAGCAGCCCAGAGAAGGAGGCAGCTCTATAGATAGCACACAATTTGTTATTGACAAAAAAGAAACGTACATAAACAGATTAAACTCTAATAAGGTAAACTGTACAACTTTAAAATATAGACAGTTTACATAAGGCTCTATATACATCCTTCTATAATCCAATAAAAAAAAATACTCCTTTAGAAAGTTTTAATCACCTTTACATTTCTTGTACAAATGCACATAAAATACACTCACTTTCTTCTTAAAGTTGCCTTGTGATGCAGGAGAGGAAGTCTGATCTTCATCATTTGCAAGTAAAGCTTGGCTTGCAACTTCGGCCAACATTGTGAGCATGGCTCCTTTTGTAGTTCCATCTGAAAATTATTCAAAATTTGTAAATTGTAACTATATAGCAATTATTTACATTATTAACATGTTAAAATTTCATAAAAGGTGTGGTTAAAGCAAAAAATGTATCAGATTAGTGTACGCTCGACTAATTAAAGACCAAACTAATTAATTAATAGCCACACTAATAAATACAAAAAATACCTAAATAACTGACGTGCGTAATGAACATACAGAAACTGACACAGGCTAACAATAATGTAAATAATAATACAAAGAACAATTATGGGTCTAATATTAATACAGTACTTTACACTAAATAGTGCCTCATATGTTCTCTTTATTTGTTTCACCCAACTTTCGGGTACACTAAATCAATCATTTTTTAATGTTCTGTGCCTACCACGTAGCCTAGTATTGCTTCATTCGTTGTGATCTTGCTTTTCTCTCTTCGCCAGAGATTTGGATCGTTCGCTTGAATTTGACTTTGCCTTGGAACCGTTGCTTCTTGTCCTTGGTTATTGTTTTGGCTGTTCTGTCCATGAGCATAGTATCAGTGATTTGTAGTTCTGTTATGTCTTTCTCTGTTTCTCAAAACCAAAGTGGTTTGGTTCTTTTATTGCGAAAGTAGTCAAATATTTTTTTGCTTAGTCTATTTTTGTCCATTCGGAGGATGTGCCCATAAAAATCAAATCTCCTTTTTCTTATTGTGTCTGATAGTGTTTCAGTTTTTTGGTAAAACGTTTCATTACTGTTGTAGAGTAATTGGTTGTTACGGAATTTGGGGCCTAAGATTTGTCGTAATATCTTTCTTTCTTTGATCTCCTGCCTTTCAAGTGGGCCCTGGGTTGTGACAGATAATGTTTCAGCTGCATATAAGGCTTCTGGTTTAATTACCGTACGATAATGCCTTATCTTTGTATTCCAGGAGAGGGACTTCTTGTGTCTAGTAAGTTGGGCCGCCTCGGTGGCCTAGTGGATAGCGTACTAGGCTTTCACCCCGAGGACCCGGGTTCGATTCCATTTTCATATGCCCGGGCTTGGCATTTTCATATGCTATAAATCATCCCATCGTCTGCATTAGCCCAAGTGTGCATAAAGTAGGACGTTGAACAACAAAAAAAAAAAAATGGTAAGTTGGAAGGCTAATTCAACTTTATTTCTCCTAGATTCCAAAGGTTTTTTCTCTAGGGTGTTCCAGCTGATCCATTCCCCAAGATATTTGAATTCTTTGACTATCTCAATGTATTGTTCTCCCACTTGAAGCTTTTTTGGTGGTTTTTGTATGTTTGTCAATATTTTAGTCTTTTTAAATGAAACTTTGAGACCCATTTTTAACGCTTGCTTCTGGAGTTCAAGAGCCTCATATGTTATTATAAACTTTTATAACATGGTAGCCTTATATAAATAATAATCATCGTTCTCTGATAACATTTTTACTAATACTTTAAATTTATAATTATAAACCAAACAGCATCTCTTACATATATGTTACCATCTCTTACATAGAAAACCAGTTTGGTTTCCTCAATAAATTTTGCAATTACTATAGTTCTAAGGTTATCATTGTTTTTCCTTCAAAATTGTATTTAATATTTAAAAAATAATTAAAGTTTAGTCAATAAATGTGAATCTCTCTTTGTAATGGGATTCATCCCTTGCAGGGCAATGTTCGTTATGGGCAATGTTTAAGTTTAAGGTAGTTTCTTCATAAAACTTAAAAGCACAATGAAAAAGGCAACAACATAAGTTGCAACAACCTCATATTTCACAATTCTGAATTGTAGCTTAGCCATACCAACATAGCTATACTGCTCCCCAATAAATGAATAGTCATGTGGTCAATTATCACAAGAGATTTTATCTGCATTAGCCCAAGTGTTGCACAATAGTCGGACGTTAAACACAAAAAAAAAATTGGATGTTGTGCGTTTACCTAACTTAAGCGATTGTTCGTGAAAGTAGACAGCATGTTTTTCATCGCAAAAGCAATTAATTAAAAGGATGTTATTAACAATGGAAAGAGAATAAACTTTTTTCAAATAAAAAAGTTGTTAGGTATATAAATAGTATCCTTGAGTTTATTATAGACTCAAGACAAGTATTCCGTAAAAGCTACTAACCTTTCAGCACAGTTTTCACCACAGATTAATAGAACAAAGAATTAAGCAGAATAAGAACAAATGAGAACAGGATTAAATTAAATAGAACATTTTCTGCGAGTGAATTGGTGTGTAATAAAAAAAAAATATTCAAAATCATTATTTGAAAAAAAAATTTACACTGCATAAATGCCGGAATTAAAGTACACAGCTTATCGTACAAAGTGTGCAGTAAGTTTTGTTTCATTGTCTCAACTAATACATTTATAACAAAAACGTTTTATTATCTGGATGACTACTTTATTTAGCCTAGATACTAGGCCTATTAAGACCTACTTTACATTAAAACTTCTAGCAGACACAGAAGGTTTTACCTCTTTTCAAGGAACAGACAAATAAACCTACAAAAGAAAAGAAATGACTATTTAAAATCAGTTTTTTTTAAACATAAAAGTTGGTATATTTGCTGAATATAACCTAATCCTATTGAATGGACCAATGACCAATCCCCTACATAAATATCTAGTAGTTACACTGTGTAAAAACAAATGTTAAAAAGTTAGATTAGTAGCTGTTACAATGATTACATTAACTAGTTTCTTCATTCTGTAGCCTATCTTACATAAATTTTCTTTTGACTATCTACCACCTAGGTACCATAATCCATAAAGGATTTAAACCACAAACTGATTTGTCATGTTAACTCAAAGCAGTTCGTGCTACATTTTTTTCTGATAAATTTTGATGGGTTAATTTTTTCTGAACGTTTATTGTTTTGAATAAGCTTCTTAATAATGTGACGTCATTATTGGCATCATCCCACCTGTCTTGTGTCTAAACGTTTTAACAAGTTTAGGTAAACAACTAAGCAACTTTAGCACAATATATCATTGAAACACGTTGTCTAAATGAAAATTTGTTACATCAATTTCGGTTACAAATCAACTTTATTTACAGCCCATAAAAGTTTAAAATCAGTTTTCTTGTACGTCCAACAGTTGGTCTTGGCGCGATTTCAGAACTAGCAGACGCCATCCATGTCATTATGTCGCAAATAGCAGCCGACAACAAATTTGATGTAAACGATAAAACATACAACAAAGTGTTTAAAGGGCCTGTCATAATAATAATATAATAGTTATTCACTCTATAATATAAATAAATTATGTATACCTTTAATTCCTCCAATAACAACATCATTACTCATGACGGCGACACTCATTGTTCTTAATTCTCGCAAGCGCGGCATTCATTTCTATCAAACAATCCAATGTTATGGTTTCAAGGCCTAGAACACGGAATGAACTAAAGCATCGAGGAAACGCCAAAAGCGCCGCTGGTTACAAAACATATCATCTAGCCAGTAAATGAAAAAAAATATTACCGAATTTAAATAAAAGCACTAACTATTATTAAATATATACGGTAATTCGATTTTGGAAAATTATGTTAAAAAACATTATATTACGTTAAAAAAATATTTACTGTAACACCCTTTAATTAATATACATAAAATATTATATAGAAAAACGGTATTTTTTTTTAAACGGTAGGAAATACTTTTACTAGGAAAAAAATATATTATTTATGAAAACAGTAAAAAAATACGTCCTATTGTTATGAATGATGTAGAGGCTTTTTAAAATAATATTGCTCATATAATTTATGCAGAATATTACACACAAAATTTAATTAACAATTTCGTATAACAGGATGATCAATAATAGTCTAGTATGTACTTATTTATAAAAGTTGTATGCTTAATAACGAATTTATAGAGTTCAATTTGGTTGAAAATTACTGTTGAATCAATAAAGTTGAAAAATGTAAATTGTAAGTTGGTAACTTACGACGATGAAATTATAATATAGTTATAGAATATAAACAATTATAGTCCGGCCACTTGGTAAACAGCCTGCGCGAGAATTTCTCTTGCATGTAGGAGAATTCACCTCCAACAGTCCAGTGACACAGAGTTTGCCAGAGTCTACAAACTGTTATTACTCAGTGAAGGAAAAGGAGGGAGCTGTGGTGAGAAAGTGGGGACTCAACCTCTCACTAGCATTTTGTTTTCTCCGTTCCACTGGTGTTCTTAGCAGGCCGTTTTTTAAACGGCTAACCTATACTTTGTAAACATAGTTGCTTTCAGTTTATTTGACTTACTGAGGAAAATTACAGAAATTAATTCTCCCCAAATAGTACATGTTCTCCAGCATTTATTCTTACTGGTATTCTAGGAATAATAATAGCAACTGAATAGTGTAATATAAACTAAAACTACTAGTGCTATAATAACCAACTCTAATTTGATAGTCAGTTTCGGTAACTGACTATCTTATTACGTTATCACTGCTGAGTATTAAGTAGTTTTAAATCAATGAGTATAAGCCTATTGTAATAGATTACACCATCATTGTAATTGCAAAGGTAGTAGAGCAAAAGTATGTGTACAACACAGTAATTATTTTATATCTACATTATTATAGTACAGTACAACATACGTTCTGTAAACGTCATCTTCTTTATTTAAAGCACCGAGTCAGTCTACTGCGTCTCTACTGCACATCTCAAGGTTCTTAGTTCGAGCCTCAGTTGCTTTACCCTTACCTTTAAAGCTTATTCCTTGTTCTCATTACTCTAATTGGCTAATGGACTTTAAACAAAAACAAAAAAAAACATATTCTTTGTTATGTTCACTGCAACCGATGACTGCACTATGTAGTATATAAACAAAAAAGCATTGCAAGTACTGCAGTTTATGATTGTATTCAGACTCGTGTTGCCAATTGGCTAGTAATTATCCTAAGTGTTGGTAATTTTGAGACTTGCGGGTAGTGAAATGAGGGTAATGAAAAAGCGGGTAATTATCGTCTCCCCAAGATATCATCGAAAAAAGTTGCTTGCTTTCCTCGTTTAATTACGTTATAAATGTTGTAATTTTTTTACACTCTGTAGCTCATTTTGAATTCATAGTAATCTTTACATGTTATCTATATTAAGTTCGTTTTTTCTGTTCCTCAGTCAACTCATTTTTAGATTAACTTTATTTTTGAAAATAATATTTTACTTTTTGTTTTCCTGCAAAGCGTAGGTTTTGTAGCGTACTATCCTGAAATGGTTATTAGAATTCAAGAGAATAATTTCGAAAAAAATACAAAAATCAATTTTTGAAGGTTGAAGAAGTGTTTCGAGATCAAGGATATCTCTAGAGACCTTTTAGGTTTCCTGAAGATCGACAACATTGCTAAAGATCTCAAACAATATCTTTTTCGCTTTGATGATATAAATAAATCAGAAAAAAGCGATTTTGGAGTAACTGTGGGTACGCAACCTTCACAAGATTTGTTCTTAGACTTTAAACAACCAATGAACTATATGTGAAATTTTTTGGGAATAATTCAAAAGATAAAAATTCCTATATATATATATATATATATATATATATATATATATATATATATATATATATATATACATACACGAATATTATTGACTTTGGTAATATGCGTGTAATTTTATGTCTGGCTGTGGGTAATTATTACGGTTGCGATTGGCAACACTGGGTTAGAGTATGAGTATAGTGAAGTTTGTTTTGTGTTGTGTTGTACTGTTCTGTTCTAATACAAAATAGGATACGAAGTAACTGAATGGATTTTTATTATCTGTAATGAATCTGACAAATTCATTGTGAACTAATAATTGAAGAGAAATGGTTGATCATAAAATTAATGTTCACTTTGTATGCCAAAGATGTTTACAGCCTTTAAAATTAGATCAATCTTTTGGAAGTTTGGGAGAACACACTATTGCAGAATTGTCGCGTAAGTAAATAACAATCAGCTGTTTTTTATTTTGACCTTAATTTCATCTGTAAAGCAATAGCTTTTTAAAAATTACTATGGAAAGGTTTCAACGACACTCTTGTTTTTGAGTTTAGGCAACTAAATATTTTAATAACAATATATCAGACAGATTTAAAATTTACAAATTGATTTGGACAAAGATTAAATACATATCTGCCTTTACCTGTTTTTATGTGCCTCTACTTTACATTATATATCAAAGTAATTACTTTAATAAGATATATAAAATAAGGTATTAATAAGATATATATAGATTGGTTAATGACCATACTGTCATTAATTTTTCGTTAAAGTACTTGTTTTTTTTATTAACAAAATGACAAAAACAGGTATTTAAGCAGTGTAGTTGTTTTTTTTAATACCATATTATATAAATAACACATTCACCTGCTGAAAATATTTTTTTAAAAGATTTCTTATAATTTTAGGTCATCATTGCTGATTACATTGCATTAAACATATTAAATTTCATACAGGGATTTACAGGTCATGTGGGTTATTATTAACTACATGTACTTCCTGCTCATGCTTCGTCTGCATTAGCCCAAGTGTGCACAATAGTCGGACGTTAAACACCATAAAAAAAAAAAAAAAAAAAAAAAAAACTGCTCATGCACGTTTCACTTCTGCCAGCCATTACTAATGTTAAGGTTTATCACTTTTTTCGTTGGTTCATTCTCGTAATGAAAACTCTATTAATATGGTGTCTGTTTTTTGTAACCTTTGTGATTTGCCTCTTTTTGTGTTAGTTTCACCATATCAGTTAGGTCATTGAATATTTTTAGAAAAAATAAACGTTTTTTTTATTATTTTAGTGATCAAAAACTTGTTATCTACAGGATTACTAGTTCAATTAAATAGCTTTTTCACCCAGTGCCGTGTCAGTTAGGTTATTGAGTTTTTTTTTAATAAAAGTGTTATATTTATCATATATATACAAAGGTGTCTTTATCACCCAACAACCGTGTTAGTTAGGTTACCATCCAATAACTGCGTCAGGTTATTGAGTACTTAATCATTTTAAAGATCAAAAACACGTTAGCTACTTTTGCGCGGTAGCAATTTTGAGATTATGCAGGTCACTTTTAGTTTAAATTTTTATCGTACTGCCCATACTTTTATATTTGGATAATTGCTTTTCGGCATGTAATAAAGCGTTTTAATGAAAAAATTACTGAAAAATCGAAAACCATCTACACTGCATATTTAGGCCTACCCAAAAAAAATTTGATGCTCAAAACTGACAGAGTAGAGATATTTTGAAAATTGGTAGCCATATGCTGTTAGATGCACAATGGAAGTGCTTGGATTATATAAAATATTAGGTCTTTGTTTATTTTTAAGTAAAATAATTTTATTCACTTAACCATACAAATAAAATTAAATGAAATTAACAATAAAAAAGACCATTTCCTAACCTTAACAATTGCTCCTCCTGGATAATCTTTCACAGTTCAAGATAGACTAATTTCATGTAATTTCTGTAGTCTCTGAGTAAAAGATTTGTTATAATATGATTCAACCACCAGATTTTCATTATCTCGAATATAATAGGGCTTACTGTCATTGTACTAATACATTGCCTCAATGTCTTGAGAAACTAACAAGGCAAAGTGAAATTCAATCAAGCTACACAAGATGTAAACAATAACTATGGACATAATTTTATGGCTAAGGCTTCAACTAGAAATGATTTAAGTTTTAGTAAAGTATAGAATACTTAATACTAATAGTATTTACTATATGCTATAAGTAATTCAATGTAGGATACCCCATAAGCATGATTTTGATACATACTGTGTTATGTTAGCTTAGCAAGTACTGTGTTATGTTAGCTTAGCAAGTACGTATATATATATATATATATATATATATATATATATATATATATATATATATATATATATAAACTGTAAACTTAATTTACAGTTTAAACTTCTTACCCTAAGTTACAGTTTTATGTAATTTTTAACGACCTGTATTGTGGCATTGTCATTTACATCGCATTGAGTATGCTGGATATACTGTTTTTAATTTCAAAATAGTACATAAAAAAACACGCTACATACTTTATGGTGAAATAAGGTTACTAACTTACGTTTGTTTTTTGAAACAAGTTGATCAGCATTAACGTAAGTTATTTTTAGGAATTATCAGAATGTTTTGTGGAAATTTTTATGGGCATACATTTTGAAAGAACTTTCAGAAGGTGCTAACAATCAAGAAGCATATACCAAAGCTTTAAAGCTGTACACAGTTGCAATTATTCCAACTTTTAACTTAAGGTGATTTCTGTTTAGCGAATGTGCAGAACTAGAGCCAGTGTACAGTAAAATCAGGAAGTTAATATGGACGTAAAGTGTATAAATGATGACAACTAAGTTAACAGACGTGTATTAATCTCATCACCAAAAGTCTATGAAAGAGTTCAAACACATTTTTTCTAATTCTTCTGAAATTTTGTCTAAAGTGCCCTAGAATTGTTGCAAGCAAATTCATAAAGCTATTCACCCTTCTGAAGTTGTTGAGATTTTTCAGAAGATGAATTGAGATTTATTCAATTGCATTTCTTTATATCTTTATGTTATTTGGATTGTTTAAATAATGGTTTCTCTTATATACAACTTGTGGTATGGTTTCGAGGATGTCGCTTTTTAAAAAAACAACTTTTATTAATTACAATAAGAATTTAATATACACTTAAAAACTTATAATAATTATTTAAGTTCGTCTCATATTCATTGAGATGCGAAGTGAGTGAAACCTCGACTAACACTGAGCTTTTATTCTCCTTCCTCTTCACATACAATTAAAATGCTTACCTAAAAACTACATTGTCATCACTAAATCTAGCAAAGTCTACAATTATTGTCTATATAATTCCTCCACCCCTAAACAAAACTTCCGGGGGTGGTTGAACAGCAGCTTCCCTCGAAGTTTTCCCAATAAGCTTCTTGGGCGTCTACATTATACATTAGACGATTCTTAATGTATAATCTTAGATGTCTTCTTTCTTCTTTGACACCGACGGACTTTATATGTCTTAACTCTCCGGGTATCTTGCTCTGCCGAATTAATGTTCGTTTAATTCTTCAGAAGCCTTACTCGGGAAGATCAATATATTCTTAATTTTCCAAAGCATGTTGTCCTGCCACGTTAATGGTTGATACCAAAAATTTCCTAATATTCACTTAAGAACTTTCAAGGGGGTTCTGCCGATTGCGCCACTTACGGTATGGTTTCGAGGATGTCGCTTTTTAAAAAAACAACTTTTATTAATTACAATAAGAATTTAATATACACTTAAAAACTTATAATAATTATTTAAGTTCGTCTCATATTCATTGAGATGCGAACTGAGTAAAACCTCAACTAACACTGAGCTTATGCTCCTCCCTCTCCACATACAATTAAAATGCTTACCAAGCTAAAAACTACATTGTCATCACTACATCTAGCAAAGTCTAAAATTATTGTGTATATAAAAGGCATTTTCATTTATGCAGCTTCATCCATTTCACATTGAGAAACTAACAAGACAAAGTGAAATTCAATCAAGCTACACAAGATGTAAACAATAACTATGGACATAATTTTATGGCTAAGTCTTCAACTTGAAATGATGTATGAAAACACAAAGTTTCTCCAGAAACTTTTTTTTTGTTTTTTGATTGTTTTTTTTTTTTTTTTGGTGTTTAACGTCCGACTATTGTGCACACTTGGGCTGATGCAGATAATCAAAATGATGTATGAAAACAGTGAGAATTTTTAACATTGTCAATTGTCAATTGGAAAAATTGACCAGAAACACTCCAATCCCTGCAGTATTGTGATTTGTTCTGTGAAGCATCTTTCTATCCTAGTGTAGCTGAGGCCATCAAGATTAGTTTGACAATTCCAGCAACATTTTCTGTTGAAATTTCTTTCAGTATTTTGCATCGAAATGACATGGAATTGTTTTACTATGGGACATGCAAGGATAAATAGACATAGCCTTGGATGTCTATGTGTCTGTGGATGTACTAAGTGTTCACAGGAAGAGGGAGCAACAAGGAAGAGTGTGGAGTCCATTGATTTTGCAGTCTAACAAATTTGGACAGTACCCAAAAAGATTGAAGTTTTATTTACTGAATGTTGTAAAAAACTTTTTTTTTATTCTCTAAACAACATTGTTTTACAAAATTAGTACATTTTAAAAATTTTCTTTTTGTTTAATTACATTTTTCCGAAGGATTACTTCCAAAAAATGGGTTATATGTCTCTGTGTCCATGTTTCATAGTGTTTTCTTATGTATATATATAGTATAAATATTTCGTTAATAAACTATTTTTTTACTAATTTAAGTGACATAGCAAGGAAAAGAATTTTTTGTAAAGGATCCGGGTTCGATTACCAGCGAGGGCTTGGCATTTTCATATGCTATAAATCATCCCATCGTCTGCATTAGCCCAAGTGTGCACAATAGTCGGATGTTAAACCAAAAAAAAAAAAAAAAAATAAATAAATAAATAAAAAAATAAAATAAAATTTTTAACATTTTGATTTTTTAAGCAATATCTTGTAAACTTTGTTGTACACTTTTTTAGTAGGTGTAAGGGTTAGTACCTTTAGAGGTGTATACTTTTTTAGTAGGTGTAAAGGGTGTAAGGGTTAGTACCTTTAGAGGTGTAAAAGGTGACTTTTTTAGTACACCTCTATTATAACAGTTATAGGTATAGGTTGTTTATACTATTTCCGATTGACACTTTTTCTACAAAGCATATTTTTGGGCTGTAACTGAAAGGATTAATTTATTATTCTTATGTTATCTTATTTTAGTTCCAATATTTTCTAACCCAGATGTGGATTTAGAATCGCAAGCTGCCAGTCTAGATCATATTGTTCCTGCATATCGTTTGACTGAATCTGGGAATGGAAGTAATGGTTTCACACTTGTAAGTGGCGGAGAGGTGAAAGACTCTGGTGGAAGTCTCAGTCATCATATGAAAGTATGTCAGTTAGATAAATATTTTTTTAGTTGAAATATCGGTATGTATTGTAGGTCTAATATATGTTTAGAGCAGGATTTAGTTACAAAAGGAATCTAATAAATATACTGTACAGGTTACATCAGTGCATTGCAAAGTTTAATGTGAATGTAATTTGGCACGTTTTGTCTTAGAAAAGTAGCAATGAACGTTTCTGGTTTTTGTGAGATATATGCAGTAAAAAGTACCAGTATTTTTATATCGACTAAGACTTAAAACAACAAAGTCAGGAAGTTAAATAGAATTATTTATTTGTAATTTGTTATTCTTTACAGTTAACTGCAAGTTTATTCGACATAGTTTCCGCTAATTCTGAAGTTGACCATCCACTTTGTGAAGAATGTACAGACATGTTACTGGATCTCATGGACCAACAGTTACGCCTTACTTTAGATGAATGGGAAGATTACAGTCAGTTTTTGAAAAGGTAATTAATGATTTTTAAGCAAAACGTTTTTATTATTGTGTTACAAACATATTTGTGTAGAAGTGGGCTTAAAAGTGTCAAGTAAAAGTCATATGCAACAGTATCAGCCGTAATGGCAAAAGAGTGTAACAGTTTATATGAAGCAGTTTTAAGGACATGGCTTGGAATGTTATAGTTATATTTATTCCATATGTTTTACACGTCATTACTATTAGAGTCTATAATGTTATCTGAAACTTTGTCATGAAAATGTAGCATCAGGCTAACCTCAGGGGCTCATATTTTGTGAGTATGCATGCCAAGGTACCCAAGGGGAGAATTGGAGAGTTTTCAAGGTAGGTAACTCATCCATTTCTAATTGGTGACTTCCCAGTTTGTTATTCAGGTGCTTGCAGGTGTGCTCTGATTATTTCCTTAATCACAGAGGCTGTGATACACCTTTTGTTGTGCTGTGAGGTCTTACTCATTCTGTTTTACATTCTTTTATACATGTTGTTCAAATGCAAGTAGGTAGAGAAATCAGGTCCACCCTTAAAGTTTTATTTTTAATATAAAAAAAATTGTGAACAACAAATGAAATCAAATGTAATGCTATTGTGTATTTTAGATTAGAGAAAGAGGATGTTGAAGAAGGCCTTGATGTATTGACAGCAGAATTAGAAAGTGTAAGTATACACTACAGTATTTATGTATTTAAATATTATGCTTCTTAGATTAGTTCACATGTTCAGCATTTTCTTTGTAGAGAGAGAGAGAGAGTGTGTGTGTGTGTGTGTGTGTGTGTGTGTGTGTGTGTGTGTGTGTGTGTGTGTGTGTGTGTGTGTGTGTGTGTGTGTACATGCGTGTACATGTGTTTTCACAGTGCAGAAAAAATCAGTTTCTTCATTTTTAAGAAGTTCTAATCATTTGTTTTGTAAACATACACTTTGTTAATTTTAATAAAGAATAACAATAATTTAGAAAATATGTAAATATTAAAAAAGTACATTGAAATTATAAGTGAAATATTAAAATAAGTTTAGTATTTATATTTATTGTTATGAATTACTTATTACTTAGTATTAAAATTTCAGGTCATGTATTTACCGATTCTTCCTCAGAATGTTAATTCAGGTTCATTGAATGATTAAGTTCGTCCCACATTAGTTTTTGTAATAACTTTTTAAATACGAGGGGGTTTGATAAGTCAGTTACTTTTTGAATTTCCCGTGCAGTTACTCCAAATGCAACAGTGCTGCCGTCAACTGTAATCTATCAGTGGGAAACTTTCTAATTTTGAGCAAGCTACATCGTGCAGTTGGTGTTTGATAGCCGTTCAAAGCAGACAACCTTGTGAATTTTTACGAAAATGGAAAAAGTGAATTTCGTGTGCTGATTAAGCATTACTTTTTACGTAAAAAATCCATCACTGAAACTAAGGAAAGACTTGATAAATACTACGGGGACTCGGCACCATCAATTTCAATGGTTAAGAAGTGGTTTACAGAGTTCCGTTGTGGTCGTACCAGCACTAGTGACGCCGAACGTTCAGGTTGCCCAAAAGAAGTGATCACGCTGGAAATCGTCGATAAAATCCATGAAATGATATTGGATGATCGGAGAATGAAAGTGCGTGAGTTGGCTCATGCTGTAGGTATCTCAGCTGAACAAGTACATCATATTTTACACGAATATTTGGACATGAAAAAACTCTCCGCGAGATGGGTGCCGCGATTGCTCACACTCGACCATAAGCGCAATCGTGTGACCACTTCAAAAAAGTGTTTAGTGATGTTCAGCCGTAATCCGAATGAATTTTTGCGCCGTTTTGTTACTGTGGACGAAAAATGGATCCATCACAACACGCCAGAGACCAAGGAACAATCGAAACAGTGGGTTGCTAGGTGTGAACGTGGACCAAAGAAGGCCAAACAGAGTCTGTCAACCAACAAGGTCATGGCCACAGTCTTTTGGGATGCACGCGGTGTCATTCACATCGATTACCTCGAGAAAGGTAAAACGATCACCGGCGAATATTATTCAAAGATTTTGAACAGATTCGACGTTGATTTGAAGCAAAAACGGCCGCATTTGGCGAAGAAGAAAGTGCTATTCCATCAAGACTGCACGCGTGCACACTTGTCTAGTCACGATGGCCAAAATCCACGAATTGGGATACGAACTGCTACCACCTCCAGCATATTCTCCAGATTTAACCCCCTGCGACTATTTTCTGTTTCCAAACCCAAAGAAATGGCTGGGTGGTAAGAGATTTGAGTCGAATGAAGAAGTCATTACCGAAACAAACGCATATTTTGAGAGCTTTGAGGAAACCTATTATTTGGAGGGAATAAAAAAAATTAGAAAAACGCTGGACTAAATGTATCGAGCTAAAAGGTGATTATGTAGAAAAATAAAATGTTTATTTGCTGAAAAAATTTGTTTTATTCAAAAAGTCACTGACTTATCAAACCGCCCACATATATATCTTGTAGTGCTACTCTGTAATTTTTTAAATCTATTGTTAAAATGGCCTATACGCAAGGAACTGTAAGACTTCTTATATTTCCATTAACCAGCTCTTAAAAGCTTCTCTTATTTCGGTTTGTTGTTTATTTTAATCAAAACCATTGCTAGTTAATCTAATGCTTTATTTCTGCATTTTCTAATACAATCAAACTTACAAATGACAAAGTGTCATGGGGTGCGCAAAAAATTCATTAAGTAGAAATGAGAAAAGTTTTCGTTTTGTAAGAAAAACACAGTGAGTAGTACAATAGATAAACTAAATGAGTTTAATAATATTTCACAAAAATGACAAAGTTGATTACAAATATTTAATTTACAGTGGACTTCTGAATTTAAAAATTATAAAATTTTGTGATTTGGCAAATTATCATATTTAATTGTAAATACAAAACTAAAAATTCTGAAAAATATAAAATGTAAACAATGGAATGCAGCAAATGGAAATAAAACAAGATGAAACTATTCATTATATTGAAAAAAGTCCGTAATCTTAGATTGCACTTTGTTGCAAATATTGTTTTACTTTCAACAAATGATGATTTTATTTATTTAAAGATATAAATATGTCATATGGTATGTTTAAATCATGGCTGAAAACAGGAAGGGTGAGGTTAGTTCACAAGTGACCCTGCTATTCTAACAGTATGTAGAGTACATTGTATTTATATATAAAACCTCTTAGTTGATGTTAAATTACAGTACTATAAATGATTCTTAATAATAACTGTGCGGTATTTTTGATTTTTTAAAAAACTTAAATCTGTAAAATGGTCGCAGAACAACACAAACAAAGAAGCAGGCGACTGATGACTATGAACTGGCCATTGTTAGTTATTACACTTCAAGAACATGAAACTTTCAACTCTAATATGCGAGTGGCACTGATGTCCAAACACTTGTTGACCTTAGTGTAGTTACATTGTTTTTTTGTGATTGGTTAAGTAGGGAAATCGGTTTCAGGCTTATTTTTTTAGCCAAAAAAGTTCATTAAACAGAAATTAATATTCATTGAATAGGAACAATTTAACGTTGAAAACTAATATTCAATTTTTAAAAATCATTAAAAATAGAGAAAATCATTACTTAGAAGTTTGACTTTAAGACTGACCCAACGCCCAACCCTTGCCATACTTGGATTTGGTTTGGCTAGCTTTTGCTTACTACATCAGTTTCAAGTGAACAAAATTGCATTTTTCCCAACCCAGTGCAATATAAGGAAGCACAAGATACTTGTAGCTTTGTTTCCACATCACTGGAACTGACAGTATAATGCTTCTAATATTTATGGAGAAGCGAACTTTGTAGCATCTGAAATATTATAAAATTCTATTTATCGACAAACAAACAAATAAAAAGAATAAAAAATAAACAAAATGGCTTGTTATATCAAAATAAACTCTAATTGCTTAATTTGGAATGAAATACGAGGGTTGATCAAATATAAACGAGACTGATTTTTTAAAAAAATTATTGCTTACTTACAAATTATTCTTGATACAACTTATTTTTCTACATAGTCTCCCGCACGAGTAACACATTTTTCCATCTTTTTTTTAATTCCATCTTCGTAAAAAGTTCTCGGGCGTTCATTGAGCCATTGGAGCACGAAGGTCTCCACCGCAGAATCGTCTTCGAAACGCTGGCCTCCAAGCGCCTCTTTGAGTGGCCCAAACAGGTGATAGTCGCAGGGTGATAAGTCTGGACTGTATGGGGGATGTTCCATTGGTTCCCAGCCAATTTGATCGAGTTTAAGCCTCGTAGCATTCGCCGAATGTGGTCGGGCATTATCGTGAAGAAGAATGACGTTTCGCGCGGTTTAGATTTCCTTTTCCTACTGAAAAGACTGTTTTATGGCCTCTAAAACATCGCAATAATATTGTGCATTTATTGTGCGTCGTTGATGGAGGAAATCGACGTGAAAGGCGCCTTGATTGTCGATCGTGTGGCCATTTGGCCTGAAGGTTTTGGCCTGGAGGTTTTCCTGCTTCCGTCCTTCGCGAATTCCTTGTGCCAAGCAAAACGCGAGCTCTTGACAGAGTCCTGTCCCGTATTGAGCCGTCAATCTACGAAAAGATTTCAGTCGGATTGACCCCTCCTTGGCCAAAAACTTAATAATAATTCTCTACTCCACGGAAACGTGCACTTCACTCTCACTCATTGTATAGTTTTATACTGAAGGGTCTGAACGGAAATGTTGCCCGTCTACGCCCGTCCCAAACCTCCCAGGCTACCTGAAACCCCACCCTTTAGAGTTCAATGTCCAACGGAAAAGTTTTTAGAAAGTCAGTCTCGTTTATATTTGATCAACCCTCGTATTAATAAATTTTTACATTAAAGACATCTTCTGCTTCTTCCAATGGCTCCTTTTGGTTCACACCATTTTGGATCTTGCCTCCCAGTACAATCCAGGAAAGTCCTTTCGTCCCTGCTTCTCTCTATCCAGGCCCTCGTAGATTAGTAAGTGATCCTTGTCCATAACATACACATCTTTTGAACAAATCTTGCACTTGTCAGAGGTTATTAGTCTCATCCTATGGAGATGCTTGACAAGACAATCGTGACCAGTTTCCAAGCGGAAATTTGCTACAGCTATTTTGCGTGGACGCATCTTATTGTCCTTAAAAAGATTAAACGGATCATAAGCTTTGTCTTGTAGGTTTTTCTTAATTTCACTAACAAATTTTTGCTGTGAGTCTGTTTTTAGTTTTCTTATAACTGCTTGTAATGACAGGGAGCCTGCTGGCTTTTGAATAATTTTTGTTCCTCTCTTCACCAAATTATCTGCAGCTTCGTTTCCCATCAATCCTACGTGTGCAGGGACCCACTGCATTGCGATATTGCCAACATTATTTCTTACAATCTTGCAATTCTGTCTGATATTTTGTATTACTTTGCTTTTTGGATTATCATTATTGGCTATTGCCTGCAGAGACGATTTGGAGTCAACTAAGATCACTATGTTTGTGTTCAACCATGGTCTCACAATCAGCTGTTTGAGAGCCTTATTTACAGCTATCAATTCCGCCTCAAACACTGTAGAATTGCTGCTTAAAGCAATGTAGTGCAAGAAGTGGTCACAATATATTCCAGCTCGTGTTTCTCCTTCCATTCTAGAGCCATCAGTATATACATGGATCCAAGAGTCTAATGAGTATCGTACTTCCAAGGTTTCCTTAGTGATTTGAGATGTTTTGACTGGAGACATAACACTTACAATTATAAAAAGACAACATGAATATCAATGAAATTTTAAAGTAGCATGGATGATATCATATGTTCATGAAATTATTTATAATACAAATGCAAAATTTACCTACACTATATAATATTCTTATTATACAGAGATCGTTATTTTGGCAATTACAAACTCTTTAAATTGAAAATTTATTGTATTGCACTGATTGATGAAGCTATAATTTTTTAATTCATTTGAAAATGAAATCAACTAAAAGAACAAACAAAACAACATAATTCAATCCCTTCAGCTGTTAGGTTGGCAATATTAATAATTAATTTGCCAATTGTGATAGCAATTGAATAATTAATTTGTTTCGTAAAATTAAACAACTCTTACAAACCAGCTTTACTCTAACACATATGAATTTTTTTTTTTTTTTTTTTGGTGGTGTTTAACGTCCGACTATTGTGCACACTTGGGCTAATGCAAACGATGAGATGATTTATAGCATGTGAAAATGCCAAGCCCTGACTGGAAATCGAACCCGCGTCCTTGGGGTGAAAGCCCAGTACGCTATCAACTAGGCCACTGAGGCGGCTATAACACATATGAATATCTACTGTTTTATTTGAATTGAATTCAGTTGATTTATACAGGTCCTTGAGTCTATCACACTTCGCATTACATAAACAGTTTATAAATACAAATTTGTAAATAAATGTTCTGTTTATTTTATTCTCGTTCTGGCCTCATCCAAGTTACTTATAAATGAAAACTGGATTTTAATTTTAAAAAAATAACAATTGGATACTTTAGATATTCTTTGAATGACAAAAAGAAAAGAACAAACTGGAGTGTTAGGTAGTCAAAATTTTGTTCTATGATTAACCAGGTCAAATTTGTGTTAATTAATTTTAATCTGAATTTAGTAAACTGTAGTTTATGATTGGTTTAAGTGTGAAGATCAAAATCTTGCAATTCACTTTGGAAATATTAAATAAGATTAGATCTTACCAAATATCGAAGTTATTTCCAACTATCTCAGTAGAACACTGTAACACTCGGTGTTATTTGCGTGTAACTAATATGATTTTATTTCTGAACTTACTTCACTTAATTTGTAACTCAAGATCACTCCGAAAAGTTTAACTGGAGCACTTAATTTGTAACTCAAGATCACTCCGAAAAGTTTAACTGGAGCACTTAATTTGTAACTCAAGATCACTCCGAAAAGTTTAACTGGAGCACTTAATTTGTAACTCAAGATCACTTGAAAAGTTTAACTGGAGCACTTAATTTGTAACTCAAGATCACTCCGAAAAGTTTAACTGGAGCACTTAATTTGTAACTCAAGATCACTCCGAAAAGTTTAACTGGAGCACTTAATTTGTAACTCAAGATCACTCCGAAAAGTTTAACTGGAGCACTTAATTTGTAACTCAAGATCACTCCGAAAAGTTTAACTGGAGCACTTAATTTGTAACTCAAGATTACTCCGAAAAGTTTAACTGGAGCACTTAATTTGTAACTCAAGATCACTCCGAAAAGTTTAACTGGAGCACTTAATTTGTAACTCAAGATCACTCCGAAAAGTTTAACTGGAGCACTTAATTTGTAACTTAAAATCACTCCGAAAAGTTTAACTGGAGCACTTAATTTGTAACTCAAGATCACTCCGAAAAGTTTAACTGGAGCACTTAATTTGTAACTCAAGATCACTCCGAAAAGTTTAACTGGAGCTGCTGACAAACATATGTCTCCCTGCTCGATCACTCTGATGCGACTGACTTTGTCAAATTTTCATTGCCATCTAGGTTGCGCAAAAACAGATATTAAAACATATGACTTATTGAAAAATTAATTTCCCTTTTATTCCCATTATTAAGTTTACTGATAGGCAGTGTTACATGTATATCTCTCTCTTGCACCATGCAAAAATTTGTTGATGTTACGAATATGCATTGTGCACATGCTCGTTTTGTTTTTGTGAGGATCTGTCGGATCCAAGATGTCTTCTTAGTCGATTAACTTTTGGCATGTCCTTTCCTAATTTTTTATTTTGATATTTATCATACGATAAATGTTCTTTTTGTTCCTGAAATATTCATTTAGTAAGTTAATTTTGTTGTCCCTGCCGATTAAATCATTATTTCAGAAAAGTAGATATGTTTACATTAGGCTTCTGTGATGTCAGTGCCTAGGTATGTCGTAGGTCATTGCCGACATGTGTTGTTTTCATGTGTTGTTTGTACTTCTTTTGTCCGTACCCTATCCTGTCTGAATTATGAATTGTTACACATGCTATTGGTAGATAAAAATAATTTCAGTTTTTAATCAGTAAAACCTTGTTGTAACAGGCTTTGCATGTAATGGATGGATTATTAAATGTTAAGGATGGAAAAATATCTGTTTACTACCTTTGCCATTTGTTAAAAAAAGAGAGAGGACAAAACAAAGAGAGATAAGCAACTTTTAATCCATTTTGTATTAAAAGTGATGTGTGTGAACTTGAACCAGGTCTGTTGTGCTCTAATGTAGATTTGGATTCAATGCAAAATATTGAAAAGATCATGTAAGCTTATTTTAATTTTGTATTAAATTTCATTGTACTAATTTAAAAAATGTTCTTTCGGCAACAGGATATGTTGTGAATGTGTAACAAGTTTTGTTCATGATCCATGGTTATTAATATATGCATTATGATAGTGTATGGATTATTTCATTCAGTATGGATTTATTAAAAACAGACAAATGAGAGGTCCAATCTAGTCACTTTTAACTGGTTTATTTTATATTTTAATATGAAATTTCAACTTTTCTTACACTTCTTAATTGTAACCACCTAAGGTGAGTGTGTCTGAATTTGCAGACTTTCCAAAGTAAAGTAAATCACATAGTAAACTAATAATTAATATTTTTTTGGATTAGAATATGTTTTCCTTTTTTTTTTAGTTGAAAGTTGAAGAAGAAAGATTAAAAGCTGAATTAGCAGCGTTAAAAGAAGAAGAGAAAGCGATGGAAAGAGATATGGCTGTGCAAGAAAAAGAGAGAGAAAGATTAGAAAGAGAAGAGGATAGATATTGGAAAGAATATAGCAGGCATCGTAAAGACTACATGGTCAACGAGGATGAAATGCAAAGGTTAACACATTCAAATAATTAATAGACTGCAATTTTTTAAAGGTGTTTGTATGAAATGCACCAACTTACTTAAATGCTGATTGTTATTCTTGTTAATGTATAATTAGATGTGGATATCATTCAACTTGTAGAAAAATCACTCAATGTATATAGTACATTGAGTACAAATAATTTTTCTGTAAGTTTATTTTATGTGTGTGTGTGTGTGTGTGTGTGTGTGTGTGCGTGTGCGTGTGTACATATAAGCATAAGATTTTTTTTGTTTTTTAACATCCGACTATTGTGCACACTTGGGCTACTGCAGACTATGGAATGATTTATAGCTTACGAAAATGCCAAGCCCTGGCCGGGAATCGAACCCGGGCCCTCGGGTGAAAGCCCAGTACGCTATCAACTAGGCCACCGAAGCGGCTATAAGCATAAGAGCATTTGTATCTGGAAAAAGAAGCAGTTCTTTGCTTATGTTTATGGATTTGTTTTATTCTTTCCCACGATGGAATGTTTTTTATTTTTCTGCAATGGTACAACTTTCTGCGTGGGCTGGTGTATTAATAATAAATTAATTATAGAAATTTTATCAATTCTTTGTTTTGATTGAGCTTAGACGTACTTTAATTTCAATAAAGTACTTTGTAAATGTGTATAGATACACATTTAAACTTCTTTAATTCTTAATCTGTAATTTTACTTTACTTTTTGTTATACTTTGAAACAAGCCAAAGATTCATTCATATCTTCTTGGATTTTCTTTATAACTTTGGACGTTAATTTATTTCTTGAGACGTTTGAAGTGGTTGTAGTACCGAGTCCTATATTTCTGATTTGAGATAGTTTTTTTTTTCATTGAATGGATTATTTTGGACTATTTTTCAATAACAGGGTATAGATGAAATTTTTTTTGTGCCCTGCAAAAAATGTTCATTTATACAATATATGTCTGTAGCTCTCATTTTCTTTCTACGACAGTGTCACGTCATCGCTTGATGTTCTGCTTTGAGGCTTTAGGTAATTTTCATTCACAGTTTACTTCTATCAAATCTTGTTTAGCTTGGATTGTTTAGGATCAGCTGTGTGTGTATCTTCAGGATTAAGATTTCACTACTCCGGGATTGAAAGTATTAATGCCTACCATTCGGGTAGTCCTGATCATGATGATGTTGCACTCTCTGAGGACAAAGCAGTATTCAGATGTCCAACTAAACTTTGCTCCTTTTCCTGAGTCCTCATTTTAGTTATAAAATTTGTTTTCCTTTGATTTTTGTAGTGGATGTAAACAAAACCGAAATGTCATTACGTTGCTTGTAGAACCTAAAAATAAACCTTTTAAAGTGTTTTTGTTACGTTGCTCTTAGAGTATTCAATAATTTTTTATTTCTAGTTTGGATTGCCAGCTGGCGTACGCAAGAAGCCAATTGGAAAAACTAAAAAAAACTAACGTTTTCAACGCAACTTTCCATATTTGGCACAGCGGTCACTTTGGCACTATAAATAATTTCCGTCTAGGTCGCTTGCCTAGTGCACCGGTAGATTGGAGTGAGATAAATGCCGCATGGGGACAGACTGCGTTACTGCTGACTGCCCTTGCCAGGAAGATGAATCTTACTTTTGAGAGGTTTAGACTTGTACCATATGGCAACCATTCTTATATTGAGGTAAGCAGTACCATCATATATATACTTTTTAAAATACTTTAAAAAAAAATACTTTTTTACTTGCATCAAATTTTCGACTGTTTCATTGAATTAATAATTTTATCATAAAATTATCACAAATTTCATATAATTTATACATAAAAAATTATCACTTGATTATTACAGTCTACACGTATAGTAAAAGTGTAATTTGAAATTTGAATTTTTGAAGTTTTTTGAATTTAATAAAATGAGTGAAATCATATATTCTTTTATGAAATTTAACTGTGAAACGCACAAAAGCATTCTTAAAAATTGTGTGAATGAGTATTTCAAACAGTTATGTCAATAAGCATTTCATGGTTGTAGATGATTGGGGAAGGTGTAATAGCTTAGAGATATATTAACTTAGAGATTCATTTTTCTTTCAACAGTACCGTGTTATAAGTTAGAGGTTCCGTACTGTGTATTAACTTAGAGACTACAGTTCATCAAGTGTGTTGCACCGTGTGTATATGTTGCCTATGCTGCTGCTTGCAAGCACTTCAGTATCTTTTATCTAACAAGTAGAACTTGCTTAGTTAAAGAAAGATATATTATTAAAATATAAAGTTCATTTGGATAGGTTTTGTTCTTAAAGGCTTATGTGCAATGCTGTAAATGTATACTAATTTACATATGTATTAGTAATAATAATATAAAAATATTGTTTGAAGGCTGTTTTATTCAAACCGTATCTGAATTGAATTAAGAAAACAGCCCTAAATTAATGAATTAATTATGAATTAATGAATTCATATAAACTTACGTTGTTTTTTTTTATAAAACACTAATATTTCTATTTTTCTATATAGATAATTGTCAAAAATAAACATTTAGATATTTTGTTGACCATAGTATTGACAATATATTCAACTATAAACTGTAAAGATACTAAAGCGTCTGCATGCAGCGGCGTCGGCAACATATACACACAGCACAACACACTTGATGGAACTGTAGTCTCTATGGTAATACACAGTACAGAACCTCTATCTTATTACACAGGTCAATCTCTAACTTAAACACGGTATCGTCGAAGGAAAAAGGAATCTCTAAGTTAATAAATCTCTTAAGCTATTACACTTCCCCGTAGATGATTGCAGTAATTAAATGATTTTTTTTTAACTTAAATATAGAATTATAAACTTAATAATAATGCGTATTATGTTTCCTTCAGGTACTGTGTGAACACAAAGAACTGCCACTGTACGGTTCAGGAGGATTTCGTTTCCTTTGGGATACAAAGTTTGATTCCGCGATGGTTGCGTTTCTCGACTGCCTGCAACAATTTAAAGAAGCCGTGGAAAAAGGAGATTCCGGCTTTTGTCTACCTTACAGAATGGACCGTGGTAAAATTGAAGACTTATCAACTGGAATCTCCTATTCCGTCAAGTAAGTTTTATTTATTATCTTTTTGTATATTTTACCGAATTGTCAAATTGATTTTTCAAGATCCTAAATCGATCCGCAACCTACAATGAATAATGTATATTTTAAAAATATGAGTGTTTTATATTCTATAACACCCAAAGTTATATTACATTAGATTTATTATGTGTAAATAAGAAATAGTTTATGGTTACAAGTACCTTGTTATCAGAAACTTTTATTTATGACACACTGCTGCAAATTGTAAACTTACAACTTCACATAAAATTATTGTTAGGTCAGGCAAAAAAAAAAAAAAAAAAAAAAAAGTAAGGTAGTCAAAGATTCTTGAGATAGTCAAAGAATGGATCAGCTGGAACGCCCTAGAGAAAAAAGCTATGGAATCTAGGAAAAATAAAGTTGAATTAGCCTTCCAACTTACCAAAGACACATACAACAAGAAGTCCCTCTCCTGTAATACGAAGATAAGGCATTATCATATGATAATTAAACCAGAAGCCTTATATGCAGCTGAAACATTATCTCTCACAACCCAGGGCTCACTGGAAAGGCTGGAGATCAAAGAAAGAAAACTATTTCGAAAAATATTAGGCCCCAAATTCCGTAACCACCAATTACTCCACATCAGTAATGAAACTCTTTACCAAAAAACTGAAACATTATCAGACATAATAAGAAAAAGTAGAATTGATTTTTATGGGCACATCCTTCAAATGGACAAAAATAGATTAACCAAAAAAATATTTGACTACTTTCGCAATAGAAGAGCCAAACCACTTTGGTTTAGAGAAACGGAGAAGGACATAACAGAACTACAAATCACTGACACTGTGCTCATGGACAGAACAGCCAAAACAATAACCAAGGACAAGAAGCAACGGTTCCAAGGGAAAGTCAAATCCAAGCCAACAATCCAAATCTCTGATGAAGAAAGAAAAGCAAGATCACAACGAATGAAGCAATACTGGGCTACGAGGAAGACACAGGACATTAAAAAGTGATTGATTTAGTGTATCCCAAAGTTGGGTGAAATAAATAAAGAGAGAGAATAAATAAGATAACTTATAAATGCAGTTTTCAAATAAATCTGTCTTTCTGTGTTGATCGATGCCAGTGATCTTAGTTAATTATATTTTATTAAAGAAAAAATAATTGCTTTAAGTAAAATGAAAGTCAACCAACTGTGATGTTTAAAAATGCTTAACTCTTCAAATTCAGAACTGGGCAGCTTCAAAGAGCCGTTATACTATCTGTTGACTTTATTAGCAATAATAATGACTACAATAAAAACAAAATAAAAAAGTCATATAATATCATAACAAAAAAAGAAAACAAAAATTCCACTAAGTATTTATATGAAAAAGTCAGTCACACTGGAAAAGCATTTGTCAGTCACCACTTTTTGAGTTTGAATGTACAAAGGCAAGAGTACTATTTTTTTTTTAAGGCGAAAAGCACATTGAGGTTATTATCGCCTCCCTAAATGTAAGTGTGAGTGTAAAGTTGTAAATATAAGTGTGTGTTAGACTCGGGTACAGCGAGGGACATCTAAATACTGTCAATAGGTGCAGCTAGTCTGCACCATCTGTGGGGAATACAGGCTTAAAAAACTGTGATCCAGAAACAGGTCTGTGTTCAGGTAGGGCCTAATTGTATTAATCTACTTTCAGTACAGCCAATAATTTTATTATTTTTATTTAGATAAGGATTTGTTCTTTTACAATTTGGGTTTTGTTTAGATTACATTTTCATTTATTCTATTGAATGAGTAAAACGTTTAGATTCCGAGTTCATTTTAAATAACCTAAGCTGGTTTTTTTAAAAAAATAGGACAAAACAAATTTAAAAAACCATATACATAAGTAAACATATTGAAATAATTAGTTTATAATAACTTCTTGAAATGATTATTTTAGTGATATTTTTAAAACAGCACACATGTCTTGAGAAATTTAATATTGATATTTAAACAGATTGGATGGCATTATCAGTCTGCAATGTAAAAATGACTGCAGACCGAAGGGAGAGCGCTTTTCAGTCGTTAACTTACCTCATTTTTAATTTTTCTTCTGCTCAACGTATCTGTTAGTTTATCAGATTATAAAGCGCAACTTTACTCTTATACATATCATTGACAATATCGTTGTGGATTTAAAACGTAGCCACTGAGCAGGGTTTTTAGTTTTGTTTATTTTTAGTCATTTCTAAAGAGGTAACAATAAAAAAAATTCAATAACCATGTGACATGAGGATTGAAAGGTTTGATTTTTCATCGTACATGTACACACTGCAGGAACAACTTACATAAATGGCTTTGAATATTTGATTTCATAAATCATTGCAGTCACATTGGAAATTATTTAATAATTGATTTCTCCAAATTCACCAGATGTTATAATCATTGGTCATAAAAATAATTGCCAACATTTGTTACCGCATCACAAACACTAAGCACAATTACACATTTAAAATATTCATCATGAAATTCGGCTTGGCCAAGCTACACACGCGACTCGTACGTCGTTACATTCCGGACTGCGGAGTCTCCATCATTAGTAGCGCTCCAGTCATTGTTATCAGTTACGGTGCGTCTGTTGGTTTTTGTTACTTATTCAAATCACTTATTAGCGCCATGTCATATATTAAATTTGATTTAAATGAAAGTTTTTCATTGAGGATGTTGTGGGCGTCTGATTTTTTGCTCTTGTAAATCTCAAACTCTTCAATCGCATCCATATAACTACTTTTATAACATAAATGTAATATTTCCATGTTGGTATGGATGTCTTAGAATTTATGGTTCTTGTCCGAAAGCCAAGTTTGTCGATAATGCACTTCTGGGTATGTGCTCTTTAAATCTTTTCTTAAAAGAGCGAGATGTCTGACCGATATAGAAGCTTAGGCAATCGCTACATTTCATTTTGTATATGCCAGTTTTTTCAAAGTTATCTCCACTTATATTTGCAACTGCAAAGTTATGCAACTGGCTTCTTTAATAATGTTGACAACTTAGTAATAGTTTAGTTGCATTTTAAAGGTCAATTTATTGTGAATATTAAAAAAATTCTAAAACTATCGGTTTATGATGAAGCACAGAAAGGGACAGTAAGTGTAAATTAATGGGAACAAAATCAAATGACCTGTAATGATCTAGAGTGGATTAAAACTGTTGTTTTTGTTCTTTAATATTAATTATGTTTAATTTCCACATAAAGCTCCAAATTTAAAAAGTAATTTGATTTAAAATAAATTTATTTCTTGTTCTTAGGATTCAGTTTAATTCCGAAGAGCAATGGACAAAAGCTCTCAAATATTTGCTCACAAATCTCAAGTGGGGGCTCGCTTGGGTTTCCTCTCAGTTCACAAAAGATCAGCTGGAACTCCGGTAGCGCTTGATTCAGGTAATCAATTATATTAAGTTCTTAATACATACAGTGTTGGGTTTGTGCAAGTGTGATACGTAATGTACACTGTGTTGCATTACACAATGCATTAAGTACCTTGTTATGTAGTAAATTTGTACAGAAACAGTATGACATTGAAATTCCAAGATTTGCTTTAGTTAAGTTTACGTATTTAAATTCATACAATTAACTATAATTTGTATTACTGCTAGGTCATGCATATTTTATATGAGTATGTTTTGCTGCAAATTCTAACATTAATTTGATAGACTGCTCATAAATAAAATTGAGTTTGGAAATGGAGCTCAGAATGTGTCGGCGAAGAAGGATTAAAGGAAAGTGCTATTGTTGCAAAATAAATTCAATTTTGCTTCCTTTTATATTCTTCTTCTTTCTGCTAGGATTATTGTCACTGTGTTCAGTATAATGATCTGCCTTCCCTAGCATTGTCAATTCTACTTTCGTTGACGCATTTCGGAGAACCTCCATCTACAAAAACTATATCTAAAAAAAGAGTATAGATATAGTTTTTGAAGATGGAGGTTCTCCGAAACGCGTCAACGAAAGTAGAATTGACGAAGCTAGGGAAGGCAGATCATTATACTGAACATAGTGTCAATTTTGCTTATTTAATATCCATAATTTATGCCAGTTTTACTGATGAGGCAATGGATTGGCAAGTATTAATTGGCAAGTTCAGGATTGTTGCAGACGATGTGGCAGAAAACACCAAACTGTTAAGAAAACTGCTTTTCTATAAATGACAAACAAACTGCTTTTTCAAACGGAACGAAGCAGTTGGATTTGGACTGGTTTATGATTTGTTAAACAAGGAACGGCTTTCCGCAGTACCACACTTAACTGCAAGCACTAAAACTATTTTCCTGCTAACTGCTTTTATGCTTTTTCCCTTTATTTCAAAGTTGCTTGTTGCTTGTAGTGAAGTTAGAACTGTTTGGTCAGTGTCAACGTTTATCTGTATTTTGTTGCGAGTTGTAGTAACAACCTCTCACATTTTGTAAATACGGAGCCTAATTTCAGAGTTTATTTTATGTATTTTTAAAATACATAACCAAACCAAAAACCTTTAAACATATTTTTTATATTTATTATCATTCATCAATATTTTTTAATCAACTAAAATATTCTAAATCGTTTACATTTTGGTAAATGTGCAAAGGACTATTTAATTTTTAAGTAAAAAAAAGAATGCTTCTATTAGAAATTTATCGCATTTTGTACATAAAATGGCATACATAATTATTATGTTTTGAGAATGTAATTTAATTATTACTACACTTGTAAGGATTATTTTTAACCTTTCTAAATGCTTTACACCCAAAAACAATTAAGGACATGGTGGCAGTGTGAATGAAAAAGTAGTCTTAGAAAAACTGAACGTATGTGCTTTATGTTTTAGCTGCTAATACAACTTTGAGCTTCAGTTTTCTAAACCTGTTTTTTTCCAACTATTTTAAAAAGCAGCTTTTTTCCTCAACAAACAGTTTGTTGACGTTTTGTAAAAATAGCAAACGCCCAGCTCTATTGCAGACTGACCAGTGTTTAACCAACTCGGAAACGTTGGCATATATTTTTTGTTTAACGTCCGACTATTGTGCACACTTGGCCTAATGCAGACTATGGGATGATTTATAACGTATGAAAATGCCAAGCCCTTGCCAGGAATTGAACGCGGGTCCTCGGGGTGAAAGCCTAGTATGCTATCCACTAGGCCACCGAGGCGGCTGTATACTCATAATTAAAAACCTATGCTATGTGTTTTTAGTTGAAATACTTTCAAATTAATGTAGTAAACAGTTAAAAAAATTCAAATAAAAATATTAAAAATTGTACAATTCTATTAGTCCAATTTTTAACTGGAGAAATGTATTGTGATATAAGAAAAAAAATAAATGCCCGCAAATCTGATATAAAGGAAACAATTTTCCATGAAATCATTTTTTTGCACATGAGTACTGAAAACCATAAGGTTTACTGCAAAAATTAATAAAGTGGTGTGTTTATAGAAATTGAGAAAGGGTGAAAAATCGGTTCATGACTATTAGTTGTTAAGATTGTATTTATGAAAAAATTATTTTTATCAGAATTATAGTTTATTTAATTACCTTTAATTTGGTTGTTTTTATTTCTTTAAATCAGTAATTAATGAATAGAGGTAGCTTAGTTTAGCTAAAAAATAAAAAAATAAAAAAAAAATAAAAAAAATATGTAGGTAAAAAATCCCACATGGAAGGGCTATGTATAAATCTTAATTTTAAGACTGTATGAAAGGAGTTTAAGAGTTGTACTGGAATTAAAAAAAACTATACTAGGTGTACATATTAAAACTTACTGAAAACAGTTTTTTCATCATGTAATTTAAAAATTGTATTAACTTGAAGATCGTTGTTACAATTATTTTTGTAATTTCACCTTTATCTGTGTGCTCTCTAAAGCTTCCAATGTGTGTTCTGTAATCACAAATCTTCAATTCCATTTAAGACTCATTTTTTTTAAAACAACAAACACAGCTAACAGAAGAAATCACAAACAAATAAAAACTAAAAATACTCACATCCTGTATTGTGCATTGTAATGTTTCATTGTTAGAGGATAGAGAAGAATTTATCAGAGAGAAAAAGAATAAATGGCGAATTGTAGCTGATGCAGTGGTCGCTCAGCTGTGCGGTGTTACGTCTTATGCTTAGAAGCTGGTCAGTCCATGCGGAGACTGAACGAACCAATATCAATCTAGAAGTCTACTATATGTATAAAAAACAGGTTTATACACTTATAAAATCACCGCATTAACTAGCTACCTGTCTATATAAAATCAACCCAAAAAGCCTATCTGAATAAAAAAAAAAAATGGTAAAGTACTGGTTTTTTCCTTTATAATTATTTCGTGTAACTATTTCACGGGTCATCCAGAAAAGTTCATGTTCACTGCATTATTTTTCTAAATAATTTAAGTACATTATGAATAATTGGAATATCATACAGAAATATCATTTGTGTGCATTATAAGTAACTAGTTACATGTTGCTCAACAAGCTTTCTGCGCATTATTGAAAAAAGTGAGATAGGTCAATCTAGGTTAGGTTAAAAAAACTATTATTGTTACCACAGTAGCAAGACTGGGTTAAAATCTGTTATTTTTACCACAAACAGGCAAAAAAACTGACTTTTAAACATTCTTTATTTATAAATATCAAATTTATTTTATAAACCAAATTTTCGAGTTTTATTGAATTTGACAAATGTTAACACTAGACATATAAAAGTTTAATCAAATGTTATATAATTAGGAGTACAATAATCTTATATAACTGTTATATATTGTAGAATTGCAGATTAAAAAATAATCAAAATGCATGCGTTGAATCACAGCATTTTTTATTTCAGAAGCTGTTGGTTGTCGCATCCTCTTCCTGTGCATGTCACATTATATTGGTAGGCGTTTGGAAACCGGTTTTGTTTCAGCAACTAGGCTATAATGATCCTGACATTGCTGTTCACTCTTATGTAGTCTGTATTTAATTTTCTTTAAATTTAATTGTTGGCTGTTTGCAATATTTGTTCATCCACCTTCTGATTCATGTTTGTCTTCTAACACTTCGATTCTCGTTCTGTTGGCCTTCGCCGCTGATTTGATTTATCATATTTAGTTGTTGGTTCTTGTTTCCACTTGGTTGATCCAAACTTCCATGTGTGTTTAACAACTTGAATAACACACCTAATTAGTTTCAATTTCATTAAATCTATGGTTGTCCCTGTTTATTTCCTTTCAGCCTGGTTTTATATTATTCTTCAGTATGCTTCTATTTCCTTCATACTTAAATTGGTTTCATTATTGTAACATAGCCACCTGACCACATATTCAAATGATTAGGATTATGACCTATTCTTCCCATCAGTGGTCTATCAACTCGCCTCATAAAGGCTACCGCGGTTTCGAAACTAGTTTCATCTTCAGGCCATACAGAATGTTAAATCCCTCTGTCGAGGTCGTCACAAAGTCAAAGAAAACATTAAAACATACATCACAAACACTAAGCACAATTACACCATGAATAAGCAAAATATTCAACATGAAATTCGACTTGGCCAAACTTCACATGCGACTTGTTCGTACATTCCAGATGTCGTTACAGTTCGGAATGTAATGTATGACGTACGAGTAGTGTGTATAGCTTGGCCAAGCCGAATTTCATGGTGAATATTTTAAACGTGTAATTGTGCTCAGTGTTTGTGATATGTGTTTCTAGTGGATAGCGTACTAGGCTTTCACCCAGAGAACCCGGGTTCGATTCCCGGCGAGGGCTTGGCATTTTCATACGCTATAAATCATCACATCGTCTGCATTAGCCCAAGTGTGCACAATAGTCGGACGTTAAACACCAAAAAAAAAAAGTTTTGAAAGCTTCAGGTATAAAAGGCCAAAACAAGGTATAAATCAGTTGTTAATGCATTGCAGCACAAAGTGAAAAAAAATGCTTTTTCATATTATTCACCGATTTATTTTTAGTTATATTACAGTTTATTGAAACTTATTTTTTTATTAAAAATAAACTGAAAGTTTGGCGGTACATGTAGAAAGCCTTCCCTGCATTTTGGTTGGAAAACTGCTTATTTACAGTTTTACCTTATTTCAATGTAGATAACAGTTTTTTTTAAACTTTAAACGTGTAAACAAATTTATTAATTTATTGTAGATGTAAAATATAACATAGACTTTAAACTTAATTAGAGAGAATAAACTATTTATTGCTATTTTCAGAAAACAACATTGTGTTCAATCCGAAGCTGTTAATTATTGATACAAGTCTTTGGAGAACGTAATGAAGAGGCAAGTGTATATTTTACCTCAAAAAAGAAGATAACGTAATGCACTTTCTTTAATAAAATATATAACTTATACAAAAATAATATAGATAAAATAGGGAAATTTAAAAGAATTTGAAAAGCTAATTGCTATTTTTATAGGAAATGTGTTTTAAGAAATGTATATATTAATTGTATGTATTATAGTCCCAGGTGTTAGGCTGTCAGGCCGAACATAACTTCCCAAAGTAGAGGGTGAGGGATCACTCGTTCCCAAAAAATATCTTATTAAGGATTTGGATTAGAGTATGGGTATGGTTTATTAACGAATAAGGAAACAGAGGACAAGCTGTTTATACCATAGCAGTTAACTTAGGACCAATAATCATTTGAAAAAAAACCAAAACTGTTGCAGCTTCATGAATCCATGGTATAAAGCAGTTCCATGTCCAAAATTTGATAGACATGAAGGAAGTACGAAAGAGAACAGCAATAAGTATACCGAAATGAAATTGAAGATTTTTTTTCATATATTTGAAAATGTAAACAATTGTCTCAATTTAATTTAAAAAAAAAAAAATCTTCAATGGTTTTTTTAATAGTCTCCATTTTAGTTAATTTCGGAATAAAAATATATGATTTACAGTGAAAAAAATGTGAACTGTTTATCACATAATAACCATTTTATGTAACTCATTGCCATATTCCAGTTACCCACCAAATAACTTTCAAATAAATGGACTTGGAAAAGAAAAATCTTGGTAGAAACACAATTAAAATCTGACTTTCCCTTCTTTAAGTATCACCATGTTGCTACAAAAATGTACGAGGTGTGTTCAGAAAGTAACGAGAATTTTAATTTTTTAAACAAAATATTTATTTATTCGTCTACATTGATGTTGTCGCCTTCAAATAGTCCCCATTGGAGATTATGCACTTGTGCTAGCGCTTCTTCCAATCTTCAAAACATTTCTCAAACTCGATCTTTGAGATAGCCTTTAGTTCTTTCAGCGATGCGCTTTTAATGTCATCTATTAAAAACGACGGCCCTTTAAGGTTCTCTTTATTTTTGGAAATAGGAAAAAGTCACACGGAGCTATGTCTGGCGAATATGGAGGCTGGGGCATCGTTACAGTACTGTTTTTGGCCAAAAATTCACGAACAAGCAATAAAGTGTGAGCTGGTGCATTATCGTGGTGCAAAAGCCATGAATTGTTTTTCCACAGATCTGTGCGTTTTTTTCGGATTGCTTCACGCAAACGGCATTGAACTTGTAGGTAGTACTCCTTATTGACTGTTTCACCTGGTGGCAAGAATTCATGATGCACTATGCCATTAATATCGAAGAACACAGTGAGCATAACCTTTATGTTCGACTGCACTTGTCGAGTCTTTAAAAATTCTCATTACTTTCTGAACACACCTCGTATTCTATTCAGTTCCATTTGATTCTAATGTAAATTCTCAAAAATTACATGGTTTACAAAATCACTGTATATTTTTTTTAATTTACTCCCAAATTAAGACAAAATGGGAGGTATAACTAATAAATAAAACTTGCATAGTCCATAGTGTAATTATATTATACATTTGTTGTAAATGCTTGTATAAATTATTATTGTGTGTATATATACTTTTGTACAGAAAATATTGCTAGTAACAGAAAACTAGAACAGCATGTGATATTATTAAAAAAATAGAAGTTAACCAATAAATGTTCCTATTCTCTGGAAAATGTTTTGTCTCGTTACTTTCTGAACACACCTCTTATACTTCCTGCTTCCTCTCATGTTTTCACATTATTCGCCCAAAGTCAAATAAATAATTATTTTAATTATTGCAGATTCTTAAAAATGATAAAAACCTATTATATTATATGGATGCCATTTACGGTAATACAAGCGATGTGAAAATAATCTTCACCCTCCCCTTTTCATTTCCACTCTCGTAGTGATAGGATAGTCTAGTAAGAATCGAGTACTCGATTCTTTGATTTGAATGGGGTACTCGATCATTGTACACTACACGATTCTCCAAAATGAGTTATTTTCCCCAGATGCATTATGATTCCGATTAATGCAATCAAATTTATTCAATATTCCTTCCCTCTCTTTCTACTCAATCTTAATGTTTATTATTTCAAACATAGCATTTGTTTTATTTGAATTTCAAAACAAAAATCGATTTTTTATAAGTACCTTTATAGATTGTACCTTTACCGCGAATCTTTTATAATTATCAATAATAAATAATTATTCAATAATAATTGAAATAAATATTTAACATTTTCTTTTGTGAAATGTATTGTATATCTTTCCAACTAATGGTATCATACCTATTATATACATATCATTTTATTAATACAGTATTATTACAAGCGGAATGAAAACAGTATATCGGGAAAAATTTAATAACTGTGTGTAGAATCAAAATAAAGATTTGAAAAATTTGAGTTATATTCAGGACATCACGGATAACAATCACTGCAAAAGAGATTTTATCTCAAAAACTCTTGATCTGGTTTTAGTCAAAACAAAAGACTATGAAAATTTTGTTTTGTGACATTATTCTCAAACAAATTGTATATAATTTTTTTTTTAATAATTAAATGTGTAATTGTTCAGGAAAAACCAATAAAGGCAATGGTGTAACTAAATTTATCACATTATTGTTCCTTTACTTTAACAATGAATCAAAAATGAGAAGTTTATAATGAGAAAAATCCAATAGTAGTGCAAAAGAGGCAATCGGACACTTAACAGTAGAAGGTTCTAGGAAAACAGTTGTTGACGAATGTAGTGAGTGACCAAGTGGGGGAATTGACAAGCCGCTGGAGGAGAGAGAGCGCGACTGTTAGAAAGAGAACGAAGATTGCGGGTTGCATCTTTTCATTTTCAGGAGTAGGCCAATTTTTTTAAAACACCCCCACGGCTAAACTATTTCATCTAGAACAGATATATTTTTGGAAAATAACCTTCAAACCTATCTTCACCTCGCTATGAAGTTTAAATTTTGATTAAATAAAAAATATTTTTTACATTTTTTTAAAAAAAACAGTTTTTTTAAAAATGTCCGATATGGTAAAATGATGGTAATTAAGGTATTGGTCATGTTTAGTAGCATATAAATCCAAAATTTGGTTTAAATTGCTTATTCCGTTTACACGTGGGTGTGGATTGACTAAAACACAAAAAAGACCATTTAAAACCCCCCTAAATCGCTAAAAAAAATTTTTTTTAATTTATGTGTGAAAATAACGTGTCTCCAAACATGTGTGAGTTATTTTAAGCCAAAATATCCATATTGTTTTTTTGATCGCACAACCTTAATTACTCTGGTGCATAAGTGAATATTTTGAATTTTCAAAATCTGTTGAAATTAGAAGTTTAATTTCATGGTGGTTAGGGTTCATTTTTATATGCAATTTAAAAGTTAAAAAAAAATAAAAGTAAAAAAAAAGTTATATATATATATATATATATATATATATATATATATATATATATATATATATAGATAGATAGATAGATTTTAATGCAGTTTATGATGTGAAATCAGATTTTTAAAAATATGCAAATTTATTGATTTGGAATGACAATAATTTTGTAACTGTTGAATGGTTTTGTACAGGAACGAACTTGTCCAAGCTATTTCCAAAGTAAATTTTTGTATCAAGGTTGAATCAAATTGAAGCAAAATTGTGAACAATAAGAGTGCTAACATATATACACATATGTAACAAAGTAATTTACAGTTTTACATATACAAGGCCTGTCTTAAAAGTATCCAACCATGATTTTCCTACATAGAGTAATGATGCTAGGGCGGTACCACTTTGCATAATGGAAGGAGGCAGCTTAATGTGCACGATTGAATTTGTTCGTGTTTTGAGTACATCGATTATTGCCTCATTGACCACCAAGTGTTATAAGTGTTCATCAGATTTTTGGTTTTTCTGATGATGAATAAACGAGTTGAGCAATGATACTGCATCAAATTTTGTCAAAAGCTTGGTGTTTTTCAAGGCGAAATAATCTGTAAGATGGGTGGAGAGTGAACACCTTCTGAGAGAGAATTGAAAAGTGATATTAGATCGTCAAGACCATACGACAGATTAGCAAAAAGGGGTGGGATCAGTACAGATTCTGCACATGCAATTTTGTGTGATGATTTGAATGTGCAGAGTTTCTGCAAAATGTGTGCCCAAGCTGCTGTCAGCAGAACATAAATAACCATCTTGGCATTACACAGAACCTGTTGGACACTACCAACACTGATCCTGAGTTCCTGTACACCTTGATTACTGTTGAAAACAGCGTATAAAACAAAATCAACATAAGAAAAATCTATGTTCTTTGATATCAGTGGGAAGTTACTTTGTAATACAAAATCTTCATGTACAAAGATACATACATATATATATATATATATATATATATATATATATATATATATATATATATATTTTTTTTTTGTGTAAATATCCAACTATTGTGATATATATATATATATATATATATATATATATATATATATATATATAGTTGACAAAGTTGGGCAACTTTCAATGATGCATTTCAATTACTCATGCAAAATCGGACGGACACTTTGTTAATTCCTGAGATTTCAGCAAGAGCTCTGACATTCAGACGGTGATTTTTGTGGATCAGTTTAACAAATTTTCTGGATGTTGTGTTTTTTAATGTTGAGAGTCATCCATCAACATCGGGTGTGGATCATCTTCGGTTGTTTCACATCTCCATAAACCTTTTAAACCACTCAAAATCTTGTGTGCATGATAAACATTCATTTCCGTTACTTCCTTTAACATGGCATAAGCTTTTGTAGCAATTTTTCCCAGTTTCACAAGAAACTTGTGGCTAACTTGTTGTTCCATCTAATAACAAAAAGCATCCAACAAAATGCTAGCACATGAACTTGAATGGGCAATTTCTGTAGTGCGACTAAGATATAAAAACTGTTCTCATCAAGCTCAGGATGGGGGATGCATCAACAGGGACAGACATGTTCGAATATGACACGACACATTCAGTTTGCTGGTAGCAGCACCATTCTGGTTATTTAATTGCCACACCTTGTAGTGCTGGGGAAAGACATAGTGATTTTTATAAAGTCCCAGCAGTTGGAATGGTAAGATCATGTGGAGTATATGAGCATACCAAAGAATTTCTTACATGGAAAACTTAAAAGAAGGAGACATGGAAGCCCAAAGAAAATATGGATACAAAATGTAGAAGATGACATGAGGAAAGAAAGATCATGCACTAGAAGATGGTAGGAAAGAATACAGTGTAGTGGGGATTGGAGATGAATTGTAAGGATTCAGCCTAAATGCCCATGCAGAGCTGTAGCACAAAATAAAATAATTGATAAAAGTCATGGAGATAAAGAAAATGCTGAAGAAATGTTTACACACAATAAGAGCAGAAGATGCAGACACATCCTATAGCTGACAATTTGTATGAATCTGCTAGGTGGTTTGTTTTGAGTGTGACACTGCTCAGAACTTAGACAGGTCTTTGGGAAAGGGATTTGTTTCTGGAATGTCCTAGCTTTTTAGCTTTTTGTTCTACATTTCGATACAAGAGATGTCCATTAACTAGTGTCCAATAAGAAATCAACATTTGGTTGCTTGAGTAAACTCATTGCATTGTCTCAGTAGGGATATCGTAAGGCAGTTTCCTTATTACCATCCGCACTTGCTGTTCCAAATTCAATATCTTTGATGGTCCATTTGATTGGTCTTTGATGGTAATTTTAGGTCCTGCTTTTTTGATGGTCCTGCTTTGGGCGGCCACTAAATTATTAGTAAAACTAAACTGTGTATTGTACTGTAATAATAATAGGCACACAGTAATTTTTAGTGTACACAGTAATAATAGTGATTTTTAGTGGTTTTTTTAAATTGAAGTGAATACTTTTTATGGCCAGTATGGCAAATTTTGTGGTGCAGTGAATTAAAATTGAGACTAACATAACGAAAAATTAACAAATCAGCAACAGCAACCTCATTTAAAATGCTAGATACTGGTGTAAACAGGGTAATTAACAAATATTCATTTTGAAGGCAAGTATTAAATTTTTTAAATTAAATTTTCAAGACAGTTCTCAAACTACATAGAAACTAAAATTACCACTGTACTATATATATGTTTGCTCGTGAGACATCTGCTTAAGGATCTAATAAAAAATTGTATTGAGGAAATATCTTGAAATATAATTATTAATATTGTTTTGCGTATAACAGGTAGAGAGAAGCCTGGGTGGGGGAGAGAATCTACAAGGCCACCCTGGTGGCCAAAAGAACTTCCTTGGGCTAATGTTCGTATGGATGCTCGACCTGAAGAGGAAAAACAAAAGGTAATTTATATTTTATATAAGTTTTCATTGTTAAAACTCTGTCTAACCATTTCACTTAAAATATAATTGGTTCAATTGGGAATTTTTTTTTGCGACAATATCATCACTGACAATTGGAAAAAAAGACTTGATAAGCATTTGGAAACTTGAAATAAGCTAAGAATTCCTTCTTACAACATGAAATTTTCAGTTTGATTTAGGAAATGGACATTTTAAATAAACAAAATTTTTGTGTATGTATATGTCATTGTCCCAATAGCTGTGTGACTGCAGAAAATCAGGCACATTGCTAAGTGCTCTCCCCATTCGTCCAGTATTAAGCTGACTCTCGAATGTCTGTGCGACTAGAGTTTTAGACCTGGGCACTTAGCAAATAGTTTACAACTGGAGCAAATCAGTCACATAACTATGCGTCTAAAGTAAGTCAAGATGCCTGGAGTAGGGTTTCAGAGCCTGCAACATGTTTGAAATGTATGAACAAAAATATTCAGTGACATTTCTGTTATTTAAATTTTTTATAAGCTTAACATGATAATTATGTTGCATAAGAATTAAAATATTTTAAACATAGTTTTTTATTTACATATTTTTTATATTTTAAAAATTTCTGTATTTTATATTAAACTTAATTTTACATTTGACTCTAGAAATATCACCAGTAAAAGTTCTAATAAATTATTTTGTATATTATCAGTAGTAAAACAATGGATACAATTGTGTGTACAAAAAGTCATTTGTGCTCATAAAACATATCTTGAATGACATTTTTTTCAGAAGAACCTAGATATGCCAAAGTTATTACCATTTAATTTTTATATATTTCATAAAAGTACATATATCACTTTTATGTATGAAATCCATATTCGTAGTTCTGATCATGCTGATGCACTTTTCCACAAGATGTTTCCTGATAGTGAAATCTCTAAAAGATTTTGCTTGTGCTAAGACAAAAACAGCTACTGTATACTAGTTCGGAAATATCATTTTAAACTCTTGTTATAGTTTTTAGTATGTTGTATTTTTGGCATAGTTTAAACAGGGAAGTGAATGTTAAAAAATAATATTTTTATAGGCCTGGTTGTATGTTTTAAAACAATATAACGTGTATTGGACTATTTGTTACATATTTGATTGACTGTAGCTCATTTTGTCAATAAAGGATTATTATGCTTCAAATAAATTGTATCGCTGAAAGTCTCTGTATTTGTAAAAATTCAAAACTGCAAGTCTGCCGATTTTTATTCACATTGTATGGATTTGCAGTAATAAAATTTCTTCTGATTTGAAAAAACCCATACCTGACACGGTTTTGTATAGAATGTAGATTTTTTAAAAATTTGTGCAGTTGAGTGGTTAAAAAGGCAATCGTGCCAATTAGGGTGATGGTGGAATTTTTAAAATTCATTTTTAACTAATCTGCATATACTCCTAATCAAGAATATCACTTTTTTGGCGTACATACCTATAACACTATAGTATGAAGAACTTCCCAGCATGTATTTGCGAGTCAATTTTTCTCATTTTTTGTCACTAATAATGTAGAAATAAAATAGCAACTCTGAAGCTGAAAATAGATATATGCAGCTGTCAATGGCAGTTTGTCAGAATTGTATGGCTCATGCCCATGTGAATTTAATTTTAAATTAAAAATATTTATTGTTGAATTTTAATACTTTTTATAATGTTTGCTAAATATTCCTTAGTAATTTCACTAAGAATTACTTTTATCTGTTTTTTTCTCTTTCAGTTAAGTTTATACCTATATAAAGATTGGTCAAATCTCAAATCTAAATCGTTTAGAAAAAAAGAGAATCATTTTTGTTTTAGCTTTGGGTTTTATTAATATTTACTTTAAATGTTATTTGGGTTGGGGGAAACTATGTATTTTATTTGTATTTATTTCTTCTTCCAGTTAAGTAAATTAAGTAAAATCATGGAATAAACACTGTAAAGTAATAAAACGTAGTAACACAATAAGTCACAACACAAAAACTTCTAGGTAATCAAGGTTATTTTTACCTATAGCACCATTACAGCAATAACTATGAAAACTTGCAACCAAATCAAAGTGATTTATGCCTAAGGCTCATTTTAATTTAAGTAATAAAATACATGTATTTTGTAAATATACAAAACCTTAAACTTGAAGTTCAAGGTCTTGCATTATTTGACCAAATTCATACACAAGCTACAGTGAAATGTAAAAATTTAAATTTAACATTTTAGTAAGAAAATTGTCACATTTCTATATACCACTTTAATTTTTACCTGGTTAATATATTTTATTGAACTAAATTAAACTGATAGATATTTTTAATATTTCCCCCTTGTTTGTAGTGAGTTGAGAGTCATATGACACAGAATATGAATAAATCTAAGACTATATTCAGCAAACAAAGCTTAGATTATCGAATATTTTTTTGCAGTGGAGGTTAAAACTTTTTCCGTTTTTTTTGTATTTTTTTCATTTTTTTGTTCACACACAATATGAAATGATTTTTTAAAATATATTTTAGATTATCTTTAGCCACATTGATTAAAGTAAAATGGCTTTAGAAAATCTTATATATATTTTAAATTAAGCAATATAAATAATTTATTTATTTTATTGTTTGTGTTGTCCATATTGTAAGTGTGAACAGTTTGTATATGTGAGATGCAGTGCCGTAATTTGCAGATCTCGTGGACACATGCTCTGAGGCAGATAGTGATAAACTGCTACAAATACCACGGGAGAGAAGATCTGTTACCAGCATTCAGTGAAGACGAAGAGAAGCCTCCAGGAGCGGCTACGGTGGGCGTTCTCAAGTTTCACAAAGCGGCTAATCCGCCCACTCCCTCGCCCCTCACCTCGGCCACACAGGTTCCTTGTAATCCATGTCGTCATGTTGTGTGCCTAGATCCGTCCTTTAGATGTTTTGGAGCTCATCCATTCATCAGCTCTATTCATAAGCAGAGTTCAAATTTACATTGGTTTATTTTCAATAAAACAGGTTTTTGAAAATCAAAATTTTGCTTTTCTCAAAAGTACTACTCAAAAATTGGAAAAAATCCTGTGAGTAGTATGTACTAATATTATGTTTTTCAGAATTTAAAATTTAGAGAATAATGAGTTCATGGTTGAAAATTATTTTAAAACAAAATATTTTTACAAAATTAATAGCATTCGTGTAATAAGTCAAATACCATAGTCACAAATAACATAATAAATACGTTTACACCTCACAGATACATAAAATAAGCCCTTTGGGGAATGAATATGTAGACCAGCCATCTTATACACAAACCATTTATAGTCAGCTTTAAAACATTTTAAAGTCCATTCTAATAATTGATACCTGGGCATAATAACATAAGAGGTAATTAGGAAGTGACAAATTAGCCAGAACAGCTCTCCACATACATCCAAAACAAATTGATCTTTTGGCATAGTAACATAAGATGTAATGAGGACGTGACAAACTGGCAACAGCTCTCCATCTACATCCAAAATCATTACATATATTTATTCTAACTATATACTACAAACTTTCATCTCTCACTCCAGAATTGGTCATATTATCAGCAAATATTTGTAATGTTTTAACATGACAGACTTAGTTCTGAGCACCAGATGTAGACAGAAGAATAAAAACCTTAAGAACATAACCTTTAAATGTACTGATGGTGATGGCTTCACTACTGAATTATCTGCTGAACTATCTGCAAACATGCTGATATCTGCACAAGAAACGTTGTATATTTTGCAGTGCGACTGGACACAAGTAAATAAAACAGAGAAGTAGTAGCAGTTATGTCTGTGTAACATTAATACACACTGCCTTATTCATTTCATTGATTTCATGAAATTACTTAATTCTTTTGTTAATGGAATTAGGATGTTTAAAGCAAAATGAAGCGAAATTGTTTTTATAGGTTTTAAAATTAGTTCATAGATGCAACGTCTGGGAGTGAGAAGAATGCCTTGTAGATATTCTTTAAAAAAATCCTTTAATAGGCATTGAAGTTTTCTCATGAAAAACAACCTTTTATGAGTTGGTATATGTAGATTTTTGCAACCTTGAAACTTTTCAAAAAATTTGAAAATATTGTTTCTTTCATAGCACATAACTCGTCTAATGTTGATGTGTAAGAAAGTATAAAAATTCAATTTTTGTTTATCTTTTTTATTAGACGGGTTATGAGATATTTAATTAATAGGAAAGTATGTGCAAGTATGAAATGAGTAAATGTACGAAAATTGATTTTTTTTATCAAACATATAGCTATTACGTTTACTGTACATAAAATTATGCTTTATATGTTAGAATAGGTACTAGTAGTGGCTA
>CM040188.1:59811874-59836906 GCA_022606455.1 Callitettix versicolor | reverse complement strand
ACATTAGCATTATGAATTTTGCTGTGAGGACTTCATGAGCCATTAAGTGCTCATATGAGAATGAAAAATTCTACAACTTTTGGTGTGGCACTACAAAGAAGAAAGTGCACTTCAATTTAAAAAGAATAAAATATTTTTGCAACTAAAGCAAGTTATTAGTTGCTCCTAAAAGTCAAAACAATTTTGTACATAGATCAACACATTTTGTTCAACTGAAGTGTAAGAATTACTAGACAACAAACATACCAACAACCTAATCATTTTTTAAATCTTCTTTGGCTAAACTATCACCAATATCAGAAAGGACCTACAAGAATAAAACAGTCCTTGATATCATGCATATTTTAGAAAAAATAAATTATTTCCATATTATTAGAAGAATCATTTTGTAAACCATTTATAATATGTTTTATTACTATAAGAAAACAATCAAAAACCAATATTTAAAGCATTTAATGAAGAGGCATTTATATGTGTATTTTTTGCTCAATTATATGTGAATTTTATTAATTACTTACTTTCACATATGTTTTCCAATTCTATAATTCTGCATTGAAGTTTAGTGACATATACTTCAAGTTGAGAAAACAAACTATCTTCTGCCATTATATTTTTGCTCATCCTAAAAATAAACATATTTATTACAAAAATGTACAAAAGGAAAATAATTAGTGTGGAGTCCTAAGTATGTTCTTTCTCTCTTGTAACAAGACTTGGTGGCCAATGTGGTTAAGACTCCAATCAGATTGCAGCATCTCTGAGCTATACACCTCAAGGTCATGCATTGGGGGCTTCCATTTACTGCCATAATATTTGCTTCTGTCAATGCCAATCCCTCATTAGTCTAACTGACATTAAGTATTCACACACATAATAGTTTAATTAAAAGTTTTGTTCAATATTAAATTTTATTCTTTAACCCTTAGCTGACCACACACATGAAAATAATTTTTTTCAAATACATTTCTAATAAAATCTCTTAGTTATACCTTAAATTAATAGAAAATATAATAATTAAAAATTTTTAAAAAAAGGGGGGGTTTTACAGCCCTGGTACTTTTGAGTACCGTTGGTCTGTCATAAGGCTTTAATGATGTATATAGATTTTACCATTGGTTTAACCTACTAATCTTACTACTTTTTCAAAACAATGTATATAAGACCTTAGTTTTTAGATAATAATAAGTGACTTTAGACAAACTCCAAATTTTATTTTTACAATTACTAGGATATTTATTATCCAGTACTTTTGAATTATTAGAACATTACAAAAGTTTCCTCTCATTTCTGTTATTTTCTCAATTTTTTTTGTATTGGTAAGGAAAATAATATATTTTTTTACATAAAATTCTTGTAGACTTATGATTACAATAATACTATGCCATACTTCTCATTACATTATCTACTAATTATAAATTAAACTAATATAAAAGGTAAACATAATTAATATTTGACACACAAATAACTGAATTTTATGAAAAAAAAACATTATTTCAATTTAATGGGTTTAGAATTAAATACACACAACAAAATATGACACCTTACATTTCATGGTAATCTCGAAAACAGTTCTTTTTTTCATTACAACATAAAAATACACCGCAATGGCTACACTGACTATGTGGATGAGACTGAATTTTGTTCACACTGCACAATTCACAACGACCTCTTTTATCTGTAAAAACTGGCCAATGAACATATTATTACTGAAATAAAAAAGTTAAAACTGGTATCCCATTATCATGTTAATTCCAATGAAAGCATATAACTCTTTGAGTGTCAAACACAGAATTTTATTATTTTGAGTAACATACAAATTACTTTGATAAACAATATTTTCAAGTGTTTCACTAACCATTTCAACAAAAACATCAGTTGCTGTTTTACAACTGGCAAACATATTATTATCTGCTCCTACTGGTACATTATAATCAACAATTTCCGTGGTTTTGTCAACTTTTTTCCACCTCCTGTTTATTTCAGGGGACTTATTCTGTTTTTTATCGATAAAACTAGATGTTGAGGGTTGCACATTATTTTCAACTGATATTGTGGATATGACATTTTCATTTTCATTAAGCCTACTAATTTTATTTGAATCTTCACCAGTAATTTGGTCAAGTATATTAGTGTCAATATTACTCTGTAAATATTGTCTAACTGTAGCGACTTCTGAATCAGAAACTAAATCAAAAGAGTTTGTAGGCTTATGAGTGTTATCATTATTAATTATTCTACTATTTTCAGTATCTTCATTCTCTTTCTCCGTATCAGTGAAAATATCATTATCTAATGACAATTCTGTATCTAGAACTTGAAGTAGTTGGTCATCAGTCAAATAACTATCCATATTTTATTCATGAACTATCTAGGCCTAATCTTTATAACATAAAAAATAAAACTAATATGTATAAACCTAAGCAAATTAATTAAATTAACAACATAAACATTATTTTAACTACTTATTTTTTTATAATTACAAATTAGATAGCTGTTATTATTATGTTTATTTATTTTAAATCATTAGTGTAATTTCTGTTTTCATTAATAAATTAAAATGCTATTTAATTTAAAAAATGCAGAATGTATAACTATGTTTATCATATTTAAACATAATTCTATAAGCTAGATTAGTGTTACCAAAATATAGGATATACCACAAGTTGAATAGCTAATATCTTAACATATACAAAAGGTGTTGCCAATTTATATAGTTGCTTTTTTGTCTAAATAATATATAATATGTTATAAGCTATAATATAATGATTACATAACATAATGTATTGGTATAAAATGGTATGTAAAATACAAACATTAGTTAAACAAAATGGAACTTAAAAGAAGAATGTGATTAATCATGTAAATTATTAACATGATAGGCATATAACAAATAACAAAAGTTAAATTTGTAATTGTTTTAAATGTAACACCATTTTTTAAGATACTAATATTTGTGTGTGTATGTGTGTGTGTGTCTGTGTGTGTAATTAATAAAACCATTTATTAAAAAAAAAAACTTTCTGGAAAACCACAACTAAGTACTAGATATATAGTACTTTGTGTATGTGTAAAAATGTGATGAGTAAATAACAAAAAAATCACTACACTATATGTTTTTGAATCCACACTGAAACTTTTAAACAGTTTTACAAAAAACCAACTATCCTACTTTTAGAATAGAAATGAGGTTTCCATGGTCACGCTCTTGTAGAGAAATACCAAAAATCTACATTACCATTTTCAGAAGTAGCCTATTTAATTAAAAGTAACTATGTAATAGGCTGTTTATATTTAGTAGCTGTAATAGGCTATTTATATTAAAAGTACAGTAAGACTGATAAAACGTTATGAAAAAACTGCTGCCTAATAATCCCAATATTATTAGTTTTTAGAACCAAAAAAAATATTTTTTCTTCAATTTATTAAAGCTTACAATATTAATTAATTATTCAAAAACTTATTAATGTATGTAAAATTGTTGCTATGCCTTAAGCTATTTTTCTAAAAAATAAAGTTGACCTATATTCAAATTATAATTTTAAAATTAAAATATAAAATTTATAATAGGTTTACCAAAATACTGCAATTATTAATACTCAATAATTGAAAATACTTTAAGCATAAATTCTTGATATTATATTTTAATTCTGGTAATTACCACAAATTATATAGAACTATACATATTATTGGTAATTACATTCCAGGATTTTGAAACAACAATAAAATGAAAAACATTGTTGGCTTTATATTAACTCTAGTTTTAAACATTTTAAAACACAGATGACTATAGTGAAGAGTACAGTATTAATATACATACATACAAAATATATACATTCACACATTAATATATAATAATGTTCGGAAACGAAATTAATTAATGCAAATAGGGTGACAATCTAGCAAAATATTTCGATTTTTAATATTTTCATTAGTTTATAAGAAAATTATGATTATTATATACTTTTTTAATGCTTACAACTACATAATGTTACGTACAAGTTAATGTTGATCATAGATAAACTATTACATAAAGTATCATTACCTTCAAATTATTTATTATGGCCGGCATTGTCGTACATAGAGGTCGTAGATGCAGTTACTGCAGTAAGGTTTACCTTTTTGTTAACGCCGATTCCTGATCTTTCAATACTATCGTTGTGTTATAGACGTTGTATTATTATCTAACTTTGATTCGTTCTTTAAAAAAAAATTAAAAATAATATAATTACACGATTACCTTAATTGTTTTATCTGAGCAATTTACACATAAATGTACAATTTTTAAGAATTATATACAATTTTTGTGAGAGTAATATGTTTATTCAATAATTTAAATAACCTAACATTAAATGTAGACTTAACCAAACATTAATATTGTAACAGCTAAAGGCTTATGACACTTGTTAAAGTGTAAAGATTTCTGATTGAAGGTCAAAAGGTCTGAAATGCTATAACTGCCTGTATAGTGTGTTAGCCTTATGAGATGATTTGATTAAAAATAAGCAGATTTGACTAAAAAGTGTGTTGGATGCATCAGCAGGAAGAGACATAACTAAGGGTGGGCTGATGGAATGTTCACCAGTTTTTTGGAGGCGTTAAACTGGCAATTTTCTTCTATTACTATTAGTGGAGATTAAAATAATAAATAAAAGTAACAAGGTGCAAGTACAGTAACACAAAATTTATGCTTTCAAAAAGTATTACATACTAGAGGTGGGCGTTTCTGCTATTTTTACAAAACATCAACAAACTGTTGAGGAAAAAGCTGCATTTTAAAACAGTTGGAAAAAACAGGTTTAGTAAACTGAAACTCAAAGTTGTATTAGCAGCTAAAACATAAAGCACATACATTCAGTTTTCTAAGACTACTTTTTCATTCCCACTGCCACCATGTCCTTAACTGTTTTAAAGGACATGAAGCATTTAGAAAGGATAAAATAATCCTTATAAGTGTAGTAATAATTAAATTATATTCTCAAAACGTAATAGTTATATAAGCCATTTTATATTTACAAAATGCAATGAATTTCTAATAGAAGCATTCTTTTTTTACTTAAAAATTAAATAGTCCTTTGCATATTACCAAAATGCAAATGTTTCAGAATATTTTTAGTTGATTAAAAATATTCATGAGTGATAATAAATATAAAAAATATGTTTAAATAAAACTAGGCTCTGTATTTACAAAATGTGAGAGGTTGTTACTACAACTCGCAACAAAATAGAGTTAAACATTGACATTGACCAAACAGTTCTTACTTCACTACAAGCAACTTTGAAATAAAGGGGAAAAGCAGGTAGAAGAAAAGCAGTTAGCAGGAAAACAGTTTTAGCGCTTGCAGCAACGTTCGAATAGAATGTGGATGTGGTAGTGGGGAAAGTCCGGTCCTTGTTTAACAAATCATAAACCAGTCCAAATCCAACTTCTTGTTTCTGTTTGAAAAAGCAGTTTGTTTGTTGTTTATAGGAAAGCAGTTTTTTTAACAGTTTGGTGTTTTCTGCCCCACTTCTATTACATACTGGCATTTGACTAAAGTAAGTAAAATGGAGAGGTCAATCAATTATGTGAATGTATTATTAGTCACTTGAGACAAATTCAGATGGCTGATGAGGACAGTGCCTGTGATAATGGTTCAAGTATAGTCGGAATATACAAGGGCATTCAATCTTGAATAAACAGTCTGGTATATTTTATACCATATGCAGCACATTTACTAAACTTTGTTGTGCAAATACGGCTAGCTTGTCTGTGAAGATGGAGTCCTACTATATAATTTCTGTGCTTACTCCACCAATAAATGGGAGGTTCTAGTAAAACATAACTATCTTTTAAACTGTTTTTGGCATAAGTAATTAAACCATATAGCTCTTACAAAGAGAGGACATTGACACAACAGCAAAACATTTTAGCCAATTGATCTCTGAATTTGAATCAGAAAGGTCAAACTGTTCAATTGATGCTGTGAAAGAAGCCAAAGAAGTAGTCACAAAGCTTAACTTAGATCCTCATTTTAAGGAAGTACAGGAGAGGAAAAAGAAGTGCATGTTTGATGAGAAGATGAAGTCCATGAATTTTCAGAGGAGAAAAAGTTCAGGTTTGTAAATAGTTGATTAGGTTCTAAATGAACTGAGGCAAAAGGTTTCAATCCATTCAAAACATGAATAGCTTATTTGGTTTCCTAAATGATACTGGGTATGAAACAATGAATAGAGAGGAATTGAATAATCAGGTAATTGAGTTAACAGGCTTAATTAATAAAGAAGACTTAGAAAAGGACATAGTGGCAACAGAAGTGGTGAGTTTGAAGTATTGTGCATTGGATTTAGATTTTAATATGAAAATGGCTACTTCATTCATCTTCTGACGTTAATATATAAGAATGGATTGAAAAATGTCTACCCCAACATAACTACAGAATTTCTTTTAAAATACCAGTGTCATTTGCTTCAAACGAAAGGAGTTTTAGTAAATGAAAAATAATAAAATTATATCAGAATCTTGACAGGACAACGACTAACCAACCTAGGCATCATTTTCATAAAACACCAAATAGCTTCTAAATTATCTTTTGAGGAAATCGTAAAAGCCCATTTGCTCATTAGCTCATTTGCAGCTAAAAAAACCCATAAATTTAAATTTTATTTTATAGTTCATGTTTTTAGTTTTATCATAGCGTTTTCACAATTTGGTCAAACGTTTTAGAGATAGTGTAATCTGTATATACGTAACCTGCATAATTAAAATAACTAATAAATAAATTGTTTACCTTTGAAATTGAGCATTTGTTTACTACCTGTTATAATGAAATAGTTTAAATATAAAAAGTGTAATAAATGTTTGGTGACAATATCAGAAATGTTGTTTGGGAGGATTTTCTAGGATGAGTTTTGGGTTGGAAAGTGGCGCCAAAGTGAGTTCTTGCTCAGAGTAATTACTAGTTAACATCCCTGTTAATCATTGATTTTTCTGTGCAATTCATTTGTGTTTGCCTATCTATGGTAGAGGGAGAGGCGAGGCCAATCTCAAATAAATGGTGAATAAATGGTTCAGGAGATACTGACAGGGACAGGAGAATTCTTTCTAAGTTGCATAGATGACCAAAAATGTCGCTACTTTTTTCTTACTATATACTGGTGTGTGTGTAAGTCCACCTGAAAATTCTATTCATAATAATACATAATAATAATGTAAAAAAGTCTATGATACTCAAAGGGTTAAGAGAATAATGTTTGTTGTTTGATTGCCATAACAGTTGTAGTACAGCATTTATAAGGAAACATATAGTCGGACATTAAACACAAAAAACAAAAATATATAAGGGAACGTTAAGGACTGAATGGAGTTCATACATTCAGCTGTTCAGTAAGGTCATGCACTACACTTCGTTCTCTTATGGCTGCCCTACACGCTAAGATCTGTATGACACACATGTATGCATAAGCAAAATAAACCTCATCCCTACACACTCAAATATGTAGGATAAGATTACTTCATCTAGTTTGTTGGCACCAACATGAATTGTAACTACATTACAGGAAATGTTGGACAGAAATGCTTGCAATACAAGTAGGCAAACAAGTTAGAGTAATCTAAAATGTTTGTACAAACTTATATCAGGCGTTTTGTATGAAACAACATAACTAGAATATGAAATATGTTGGCTCCAATTTGTTTACACAAACAGTTTTTTTATGTTTAGGCATAAGTGTGAAACTTGCATGCACATACATATCACTGTGAATCAACAGGGGTTTGATTTCACTTGGTTTCGTGTGCACTTAGCTATTGTGTATTGTATCAGCTGCGAGCTTCGTTTTCTTTGTCCAACTGCTGCTGGAAATCTGCTTTTAATTTACATTTGTCTTGTTTTTTGTGATTTACATTTATTTTTAGTGTTATACTGTTGTTTCAAAAAATTTGTGATAAGCAAAATTACTCTAAAACATTTGTTCAGGAATTTATAGAAATTTATATAAAACACATCTAGTCTGTGGAAAGTCAAATTAAAACATTATAGTAATAAAAATTTAAGGAATGAGGCATACAGAATCTTAATTGAAAAACTAAAGGCAGTTGATGCTGATGCCAATAAAGATTTTGTTATAAGAAAAATTAACTCTTTAATATCAGTATTCAGAAAAGATTGTTTTTAAGATCCTCTTTTGCAGAAACCCTCAATTCATTCAGCAAATTAACTTACGAAAAATTGTCATGTTTTTTTCAACCACTCTTTACACCACTTGCTACTTTATTTTTCTGATTAAAATTATGTATTATTTCTACAAAAGCACTATCTTTTCGATGTGACATGATGAACTGTTGACACAACACTATTCTATATACTAGCTATGTTTAAGGCTGTGATTTGTATGAGCCAACATTCGGTGCTTTCAGTTTTGTGTGGACAAAAGTAACAGCACTAAACATTAGGATTTGTATGCACAAACAGAGGAATCGAACAAGTTGTTAAAAATTTGTTCAAATCTCTGGGGGCATTACATGTTGACAGATATATCGTTGCATTTCTACAACATGTAATGTTCCTATATGCTCATTTTTGTTGGCATAAAATTGTCTATTCAAACAAGTTTTAGCACAAGTCCTATAGTTTGGTATAGAGAGATATGGTCATACATACATGTTTGTCATACAAATCATCACGTCTATGGCCTGCTTTACCAGAAGCAGCGAAATCAGCATTTTCTGTTAAGAAAGTAAATAAAGTACAATATATAATTAAGTACACTACATAAACAGTACAGTACTGAGTGACTTCATTAACCCACCAATGGTTCTCTTTATTGTACAAATGCAATATGTCCACTGTATTTGGTTAGCATCTAACATTTTTTTCTTTATTTAATTTACATTATAATGCTGTATGTGTCCCCTGGGTGGTGCTAAATGATCAACAATGATGGCAAATGTTTCCCAAAGTCAAAACAAAAACCAAATGAAGCAGAAGAGAAGAAGGAGGAAGGAATCAACTGCCCTTATTAGGGCAGACAAAGTCTCAAACTTGACTGCTAATTCTATACAAACCTATAATCACAACACAAGCATTAATACGTACCACTGGAACACAGGTGGATTGACCCAGGCAAAAAGACAAGGCATAATGAAACAACTAAACAAGTATGACATCGATGTCTTCTTCATTACCGAAGCCAATATATCAGAGAAAAACCAAATCTACTATAAGTTTAGAGATTATAAAATCAGTTGTTTGCACAAAACTAGACAGATCGCAAGTGGCATTATGGTGGGAGTAAAGAACAGTCTCACCCATAATTTTAAGGTCATTAAAAAATGACAGACAGTGACAAGTCGGAGATAGCCCGAGTGGAAGTATGGAAGAATAACGTCGGATATTCTGTTTACGGAATCTACAGCCCACCTAACAACTCTGGCCTGAACATAGACGTGATAAAAGTAAAAAACAGAACAATCATAACAGGCGACTTTAATGGACATTCAACACGCTGGGGTTACCCAGACAGAAACACAGCAGGAAGAGAAATAGAAAACTTTATCGACTCCCATACCATCCAGCTTCTGTATCACCCAAACGATAAGAAAACATACATCCACTACTCAGGAATGTCAACAAACCCTGATCTAGCAATGGTTTCAAGCGACATCTACAACAACACAACTAAACATGTTGCAGAAGATGAAGGAAGTGGGCTTAGAGCAGTTTTACCAAGACAACAATGAGAACCCATAGTAGACACAAGAAAATCTAGCGTAACTTGTGGAACTTCAAGAAGGCCAACTGGAAGTATTTCCGGGATGCTGTGGAAGTGAAGGTGAATGGAATCAACTTGAAAGCCAGTGCTGGAGTGAAGCTGCAACACCTCTGTAACATCATATTCGAGGCAGCAAAGCAACACATACCCAGAGGGAGAGTTAAGAAATACAAACCTTTTTGGAACAAGGAATTGGAAGCATTGAGGAATGAGAGAGTTGTACTAAGAGACAGAGCAGACAAATATAATGTGCAAAAGCGATGTGCAAGAGTGACGAAGAGTAAATGCACTATATACCAGGGACATACAAGTGGCAAAAAGAAACAACTTCTCCAAGTTCATTGGACAGTTGAATTATAGAATAAACAGCAATAGAGTTCATAGATACATAAACACCCTAACGGACAAGTGGGAGGACAAACCAACTGCCCCAATAAAAAGTACATCCAAACCACTATATTGCGACTATGGAATCACCAAGAAATTCAACACCTTTTATAAAAAAGAAAATACGCTGTCTCAACAAAATAAGAAATACGACAGAGTGGTTAAAAAACAACTCAAAAACACTGCTAAACAAGGCCTTGATATCTTCTCGAAGGAGTACACTATTGCTGAATTGGACATAGCGATATCAAAACTCAAAGTAAATAAATCCCCTGGCCCTGATAAGATCCATTCAGAATTCATCAAAAACTTGGGTGAAGAAGCTAAGGAACTACTGATCAAGATATTTAATGAGGTGTGGTCTGGAAAATCTGAAATGCCAGCTATGTGGAAGAAAGCAATCATCATCCCCATTAAAAAACCAAAAACATCAAGTGATGGAATGCACAACTACAGGCCAATCTCCCTTACTTCAATAATTGCAAAAACAATGGAAAGAATGGTTGCTGCGAGGCTACAGTACTATTTGGAAAACAATAAATTAATCTGCAATAACCAAGCCGGATTCATGCCTCACTATACACCTATGAACCAAGTGCTGAAGTTCACACAGAGTGTGAAGGACTCGTTCAACAGAGGAGAGTCGGTTCTGGCCGTCTTTGTTGATTTCAAGGATGCTTTCGATACGGTATGGAGATCCCAACTTTTAAAAAAGATCAAAGACTTACATATAACTGTCAATATGTTCTATTGGCTGAAACACTTTCGAAGTCAAAGGTGGATATGCACCAAATGGAAAACGACAACATTCAAGTATGAACAAACACAGGTGGGCCTCCCGCAGGGCGCAGTTCTTAGTTCATTGTTATTTAACATATACATAAACGATCTCCCCAAAGTGTTATCCTCCAATCAACTCAACTGTGCAATGTATGCGGATGATGTACTGATATGGCTGGCAAGTAGCAACAAGGACAGGAAAGTCTTTGACTCACTTCATGATGGGATGAATGAAGCTATGGAGGCGCTGACCAGATGGAGTAGGAATAACAACATGAAAATTAATGTTCAGAAAACAAGTTACCAGCTCTTCTCACTGAAAACAAAAACACAAAACATACCTCTACAAGTAGAAAACACAGTAGTCCAACAGCACTGTAGTACTAAATACCTGGGAGTCATCCTCGACAAAAAGCTCAATCTAAAAGACCGCGCAAATTACATCGCATCAAAGATCTCCTCCAAAACCAATATACTAAAAAGACTAGCAGGAGTAAAATGGGGAGGAACGCTTGATGTACTATGCCAAACCTACAAGTCATACATAAAACCAAATTTCCTTTACGGTGGTGAGATGCTTGCTTTGGCAGGCAGTGATGCCCTGAAGAAACTTGAAACAAGCCAGAACAACTGCCTACGAATGATAACGGGTGCCGTGAAGACCACACCAATTGCAGCACTGCATGCCTATACCAACACCAAACCATTGCATAATGAATACAGGTGCAAAGCTATGATAACATATGAGAAGATTCTTCACAGGAAGTACAATAACCCATGGATCCTAAAACCACCAGCAGAACAAACATTAAAAACACAAACAAGTTTCAAACACCTGATGCTTAAATGGAGATCAAGTGGTGTGGTGATCGAGGAGCCTACACAGCTGAAGAGTCCTCTGGACTACGACAGGTACAACATAAGCACTCAACTTGTGGAAACTATAAATAAAGCCAAGGACAACCCAGTCACAGTTGCACAAATTACTTTGGAGACTATAAACAACCTATACTCATCAGACAACTGGTTGCGAATATATACTGACGGATCTAAAATCGGAGGTGAAACAGGGGCGGGAATATTCTTTGAGCATTTTTCTCACTGTTTTGCATTAAGCTCGGACGTCACCGTTTTTGAGGCAGAGTTATTTGCAATCGATGAGGCATTGAGGCAAATAATAACGAGGCCATGGTTGAATAATAACATAGTGATATTAGTTGACTCTAAATCAGCATTACAAGCAATTGCTGACAACACATCTGCAGGCTCTATGATAGAATCGATCCAGAAGAAATACAAAATAGTTAAACACATTACCAAGGAATTGGTTCTGCAGTGCATCCCGTCACATGTAGGCATACAAGGGAATGAGCGGGCAGACAGGCTGGCCAAACAAGGAACCCTTATAGTGCAGAATCCAAAAAGAATGCTCACACTGGAGACTCGGATTAGTGCACTGAAGCGAACATCTTATCTTGAATTTACAAAGTCAAGGAAGACATAAAGAACAAGCCTTATGAGAATGTATTAGACTTGTATGTGAAGGTTAAGGACCTCCAGAGGAGGACATCTGTTGCGGTCTTTCGGCTAACAACTGGACACGACTGTCTGAATGAACACCTGAAGAAAATTAAGATAATAAACTATGACAAATGCACATTGTGTGAATGCCCAGACACCATCATGAACAAGGACCATCTCCTGGTCTGCAGAAAATTAGATGAAGAGAAGCAGAGAAGAGGAGACCTCCCTGGCCTCTACTGGAAGTAAGATCAAAGATCAAAGATGGCGTGAGCCAGCGGAAGCCATTGGAAAACAACAACATTATAATGTTATAATAACATTACTGTACCATTATTAATCACAATTAACTATTTGATTTAATTGTTTTGTTAGATGCAATTATGATTCCAACATGGGAATCGATGGTACACACATACTATACAATAACCTTCACTGCATTTTATTTTATAATTGTTCTTCAAGTAGTATTATGGAAGTTTTAATTTTTGTAACAATATATACTTTTTGTACATCTGTAAACAAGATTTTTTTTGCTCCCCAAATTATCCACCCTGTTTTGATCATGGCACAGTCCCTCAAGTGATAGGTATGAGGGGTTTTATTGTACTTAGTCTGAGGGATTCTACTGTACTTCCCTTTATGTGTAATATAACACAGAAATTTATTTACTGGTTTATATTTTGTCTTAGTGAAATTACAAACAATTATCAACGAATTGTGTGTTTTTAATCTACACAATATTGTAATTTATATTAAACTTACCTTAAATTTTAGATTTTGAGATAAAAATACTCCCAGATCTCTCATCATCAGACAGTGAAAAATCACACAGATGTCCATAATCACCAAACTGTTAGAAAGTAAGTACACTCTTTAAGACTTGTGTAAGATGTTTTTGATGCAAAAAGTTAAAAATTCTAATATTTTTTATTTTTAAAAAGGTAATAATAAAATGAAACAAAACATTTACAAAACATTTATTTTAAAGCAACCTACGCTATTTAAATATAAACAACTACAATGTTTTATCGAAGTACATAGTCTTTGGGATAATCTACAATCTTGGGGAACTCTTCAATCTCTTTGTCTGAGTACATCTGAAGCCTTTTTGGCACATCACGCAGTTGTTTAATTTGATTGCTAATATTTCCCATAATTTCTTCTGGTACATCCGTATTTGGAAACAAATGTAGTCTCTGCATAGTGTAGCGACGCCGCAGGGTGCCTTTCATGCTATGATAAACTGCTTTTCGCATCACCTATCAAACATATATAAAACTTTAAGCAAGGTTTTATTAACCTTTTAGAAGGTTTGGGTAATTTATGGTTTGAATAACTACTTTTGAATACTCAAAGCTCTACCGTAATAAAATAAATATTAAGAAGTACTCTATAGCAAGCACGTTTGTGGAAACCTTTTTTTAAATTATAATATTATCATCACAAAACAAATAATGGTTACAAAAATGAATTTTTTAGTACCATAGTTAAAAGTTTTTTTATGGTTTTAAGTTAAAGTATAGAATAATATCAATATTATAATATTATCAATATTATCAATATTAATTTACTATAAGTGATGTCAAAATTTAATTTTTCAATATACTAGAATTTAATATTTGTATTTTAGGCTACAAAAATAATTATTATTTCTAGCATAACGATATGTTCAGAAGTTAGTGATATTAAAATAATAATAATAACTGTACGAATTTTCCACACAGGTTACGCCAATCATAACTTAATATTACTTAATAATATATCTCATTTAATTTACTGAAATATAAACATTAAAAACTATACATCCTGTTTACCATTGTAGGGTCTTTCTCATGAAGTTCCCAAGCTAATGTCCAAGACGCTCCTCCAGGATAACCAGTGTGGTGAAAGTATGCTCTTTTTCTCCATTCATCACCCGGTAAAGCAATGTATCGTGTATTTATAACTACTACATGATCACCAACATCCACTGAAATAAAAACATTTATGAACTATAGAAGAACAAGCTTCTTAAAATTCTTTTTTTTATTCACTTTCTACCTCAGGCTGTTTATATCAGATTGTTTACACATAGTATTTACATAATTTCTATTGATAAAAGCACACGATACCTATAGAAAAGCTATGTTAAGATATGTAATTTTCTTGTACAAAATCAGTATTTTCAATATTTTCCTTTTTCTACTTTTTTCTTTGAACAAAATAGTTTTTTTTTGTAACTGTTTTATTTTAAGTAATTATACTAATTAAGATAGGGAATCATCATAATGCAAAAAAAAATTTCAGTAGTAATAACTATTCTTAAATCTGTTAAAGTTATAGCAAACTATAACATTCGAGCTATAACATTCCCCTCAACAAAGTAAAAATCATTATACCATATCTAAATATAATTATTACATGTTTGGTAATCTTACAACAGTGGTCTGTCACATTTTTTTTAATCTACAATGAATCAAAAAAAACTATAATTAGATAATTGCAAAGAATAAATGACTTGATTGAGTCTAAAGTCCACTGTCCATTTCACCCCCATCCATTTGCTTCAGTCCTCAGCTATAAATCATCCCATCGTCTGCATTAGCCCAAGTGTGCACAATAGTCGGACGTTAAACAAAAAAAAAAAAAAAAAAAAAAAAAAAAAAAAAAAAAAAAAAAAAAATTCAGTCCTCAGACAGCACCTACTTCAGTCTACACAACACATACCATCAGCAGTAATCACTTTTAAAACATACAATTTCTTCCTGGATTGTTGGGATTTGTAGATATAGGGAGCATCCACAATAACTCTTAAAATATTATTTTAGACCCTCTGCAAGCGCTGGATGTTAGATTTGCTTGCAGTGACCCAAAGTTCAATGCCATAAGTCCAAATAGGTTTAAGAATGGAGCAAGAAACCAGCAGTTTGTTCTTAAGTAGAAGGACAGATTGCCTACCCAGGAGTCAGAGTAAGTTTCTAAAAAAACTGTCAAGCACATTTATTTTTGATTTCATAATTCCATGTAAGCCAACAATTAAAATAAAATCACAGATTGTTTATGCATGTGGACTTTGGAAGAATATTATCACCTGAAGCACAGATGTCCCTCCAAAGAGTGAAGGTAATGTGATGTAATTTGGTGAATTAGTCCTTATATACTATCTTACTAACCAGACACTAGTTATATTCAACTGTCCTTACAATCGTATACGTGCCTCATCTTGTTCTCTACTACATGAAAGGTAAGCAGTATATGAAAATATACAGTACTGCTTCGTGCAGTAAACATGTTGAAAAGAAATAGAATGACAACCTAGCATCACAATCCTTTATCTGAAAAGCCCTCTCAGTTATGTATGAAGCCAATACAAGAAACAATGAATAAAACAAAAAGTTTTTCCTCTTGTGCAACAGACATTTGTGCCAAACTCTATCAAATGCCTGCTGGACATCCAGAAATGCAGCTGAACAGAGTTCATTTTTCTCTAAGGTATGTCAGATCGTATGGTAAACTATGTGCCTGTTCAACTGTAGAATTATTTCTGTAAAATCTAAACTAATGTTTAAGGAGTTTCAAGCTTTTTCAAGTCTCACATTAAGTCTTGACAAGAACAGTTTTTCCCACAGCTAATACAACATGAATAAGGCCTGTCAGATGGAAATAAATTTTTGTTTTAAAATTACAAAGTGCATTTATAGTAGGAATGACTAATTTGTTGCTGACAATTTGTATGAAATAATATCTGTGATATTTTGTTATGGTCCAAAAAATGGTCTGATACTTGTTTCAGCTAAGAGAATGAAAATAAACCATATTCTGGAAATTTTGCATGTACAAATAGGACAAATTTTTCTCATAACAGCTATTTTCATTGTAAAACATGAAATAATCTAACCAGAAAAATACAGATTGTAGTCTTAGATTTTTAATCTACAGTAATTTCAACAATAGTTTTGAAGTATATTTTCGTAAAGTTCATATATGCTAACATGCTTTTTAAATATTATTTAAACTTTTCTTTAACCATTTTATAAATATGTATTTTTTTAAAATAAATTAGTAGGAAGTTAGTGTGAAATAATTGTACAGAAATTTTTGAAACTGTTTACAATATTGTTTCTAACTGTTCAGAACATTGCATGAACCCATGTCTGGAACTAAAGGTGCGCAGCATAAAGAACTCTCCAATTGTGGAAGCTAATAAAATTCAAAAAATTCATGATAGCAAATATGTATTTTTAGCTATAAACAGTGCATTGAAGGAGTGTAAATTAAGTAATTAGACTGATTATTTAAAATGTTTTTATTCAAACAGAATCAATATTGTCTCCCTCAAAATACCTTTCTTGAAAACCTACACAGTGCTGGAGATGGTTCTCCACTCTTCATAGCAGTGCTGGAACAAGGAAGCTGTATTAGCCTTCAGCTAGTATCAACCAAATAAGAAACCTTACTGAGCAAGCTGGTACCAAGCAAAGTAACAGCTTTTTGAAATGTTTTTGAGTGTTCATAAATGACGTCCCTTGAGATGATTTTTCAGTTTTGGGAAGAGGAAGAAGTCACAAGGACTCAAGTCAGGCAAATAAGGAGGCTGAGAAGCTAGCGGTATAATTTTTTCAGTCCAAAAACTCGACTGAAATTGCTGTTACAATGCGATGGTGCATAGTCATGATGCAACACCTAGTCATTCTTGATGTTTGGTCTCTCGCACATGACTCTTTTTTGAAGTCTTCCGAGAAACTCTCTATAAAAGTATTACTGACTGTTTGGCCTTGAGACACAAACTCTTTATGCAAAATTCTCTAGCATCAGCATAGATTTGATCTTCAACATGCTCATTACTGTTTTTTTTTTTTTTTTTTTTTTTTGCCCTTATAGAGCTTGAAGTGTGCTATTCAATGCTATGGCGCTTGGTTTCTGAGTTCTATTGAAACAACCAAGACTCATCACCAGTAATGACACGTTCCAGAAAGTGGGAACCATTTTCAAACGATTCTTAAAGTCAAGGTGCATTTCCTTCCTGATATTCATTTGGTCCTACTAAAGATTTTTTTCTGGACCATTTTTGCACAGATTTTTCTCATTTCCAATTTACTGGTCAAAATCTAATGAACTGTGCAGTGAGTCAAATTCAACTCTTCCCCAATCATTCTGTCAACCAACAACCTGAACACAAAAAATCCTGGATTCTGTTGACATGTTCTTAAAGAAAAAGGCCTTTCACTGTACGGTTCATCTTCAATTGAATTTCTGTCTTCTAAAAATGCCATAAACCACTGAAAAACCTGTCCTTTACAAAACACTGTCTTCATAGGTCTGCTGAATGTTTGCTAAATTCAGCATTGCTGCACTATGCCCAAATCTGAAGCAAAACTTTATAGCAAAATATTGCTTGATATTGATGTCACTCATTTTTAGTTTTTTTTTATTTACTACAAAAAAAACTAATTCACAAAAACAATTGTTAGATACAACCTAATGACTCTAGCAACTACAAACTCATACTGAAGGCATATCACTTGTTCATCTGCCGCTAATCAAAGTCCAGCACCCCCAATGTTGCCAGATAGAACACTACATTGTCAGTTTCATTAGTTAATTTACACCCTCTTACAATATCATTTTCAAATTATTAGTTATGAAGACTACATCACTTAAAAATTAATGCATTGATGAAGCTGCTCCATAACTTTGCGAGTTATTTCCGGAACAACAGCAGCAACGGAAAAACTGCTTGTGTTATCACCTCCCTTACAGCTTCCAAAGTTTAATGTTGGTAAGCCAGATGCTTGAGGTAGTCCTAAAGAAAAAATTGCACAGGCCCTGAAATAAAAAAAAAATCGAGCGAACATCGCAGCCACTCAATTCCATCACATAAGGAAATAATATTCCCAGGAAACTTTCTCTAAAAATTCCAACAGAGATACCAGCCATTAAACCATATTACTAAAACCACAAATGCTATATCCATGTTCACTGAATAGCTCATCCAATTTTAGTCAGAGAAAGTTCTCTAATAGTGCACAGTATTAACCAGAGGTAACCACCGCAGTAACCCTGCTTTCTTCGAAAAAGAAGCCCCACATATCAAATTCAAAAACAGTACACCACAATGTAAGCTTAAAGTTGATGAAGCTCTCTAGGGTTATTACCAAACCAGTACCCAAAATTCTGCTTGTTTACCACATCCGTAAAGAGCACAATATCTATGGGAAGAACGTTCTGAAGGATTCTAGCCACAAAGTTGCATGTGTTTCAAAAATTTTTTCACTAACTTTTTGTGCAATCATTATTTTGTAGGGATGCATTTTTAGATCTTGGTACACAATTCTTCGAACACTTTGTTCAAATAACCTCAGAAACAGCATGTTTTCATACAAAGCATCATGGAGATTGCTAAACAGAATCTCTCACAACAGCCACATTTTCCAGTCATGGTGTGAACTGGAAAAAACATGAATAAACCTGTCTAATAAACTCACTCACCACTATGTCCTCCCAGAATCAGAGAGTTCTTCATGCTGCTTGCTGGTATTTATAATATTTGTAATGTACTTACTGGAAACATCAAATAAATGTTACAAATGTAAAGAACAAAATGTTTAGCTTAGTTATGATACAATACAAAAATGAAGTACACTATAAGAAATTATCCCAGCACTCATGTTAACATGTTCTGGTTTCATTTAAATAATGCAATTTATGATGACCTTGAAATTCTTAAAAAGAAGAGTTTCACAAAAAGAATTGTACATAACAATTCGGTACTCTTAATAACTAAAACACTTTACTGGTCTGAAGGAAAAAATGGTCGTTATAAATTTGCAACAAGTCTGTTTATCGATTATCAGGTATATTGTATTTAAAATAATGTAACTGTACATACCTAAAGGATGATATATAGGTTTTGTTAAACCTTGTAAGTATTTCTTGATCACTTGAGCAGAATCAAATGGGTTCTGCCATTCCGCATCAAATAAATGCCATATTCTTGTCATAGTATTCCATTGCTGAAATGTTAATTGTTAATTAAAGGAACTATCAAACATCACACAATGAATATACATTTTATATCATAATTATATTGTTGCAAACTAACAATTTAATACTTTTTCAGATACTTGAGTTAACAATAGTCGAATCATACTCTGAAACAATGTGTATTGTTCTAATATATATATATATATATATATATATATATATATATATATATATATATATATATATATATATATATATAAATAATGGCAAATGTCCAGTTAAAAAAATAACACTAATATTCCAGTATTAAATAAAAAAATTTAAGACTGATTAATATGTGTCAAATTATTAACAAATTTTCATTGAAAAGTGAGCACCTGGAAAGACACGTATAAAATTTTCCTTTAAGTTATAATTTTTTTATAATTTATAACTTTTTTTCATTATTTTCATAATAAAAGAAATTCCATAATTTTATAAAAATATTAAAATTTTATGAAATTTTATAAATTTTAATAAATTTAAAAAGTGTTTTATGAAGTCACAGATTAAGATCTTTCTTACTCTAGTACGCTTATTTATCCAGGTAAATGAGTTTAAAATTTTCCTTTAAAATATAATTTTTTCATAAGTTTGTTGTGGAGATACAAATCTAAACAAATCCTGGTATTTTGCTCATTACTACCAAATTTTTGTTTCACGTGTGCTCATTACACTTTTTTCTGCCGAAAAACCATAAAGGCTATTACAATTTTATTCATAAAATTGATACAGATGTTATATGTTCTATTTCTTATTATGTAAGCTCCATAATGGAAAGAGCTTTACAACAATTACTGACGCTGGTATGACGGCCTACTTGAAATCAATTACTGCATAAGGCAAGCAACGACCAGCCAGTAAAGGTGCTTTGTCTAGCATCTATGGCAAACAGATTAATGAATTTTTTTGTTTTGTTTTTTAAGGCGAAAAGCACGATAGGGTTATTATCACCTCCCTAAATGTAAGTAGGAGTGTACAGTGTTAAAGTTGTAAGTGTAAGTGTGTGTTACACCCGGGTACCGCAATGGACGTCTAAATCCTCTCAATATGTGCTGCTAGTCTGCACCCCCTGCGGGGAGATTAATAAAAATGCAGGCTAGCAAAATGTTATAAAATAATGAAAAGAAAGTAATATAAAATAAAATTAACTTTAAAATAAACTAACTATAAAATAAAAACCACATAGAAAAAAAATAACTATAAAATAATTTTTGTCATATCGGGCAGGCAGGCTAGCCGTTGTGGTGTGTGCTTTCACCAGTTGCTCCATAGCCCACAACCAGATATATGATATTCCTGGTTTCACCAGTTATTTGAGTTAATTATATATTTTTCAACTATCCCATTATTAGTGATAATTTAGTCTTTTCCCTTGTTGCCATAATACTTGATTCCTTCACTCTTTTATAATTAATATATTACAATTACTATTATAATTAATAAAATCTAAAAGGTTTGATGTATACAAATTCAAAATCTGAAGAAAAAGTTTTACAATAATACTCTACATAATTAATTAAAAACTGACTAATAGAACCTAAGATGTTTTGGTAAAAAGAAGTTGTGTTATAATTAATTTACCTGAACTCGTTTAAATGCACTCATTTTAAAATCTTCAGTTCAATCTTCACAAGCAGGCAGGAACGCCTGAAAATATCATAAATTTTTCACAATTAGGAACTGATACTTGTTAAAAGTTATTTATCATGTTGTAGGTGTGCAAATAATGTTACTAAAGCAATTTCTTTGAAGAAGCAGTAAAGGAAGTTACATAAACTATGGTGAACATAGCAATTTTTTGAAAATTTTTACATTGTCAAGTTTTTGTTGTTCATTATGAGCAACAAAAAAATGTAAGTACTTTTACACGTATGCCAGCATTGACTATTCAAGTTCTGTATCACAGTAACAATAGTTTTAAACTATTTTTGCACCAAACATAGCTGTATTTATGCTACAGAAATACATATACAATGTCTTTAAATATTTAAATATTTTTAGTTACATACTTCATTATTCAATTAAGAGATTGGATTTCTGGAGGACTGAAACCCGCGGAAGATTAATTTTCTTATGATAAGTTACGATTTTATGCTATCTTTAATGAAACTATTTTGTAATGTTGCTGCCATTTGAAACAGCACAGCATGGAGCAATGGAGCAAGCATGATTTCATATACTAACAGTGGCTGCTTTATACCCGCCATAACTGTAATTACAAAATTAGTAACTTTAATACAATAGTATTTGTATTATTAAGATATTTTTTTAAATTATTTTATTACTAATACTGTTTAAATTACTTATACACATTAAATAAAACATTTTTCTATGTCAAAAAAGTTAGTAACTTTTACGTAATTGTAACAGTTAGGTAATTTTTTTTCAATCTTTTAGAATTTTCCTCACTTTATATTTTGTATTATGACAAATGGGAATGAAATTGTGTTTTGCAGGAAAAATATGAAAATATTCACATGTTTGGCTAATGCTTATTTATCAAAATAGCATTTAGCTATTTCATTCTAGAAACAAAACTAGGTTTAATAAGGCTTAACACTTGTGGACCTGTATAAACAGTTTCGGTAAAATACGGAATGAATAATTGGTACTGATAATTTAATTCATTTAGTGGTAAATATGACTTTTCAGTATGTTTGGCTATTTTTGTATTTTTGCACTAAAACACTTTATTACTTGCCTATTAGTAAACCCTAATACAAAATAAAAGTGTGAAAAATAAGGTAGTTTTGAAAAAAATTACCTTCATAACCTAACAATTACTACTGCATGAAAGTAACAAAAGTGTTTTCTTATCACAAAAATAATTTATTTAATCAGTGTAATTATAATAAGAGTAACAAAACTTTTTTTATATTACCTTGAGAACCTAACACGGTTTCATGTGAAAGTAGTATTGTGAGAAAGTTGCTAACCTTATATGGTTATGACTGTTACGACAGATACATCATTAAAAAAATTTATTAATTGAGTATTATTAATAAGAAGAACAACAGAAACTTTTTTTTAAATTTCCTTCAGAACCGAACTACTAACATGGTTTTGTATGAAAGAAATTTGGTAAATAAGCATTGTATATTGTCCTCAATTTTTACATGAAGCATGTAAACGCTTCATTACATGCCCTAAAGCAATAATCCAAAATATAAAAGAGTGGAAAGCATGAGAAGTACAATAAAAATGAATAATAAAAGTGACCTGCATAACCTCAAAATTGCTACCAGGTCACTTTTGTTTTCAACTTTTATCATATTTTCCGCACTTTTATATTTTGGTTTATTGCTTTTGGGCATGCAGTAAATCATTTTAGCAAAAAAATTACAAAAAAAAATCAAAAACAGTGGATTGTACACTGCATATTTACCAACAAAATGTCAAAACTCATGTTTACAAAAGTAAAAATATTAAAAAATCATTTATTTTATTAAAGGTTTGACATGTCATAAATAGGCCTACCCATTTAGTATATAACTTAAAATGGATTTACTTAAAAAAACTGTGTAGGCCTACTTTAAAAACGAAAATTACAAATGGTGTCACTGATTCACTGTTGTTAACTAGCTCCTCTAGAACATGTTATAAAACGCAACTGTAGAAAATGTAAGTATCCAATGAATATGGAATAACCCATAGACAAATGAACAAAAAACTAAACCTAACCTACACATTCCCTTAGATCTGCATTACTGCACTGAGCATTCATACAAATGTCATAAAAGTGCAATTACCTTCTTTCTTATTATTTTTTATACTTAAACAAAATGTTGATTAAATAAAATTGCAAAATAGATTACAAACATTAACCAATTTTAATTCAAATCCCACATAACTTTTAAAACCTAAAATTAAACATACTTGCAGGAACTTAGAAAAAACAGAAAAAGTTCAAACAAAAAACATCTGTTTGGTAGCAAACATCCTACTCCTAAAAAAGTATTTGTACATCATAGATTCAAAATCATAGATACAAAATACGACCTTCAAAAGAAGTGTCTCATAGATTGCTTATGCATTCATTGCCGTATCTCTGAATATTGTATTCTGGTTATTTGGCGTAAGCAATATTTTATCTATGGCCAAACGCCAAGACTGATACCTTTTATAATTTTATTATTCCACAATTAAATCAACAAAATTGGTCTGATGGAACCCTTCAAATGGATAAAGGCCTAGTAGCACTTTTTAAATATCACTTTTTACCGGTTAAAGCGGCAAAAAAAAATTGCGTGCGAATTAGAGCAATGTCGTGGAGTGCTAGGAAATTAATTAATAATTTACTACGATGTCTTAATTTCTTTGAAGTATTAGTAATGGCTTAGGAAATCTTCCGTCTTCATTGACCTTGCGTAAACAAAAAGACACAAAGCCATAAACAGTATTTGTCATAGTATTCTTAACCCCAAATATTCTACCTCGTAGTAATTCCTGCAGCTCTTTTAGCATTTTTTTTCTCTTTTTATTCAAAAAGACTACTAGAGTCACTGTTACCTCTTTCTGTTATTTATTAATTGAATTGACTGGATTGAGAATTGAAAATGTCGATAGTGGATTTAAATAGAGAAATACTATAATGAATTGTCACCATAACACGAACAAATTGATTATTCTACTTCAATATTAATTATTATTGTATTATTCAAGGTAATAAAAAATCAGCTCTATGTATAATAAATATGTATAAACCAAACCCTATTCTTACTAAACACAAACGATTCACAGACAACTTCTGAATATTAACAAATTCACTTCGAATGGATCCCTGGGCATAGCAACATACGAGATAATGAAGAATCAGACATAATAGCAAATATCACTCTTAATCTATATCCAACCTGACAACACACATTTATTCTGACAATTAGCATTCAAAAGGCAAAACATACTTTCAGAATTAAATTGATCGACAGATGAAAGTATAACCCAATCGGCGGAAACGTGTTCAACTTGAAATGCCTGAATTTTTTGGTTATGTACAAGGACACAACAGGCAACCTAAAACTTTCATCTCGTACCCCAGAACCGGACACGTTGTTACCGGGGAGTACTTCCAACGTTTTTGAATGATGGACTTACCTCTTTGCACGCGTTTCGGATAAAACAGCGAAAGCCTAAAGCATATAATTGTTGAGTGTACCCATTGTGAGGAGTCAGTCAGAGAGAATCTGCTGAGATATCTTCAAAATACTAACACCACATTATATCTCATGTCATCCATACTTAGTTTCACAGAACGTACACAATTTACTCCCAATCAGTATATGAGAAATCAGCGCTGAGGCTGGATGCAAGGAATAAGAAACATTCAAGATAACAAGCGATCTATTGAGCTAAACAGACCAAGTAATATTAATTTTTTTAATTCAAAAAGTACTTTCCATAATATAAAATTAAGTAATTTAAGTTAATAATGATGAACCGTTATCTTGAAAAGATAAATTAAGGCAAACACAACCATTGAATGTCAATGGACTAGCAGTACAGCAACCATTATAAAAAGCATGCTCGATACCATAGCATCGAGCCATTTAGTAAACGGCCTGTACGGGAATTTCTCGCTAATGTATG
>CM040188.1:59726874-59796874 GCA_022606455.1 Callitettix versicolor | reverse complement strand
TAAATTTTAAAAATTTCAATTTTTTTTTACAAAAATTTGATTTTTTTATATTTTTCTTCTGAGTCACAGATTATCGTCCTTTTGCTCTAGGACGCTTAGTTTCCGAGAAAAATGAGTTTTAAATTTTTAAAAATTTCAAATTTTTTACAAAAATTTGTTTTTTTTTTTATATTTTTTTTCTGAGTCACAGATTATCGTTTGATTTTTTATATTTTTGCTCTAGGACGCTTAGTTAGAGAGAAAATGAGTTTTAAATTTTAAAAATTTCAAATTTTTTACAAAAATTTGATTTTTTATATTTTCTTTCTGAGTCACAGATTATCGTCCTTTTTGCTCTAGGACGCTTAGTTTCCGAGAAAAATGAGTTTTAAATTTTAAAAATTTAAAATTTTTTACAAAAATTTGATTTTTTTATATTTTCCTTCTGAGTCACAGATTATCGTCCTTTTTGCTCTAGGACGCTTAGTTTCCGAGAAAATGAGTTTTAAATTTTAAAAATTCAAATTTTTTACAAAAATTTGATTTTTTTATATTTTTCTTCTGAGTCACAAATTATCGTCCTTTTTGCTCTAGGACGCTTAGTTTCCGAGAAAAATGAGTTTTAACTTTCTAAAAATTTTAAATTTTTTTTACAAAAATTTGATTTTTTTTTTATTTTCTTTCTGAGTCACAGATTATCGTCCTTTTTGCTCTAGGACGCTTAGTTTCCGAGAAAAATGAGTTTTAAATTTTAAAAAATTTCAAATTTTTTACAAAAATTTGATTTTTTTATATTTTCCTTCTGAGTCACAGATTATCGTCCTTTTTGCTCTAGGACGCTTAGTTTCCGAGAAAAATGAGTATTAAATTTTAAAAAATTTTAAATTTTTTACAAAAATTCGATTTTTTAATTTTTTCTTCTGAGTCACAGATTATCGTCCTTATATTTTTCTTCTGAGTCACAGATTATCGTCCTTTTTGCTCTAGGACTCTTAGTTTCCGAGAAAAATTTGATTTTTTTAAATTTTAAAAAAAAATTTTTGCAAAAATTTGATGAGTTTTTTTATATTTTCAAAAATTTGATTTTTTTATATTTTCTTCTGAGTCACAGATTATCGTCCTTTTTTTGCTCTAGGACGCTTAGTTTCCGAGAAAAATTAGTTTTAAATTTTAAAAATTTAAAATTTTTAAAAAAATTTGATTTTTTTTATATTTTTCTTCTGAGTCACAGATTATCGTCCTTTTTGCTCTAGGACGCTTAGTTTCCGAGAAAAATGAGTTTTAAATTTTAAAAATTTCAAATTTTTTACAAAAATTTGATTTTTTTATATTTTCTTCTGAGTCACAGATTATCGTCCTTTTTGCTCTAGGACGCTTAGTTTCCGAGAAAAATGAGTTTTAAATTTTAAAAAATTTCAAATTTTTTACAAAAATTTGATTTTTTATATTTTCCTTCTGAGTCACAGATTATCGTCCTTTTTGCTCTAGGACGCTTAGTTTCCGAGAAAAATGAGTTTTAAATTTTAAAAATTTCAAATTTTTACAAAAATTTGATTTTTTATATTTTCTTTCTGAGTCACAGATTATCGTCCTTTTTGCTCTAGGACGCTTAGTTTCCGAGAAAAATGAGTTTTAAATTTTAAAAATTTCAAATTTTTACAAAAATTTGATTTTTTTATATTTTCTTTCTGAGTCACAGATTATCGTCCTTTTGCTCTAGGACGCTTAGTTTCCGAGAAAAATGAGTTTTAAATTTTAAAAATTTCAAATTTTTTAAAAAATTTGATTTTTTTATATTTTCCTTCTGAGTCACAGATTATCGTCCTTTTTGCTCTAGGACGCTTAGTTTCCGAGAAAAAGAGTTTGAAATTTTAAAAAATTTCAAATTTTTTACAAAATTTTTTTTTTTTTATATTTTAGTCACAGATTATAGTCCTTTTTGCTCTAGGACGCTTAGTTTAAGAGAAAAATGAGTTTTAAATTTAAAAAATTTCAAATTTTTTACAAAAATTTGATTTTTTTATATTTTCCTTCTGAGTCACAGATTATAGTCCTTTTTGCTCTAGGACGCTTAGTTTCCGAGAAAATGAGTTATAAGTTTTAAAAAATTTCAATTTTTCACAATAATTTAATTTTTTATTTATTTATTTCTGAGTTACAGAATATCGTCCTTTTTATTCTAGGACGCTTAGTTTCCGAGAAAAATGAGTTTTAAATTTTAAAAATTTCAAAATTTTTTTAAAAATTTGATTTTTTATATTTTTCTTTCTGAGTCACAGATTATCGTCCTTTTTGCTCTAGGACGCTTAGTTTCCGAGAAAAATGAGTTTTAAATTTTAAAAAATTTCAAATTTTTTACAAAATTTTAATTTTTAATAATTTCTGTCTGACTCAAAGATTATCGTCCTTTCTGCTCTAGGACGCTTAGTTTCCGAGAAAAATGAGTTTTAAATTTTAAAAATTTCAAATTTTTTAAAAAATTTGATTTTTTTATATTTTTCTTTTGAGTCACAGGTTATCGTCCTTTTGCTCTAGGACGCTTAGTTTCGAGAAAAATGAGTTTTAAATTTTAAAAATTTCAAATTTTTTTACAAAAATTTGATTTTTTTATATTTTTTCTTCTGAGTCACAGATTATCGTCCTTTTTGCTCTAGGACGCTTAGTTTCCGAGAAAAATGAGTTAGAAATTTTAAAAATTTCAAATTTTTTACAAAAATTTGATTTTTTTATATTTTAGTCACAGATTATCGTCCTTTTTGCTCTAGGACGCTTAGTTTACGAGAAAAATGAGTTTTAAATTTAAAAAATTTCAAATTTTTACAAAAATTTGATTTTTTTATATTTTCTTTCTGAGTCACAGATTATCGTCCTTTTTGCTCTAGGACGCTTAGTTTCCGAGAAAAATGAGTTTTAAATTTTAAAAAATTTCAAATTTTTTACAAAATTTGATTTTTTTATATTTTCTTTCTGAGTCACAGATTATCGTCCTTTTTGCTCTAGGACGCTTAGTTTCCGAGAAAAATGAGTTTTAAATTTTAAAAATTTCAAATTTTTTACAAAAATTTGATTTTTTTATATTTTCTTTCTGAGTCACAGATTATCGTCCTTTTGCTCTAGGACGCTTAGTTTCCGAGAAAAATGAGTTTTTAATTTTAAAAATTTCAAATTTTTTTACAAAAATTTTTTTTTTATATTTTCATTCTGAGTCACAGATTATCGTCCTTTTGCTCTAGGACGCTTAGTTTCCGAGAAAAATGAGTTTTAAATTTTAAAAATTTCAAATTTTTACAAAAATTTGATTTTTTTATATTTTTTTTCTGAGTCACAGATTATCGTCCTTTTTGCTCTAGGACGCTTAGTTTCCGAGAAAAATGAGTTTTAAATTTTAAAAAATTTCAATTTTTTTACAAAAATTTGATTTTTTTATATTTTCCTTCTGAGTCACAGATTATCGTCCTTTTTGCTCTAGGACGCTTAGTTTCCGAGAAAAATGAGTTTTAAATTTATATTTTTTTAAAAATTTTAAATTTTTTACAAAAATTTGATTTTTTTTTATATTTTTTTCTGAGTCACAGATTATCGTCTTTTTGCTCTAGGACGCTTAGTTTCCGAGAAAAATGAGTTTAAAATTTTAAAAAATTTCAATTTTTTTACAAAAATTTGATTTTTTTATATTTTCCTTCTGAGTCACAGATTATCGTCCTTTTGCTCTAGGACGCTTAGTTTCCGAGAAAAATGAGTTTTAAATTTTAAAAAATTTCAAATTTTTTTAAAAAAAAAAATTTTTTTTTTATATTTTTCTTCTGAGTCACAGATTATCGTCCTTTTTGCTCTAGGACGCTTAGTTTCCGAGAAAAATGAGTTTTAAATTTTAAAAATTTCAGATTTTTTACAAAAATTTGATTTTTTTATATTTTTTTTTCTTCTGAGTCACAGATTATCGTCCTTTTTGCTCTAGGACGCTTAGTTTTCGAGAAAAATGAGTTTTAAATTTTAAAAAATTTCAAATTTTTACAAAAATTTGATTTTTTTATATTTTCTTTCTGAGTCACAGATTATCGTCCTTTTTGCTCTAGGACGCTTAGTTTCCGAGAAAAATGAGTTTTAAATTTTAAAAATTTCAAATTTTTTACAAAAATTTGATTTTTTTATATTTTCCTTCTGAGTCACAGATTATCGTCCTTTTTGCTCTAGGACGCTTAGTTTCTAAGAGAAAAATGAGTTAAATTTTAAAAAATTTCAAATTTTTAAAAAAATTTTTTTTTTTATATTTTCTTTCTGAGTCACAGATTATCGTCCTTTTTGCTCTAGGACGCTTAGTTTCGAGAAAAATGAGTTTTAAATTTTAAAAATTTCAAATTTTTTACAAAATTTGATTTTTTTATATTTTCTTCTGAGTCACAGATTATCGTCCTTTTTGCTCTAGGACGCTTAGTTTCCGAGAAAAATGAGTTTTAAATTTTAAAAATTTTCAAATTTTTACAAAAAATTTGATTTTTTTATATTTTTTCCTTCTGAGTCACAGATTATCGTCCTTTTTGCTCTAGGACGCTTAGTTTCCGAGAAAATGAGTTTTAAATTTAAAAAATTTCAAAATTTTTACAAAAATTTGATTTTTTTATATTTTTCTTCTGAGTCACAGATTATCGTCCTTTTTGCTCTAGGACGCTTAGTTTCCGAGAAAAATGAGTTTTAAATTTTAAAAAAAATTTCAAATTTTTTTACAAAAATTTGATTTTTTTATATTTTCCTTCTGAGTCACAGATTATCGTCCTTTTTGCTCTAGGACGCTTAGTTTCCGAGAAAAATGAGTTTTAAATTTTAAAAATTTCAAATTTTTTTACAAAAATTTGATTTTTTTATATTTTTTTTCTGAGTCACAGATTATCGTCCTTTTTGCTCTAGGACGCTTAGTTTCCGAGAAAAATGAGTTTTAAATTTTAAAAATTTCAAATTTTTTTACAAAAATTTGATTTTTTATATTTTCCTTCTGAGTCACAGATTATCGTCCTTTTTGCTCTAGGACGCTTAGTTTACGAGAAAAATGAGTTTTAAATTTTAAAAATTTCAAATTTTTTACAAAAATTTGATTTTTTTATATTTTCCTTCTGAGTCACAGATTATCGTCCTTTTTGCTCTAGGACGCTTAGTTTTCGAGAAAAATGAGTTTTAAATTTTAAAAATTTCAAATTTTTTACAAAAATTTGATTTTTTTTTATATTTTTCTTCTGAGTCACAGATTATCGTCCTTTTTGCTCTAGGACGCTTAGTTTCCGAGAAAAATGAGTTTTAAATTTTAAAAATTTCAAATTTTTTACAAAAAATTTGATTTTTTTATATTTTCCTTCTGAGTCACAGATTATCGTCCTTTTGCTCTAGGACGCTTAGTTTCCGAAAAAAAATGAGTTTTAAACTTTTAAAAATTTCAAATTTTTTACAAAAATTTGATTTTTTTTATATTTTCCTTCTGAGTCACAGATTATCGTCCTTTTGCTCTAGGACGCTTAGTTTCCGAGAAAAATGAGTTTTAAATTTTAAAAAATTTCAAATTTTTTACAAAAATTTGATTTTTTTATATTTTCCTTCTGAGTCACAGATTATCGTCCTTTTTGCTCTAGGACGCTTAGTTTTCGAGAAAAATGAGTTTTAAATTTTAAAAAATTTCAAATTTTTTACAAAAATTTAGTTTTTTTTTATATTTTCCTTCTGAGTCACAGATTATCGTCCTTTTGCTCTAGGACGCTTAGTTTCGAGAAAATGAGTTTTAAATTTTTAAAAATTTCAAATTTTTTTAAAAATTTGATTTTTTTATATTTTTCTTCTGAGTCACAGATTATCGTCCTTTTTGCTCTAGGACGCTTAGTTTCCGAGAAAAATGAGTTTTAAATTTTAAAAATTTCAAATTTTTTACAAAAATTTGATTTTTTTATATTTTTCTTCTGAGTCACAGATTATCGTCCTTTTTGCTCTAGGACGCTTAGTTTCCGAGAAAAATGAGTTTTAAATTTTAAAAATTTCAAATTTTTTTACAAAAATTTGATTTTTTTATATTTTCCTTCTGAGTCACAGATTATCGTCCTTTTTGCTCTAGGACGCTTAGTTTCCGAGAAAAATGAGTTTTAAATTTTAAAAATTTCAAATTTTTTAAAAAATTTGATTTTTTTATTTTTCCTTCTGAGTCACAGATTATCGTCCTTTTTGCTCTAGGACGCTTAGTTTCCGAGAAAAATGAGTTTTAAATTTTAAAAAATTTCAAATTTTTACAAAAATTTGATTTTTTTTTATATTTTCTTTCTGAGTCACAGATTATCGTCCTTTTTGCTCTAGGACGCTTAGTTTCCGAAAAATGAGTTTTAAATTTTGAAAAATTTCAAATTTTTTAAAAAAATTTGATTTTTTTATATTTTTTTTCTGAGTCACAGATTATCGTCCTTTTTGCTCTAGGACGCTTAGTTTCTGAGAAAAATGAGTTTTAAAATTTAAAAATTTCAAAATTTATACAAAAATTTGATTTTTTTATTTTTTTTCTTAGTCACAGATTATCGTCCTTTTTGCTCTAGGACGCTTAGTTTCCGAGAAAAATGAGTTTTAAAATTTAAAAATTTCAAAATTTATACAAAAATTTGATTTTTTTTATATTTTCTTTCTGAGTCACAGATTATCGTCCTTTTTGCTCTAGGACGCTTAGTTTCCGAGAAAAATGAGTTTTAATTTTTTTAAAAATTTCAAATTTTTTACAAAAATTTGATTTTTTTATATTTTCCTTCTGAGTCACAGATTATCGTCCTTTTTGCTCTAGGACGCTTAGTTTCGAGAGAAAATGAGTTTTAAATTTTAAAAATTTCAAATTTTTACAAAAATTTGATTTTTTTATATTTTCTTTCTGAGTCACAGATTATCGTCCTTTTTGCTCTAGGACGCTTAGTTTCCGAGAAAAATGAGTTTTAAATTTTAAAAAATTAAAATTTTTTACAAAAATTTGATTTTTTTATATTTTCTTTCTGAGTCACAGATTATCGTCCTTTTTGCTCTAGGACGCTTAGTTTCCGAGAAAAATGAGTTTTAAATTTTTAAAAATTTCAAATTTTTTTACAAAAATTTGATTTTTTATATTTTCCTTCTGAGTCACAGATTATCGTCCTTTTTGCTCTAGGACGCTTAGTTTAAGAGAAAAATGAGTTTTAAATTTTAAAAATTTCAAATTTTTTTCAAAAATTTGATTTTTTTATATTTTTCTTCTGAGTCACAGATTATCGTCCTTTTTGCTCTAGGACGCTTAGTTTCCGAGAAAATGAGTTTTAAATTTTAAAAATTTTAAATTTTTTTACAAAAATTTTATTTTTTTTTTTATTTTTTCTTCTGAGACAGATTATCGTCCTTTTGCTCTAGGACGCTTAGTTTTCGAGAAAAATGAGTTTTAAATTTTAAAAAATTTCAAATTTTTTACAAAAATTTGATTTTTATATTTTCTTTCTGAGTCACAGATTATCGTCCTTTTTGCTCTAGGACGCTTAGTTTCGAGAAAAATGAGTTTTAAATTTTAAAAATTTCAAATTTTTTACAAAAATTTGATTTTTTTTTATATTTTCCTTCTGAGTCACAGATTATCGTCCTTTTTGCTCTAGGACGCTTAGTTTCCGAGAAAAATGAGTTTTAAATTTTTAAAAATTTCAAATTTTTTTTACAAAAATTTGATTTTTTTATATTTTCCTTCTGAGTCACAGATTATCGTCCTTTTTGCTCTAGGACGCTTAGTTTCCGAGAAAAATGAGTTTTAAATTTTAAAAATTTCAAATTTTTTACAAAAATTTGATTTTTTTATATTTTCTTTCTGAGTCACAGATTATCGTCCTTTTGCTCTAGGACGCTTAGTTTCCGAGAAAAATGAGTTTTAAATTTTTAAAAATTTTCATTTTTTACAAAAATTTGATTTTTTTATATTTTCTTTCTGAGTCACAGATTATCGTCCTTTTTGCTCTAGGACGCTTAGTTTCCGAGAAAAATGAGTTTTAAATTTTAAAAATTTCAAATTTTTAAAAAATTTGATTTTTTTATATTTTCTTTCTGAGTCACAGATTATCGTTATCGTTTTTGCTCTCTAGGACGCTTAGTTTCCGAGAAAAATGAGTTTTAAATTTTAAAAAATTTCAAATTTTTTAAAAAATTTGATTTTTTTATATTTTCTTTCTCAGTCACAGATTATCGTCCTTTTTGCTCTAGGACGCTTAGTTTCCGAGAAAAATGAGTTTTAAAATTTAAAAATTTCAAAATTTATACAAAAATTTGATTTTTTTATATTTTTTCCTTCTGAGTCACAGATTATCGTCCTTTTTGCTCTAGGACGCTTAGTTTCCGAGAAAAATGAGTTTTAAATTTTAAAAATTTTTCAAATTTTTTTACAAAAATTTGATTTTTTTATATTTTCCTTCTGAGTCACAGATTATCGTCCTTTTTGCTCTAGGACGCTTAGTTTCCGAGAAAAATGAGTTTTAAATTTTTAAAAATTTCAAATTTTTTTACAAAAATTTGATTTTTTTATATTTTCCTTCTGAGTCACAGATTATCGTCCTTTTTGCTCTAGGACGCTTAGTTTCCGAAAAAAAATGAGTTTTAAATTTTGAAAATTTTAAATTTTTAAAAAATTTGATTTTTTTTATATTTTCCTTCTGAGTCACAGATTATCGTCCTTTTTGCTCTAGGACGCTTAGTTTCCGAGAAAAATGAGTTTTAAATTTTAAAAAATTTAATTTTTTTCTCAAAAATTTGATTTTTTTATATTTTTCTTCTGAGTCACAGATTATCGTCCTTTTTGCTCTAGGACGCTTAGTTTCCGAGAAAAATGAGTTTAATTTTTAAAAAATTTCAAATTTTTTTAAAAAATTTGATTTTTTTATATTTTTTTTCTGAGTCACAGATTATCGTCCTTTTTGCTCTAGGACGCTTAGTTTCCGAGAAAATGAGTTTTAAATTTTAAAAATTTCAATTTTTTACAAAAAATTTGATTTTTTTATATTTTCTTTCTGAGTCACAGATTATCGTCCTTTTTGCTCTAGGACGCTTAGTTTCCGAGAAAAATGAGTTTTAAATTTTAAAAATTTCAAATTTTTACAAAAATTTGATTTTTTATATTTTCCTTCTGAGTCACAGATTATCGTCCTTTTTGCTCTAGGACGCTTAGTTTCCGAGAAAAATGAGTTTTAAATTTTAAAAAATTTCAAATTTTTAAAAAAATTTGATTTTTTTATATTTTCTTTCTGAGTCACAGATTATCGTCCTTTTTGCTCTAGGACGCTTAGTTTCCGAGAAAAATGAGTTTTAAATTTTAAAAATTTCAAATTTTTTACAAAAATTTGATTTTTTTATATTTTCCTTCTAAGTCACAGATTATCGTCCTTTTTGCTCTAGGACGCTTAGTTTCCTAAGCTAGTTTTCTAAGTTATAATAGTTAAAATTTCGTCACAGAATATCAAACAATAACTTCAAACACTTAAAACTATTTGTAGTCTATGTGATAATTTTATTATTTTATGGTTTGTATATATAAAAAATGTTTGTTTTTAAAAAATTTGTAGTTTTAGAAACACAAAACATGTGTATACCCAGAAATGTAAAACGAGAATCAAAAAACACAAGCTGAAAACAAAAATCAAAATCTGCATTAAAATTATTATTATTACTTTGTGAATCTGGTTTTTCTATATTGGCCTATTTTAAAATTAGATTGTTTTCAACACTTTTCAGTCAATGCTTAAATAATTATTTTTTAATATACTGATTTTATTTGTTTTCAGATCACATGGTGTAGGTAACTTCTATAAACTGGATAAAAGTGTGATGGCAAGTAATGCTTCACAAGTTGTTTACTTCATTCCTTCTGATTTAATAACAGCAAAATATGTTTGTGATCAGATAAATTCTATAATCCATCAAAATAATTCAGGCAACCACTATTATGTAATTCTTTTTCCAAGAAAACTAACAATTATAGAACAGTTATTCGAAGAAGAAGTAATTCATGGGAATGTTACATTTTATGGTTTTCAATGGGAAATGATAAATTTAGATTCAAACATACTTTCTCTAGAACATGATAGTTTTTTTCACACTACGTTTGTGGAATAGCCAACAAAATTTTAAGGTACTGTGTTGCGTAACGGGTTAATCCTGTTACTAAAACATATTGCCAATTGTACGTAGCCTAAGGTGAGGCAGTAAACATTAAAAAAAATTATCTAAACAAGAGTTTTATGATGCCTGTTAGCCAGACTAAAAACAATCTATTGAACCGAGCTCTCTGGGACCTGAGTGACCAAAAACTGATTTCTGCACACACAGGTACTCCTGAGTGAAAGCAGGCTGCTATGGCTATAGAAAGTCGTTGATCGCTGACCATGCTCAAGAAAATTTAGCAGTCTATCACTGACAGCAATCAATAATACTGAGGCAGTGGACCTAGCTCAAGAATATTTACCAGTGGATGGCCAACCATGCTCAAGAATATTAAGCATGGTCTATTGCTGACTGACAGAGAATTTTTTTTTTCGGCAAAAAACCTGATAAGGTTATCATCGCCGTCATGCAAAATGAAAGTATAAAAAAAAATTTAACAAAATTTACTGAAATAAGAAAATAAAACTACAACAAACTATAATAGTAAAATAAATTAAACAAAAATTTAAATAACAGGTATAACTATATTACTATAACAAATAACTTAAGAACTAAATAACAATGAATAATGAATAAAATTTAATAACAATTCGTAAAAGTATATATAACCATAACAAAAATAAAGTTTAGATAAAATAAATAAATAAAATAACACAAGAAATTACAAATATAATAAATTAAATTTTATTTAAAAGATTCAGACGATGAAGGAAGTCTAGAACCCGGTCAGCGGCCGAGGCACTATCTCCCAACATCGTTTGCAAACAGTTGCTCAGACCACACATAACACGCACATTTTGGAAACCATCACAATCGAGCAATATAGGTTTTATTGTGATGGTTTCCCTACAGAACTCGCATTCAGGTGGGTCCCCGCATTCCATCAGAAATCCATGCGTTAACATGGAGTGACCAATGCGAAGGCGGGTGATCACCACCTCTTCTCTATGACTTGCACGTATTGACGACCCCCAAGGACGAACAGTATTTTTAATTACCCTCAATTTGTTACTGCTTGTAGCTGCCCATTCTTTTTCACACTGTAGAAGAATTAAATGTTTTACGTGACAAAGAAAGTCAGACACATGGAGTGCATGGCGGCAGAAAAGTTGCTTTCTTTGCCGCATTATCCGCTGCAGTGTTTCCAAATATTCCACAGTGACCAGGAATCCAGATAAATGATACTCTTGCACCTCTTAGTTCAAGTCTATGGACAGAGCACAGAATATCTTGAACCAGAGGGTTTAATGAAAACATATCCCGGATTGCCTGGAGGGTACTTTCTGAATCAGAACAAACTACGTAATGCAAACTATCGAATTCAATAGTGTACCTTTAAGATGGCAAAGAGTTCGGCTGTAAAGATATTACAAATTGAGAGTAATCCATACTTATACGTTTCATCCAGTGAATAAAATGCACACCCAACATTATTCATCTTAGAACCATCTGTGAAAATAAATTTAGCAGATGGATATGAATTAATCAGTCGAAAAAACTCACGTTGATACACAATGTTAGGAGTGTTGTCTTTCAGGTATGTACACAAGGAGAAATCAAAGGTCGGCATATTGATTATCCATGGAGCGACAAGACAAAAGGACCTTTCAAACATTGGGGGTAGTTCAATACGCAAGTCTTCAAAAACACGGGTTGTCTAATGCCAACAGGGGCTGTAGCATGCGGTCGGGATTTATAATATTGGTGCAACTGATTATGGAAAACGATATTATAAGCAGGAAGCCATGGTTTACATAATATATTACTTACGTAACTTAATTGTAACTGCTGTCTCCGACGAGAGAGTGATGGTTCACCAGCATCGGCGAGAACACTCACGACGGGACTTGAACGAAAAGCACCAGAAACAAGACGGATTGCAGAGTTATGAACGGGATCTAGTTTCTTTAAAATCGATGGTCTTGCAGATGAATAAATAATGCTACTGTAATCAATTCGCGAACGAATTAGAGCACGATAAAACATCAACATACTGGTCCTATTAGCGCCCCATCGAGAACTACTAAGAACCCTCAACATATCGAGAATTTTGTTACATCGTAACTTTAAATCACGCATGTGACGGCTCCAGGAGAGCCTTTCGTCAAATATTAGACCCAAAAATCGAATGGATGGAAAAGTCCGGAGCTGTATACCATCAAGATATAACGAAGGAGCTTGGATCTGCCGACGGCGACTGAAGGCAATGCACTGAGTCTTAGCAGCAGAGAATTTAAAGGCAGTAGATCTCGTCCATGTCTGCAACCTATTTATTACCAGCTGAAGAGTTCTTTCAGCTGTTGCCATATTTATGGTGCTTACATAAATAGCAAAATCGTCCACGAAGAGCGAACATCGGACAGGGGACTGCACATTAGCAGTGATTCCATTGATTGTGATAGCAAACAAGGTAATACTAAGTACACTCCCCTGTGGAACACCATTCTCTAAGTGGAATCGATCTGAAACTGTAGCTCCAAGACGTATCCTAAAGTACCTATTAGACAGGAAATTTGTAATAAAAGCTAGAATTCTGCCTTGTATACCCCATGATTTTAAAATTTTCAGTATTCCTCTTCTCCAGGCCATGTCGTATGCCTTCTCTAGGTCAAAAAATACTGCAACAAGTGTTTGACGCAAGAGGAAGGCATTTTGTATTGCAGATTCTAACAAAACCAGCTGATCCATAGAAGATCGACCTTGTTGAAAACCGCACTGGTCTTTCGATAGTAATTTATTAGTTTCTAAATACCAAACAAGGCGATGATTTACCATTTTTTCTACCAGCTTGCATAGCACGCTGGTGAGAGAAATAGGACGATAGCTACTTGGATCGGTTTTCTCTTTGCCTGGTTTAAGAACGGAAATTACTGTAGCTTCCAACCAATCGCCAGGGAATGTATGCTCCTCGTACATACGATTGTATATTTCGAGAAGAAATAGCTTACCCGAACATGGAAGATTTTTAATCATGGAGTAAATAAGGTTGTCAGGACCGGGAGCTGAATCCTTGGTGGACAGTAGTGCAGATTCTAGCTCACGTAGAGTAAACAGACTGTTCAGAGGAGAATCATTAGAAGTACCAACAGTGAAAGGCAATTTTTCTAATGCACTTTTGGCACAAAAGGCAGTGTTATAGGCTGCAGAAGAGGAAAAACTTGCAAAGGATGACCCTAGAAGGTTTACAATGTTGGAACTGTCTGAAACCAATAAGCCTGTTGAAGTCCCATCAGTCCTACAGATAGATGCGGACCACAAATAGAACGCAATTTCTTCCATACTACAGATGTAGGTGTTGTTCTACATATTGTTCCAATGTATTGGGTCCAAGAATCCTTTCTGCTTTGCCTGAATATTCTACGAGCTTTTGCACGAAGGACTTTATATTGTTCTAGGTTTTCACTTGTCGGGTTTCTGTTGAATCTCCTCAGAGCTTTTCTTCGAATATGTAACGCCTTCCTACACTCCTCGTTCCACCAAGGGACAGGTGGACGTGAAGGGCGTACTGAAGTTTTTGGAATAGATTTCTCTGCTGCTTGTAAAATGTTTTCAGTAAATTTTGACACTATTGTGTTTATACAGTCATTATATTCAATGTCTGGTGATACAAATTTCTTCATAAATTCCTCCCAATTTGCTTTTTTCAGAATCCAACACGGCAGGCGCTGGTCCGGACGAGGGAAATTACGAAATGAAATATTAATGGGAGTATGATCACTGCCGTTAAGATCAGGTAATACCGACCATTCAAACTTCGTTGTCAGAATTGGACTGCAGAATGACAAGTCAAAAACAATCCAATTGCCGCTAAATGCGTATGGGAACCGTTATTAAGAAGACATAAATTCAATTCGGACCTTATCCTATTAATGCGTATTCCTCTAGAGTTAGAGCTTGATGAACCCCATGCAGTATGATGAGCGTTAAACTCGCCTAATAATAATATTGGCGTTGGCAACTAGTATATTGTCACGTACTTCATGGTTGTGAAAATTGTAATTAGGCGGTAAGTATAGGCTGCAGATTCTAAGTTTGAATGGTACGGTTATTTGAACGGCAACAGCTTGTGAAGGAGTTACTATATTCACAAGAACCGACTCGACTGAGTTGTGAACCAGAATGGCTACACCTCCTCTGGCTCTTTCCTCAGAGATGAAATCTGCTCTGAAAACAGAATAACTCCTGAAACTGAAAATGTGAGATTCACGCAAGTGAGTCTCCTGAAGGCACAGTATTAAAGGTGACATATCTCGTACAAGAACCTTCAGATCTTCAATATGGCTTCTTACCCCATTAACATTCCATTGCATCACATTATTTTTGGAACATGCAGACATTGAATTCTTAGGTTTAATATACAACTGGATTCTTTTCGGATTCACACTTATGATTCATTGATTTATCAGAATCAATGGACATCGAATCACTACTGTGATTGAAGTCCGTCTCTGTAGAAATAGTAGTTTTGGAAGGAGGCACCTTGGAAGCAACTCCTTCCTTTAATTTTTTTTCCTTCTTTGTTTGTATTTTTCTTTTTAGACACAACCACTGGTGGGTATGTGTTCGATTTTTTAAGAAAATGGACTAGTCCAGAAGGAACGTTTTTAGACGCAGACTTTAACACTTGCGACTTAGCTCTTACGCCTAGAGTGGAAGAAGATGGCTTTGCTTCCGGAATTACAGGCCTCGGATACTTTGTCACAAGGGTGTTAGTAGCGACTTTCGAAAGGTGAGTATCCTTTCCTTTTGAAGACACTTCAGAAGAAGACGTTTCAGACGATTTAGACAGCGAATCAGGAATGGAACCCGCAGAGATCAGAGTTAGCAATTGAGCTACCTGTTCCGGTAATGCTTTTACCGTTTTAGATAGCTCTTCGCAATTAGCACACGATGTTTTATTACTCGACGTGGCAGCAGCAAACGATTTGCCTTCAATTATTGACTTTGAGCTTTTGAAAACCTTCCTTGCTTCTGAAAAAAATACCTTATCTTTGGTCATGATAGTAAGAATCGCTTTCTCGTCCTTCAACTTAGGGCAGTCGAAGGAACGAGCAGGATGGTCTCCACCACAATTTCAACACTTTGGATCGTCTTTACATTGCTCACTATCATGACCATTACCACTACAATTACCGCATACCTGATCCTTCCGGCATGTGGAGCTAACGTGTCCAAAACCCTGGCATTTAAAACACCGTCTCGGGTTTGGAACGTATGACCTAACCGAAAGGCGCTGGTATCCGGCATAGATATGGTCTGGTACGGTAGGTTTACCAAAAGTCAAAATCAATGAGGCAGTAGCTACTTTTTGCCCCTTATCGTTACAAAAAATACGGCACACGTCTACAACTGATTGCTTTGCCAACTCTGATTTAATCTCCTATAGGTCAACATGGAGGAGATCTCTGCAAGTCACCACTCCCTTAGCAGAATTTAAGGATCTGTGGGGTTCCACAGAAACCTTGACCGTTTCAAAAAATGTTGTCATCTTTAGGAGTGATGAGCTCTGCTTGTCGCTGTTCGTCTGCACTAGCAAGGTCCCGTTTTGCAGCTTCTTAATAGAAGCAACAGGACCTGTCTTCCCAAAATTGCCTTATTAATCAAAAAGGGTGATACTTTAGATAAGTCCTCCCCTTCCATCGAGTTTTTAAAAATTAAATATCTAGGAGATGGTAACTGAAGTGCTTCAGTACTCATCTCCTTGCCTCCCACATTTTCATCCTTCTCCACTAAACCAACAGACCCGTGACAAAGTCGAACGAGGCCTCTTTAACAGACCTTTGGTGATTTTGTTTGTAGTTTCCATAATTTGTTTTCCGAGCGATTCATGAACGAAGATGTTTCGAACAAGTGGCACAGGGTGCACCAGTAGCCCAGGATACTCGAACTGAAGCAAGAATCCCCAATAAATTGGGGGGTACTCCAAATATCCTGGAGCCAAAATACTTGTCTGTCAGCACTCCAGAATATTTTAGGAATGGGTTCCGGTACACAGTTACGGTTCCCCAAACCCAAGTACCACTGGCAGCCGCCCTCTATGAACTCACAGAATGCAACCACTTGTTTCGATAGACTCAGCTATGGGCTCCGACACCCATAACTCAACATTCATGTGCTTGCCAGGCGCCTATAGGCTGCTCGGTCCCAGAACTTATCCCATCAGAGGTCCTCAGCAGTGCTAGGCACACATCAGGTTCCACATACTTGGCCCCGCCAAACGAAACCAAACAGTATCGCCACTCCCAAACATAAAGGAATAAGTACAGAAAATCCCTAAACGTACGTGTGTGTGTAAGGTGTTTAAATCGTAAGTGTAGTGCTGTAAGTGTAAGTGTGTGTTAGACTCGGGTGCCGTGAGGTTTGTCTAGGTCCTCTTACTAGGTGCAGCTAGTCTGCACCCCCCTGCGGGTGTGTACATGTTTGTGTGTGAGAGAGAGTTTGTGTGTATGTAGAGTAAATGAGTGAGAGTAGAATGAGCTAGAGGTATGGTGGAGTCGCTAAGCCCATCAGCTGCCTCTGCTGGCGACTGATAGAGAATAGTAGTCAGTTGATCACCGACCCAGCCCAAGAATATTGAGCAGTTAATCACCAACTATGCTTTAGAATATTGAACAGTCAATCGCCAACCATGCTCAAGAATATTATGCAATCTATCACTGACTCTGTTAGAGAATATTAGTCAGTCAATCACTGAACCAGCCCTAGAATATTGAGCAGTCAATTGCTGATGACACTTGAGAATATTTACCAGACTCTCATTAACTCCGATCAAGAGTATGGATCAAGGAAAATCCACCGACCATACTCAAAAGTATTTACCATTTAGAATATTCATTGACTCTGATTAAGAATAGAGTCAGTTGATTGCTGACTTTGCTCAAGAATATTGAGCAGTCTATCACCGACAATGATCAAGAATACCAAGTGAGTCAATCGCCCACTTTGCTCGAGAAATTTGAGCAATCTATTACTGACTCCGATAGAGAACATTAGGCAGTCGATCACCAACTCCTCTTGAGAATAATAATCAGTTGATCGCTCACACAGCTCGAGAATATTGAGCTCTCTTGTTAACCTAGCTTGAGCATATTTAGCAGTTTCTTGATGAATCTGATCAAGTACAGTAGTTAGCATATCACCAACTACTGTGAAAACAGATACTCTAGCAGGAAAAAAGGTAATGTATAGTGGAGGTAAGAATTAGTAAATGAAGCCTTATATTACTGGGCAGTCTAAATTCACTTAGGATTCAGAATGCTCAAGACTATTAAGCACCTTAATCCTTACCCTCAAGAATATTGAGCACCTTATTCCTTACACCGAGAATACTGAGTACCCGAATCCTTATGCTCGAGAATATTGATCACCATTATGGTTTGAGACTATTAAGCACCCAAATTCTTACATGAGAACATTCAGTACCTTAATCCTTAGGCTTGGGTATACTGAGGACCTTAATCCTTTTGGCTTGAGAATATTAAATACCCAAATCTTTATGCTCGAGAATATTAAGCACCTTAATATTAACACTCGAGAATATTGAGTATCCAAGTGCTTACTCGCTTCCCCTCAAGAATACTGATCACCTTACTTCTTATGACGAAGCCTTTAATGCAGATGGCTGGAGAGCTATTTGGACTATTACATTGTATTAGTGAGGAAGTGAAAGTGGACTGGTAATTAAAATGTAATACTAAAGTTAATTTTTATATGCATCTTTATTGTATAATAAAATAAAACTTGCTGTGTATGCATATTGATATGTTTAAGACAACAATGTTCTTTTTAGTACTATTACAAAGAATCAATAATTATGGCATTTTTATGTTTAACTTTGTTAGTGGAAAGCATTAATATAATATTGCTTTTACTGATTTCAAATTGTTTTAGTGTAAAAAAGCAACATTAAATACACGGTTGTTTAATTATCGAAATATTTTTAAATTATTAAAGTGAACATGTTTTTACAACAAAAAAATCCCTTTTCTTAACAGTATTGATTACTTTTCAGCTTTCTTAGCCAAAAACCATAACAAACCAGCAATGAAGCCTGGGGGTGAATTTATGAACTCATTGTCCAAGTATGCTTTCGCCTCAGGTATAGTCATTTCCACTATTTCTATAAACTCGCCCTCTTCAGCCACACCTCCTCCTGTAACAGTTGAGTTCAAACATTTTTATTGGCACAATAAAAATCAATGTTCTAATAAAATAAAAGTGCATTGGAGCCAGAAAACGAAAGTCTACGAATATATGTAAAGACACTATACTAAAAATCTTTTCAGCTTAGAAAATTTTAGCCTAAATGGCTGGTAGCATGCTGATTAGTTTTGCAATGCTTATAAAACCTTAGCTGCGGTTAAAAAATGTATACAAATATATACTAATATTAAATCTATGGAAATATTTTTATTTCCAAAGCTGCATCTGTGAAGAGCACATTATGACATCTGTACATCATAAGATTCAAAAGCAAATGTACGCACGCACACACTCATAAGCTACCAACATTTTGTAGACAAATATGAAGAGAATTTACAATGACAATATGTTCTAGACATCAAGTACACATGATAATGAAAATGTCAGCCAATTTGTCAGTTGAAAATGACTTTGTACTCGTGTCAACCGAAATATTTGAAAATTTGCACTGTCCAAAGCCATTATGAACAAAACAAGCAGAAGACAATATTTATTTAAGTTATCTGCACAAGATTGTGTAAATTAGATTAGTTGTGCATGTAGCCTAAAAAAGAGGTTTTTATGCAACTGTTTTATAATTACAAAATGTTTTAACTATTCTCGTTAGGCAGACTTTTAGTTATTAATTTGAACATTATTATATTACCGAAGTTTAAATCATTGCCCCTCATTAAACTGAACAATTGCAATTCTTTTATTAAATGTGACGCTTAATTTGAATCTGTTGAATGTAGAAGCTATTAAGCAGAAGGCTATCAGAAAGAAATGTTAACATAACCAACAATTTCAGATGAACCTTGTTTCTATAAAAACCAAAACCTGAAGGGACCTAAAGAGAAAGTGAAACAAATGGATCTCTATAGTAAATATCAAGAATAATAAGATTGACAGTCCACACTAGAGGTGGGCGTTTATGCTACTCTTAAAAACGTCAACAAACTGTTTGTTGAGGAAAAAAAGCTGCTTTTTAAAACAATTGGAAAAAACAGGTTTAGAAAACTGAAATTCAAAGTTGTATTAGCAGCTAAAGCATAAAGCATATACGTTCAGTTTTCTAAGACTACTTTTACATTCCCACTGCCACCATGTTCTTAACTGTTTTTGGGTATAAAGCATTTAGAAAGGATAAAAATAATCCTTATAAGTGTAGTAGTAATTAAATTACATTCTCAAAACGTAATAATTACGTATGCCATTTTATATTTACAAAATACAATGAATTTCTAATAGAATCATTCTTTTTTTTACTTAAAAATTAAATAGTCCTTTGCATATATACCAAAATGCAAACGATTTAGAATATTTTAAGTTGATTAAATATAATATGTTGATAATAAATATAAAAAATATGTTTAAATAAAATTAGGCTCTGTATTTACAAAATGTGAGAGGTTGTTACTACAACTTGCAACAAAATAGAGATAAACGATGACATTGACCAAACAGTTCTTACTTCACTACAAGCAACAAGCAACTTTGAAATAAAGGGAAAAAGCAAAAAAACAGGAAGAAGAAAAGCAGTTAACAGGAAAACAGTTTTAGCGCTGTTCGAATAGAACGTAGGTGTGGTAGTGCGGAAAGCCGTTCCTTGTTTAACAAATCATAAACCAGTTCAAATCCAACTGACTGTTTCCGTTTGAAAAAGCAGTTTGTTTGTCGTTTATAGTTTTTTTTAACAGTTTGTTGTTTTCTGCCCCACCACTAGTCCACACTTAAGGGGTTAGATAATGAGATTCTAATTAATAGAAGACACTACCCCACTAGTCCACACTTAAGGGGTTAGATAATGAGATTCTAATTAATAGAAGACACTACCCCACTAGTCCACACTTAAGGGGTTAGATAATGAGATTCTAATTAATAGAAGACACTACCCCACTAGTCCACACTTAAGGGGTTAGATAATGAGATTCTAATTAATAGAAGACACTACCCCACTAGTCCACACTTAAGGGGTTAGATAATGAGATTCTAATTAATAGAAGACACTACCCCACTAGTCCACACTTAAGGGGTTAGATAATGAGATTCTAATTAATAGAAGACACTATAAAGTGATGGAAGTATGTCTTTTTACTAAGATAGAAATTGTCAACAGCTTTATTTTGTTCAAAAAATCAGAATCAAAAACAAGTCATTACAAACTGCTGGAACTGTGGAAGATCTAGTTAGTAAAATTGACACAACTAAGAGAATAACTTCAGATGCAGATTGTAGTATTAGGTAGCACTGCCCACTTAAGTTAGTTGGTACAAAGAAATATCGCCTATTTATAATTTTCTATCTCCACCTCGTACCCCTTCTCTATTCAACACGTGTACATTAAACCTGATGTGCTCGCTTCTGATTGGCTCTTCAAAATCATACGTTTTCGCTCGCTTCTGATTGGCTCCTTTCAAACTTTCTTCAATGGTCGTCCTTCTTGTTACTTTTTGAATTTTTTTTGATTTTTAAACGTAATATCTGCTTGCAACGATATCTGTTCATTTATTGTTTTCTCCCTTTAATTTAGATTTTAAAATGTCCCAGTTCTTTAAAATGTTCATACGTCTTCCTTTTTCTGCCGTATGTAGTACCTTCATTAAGTTTTCTATTTCTCGAGGTATGTGTCTCTCTTTTATTAAAAGTGACGCATAATTTGAATCATTATTTTTTTGCCATATTTGAATGCTTCACATTTAATAAAAGAGGGACACTTACCTCGAGAAATAGAAAACTCAATGAGGGTACTACATATGGCAGAAAAAGGAAGACGTACGAACATTTTAAAGAACTTGGTACAAAGAAATATATGTGTAAAGTCTGTTCTTAAAAAAGCACACTGCAGTAAGAGAACATTTATTCTACACTCTCTATTTTACATATACTTCAGTACACAATCTCCTTTGAAGTTCAAACACTTTAAATGTTTTAAATATTTCTATGCCTTTTTTCTACTCAATTGTATTAAGGTAATTTAAATCAATCAATAATAACCTCGTTCAAACTCATCATGAGCTGCCCCAAAAAGTCATTCAGTTTTGGGAAGTCGAGTGATAATAACAACACTTGGCACTAAGCACTGGTTGTACGCTGATATCCCCTAACTGAAGCAAATCTTGTGTTAAAGCAGATGAAATGAATAAAAATTATCACATATCAACACAATGCTATCCACACCATTTGTTCTAAAAATTTGGTGGAGCCGATACAGCACTTGACAATAGGCTTTTGCATTTACTTTTTTTCTTTTTTAAATAAAATTGATCACAAGAAAAATTCAACAGCCACAACCACTATTTTTGTTTGTTTAATTTATTGTACAGTTCTGCTTTATTGAGGATCGAAAATGATGTCATTTCTCTCTGACATTTAATGTGAAAGCTTCATTAATAATATTATTAAATATTTTTGTAATGTGCCAGTGTATTTTGACGAGACAAACTTTTTTTTGCATTTGGAGGGATCGCTTATTGGCATAGTGAAAAGCCTGTATGTTATATTAGCTTTAAACAGTTTTTAGAGCCGCCTCGGTGGCCTAGTTGATAGCGTACTGGGCTTTCACCCCGGAACCCAGGTTCGATTTCCGGCCAGGGCTTGGCATTTTCATACGCTATAAATCATCCCATCGTCTGCATTATCCCAAGTGTGCACAATAGTCAAACGTTAAACACCAAAAAAAGTCTTTACTTTTTTGATGACGGTTTCTTGTTTACAAATTTTTTTACACTGCATTCAAAAAATGTTTAAACATGATTGCATTATTACATTAACTACTTCAATATAAAATAATCTTATGAAGCAATTTTACATGGCTTATGCAAAATTGGATCTCTCATTTCGTTTTACATGACAGCTATTTCAACTACTTAGCAATCGTCAGATCTTTTTGTTAAAATAAACTTTATAATTGCCTTTTGTTTTAAAGATCACAGCATAAAATGAAAATCCTCCAATTCATTCTGTCAGGTGTCATCGTCACACCTCATCATATCAACTGTAACTCCCTTCTCCACTATCCATCACAAATTATCCTTGCAGTCTTCTTCTTCGTTCCTACTAATTCTACTTCGGAACCTATATCGATACTCATCCCTCCTCTCACTGTGTGATCAATTCATTTCAACTTTTTATTCTCTCAATCGTTTTATTGGTTTTTCATTTTCTCTTGAATAAAAAGTAGAAACTAAGCCGCCTCGGTGGCCTAGTGGATAGCATACTAGACTTTCACCCCGATTACACGGGTTCGATTCCCGGCGAGGTCTTCGCATTTATATAAGCTATAAATCATTCCATCGTCTGCATTAGCCCGTGTGCACAATAGTCGGACGTTAAACACAAAAAAAAAAAAAAGAAAGAATAATCAAAGAATGGTTGATAAAGACTATTATTATTGTATCGTTAAGCATAATTGACTTTTGTAGTTGTTTTTATTGAACTATTGTCTAAAACATGTCAGGTGGACCTCATTTTCACCTGGTAAATTATAAAATAACTAATTCAAATTTTTACATTCATGAGTATGGTGAGCTTTAAATGTGAGACAATATACAGTGATACGCAGATTAAATATTTATAAAACTCTGATCAAATATTCATTTCAAATCTTAAATAAAAGTAGCATTATAGAATAGTGTATTTCCTTGTTGCCAGATTTCTAAAAAATAAATGTACTTAATTCAAATAGAATAAAATGTTCAGCACAGTAAATATTAGTTATGGTTTACAATTAGTATAAGATATGAAAAAAGTACACACGTGGAACTCTGAAAGTTAACGATATTACTGCTGAATATTAGTTTGAAGATATGTTTACGAATATTTTGTTTTGTTTAAATAAGTAAATATTTGAACCTAGCTTAGATATTTTTTACTGTAGTTTTAGTAAAAGATATTTTATATTAATTCATATCGATCAGCTGATAGGTTATAATAAGTTTCAGGTTATGTTGTTAAAAACTAAAAATATTAACAACAATTATTATAAATGTTTATATTAATTTTGAATGTATTGTAAACAGTTACAATGTGCACGTGTTCTTCGACTACAGAAAAATACCTAAACCAAAGCAACACAATGTTTTCATATAATACATGTATACTGTTAGCAAAAAGGAGGGAAAAAGAGACAGAAATAAAGACAAAATTCATTTGCTCGTTCGTTCCATATTTACGTTACATTCTTTCAATCAGACGACTTTTTTCCTATTCAGTCCTATCGCCAAAGCTAACACTAAAAGCTTCGCTTCAAAAATAACTTAGCTTATAGACTTGTTTTGATAAGAAATAAAAATAACCTAAATTTTCTAAAAAAAAAACCAGTACAAATATTTACCCAATACATGCTACATTGTAGCAATTTTTTTTTTTTTTTTGGTGTTTAACGTCCGACTATTGTGTACACTTGGGCTAATGCAGACGATGGGATAATTTATAGCGTATGAAAATGCCAAGCCCTCGCCGGGAATCGAACCCGGGTCCTCGGGATGAAAGCCTAGTACGCTATTCACTACGCCACCGAGGCGGCTAGCAATTGTATTACTACATACTTAAAAATATTGCTCTAATATGACCAGATTTGTATAAAATCAGCACTAATGAATTTATACCCATATATACGAGGGTTGATCTAATATATAAACGAGACTGACTTTCTAAAAACTTTTCCGTTGGACATTGAACTCTAAAGGGTGGGGTTTCAGGTAGCCTGGGAGGTTTGGGACGGGCGTAGATGGGCAACATTTCCGTTCGGACCCTTCAGTATAAAACTATACAATGAGTGAGAGTGAAGTGCACGTTTCCGTGGAGCAGAGAATTATTATTAAGTTTTTGGCCAAGGAGGGGGTCAATCCGACTGAAATCTTTCGTAGATTGACGGCTCAAGGATAGGACCCTGTCAAGAGCTCGCGTTTTTGCTTGGCACAAGGAATTCGCCGAAGGACGGGAAGCAGTAGAAAACCTGAAGGCCAAATCACGATCGTCGGCCGGGAAGGTAATGGCCACTGTATTTTTCGACAATCGATTTCCTCCATCAACGACGCACAATAAATGCACAATATTATTGCGATGTTTTAGAGGCCGCAAAACAGTCTTTTCGTAGGAAAAGGAAATCTAAACCGGCGAGAAACGTCATTCTTCTTCACGATAATGCCCGACCACATTCGCGAACGCTACGAGGCTTAAACTCGATCAAATTGGCTGGGAACCAATGGAACATCCCCATACAGTCCAGACTTATCACCCTGCGACTATCACCTGTTTGGGCCACTCAAAGAGGCGCTTGGAGGCCAGCGCCAAGACGATTCTGCGGTGGAGACCTTCGTGCTCCAATGGCTCAATGAACGCCCGAGAACTTTTTACGAAGATGGAATTAAAAAACTTCCAATCCGGTGGGAAAAATGTGTTACTCGTGCAGGAGACTATGTAGAAAAATAAGTTGTATCAAGAATAATTTGTAAGTAAGCAATAAATTTTTTAAAAAATCAGTCTTGTTTATATTTGATCAACCCTCGTATAAGCAACTGTGAGCAATGTCTGTCCTAAGTCCTGTGGTAATACTGACTGTACAAATCAAACTATGTCCTTTATGAGTTCTGAAAGTGTTAACAATTTGGATAATTAAGGCACATTTTAGTATTCTATTTAATTTTTATGTATTACCCATTTTGCTCTATTCTGACAAGTTTATATAACTCCTGGTTTTTGATATTTAAGTGCTCCCATCTTTCAAATGTATATATTCATGACACACCCATCTTAGTTTAAGCCGGCTTCTTCCACATACCGTGGTTCTTTATGGTCTTTCTTGGATAGATTTTGTATTACTAATCTTTGACGCAATTTCAAAGTTAAAATTTTTCAAATGAAATTATAAATGCAGGTTGAATTATAAGTTTCAACTTATTTTATCAAGCACTCGTAAGATTTTAAACTACATTTTTACGAATTAGAAATATTTCCTACCTCTATGGGTTTTCATACTGTCTGTCACTTCGGCATAAAATAGAGTCTGTTTTTGTCCGGCAATTCCAACTGAAGAACTGAAAAAAAGTCAGCAGTTTTAATACTAACTATTACTATTATATGTAATAATATAAATAAATATATTTTCTGGAGAGTCGCTACCAACGAGACAGTGCATAAACAGGTAAACCCAATTAAAAGTGTTATGAAAAAACGAAGAATTACCCATCTCTTACACATCCTTAGGATGCCCAACAGCAGGATTCTGAAACAGCTGGTCATGAGAAATATTAATAGGAAGACCCAAGGACACTACGTCTTGCAGACTCTGAAAGATCTGCAAGAGATCGGTTTGCGGATCAAGGATGTACCAGACAGAACGAGAATCAGAAGCATTCTGAAAAACATCAGGTTTGACGTAGGAAAGCCGGAACGAGGGATGGTGGAGGTGTCAGACGAGGTCAGGAGGCGGAGATCGGATACGATGAAGGAGTATTGGAATTTTTTGTTTTTTTTTTTTTTTTGGTGTTTAATGTCCGACTATTGTGCACATTTGGGCTAATGCAGACGATGGGATGATTTATAGCGTATGAAAATGCCAAACCCTGGCTGGGAATCGAACCCGGGTCCTCGGGGTGAAAGCCCAGTACGTTATCAATTAGGCCACTGAGGCGGTTAGGAGTAATGGAATAAATAGAAGTTAGTGCACTAACACGGATAAGAAGAAGAGGCCGAAATATTGACTCAAAGTGGTCCCATGTGGCCTAATAATAATAATAATAAAAAAATAAATATATATATACAGTAGGAAACCTCTAATCCAAGCGATGGTCTGACTCCCCGCTTGGTCTGACCATATCTTTCTCGGTGATTGTTTACTTTGAAAGGTCATTGCTCTACTCATATCTGGACTTGCTGATGATTCAGAATCAGTGAAATGATTTAGTGAGCTGTTGACATTTGTATCATGCGGTTGTGCGTTACGTTTGCTAAAGTTATTTTTGAAATCCGTGAGTGTTACTGTACTGTACAACAGAAGACCCCCAAAATGAAGTTGAAGTTGAAGATTGTTATTTTGACACTATTCAGGAGATCCAGGCAGAGCACTTACACTTGAAAACTTCCAGGGATGTACGGATTCATGGATAAAATGTTGGGATCGCTGTATTCATGCCCAAGGAAATTATTTTTAAGGAGACAGTAAAAAGTAGTAGTTAAGGTAAGCAGTTTTACTTGTGTGGTAAAATTCTCCAAACTTTTGGGTAGCATCTTAATACAATGTTTGTTAGTATTTATTGCATATTTGGTGTATTTTAAGAATGACTCCGCTTAGCGACTGTTGCCTGAACGATTGTTACACGCACATGAATAAAGTATCAAGCGCATTTTGTTGCCAATGCAAAGAGATAATTAATATTTCTGGTAGCAAGTTTTCGTTTTCTTTTTTTTTTTTTTTTTTTTTGTGTTTAACGTCCGACTATTGTGCACACTTGGGCTAATGCAGACGATGGAATGATTTATAGCGTATGAAAATGCCAAGCCCTGGCCGGGAATCGAACCTGGGTCCTCAAGGTGAAAGCCCAGTATGCTAACAACTAGGCCACCGAGGCGGCTAGTTTTCTAGTATATTGCATTTACTTACGGTATTAAAATAACAGTCAAAATGAAAACACAAACCTTTAACTTTGGATGAAAAGTGTACAATAATAGAAAGTCTGGAAAATGGTGAAACAAGATTAAAAGTTATTCCTTAGTATGGTGATGGGAATTAAAGTCCAGAAAAGACAAAAGCATTTTTTTTGCTCTTGCTCAAAGTCTGATCCTGGAAAGCGCAAAATTTCCAATTTACGAAACAGTTTAAAAAATTCAAGTCAGATAACAAATAGATAATTATTTTATTGATTTTCCATTTTATGCACATGTAAAATGTACTTTGCTGCTACACCACTTAAAGCTGAGCTTCTACAAACCATCATCAAGAGCTCTCAACAAAGGTGGTAAGGACATAACCTAGCAGAAACTTGGACTAGAGATGAAAAAAATTCCAGAACACTAGTAGCAGAGAGAAAAAGATTAAAATTCTTCGTACCACCTCAACACTTATGGGTAGAAGAGGATTAATATAAGTAAGTAGTACTGTTTGTATTTTTTATACCTAAATATATGAAGTTATTCTGATAACCAGGTTTATTAAAAAGCTGATAATGCAACTACCATGTTTAGCTATAAAACAAGTGCTTTATACACTTACTATATATACAACTAATAGTTATTACTGCACAAGGCGTGTTCAGAAAGTAACGAAAATTTAAATTTTTTAAACAAAATATTTATCCTTCTACATTGATGTCGCCTTCAAAATAGTCCCCATTGGAGATTATGCACTTGTGCCAGCATAATCTTCCAATCCTCGAAACACTTCTCAAACTTGATCTTTGAGATAGCCTTTAATTCTTTCAGCGATACGCTTTTACTGTCATCTACGGCTGTAAAATGACGGCCCTTTAAGGTTCTTTTTATTATTTTTGGAAATAGGAAAAAGCCACACGGAGCCATGTTTGGCGAATATGAACACTGGGGCATCGTTACAGTACTGTTTTTCGCCAAAAATTCACAAACAAGCGATGAAGTGTGAGCTGGTGCATTATCATGGTGCAAAAGCCATGAATTGTTTTTCCACAGATCCGGGCGTTTTTTCGGATTGCTTCACGCAAACGGTGTTGAACTTGTAGGTAGTACTTCTTATTGACTGTTTCACCTGGTGGCAGGAATTCATGATGCACTATGCCATTAATATCGAAGAACACAGTGAGCATAACCTTCATGTTCGACCGCACTTGTCGAGCCTTTTTCGGTCTTGGCGAGCCAGAATGCCTCCACTGGGATGACTGAGCCTTAGTTTCGACGTCATATCCGTAAACCCATGTTTCGTCACCTGTTATAATATGTTTCAGTAATTCTGCATCGTTGTTAACTTCATTTAGTGACTCCTGAGCAACTTCCAAAATTTTGGATCGAATTTTGCTGCCACACGTTTCATACACAAAACAATGGAAACAATATCATGACATGATCCAATTGATAACCATTTCTTTCACTTTTTCCAAGTTTTCATCGGTTGTTGATGTGCTGGGGTGTCCAGGGCGTTCGTCATCTTCAACGTCTTCACGGCCTTCTTGGAAACGCTTATACCACTCGTAAACTCTTGCTTTACTCATAGCAGACTCACCATAGGACTTTGTTAACATTTCACACACTTTGTTACACTTTATTCCATTTTTTACGCAAAATTTGTTACAAATTCTTTGATCCATTGCTTTTAACAATCGAAAATCGCCGAGCTCATAAAAACACGTCTAACCTTAGTGGCTGTTGCAGACAAAGTCAACAACGAAAACAGCTGAAAGTTTTATCATACTTCAAGGGCATGTATACCAACATAATAAAAAAAAATGTTTGACAATCGGACTGTCCAAGCTTGTGAAATTTAAAATTTCTCGTTACTTTCAGAACACACCTCGTATATACCGTGTTACTTGTATAAATACAAATTTGTATAATTAATTTTACTTTAAAATAAGTTCATGAAACACAAAATGCAGGTTACCTGTAATGTCTAACTTTCTGTAAATTGTCTAAAGGCACATCATATCCACATTCTTCTAATACTTCATCTCTTGCAATTTCTACAAGTGATTTATCTTTATCAACGATACCAGCACATAGTTCTATAGTTACACCGAGGCTGCTTGGGTACTTGGTTGTGTCTATCACACTTTTACGATCCTCTTCAGGGATGGAGTTAATGTAGACCCCTTGAATATTTTAAAATATTGAAAAAAAATATTACTTTTTCTATCGTATGTGAAATGTTAGTAAATTTTCATTACAATTTACTTTTATTGAGAAATCATAGTGCATTAAAAATTTCATTTCGATTTCAATATTATACTAATTACTTTTTTACATAAAAAAACATTTTCCTTTAGAGGATGACAATTTTGTTATTTATGTTACAATACAACTAAATATCCATATAGCTTGTAAAAAAATACAAAATTGCAATATGTATACAAGTATACAGTATATTACAAGTACTAATATTACTACATAAAAAAAAATCTACAATACTTATACAGCTCAGTGGCGGCTAGTGGGCGTCAGGTGAAGTCAGGTGTTTGCTATTTGGCAGTTACAAGTAACTGTTTTTGTATTAAATATTTATTTTTGCTTCCTAAAGCAAATTTACTTGTTAAAAAACTAGTAAAAACAAGAAAAGGTGAAAAACATCTTTTACGTCCGTGTATATTAAGTTAGATAAGTAAACAACACTTGCTAAGCTAACATGGTATATGGGAAAATAGTAAGTATTTCACTTTGTTTGTCTAACTTTTCAAACACAATGATATACTGATGGTAAGCAAAAATAAATGATAAATTCAGCTAGATAGATAGATAGATGGCGATATTTTCAATTGCTGAAGTGAGGTCAAAACACACACTTCATGTGGCACCTATTCAATATTGTGAGATAACATTATAATTTTACTTTCAGTATTTTGTTGATTCAACTCTTTAAACTTGCCAACTTGTTGCTAGAAAGCAACCTCAACATGGGAAAAGACAGTCAATTAATAAACCCAATCTGTGATAACCAGATAGTAATAATGTAGAGGTTACGTTTTATTAACTGCAAATATTTTTGTTTACAAATCTTTACTCTACAATCTTGTTATAGTGGATTTACGAGGTACGTCCAGAAAGTAAGTTCCGTTTCAATTTCTCTACGCTGCAGCGCTGCGATCATAGTTCCGTACATGCGCGGTAGACGCTCTGTATCAAGGAGAAGAAACGTGCGCCATTTTGAGATCGCTGTCAGCCACGTACACTTTGTTGTGCTTGTTTACAATGTCGGTGTTGATTGAAAATCTTGCCTCTTGTGAAATCAAATCTGTGATTCGTTTTCTGAATGCTAGGAAAGTGAAACCAATTGAAATTTATCAGCAAATTTGCGAAGTTTACGGACAAAATGCGATGAGTGATTCAATAATGAGAAGATGGGTCCGACAGTTCAATGAAGGATGTAGTGAAGTGCACGATGAAGAATGAAGTGGGCGTCCATCTTTGGTTACAGAAGAACTGGTTCACGCGATTGATGACAAGATCCAGGAAAACCGCAAGTTTACAATTAGTGCTCTCACTATGGAATTTCCCCAAATCTCACGATCACTAATTCATGAAATTGTTACTGAAAAACTGAAATTTTGTAAACTTTGCTCACGTTGGGTACCAAAGATTCTTACTGAGCAACACAAAACAAACCGGATGGGTAGTTCACTTCAGTTTTTGACCCGTTATGATAAAGGCGGCGAAGAATTTCTGACACAGATAGTCACAGGAGATGAAACTTGGCTTTCTTACGGCACCCCTGAAAGTAAGCGGCAATCAATGGAATGGAGGCACACTTCATCCCCAGCAAAGGTTAAGCCGAAACAAATCTTGACACCCAGAAAAATGATGTGCACAGTGTTCTGGGACTGGAAAGGCATCTTACTAATTGATTTCTTACCGCGTGGTCAAACAATCAAAGCAGATGTTTATTGCGAGACACTTAGGAAATTGTGCCGTGCAATACAGAATAAGCACCAAGGATTGCTGTCATAAGGTGTTGTTTTTCTTCACAACGCACGACCACACACTGCAAATGTGACGAAAAACCTCCTACAGGGATTTGGCTGGGATGTGTTTGACCATCCTCCGTACAGCCCTGACCTCGCTCCTAGCGAACTTTCATCTGTTCTTACATCTCAAGTCTTTCCTTGGTGGTCAACACTTCAACAATGACGAAGAGCTGAAAGAAAATGTTTCCAACTGGTTGAAGACACAGGCGGCAAACTTCTATGAAGAAGGTATACAAAAACTTGTGCCACGCTACGACAAATGCCTGCAAATTTCGGCAGTTATGTAGAAAAGTAGTTTAAGAGTTGTAGAATTTTGTGCAATAAATAATTTTTCTGCATCTGTACACAATTTAGTTTTGTCGCCAAACGGAACTTACTTTCTGGACGTACCTCGTATAATTTCTTAACCTAATAATGAATTTTTAACTTCTTATAGAATGCAGACTCTGAGTTTGTTAGCAAGTCGGTCATGTTACAACTTCCAAATACAAAACAAAGCTTAATTTACATTCAACCTCACACCTATTCAAAAAATGTGTCTATTTCTTCAATACAAAGGTAGCATATTTATTTGAAATATTGTTGTGTGAAACTCAGGGTATTTGGTTACAAAAAATCAACAACATTGCAGATACTAAAAAGGCAGCTTCTTTGAAATAAGAAAACAGATAACAGTAATAATGACCTAACTGATTCAATGAATGATATCAAGGTTAGTGTGGTGTGTGATGTTAATTTGGATTTATATTTTTATTTTTGTTGTAAGTTTTATTCCTGTTGTGCGTTTTCCTATCCCTGCAGTACCTGATATTGAAATACTTTATGTTAATAGATACAATTCTTGGAAATACAATTATTGCTATTGAAGGAATACAAGTGACTTTTTGAGTTAACTTTACAACATTGTTTTCTACGACTTCTGTCTTTCTAATCTCAACACATATTTCACTACTCCCGGCATAAAACAATTGAAAATTTCATTCAATACTAACCAGATACCAGATTCAACATCAGAGTCCCCAGATACTGCAGGGACTATTTAGTACAATGAAACACAATAATTCTAAGCGCTAAATGAAAATTTAATACACAAATTTTACCTGGTCGAAATTGTTTAACAAAAACAAGAACTTTTCTTGTAACATTGTAAATAAGAATACTGACACTGTAACAATAAGAAACAAAGACCCAATTAATAATAACAATTTATAATTAACTAAGATCACCAACTACAATATTAAAAAAAAAATTAAAACATGAATTACTAATTAAAACAAAAAAATACTGTAAAATATGTTAGGCTAAAATAGCAGACAAAAAATATATTTTCATTTACATTTTAGCTAATTTAATATTTACAGATCATATTTCCAAGAGTTACAAAATAAATTTTTTATACCACATAAATTTTTTACAGCCACTTAGAACTATATACCAACTCTATAATGTCCAATAAGCAAAATCAGTATTCAACGACTAACTCTAAAACAACTGATGGTTCAGTCAATAAAGAAACTACATCGTGTCACTCAATACTTATTTATTAATCATTTACTATAACTAACAATTGATATATATTGATCATAACCAAAAAGCAAACACTTACTCTACTGTAATTCAAAGTTACTATTATGGTACCATTATCTCTCAACAAAAGAAAATAAAAATAAGAGTTTATGCAGAAACACATTATTCCTGATTGTACACCTTTATTTCTCAGGTCTTCCAACCAACACAGAAGTGCCCTGTTATTCCAGTCTGATTTCTTTCACTAACGTCTTCACGTTTATGATCCCAATCTTGTTCCCCATCATACGAGGTGTGTTCAGAAAATAACGAGAATTTTTAAATTTCGTGGGCTTGGAGAGTACGGTTAGCAAACATTTTTTTTTATCATGTTGGTATACATACTCTTGAAGTAAGATAAAACGTTCAGCTGTTTTCATTGTTGACTTTGTCTGTGACAGCCACTAAGGTTAGACGTGTTTTCGTTTGTTAAAAGAAATGGATCAAAGAATTTGTATCAAATTTTGCGTAAAAAATGGAATAAAGTGTAACAAAGTGTGTGAAATGTTAACAAAGGCCTATGGTGAGTCTGCTATGAGTAAAGCTAGAGTTTACGAGTGGTATAAGCGTTTCCAAGAAGGCCGTGAAGACGTTCAAGATGACAAACACCCTGGACGCCCCAGCACATCAACAACCGATGAAAACTTGGAAAAAGTGAAGGAAATGGTTATGAACAATTGCCGAATCATAATTAGACAGGTCGCTGATGATGTTGGTATCGACTGGATCATGTCATGACATTGTTTCTAATGTTTTGTGTATGAAACATGTGGCAGCAAAATTCGTTCCAAAATTGTTGAATTTTGAACAAAAACAGCGGCGAATGGAAGTCGCTCAGGAGTCAACGACGAATGGAAGTCGCTTAAATGATGTCAACGACGATGCAGAATTACTGAAACATATTATAACAGGTGACGAAACATGGGTTTACGGATATGACATCGAAACTAAGGCTCAATCATCCCAGTGGAGGCATTATGGCTCGCCAAGACCAAAAAAATCTCGACAAGTGCAGTTGAACGTGAAGGTTATGCTCACTGTGTTCTTTGATATTAATGGCTTAGTGCATCATGAATTCCTGCCACCAGGTGAAACGGTCAATAAGGAGTACTAACTACAAGTGCAATGCCGTTTGCATGAAGCAATCCGAAAACAACACCCGGATCTGTGGAAAAACAATTGATGGCTTTTGCACCACGATAATGCACCAGCTCACACTTCATTGCTTGTTCGTGAATTTTTGGCCAAAAACAGTACTGTAACGATGCCCCAGCCTCCATATTCACCAGACATGGCTCCGTGTGACTTTTCCTATTTCCAAAAATAAAGAGAACCTTAAAGGGCCATCGTTTTACAGCCGTAGATGACATTAAAGGTGCATCGCTGAAAGAACTAAAGTCTATCTCAAAGATCGAGTTTGAGAAGTGTTTTGAGAGGCACAAGTGCATAATCTCCAAAGGGGGCTATTTTGAAGACGATAACATCAATGTAGAAGAATAAATAAATATTTTGTTCAAAAAATTAAAATTCTCATTAGTCTTCGAACACACCTTGTATAGGAATTTTTAATACTGAACTTATAGAATGCACTGATGTATTTACGCCAAGCTTTTATTCTGTTTTTTGTATGATTTATTGTTTATAGAATGCCTACAGTATATAACAATATATCAAGTTTCATGTTTTCTTTGTTAAAATAATAGTGATTATCTATTGACTGTGCTTGATGTCTCTATTTCTTTATAATAATTCTAATAATTGTTAACACAAGCATTAGTTTCTTATTATATTCTAATTTATGTTTCGTCTGGATAAGCCCAAGTGTGCACAATAGTCAGACGTTACAAAAAAAAAAATCTAATTTATGCTGTGACTGTCCATTAAACAGAATGAACTCTAATAAGCTCCGTTAACTTGAGCTACAAAGTATTTTATGATTGTTTTAGTATTATTAGAGAAGTTGTGAACAAAATAAAGTATGTCGTGGTATGACTAAGAAATCTAAAAAAGTGCAACTAAAAAAATTGAGATAATTTTAAGGAATGTAGAATTATTCAAGTCAATTTTAACTTAAACAATTATTACAAATTACAGTACTGTACGTAATTAGTAATTTATAATTATGCGCATCTATAGGCCTATTTGGTTTTGTAACAAAATAGTATTTTTTTACTGGCAAATAATAGTTTTCCATTATATTACGATGTGTTAAACTAACTACTTAATGTATAACTTTGCAATTCACTTCTGATTTCCGATAACAATAACATAAATTGCAATGAATTATTACTGAATTAAATAATAAAGCTTACCTACTGTGTGCTTGAATTAAATCCCATGATTTCTTTACACCATTCTATAAAACAAAAGCTGATATTACTGTACTTAATTATAAAATAAAATACTAAATATCATTAGTATTTTGAAAGGAAATTTGCTAGAAAAATTATCTTGAATAGAGAATTTAGGTTGATGTTAGCATCGTTAATTACTGTGCATTGTCAATGTAGAGTCACTGAAAAACAACTGAGTTTTTGATTAAGCACTGTTAAAAACAATAGTGCAATGGGTTTAACTTCAAAATTTACAGAAAGAATCAATGTTTCATATAGCGCTTAAGTAGGTTTGTGTTTAAAATAAAACTTCTCAAGATTTAGATATACAAGGTTTAGCCGTTAAATAACCAGATAGCATGTGCACCACATCGGGTTTGAACACATGTGTACCTGTTGATGTTCGCCACCCTGAGCTTGATAGGCATAGTTGTACATCGACCAGTCTCGCTGTAGCAACTGTCTGTTCAAATCCTTTTGCTAGTCTCATCCACATCCAAGATGACCTTTGATGTCAACAATGGATGAGAACATTGAAAAAAATCGGCAATTAAATCCAAAAAGACCGTTGGTTGAGCATTCATACTATCTCCGAGATCATTGGAAATGACAAGGAATCAGTATGAATAGAACTTTGAAGGAACATTTTTTCTGACACTTGGAATAAATGAAGAAAGACCTTAAACTCTTGGAAAGAATGATGAATCACGGTTCTGAGACTGAAGAAGTCCAAATCAAAATTCAAAGCCATGATTATTGTTTTTCCGACATCCATGGAATTGTATACATAAATCGACTACTGCACGTAAAATTGTGAATAAGAAGTAAGCGACCTGAGTTGTGGAAAAAGAAGTCATGGAGTCTTCAGCAAGACAATGCACCGACTTATACTGCACTGGTAAGATATTTCTGGCTAAGTAGGGAATCCCTATGTTGGAATACCCACCCTACTCACCTGACCTGTTCCGTGTGACTTCTTTTTGTTCCTGAAAGTGAAATCAGCATTGAAAGGAACAAGATTTGAAACAGTTGAGGCTCTAATAGAAAAAGTGATGGAGACTCTGAACATGCTTTCAGAAAATGACGAAGACTGCTTTGACCAATGAAAATTTCTGTTGTAGTGGTGTAAGGACCATGGAAGGGAGTGTATTGAAGGGGATAATGTCAAAGTTGTAAAGAAATAAAAACAAAAATTAGCCATAACTTGTATTTATACAGTAAACAGTTTTTGTATGCATGTAAAAAAAGAAATTGACTTAGCAAATCCATTAAGGCTATTCTTTACACATGAAGAAAACAAAAAATCTCATGCTTCACTCAAATGGATTTCTTGAGGTAGTGTTATTTATAGATACTATTTACTGCTTTTTATAATTTATTAAAAGAAAGAATAAATAAAATAAACTTATGACAATATAGCCCATTGAGAGCCTAGGTCTGCTAGATCGCTGTTTGGTGAGGGACATAAGGTTAATGCATTACAATTTCCTTTTTTTAAGGCAAAAAAACACATTGGAGCTATTATCGCCTCCATAAATGTAAGTGTGAGTGTAAAGTATTAAAGTTGTAAGTGTAGTGTTGTAAGTGTAAGTGTGTGTTAGACTCGGGTACCGCGAGGGATGTCTAAATCCTCTCAATAGAGGCAGCTACTCTGCATTACCCTATGGGGCACAATTTCCCAGAAGTAGTTCTCGCTTTTCACAAAATTGCTATGAATCGTAGCTCCTTAGTTGTAGAGCTAAGTGATCACTGAAGAAAAAAATTCTGCAGGCTTAGGTGAGGGTTTAAACAATAATTGTTACATGTTTTTACAGCTTTATTTTAGGATACTTTAAATTAAAAATATTATGAAATTTTTAACAGATTTATAAAAACTTTTAATATTTTTGCAATGTTATATTTTGTATTTAATTTAATTCACAACAGAAAAAGTGAAGAATGATACTGTGAAGTAACTGATACTGTAACTGATGTAACAGGACATTAGGAGCTTGACTGACCAATTAACTAATTAAATGTGTACATAATCACAAAGATAATTTTAACATTGTTTTAATTTTGTTTTTTTAAACACTTTACTGATTATCATTCTTATTTTGAGCTGGTTATGGCTACAGTGTTTAGAAGTAATATGATTTCATATAATAAGTCATTATTATCTTGCTAGTTCATGAGTGGAAACTTCCTTAACTTTTATGCAGTCTATAATTACATACCCAACAACTGTGTGAAAGCACTGTTATGCACGTCACTTTTATTTTTTTCGAACTTCACATCGTTTCTGCACATTTTTATAACTTGTGTAAAACTGTACTCTTGAGTCTCTTGTCATTTTCGGTCAATTTTGCAATAAAACAAACTCCCCCCTCCATAGCAATAATATGCCCAATGGCAATAAACCAAAATATAAAAGTGTGGAAACAATGGGAAGTTAGAAAAAAATGAAAAGTTACAAATATAACCTCAAAATTACTAGTACTTCAGAAGTAAATAAAACATGTTTTAATTGTAAAAATGATTAATTAAATGTATGCTATTAATAATGAAAAGAATACTGAACTTTTTTTAAAAATCAGCTTAAGAACCTACCTTGACTTAATTGTTGGGAATAATATAAACTTTAAAAAAAAATTAAAGAATTTGACTCGAATGTTGGGTGTTAACTTACTCCTCTTGACTAGGTTAGAATATAATAACTCGTATGAGCAGTACCTCGCAGGGTGACATAAGCGTATTAATCTAGCAAAGTAAATAAACAACAATGATGTTATAATTCCATTAAAAGGGTATAAAATTATACTTATAATAAATGAATATTCTGCAGGTGAATATATGTTACTGTAATAATGAAGTTCATAAGAAAATAAATTTTTTTGTTGAAATCACTACTTTAGCATAAAGTGCAAAAATACCAAATTTTGTATTATTACTTTTGGGTATGTAACTAAGGATATTGGTGAAAAAAGTAAAGCAAATTACACTGCATTCTTTTTACCATTTTATAAATTTACTTATTCAGTATTTATAAGTGCAGGTTGTTTTTTTCAAACAGTGATTTTTGAATATTTATTTGTTTTGTTTTATACTTTATTATCTAATTAACACATATTCATGTGCAGGAAATAATTTTTTTTAAGCATTACTTACAATTTTTGTTTTTTTATGGAACTGTTGTATTATGGCGTCATTGCTATTTACATTGCATTGAACATATTAAATTTCATACACACATTTACCTGTCATGCGCATTGTTCATGTGCGTTACACATTATGACAGCCATTACTAAATAGTTAGGTTCATCATCGTGTCAGTTCGGGGTTACTGGTTTTTTTTTTTTTTTTTTAATAACGGTGTTTTTATCATCCGACAACTGTGTTACGCGTAGTTAAGTTCACCACCCAATAACTGTGTCAGTTAGGTTATTGAGGACTTTTTTAAAAAAAGTAAAAGGATTTTTATTGTTTTAATGGTCAAAAACATGTTACCTACTTTTGTGCGATAGCAATTTTGAGGTTATGCGTGTCAGTTTTATTTTCAATTTTTATTATACCTCCTGTGCTTTCCGCGCTTTTATATTTTGGATTATTACTTTTGGGCATGTAATAAAGTGTTTTAGTGAAAAAATCGAAACCAACCTATACTGCATATTTATCATTTACAGGTATTTATTGAATTTAATTTAAAGGTATTTACGCAGTGAAGGTTGTCCTGTTAAAATAGCAGTTTTTGAATTATTTGTTTTATTTTATACCTTATTATTTAATGAACATGTACTCATATGTGGAAAATAATTTTAAAAAAATTACTTATGATATTAGGCCATTTTTTACAGAACTATATTGTGGCATCACTTCATTTACATTGCATTGCGGTTATGCATGTTATTATTAACTACATGTACTTACTGCTCATGTGCATTACACATTTTGACAGCCATTACTACATGTTAAGGTTAATTCTTCTTTTCGTTGGTTCATTCTCGTAATGAAAACATTTTTAAAATGATGTCCGTTATTTGTGAACTTCACAATTTGCCTCTTTTTTCTTTAAGTACACCACCTGACAACTGTGTCAATTACGTTATTAAGTATTTAAAAAAAAGGTTTTTTAGCAATCAAAATGGAGGATAACTACTAGTTCAATTAAGTATTTTCACCCAATACTGTATCACTTAGGTTATTGAATATTATTTCTTTTAAATAAAAGTGTTTTTTTCATGCAACAACCATGTTAGGTTCACCATACAACAACCAAGTCAGTTAGGTTATTGGTTTTTTTTTTAATAAAGGTGTTTTTATCATCAAACAACTGTGTTAGGTTCACCACTCAATAACCGTGTCAGTTAGGTTTTGGTACTTTTTTAAAAAAAAAGTTAAGGGGTTTTATCATTTTAATGTTATCAAAAACACGTTTCTTCCTTACGGTAGCAATTTTGAGGTTGTGAAGATCACTTTTATTTTTGATTTTTATCATTCTCATGCTTTCTGCAATTTATACTTTGGATTAATGCTTTTGGGCACTTAATAAAGCGTTTTAATAAAAAAAGTATTGAAAAATCGAGGACAACCTACTGCATATTTATAAATTTATTTATTATACATTCATTTAACCACTAGGTTATTATTTTTAATTTTATAGCACAGCCAAATAGGTTAAGCTAATAATTTCAACTGAGCGTTTCATAACTTCTATTTCCAAAAGTTCTTTAGATATAAGAATGTTTCTATAAAAAAAAATCAATATTTTTACTGGTAGGTCTACTACATATTATCAATCTACTTAAATTGAGGTTAAGTAATGTTTAGTTCTGAAATGACTACATTACCTGTATATAATTAACACTAAAAGGGATTACATATTTCGAAGCTTTTGTTGTAGACGTTGTTACGTTTGAAACGTTAAACATGTTTTCCATATCCTAACAGTAACAACTTCTGTAATTACATAAAACTGCAAAATCTATTTATCTTTGATCAGATAAACAAAATACTATAAATACCATAACGGCTGATCGGCATCAGTACTCAGTACGGATGGCAAACAAACATCGATGTTTTGACATCGATTTCAAGCAAATGTTTTTCAACATCGATGTTTTTGTCCCGATATATCGATATATTAATATATTAGTAAAAAATCTGATGATGTTTCTTCTCAATGATCAATTTGAGCACATTTTGCTTCTGTTATCAGCTGTTCAGCTTGTCACTTCAGAAGGTGACAATGACAGTTGCACTCTGGCAGTCTGGAGTAGAGATAGGTAAGAAAACTCCAAACTGTTAAACTAACTGTTATTCTATTTACGAAAAACAAACTGCTTTGCCAAACGGAAACTAACAGTTTGAATTGGACTGGATCGTTATTTCTTCTTTTCGTTTCACCCTCTTTGGGGTACGCTGAATCAATCATTTCTTGCGCGCTGTACTTTTCTTTGTTCCCAGTAGCTCTTCATTCTTTCCGATCTTCTTTTCCTCTCCTCTTCCGAAATGATAGGTTTAGGTCTTATTTTGGTTTTATCTTGGAATCTAATTCTTTCGTCCTTGGTACTTATCTTAGCAGTTTGGTCAAGCAGTGAATTTTCTGTAATTTTTAATTCTATTAGGTCTTTTTCAATTTCTTTAAACCAGTTCGGTTTTGTTTTACGATTATGGAAAAAATCAAACACCTGTTTCGTCAATCTATTGGAGTTCATTCTAAGAAGATGGCCGTATAAAATTTATTACGTTATCAGCTATCTAATTTGTAATTATAAAAAATAAGTAGTTAAAATATGTTTATGTTGTTAATTTAATTAATTTGCTTAGGTTTATACATATTAGTTTTATTTTTTATGTTATAAAGATTAGGCCTAGATAGTTTATGAATAAAATATGGATAGTTATTTGACTGATGACCAACTACTTCAAGTTCTAGATACAGAATTGTCATTAGATAATGATATTTTCACTGATACGGAGGAAGAGGATGAAGATACTGAAAATAGTAGAATAATTAATAATGATAACACTCATAAGCCTACAAACTCTTGATTTAGTTTCTGATTCAGAAGTCGCTACAGTTAGACAATATTTACAGAGTAATATTGACACTAATATACTTGACCAAATTACTGATGAAGATTCAAATAAAATTAGTAGGCTTAATGAAAATGTCATATCCACAATATCAGTTGAAAATAATGTGCAACCCTCAACATCTAGTTTTATCGATAAAAAACAAAATAAGTTTGTTAAACAAGGAACAACAGTTTGGACTTACCAGGGCAACACCTACGAACGTTGCCGCAAGCGCTAAAACATTTTTCTTATTATTTTCCTGTTAAACTGTTGACAACTTATTATTTTCCTGTTAAGCAGTAGTATAAACACATTTTCTTTAACTTGCTATTTGCTGTACTTTTTCCCTCTATTTCTTGTTGGAACGTAGTGAAGTAAGAACTGTTTGGGCGTTGTCAAAGTTTATCTCTATTTTTCAAACGAGTTGTTTGAAAGTTTTAAATGTTAAATTTGTTGTTCAAACATTTTTTAAACTGTAAAAACAGCCATAATTGTGTTTTATATTAGTTTTTCTCCGTAGTTTACTTTGTGTTTAGAAATTTAAAAATATTTAGTGGACAATTTTGAAAGTTTTCTTTTACTTTTTTTATGTTTTTAGAATTAAGTGCATAGTTTTTAATTATTTATTGGATGTGTGGACTTTTTAAAATTCACAATATTCTTGTATATATCTTGAATAATTTTAGGTTAATAACCTATCATTAACCTGTAATAACCTAATGTTAATAACCTATAATTTTGTAACTATATAGAGCCAATTTTATTTAAACATATTTGGCCAATGTTCTTATTACTATATTTTATTTATTAACGTTACTTTTTTCAGTGTTGAAAAATGAAAACCTACTTTCTCCCAAATAAAAATATGAAAGTAACATCTCACATAACCTAATTTTAATACATAACCTAATTTGTAAATACATAACCTAATTTTATTTAAACGTATTTTTTATATTTATTATCAATCATCAATATTTTTTAATCAACTAAAAATATTCTAAATTGTTTGCATTTCAGTAAATATGCAAAGGCTATTTAATTTTTAAGTAAAAAAAAATAATGCTTCTATTAGAAATTCATTGCATTTTGTAAATATAAAATGGTATACATATATATTACGTTTTGAAAATGTAATTTAATTATTACTACATTTAATTATTTTTTTCTAAATGTTTTACACCCAAAAACAGTTAAGGACATGGTGGTAATGGGAATGAAAAAGTAGTCTTAGAAAACTGATCATTTGTGCTTATGTTTTAGCTGCTAATACAACTTCGAGTTTCATTTTTCTAAACCCGTTTTTTCAAACTGTTTTTCCAAACAGTTATTTTTTTTCCAACAAACAGTTCGTTGATATTTTTTAAAAATAGCAGAAGTTCCCATCTCTAGTCTGGAGTAGAGATGGGTAAGAAAACTCCAAACTGTTAAAACAAACTGTTTTTCTATATACGAAAAACAAACTGCTTTGCCAAACGAAAACAAGCAGTTTGAATTGGACTGGATCCGTGATTTGTTAAACAAGGAACAACAGTTTGGACTTCCCCACCACCTACGTTCTATTCAAACGTTTCCGCAAGCGCTAAAACTTTTTTCCTACTATTTTCCTGCTAAACTGTTTTCCTGCAAACAGTGCAAACACCTTTTCTTTAACCTGTTATACTTTTTCCCTCTATTTCAAAGTTTCTTGTTGCAACGTAGTGAAGTAAGAACTGTTTGGGCGTTGTCAAAGTTTATCTCTATTTTGTTGCGAGTTGTTTGAAAGTTTTAAATGTAAAATTTGTTGTTCAAACATTTTTTATACTGTAAAAACCGCCATAATTGTGTTATATATTAGTTTTTCTTCGTAGTTTACTTTGTGTTTAGAAATTTAAAAATATTTAGTGGACAATTTTGAAAGTTTTCTTTTACTTTTTTTATGTTTTTAGAATTATAAAGAATCATAACAGTAAACAATCTGTTATGAAACTTGCCAGTGGAAATCAGTTTCAAATACGAGGTGTGTTCAGAAAGTAACGAGAATTTTAATTTTTTGAACAAAATATTTATTTATTCTTCTACATTGATGTTTTCGCCTTCAAAATAGTCCCCATTGAAGATTATGCACTTGTGCAAGCGCATTCTTCCAAGGATTCTTCCAATCCTCGAAACACTTCTCAAACTCGATCTTTGAGATAGCCTTCTTTCAGCTATGCGCTTTTAATGTCATCTACGGCTGTAAACGACGGCCCTTTAAGGTTCTCTTTATTTTTGCAAATAGAAAAAAGTCACACGGAGCCATGTCTGGAGAATACGGAGGCTGGGACATCGTTACAGTACTGTTTTTGGCCAAAAATTCAAGAACAAGCAATGAAGTGCGAGCTGGTGCATTATTGTGGTGCAAAAGCCATGAATTGTGTTTCCACATCCGGGCGTTTTTTTCGGATTGCTTCAAGCAAACGGCGTTGAACTTGTAGGTAGTACTCCTTATTGACCGTTTCACCTGGTGGCAGGAATTCATGATGCACTATGCCATTAATATCGAAGAACACAGTGAGCATAACCTTCACGTTCCACCGCACTTATCGAGCCTTTTTCGGTCTTGGCAAGCCAGAATGCCTCCACTGGGTTGATTGAGCCTTAGTTTCGACGTCATATACGTAAACTCATGTTTCGTCATATGTTATAATACATTTCAGTAATTCTGTATCGTCGTTGACTTCATTTAGTGACTCCTGAGCGACTTCCATTCGCCGCTGTTTTTGTTCAAAATTCAACAATTTTGGAAAGAATTTTGCTGCCACGCGTTTCATACACAAAACATTGGAAACAATGTCATGACATGATCCAGTCGATATGCCAACATCATCAGCGACCTCTCCAATTGTGATTCGGCGATTGTTCATAACCATTTCCTTCACTTTTTCACCTTTTCATCGGTTGTTGATGTGCTGGAGTGTCCAGGGCGTTCGTCATCTTCAACGTCTTCACGGCCTTCTTGGAAACGCCTATACCACTCGTAAACTCTTGCTTTGCTCATAGCAGACTCAACACAGGCCTTTGTTAACATTTCACACACTTTGTTACACTTTACTCCATTTTTTACGCAAAATTGAATACAAATTCTTCGATCCATTTTTTTTTTAACAAACGAAAATAGCCGAGCTCATAAAAACACGTCTAACCTTAGTGGCTGTCACAGACAAAGTCAACAATGAAAACAGCTGAAAGTTTTATCATACTTCAAGGGCATGTATACCAATATATAAAAAAATATTTGACAATCGGATTCTCCAAGCCCGCGAAATTTAAAAATTCTCGTTACTTTCTGAACACACCTCTTATGTAATGTACTAATGTAATGTATTAATATGTAATATTCTAGAAGCCACTTTCATTAAAAACTTTCCGGCTCTGGTGGTCTTCACACTAATGTTGCACAACATTCAGAAATCATGTAACATCTGTTTTATGAACAAATAAAAATCGCTGAGTTTCGCCGACCAATGAAACGTTATTGATATAGTTGCCCTCAATAGTTGGATGACCTCGACGGAAATAATTATCGACGCTGCCACCAAACATTCCGCCCAAAGATATTTTAATGAGCAGTCGCAGACATTGCATTCTTTATAACGATGGTCACAAGGGACCGAAATATTACTGGATCCGTGTTTTATCGACTCGGACTTTTTGTAACTCGCTTATCTTTTCCAAAGATGTGTTTAGGTTTTTTCCCTGATATTTGCCTTATTTTTTGTGAGCTCTGTGGTTTTCCTAAAGTGGTTTTTCAGTGTCCTGTTCAGTATCGGTTAATTGGCTACACAAATCGAATTCGCATTTATAAATCACTGAACGTTTAGTCACAGAAATGTTCCCAGCCCGCAAACAGGATGCGCCGGAAAGCTACTTGCGGTTAATTATCGCAGTTGCCCGGTTAGTGGTTGCCAGCTATTTCATAATGAGATTTTTGTGTACTCCTCGACGTTCACAGGCATTACAAATTGGAAAGAATGAGTATTATTTTAATTAGATACAAAAAGGAGAATATGGAGGCTTGAGCAGTTTATAAACCAATTAAACATCGCTTATTTGCAGTACATAAATTGCTGGTCGAATGTAGTGTTGCAATTAATGTTAAGACGTAATAACGAAAAAGAGATTCTCACAAATTAGTGTTTTTTCTCGACGACAATCAGTCTAACGAATCCAGGAGGTTTGAAGCTGACAAGCAGTGTTTAATTCTTAAACGTCCATTTAAGAAACCGTATCAGGGTGTGTCAGTAGGCTACAACTTGTAGCACCTAAACAGAAAGATGAATCGTCATAACACTTCAAAATTTGTTTTAAATCTTAATGCTCAAATACAGGATATGTAAGCTTGTAAACGTTTTTATAATGAAAATGAAAGATAAAACATTTCGTTTATTTTGAACAATGCAATGAACCTAAATAAAATTTTTGCACAAATAATATTTGCTGATTATTTAAAGAAAATTACATAGAATTAGCAAAAATATGACCACCGACCTAGATTTTCTTCACTGCATACAATTAATATTATATGAATAAATAAACGTAATCAATAAAATTATTCAAAGTTTAATGAAACAGTCATTTTTATCAGTTATTTGTTTAGTTGAAATTCTTTTTATGTTCTTCTTCTTTTCTGCAAGGATTATTGTCACTATGTTGAGTATAATGATCTGCCTTCCCTAGCTTCAATTCTACTTTTGTTGACGCATTTCGGAGAACCTCCATCTTCAAAAACTATATCTATAGGCCTACTCTTTTATCAACACTATCGCGTTCCTTTTGTCCGCCTTTGTAACGATAACATCATTCCCCTAACGTTCTTACTAAGCCTTGTACTGGCCTTTCTTCTTTTTTATCTTTTTTGTTTTTTAATCTTTGTGTTATTGTTTTATTCAAGATTTCTGTTGCCAAATGCCTTGCGTGATCGTGTTCTTCGTTAGATATTAACGCAATTGCGTTATCTATGTTCACTATGTTTTGCTCTACATCTTTCTTGATATTGCTATTCTTTATGTTATGTTTTAACCCTTTTGATAATAAAATTTCCTCTTCTTCCTTTAGATCCACCATTTGCTAAATTCACTATTCTTTCATGAAATTCCCTCCGTTCGTAATTACTTCTTTTGATTGTGTTCTTATTATTTATTAGTGTTCCTAATTTTTTATTCAACTTATCTTATTTACTTTTAGCTTCTTTTGTTCATTTTGTTCTTAATACACTCTGTTATCTCCATTGCAATTTCTCCTAACACTATTTCATTTAATATTAGATATAATTTTATTATTAATATCGCTCGTTTTTGCTGTATAATGTTTTTATATCCATCTTTATCCAATCCTTTTCCGCCTTCTGGATTGCGTATTTTGCAGCAAAACTATTTGTATTCTTGATTCTTGCATATGAAGGAATCACGTTATTTATAATGCATTGTTTGTTAAACCATATGTTGGCTATCGTCTTATATAACTTCCTAAAACTAAATTCAAGTCTTTTCACTAACATCATCCGGCTGACTACGTTGAAATTCTTTTTATATTCTTCTTCTTTTCTGCTAGGATTATTGTCACTACGTTGAGTATAATGATCTGCCTTCCCTAGCTTCGTCAATTCTACTTTTGTTGACACGTTTCTGAGAACCTCCATCTTCAAAAACTATATCTATACTCTATTTGTTTAGTTGCTGATTAAATACAGTTTTTGTTTTGCAAGAAGGGTTATTAATAACTGATGCAAAGGAACTAAATAAATTGTCCGATGCTCAGTTATTTCCCCAGAAAATTGTATTCGAGAACTATAAACACCTAGTCCAGAAAATGGACCAAATTAAAAAAAAAACTTTAATAGTATTTTGCTCAAATTTTGTCATATGAAGAATCCAAAATTGAAATCCAAAATTTAAATTTCACGAGTGAAAAAACTTGACATCGGTAAGGAATTATCTTTATATGTAAAAACAAAATGTGAGCAAAATGTTGTGAACTGATTTTGAGAATTATTCAGTTTCCGAAACATTTCTTTGACGTTCCGATATTTTTTTTTTAACGTCCGACTATTGTGCACACTTGGGCTAATGCAGACGATAGGATGATTTATAACGTATGAAAATGCCAAGCCCTGGCCGGGAGTCGAACCCGGGTCCTCGGTGTGAAAGCCAAGTACGCTATCAACTAGGCTACCGAGGCGGCTAGGTTCTGATAGTGAGCTGTGAGCAGATGACATAGTGAATAGTTAATTGCTGAGGTTGGCAGTTCATGACAATGATCGCCGATATTCAGGAAGTTCATGAACGTAAAGTTCAAGCCCTGATCTTGAAGTCTATCCAACGTTCGGATTGGTTAAGCGAGACCGTGTCGTATTTCCACTGTGGGAAGACGTTGCGTGCAGGTAAAGCTATAGCGTTTAATTGGGATAAGACACAGTCAGCCTTAACACTTGCTGCGGTTTTATATTTAGCCACTTAACAATCAATTAATTCCAGCAACTTTTCAAAGTGTCCTGTCCTTATACTTTGACAACTGGAAACGCTGTAGTCTTTCACTGTACACAATTACAATAACCAATGGTTGGCTTATAGCCCAATGGTAGCTACCAATAAATTTTGAATTGATAAGAAAAACAAATCTTGACTCATGGGAAAATATGTCTGCACACTAAATTTGAACAAATTCGTTTGTGAGTTTGCTCTTTAGGCGAGTTATAAGTGCAGAGACAGCAATATATAGCGTTAAAAAACGCATATCAGAATAACAGTTACTAGCTACATATATTGGATAAGTTTGTGTCGACAGTACACTTCTCTGTCAGTCGCTATGTAGTGCAGGAACCAGTCTCATCTCATCAGCTGTTGAGTAATACTGAGTTTCGTTATCATCCCTTAAATGACTGAAAGATTGTTTAGGGTTACTTTGTACATCTATTGAGTCCTGTTTCTATATTCCTGATATGTTCTGTCACACTCCAGTCATAGTTTATCCATCAGATCTACTATTTAGAGAGGATTCAAGGTGGGTAACACCCCACCGCTTCTAATTGGTGACTTCCCAATTCATTATTGATGCTTGTTCTGCTGATTGTTTTTCAATTTTCCCCCAGTACGCTTCATCCTTATCGTGAACGTTGTCTCGATTTGACCAGAATTTTGTTTTGTGACGATTTCTCTCTCATTTTATTTAATATCTCATGAAAACATGAGTAACTAGGGAAATTATGGCAACCTACACAGAGCCCCACATGCAAGAGTAAAGCTAAGATACACTGGGAGGTTGTTAAGTATCCCAGAACTCCGTTTGAGCCGCCTCGGTGGCCTAGTGGATAGCGTACTAGGCTTTCACCCCGAGGACCCGGGTTCGATTCCCGGCGAGGGCTTGGCATTTTCATACGCTATAAATCATCTCATCGTCTGCATTAGCCCAAGTGTGCACAATAGTCGGACGTTAAACAAAAAAAAAAAAAACCTCCGTTTGATACACCATTAAGCCGGTGTCATACACTCCACACGTGTCGCTTTACATTTTAGAGTTAGCCAAGTTATGTATAGTAGTGACTGTGTATAGGCCTATATATTTGTGTCTTGAGTATATGAATGTGAGTAGAGGTAGGATGGCTTCACTAAACCCATTTCACCTGCTTCCGCCGGGGTTATCTTCTCTTAATTAATAAGACCATTTGATCAGTGTAATTTTACACAGCTTTGTTTCAACAGATCTGCTTTAATTATTCTCTGTGTCTTTTTCTTCACGTGTCTGTCGAATTACTTTTCCCTAACTGGGAAATTCCCTTTATTCCGTTAGACTATTCGACGGCAGGCGGTGATTAACACAAGAATTTCGATACAATAACAAGAAAGAAGCAGAGAACAGATGATCGAATAAGATTTATTGAAACGAAACGGTAATAAAACCCACCAGTCGGACCGGCTGACCAAGTGACGTTGGTGGAACACTTCTCGCTGGCGGCTGCTCTTCACTTTCCACAAAGTGAGCCTAAGTTTACTGGCGGCTGCTCTTCACTTTCCACAAAGTGAGGCTAAGTTTACTGGCGGCTGCTCTTCACTTTCCACAAAGTGAGGCTAAGTTTACTGGCGGCTGCTCTTCATTTTCCACAAAGTGATGCTAAGTTTACTGGCAGCTGCTCTTCACTTTCCACAAAGTGAGCCTAAGTTTACTGGCGGCTGCTCTTCACTTTCCACAAAGTGAGGCTAAGTCTACTGGCGGCTGCTCTTCAATTTCCACAAAGTGAGGCTAAGTTTACTGGCAGCTGCTCTTCACTTTCCACAAAGTGAGCCTAAGTTTACTGGCGGCTGCTCTTCACTTTCCACAAAGTGAGGCTAAGTTTACTGGCGGCTGCTCTTCACTTTCCACAAAGTGAGGCTAAGTTTACTGGCGGCTGCTCTTCATTTTCCACAAAGTGAGGCTAAGTTTACTGACGGCTGCTCTTCAATTTCCACAAAGTGAGGCTAAGTTTCCTGGCGGCTGCTCTTCACTTTCCACAAAGTGAGGCTAAGTCTACTGGCGGCTGCTCTTCAATTTCCACAAAGTGAGGCTAAGTATACTGGCGGCTACTCTTCACTTTCCACAAAGTGAGGCTAAGTCTACTGGCGGCTGCTCTTCACTTTCCACAAAGTGAGGCTAAGTCTACTGGCAGCTGCTCTTCACTTTCCACAAAGTGAGGCTAAGTATACTGGCGGCTGCTCTTTATTTTCCACAAAGTGAGGCTAAGTTTCCTGGCGGCTGCTCTTCACTTTTCACAAAGTGAGGCTAAGTTTACTGGCGGCTGCTCTTCACTTTCCACAAAGTGAGGCTAAGTTTACTGGCGGCTGCTCTTCATTTTCCACAAAGTGAGGCTAAGTTTACTGACGGCTGCTCTTCAATTTCCACAAAGTGAGGCTAAGTTTCCTGGCGGCTGCTCTTCACTTTCCACAAAGTGAGGCTAAGTCTACTGGCGGCTGCTCTTCAATTTCCACAAAGTAAGGCTAAGTATACTGGCGGCTACTCTTCACTTTCCACAAAGTGAGGCTAAGTCTACTGGCGGCTGCTCTTCACTTTCCACAAAGTGAGGCTAAGTCTACTGGCAGCTGCTCTTCACTTTCCACAAAGTGAGGCTAAGTATACTGGCGGCTGCTCTTCATTTTCCACAAAGTGAGGCTAAGTTTCCTGGCGGCTGCTCTTCACTTTCCACAAAGTGAGGCTAAGTCTACTGGCGGCTGCTCTTCAATTTCCACAAAGTGAGGCTAAGTATACTGGCGGCTACTCTTCACTTTCCACAAATTGAGGCTAAGTTTACTGGCGGCTGCTCTTCACTTTCCACAAATTGAGGCTAAGTCTACTGGCGTCTGCTCTTCACTTTCCACAAAGTGAGGCTAAGTCTACTGGCGGTTGCTCTTCAATTTCCACAAAGTGAGGCTAAGTTTAGTGGTGGCTGCTCTTCACTTTCTACAAAGTGAGGTTAAGTTGTTTTCTAATTCCGGTTCCGGTGATGATGAAAGGCGTATGATGGAAACGTTTGTTATTCTTGGGTACTGAAAGTATTTTTAACTCATAGATATGCTACATAAATGTTGTTCATATTCAACGAACTCACAGTGTAGCCTAACAATAGTTTCAACAACGGAAATAGATATTTGTTCATATTATATTTTTAAAGATGTTTTTAGTAATACATAAGTTTCCTTAAAGTAGATTATCTGTATCCAATAACCTAGATCGTCTAAGTAAGAGCAAATTATTGGAATCGTAGATATAACTGTAGTTTGAAACATAAAAATTAACATAAAACAAAATTTTGGAAAATCCAGAAACAAGGTGTAATAACGAAAAAAATGTAATAATTAGGCCAAAATGTATTCCTTGATCAGTTATTATAGAAAAACGTAGTCTGGCTTATACTGAAAACATTTGGAGAATGTCCCAAGTATTTCCTAATTGGAAGCCAAGCCACTTACGGTTTTGGTCCTTCATTTATAGTTGGAGAATTTCACTTGGAACAGGGCGACCATTTATAAGCACGCTAAGATAACATCTTGGAATTGGATGTTATTTAATGTGAATTTTATTGGAACATTTTGTGTTGTGTGCGCTAATTAGAGGCTTAAATGTTTCGAGTCTTACGGTGAAATTTGAATTGGTAGCGTAAAATGAGGAAAGGCTTTGTGAAGCAACAAGACATTATTGGATAATTAATAAAGTTGACCAGTTAGTAATAGAAACACTCGTATAAAACCGTTCATATTTAAATGTGAAGGTGGGTTAATGCAGCATTAACTTTTTTACAGTACAGAGAGGAAGAAACAAACATGATATTGTTACGATAATAATTTGTTGTAATAAACGTAAAATGATATTCATCGTAGGCCTAATATGTTATTTCAAATCTTAGTTTTTTTCAGCCCTTAATGGAGCACATTTAGTCAATTTCGGTTCTTTTGGGCTTTCAATTTTGTTTTTTTTAGGTTTTCGAGATTCTCCCAATACTTTTTCAGTCTTATAGATCTCTGTTGTTACTTCCTCCGAGTAAAAGGCAACTCTTTTTTTCCTTCTTTAAATTTTAATCTAATGTTTTTATGCCTAAGGATTGGTTTCCCTACCTTCTTTCAGACGTTCCTCCGTTATCCCTAATTTCTACCTTTCTCCCAAAATCGCTTACTTTTCACAATTCGGTAATATCATCAAAACGAAAAGAGATAATTGTTCGCTAAATTGAACAATGTTGTTGATCTTCACGAGACTTAAAAGGACCCCGCAAAGATCCTTGATCCCCACACACTCCCTCACCCTTTAAATAATTGAATTTCGTTGCAATTACTTGAAAGTTTTTTTAAGAATATATCTGTTTTTTTAAGCCCTCAATGGAGCACATTTATTTAGTCAGTTTTGGTTCTTTTGGGCTTTCAACTTTGGTTCTTTTAGGTTTTTGAGATTCTCCCAATACTTTTTCAGTCTTATAGATCTCTGTTGTTACTTCCTCCGAGTAAAAGGCAACTCTTTTTGTTCCTTCTTTAAATTTTAATCTAATGTTTTTATGCCTAAGGATTGGTTTTCCTTCCTTCTTTCAGACGTTCCTCCGTTATCCCTAATTTCTACCTTTCTCCCAAAATCGCTTATTTTTCACAATTCGGTGACATCATCAAAACGAAAAGAGATAATTGTTCGCTAACTTGAACAATGTTGTTGATCTTCACGAGACCTAAAAGGACCCCGCAAAGATCCTTGATCCCCAAACTCTCCCTCACCCTTTAAATAATTGAATTTCGTTGCAATTACTTGAAAGTTTTTTTTAGAATATATCTGTTTTTTTAAGCCCTCAATGGAGCACATTTATTTAGTCAGTTTCGGTTCTTTTGGGCTTTCAATTTTGTTTTTTTTAGGTTTTCAAGATTCTCCCAATACTTTTTCAGTCTTATAGATCTCTGTAGTCCAACTTCCTCCGAGTAAAAGGCAACTCTTTTTGTTCCTTCTTTAAATTTTAATCTAGTGTTTTTATCCCTAAGGATTGGTTTTCCCTATCTTCTTTCAGACGTTCCTCCGTTATCCCTAATTTCTACCTTTCTCCCAAAATCGCTTACTTTTCACAATTCGGTGACATCATCAAAACGAAAAGAGATAATTGTTCGCTAACTTGAACAATGTTGTTGATCTTCACGAGACCTAAAAGGACCCCGCAAAGATCCTTGATCCCCACACACTCCCTCACCCCTTAAAAAATTGAATTTCATTGCAATTATTTGAAAGGTTTTTTAAGAATATATCTGTTTTTTAAGCCCTCAATGGAGCACATTTATTTAGTCAGTTTTGGTTCTTTTTGGCTTTCAACTTTGGTTCTTTTAGGTTTTTGAGATTCTCCCAATACTTTTTCAGTCTTATAGATCTCTGTTGTTACTTCCTCCGAGTAAAAGGCAACTCTTTTTGTTCCTTCTTTAAATTTTAATCTAGTGTTTTTATCCCTAAGGATTGGTTTTCCTTCCTTCTTTTAGACGTTCCTCCGTTATCCCTAATTTCTACCTTTCTCCCAAAATCGATTACTTTTCACAATTCGGTGACATCATCAAAACGAAAAGAGATAATTGTTCGCTAACTTGAACAATGTTGTTGATCTTCACGAGACCTAAAAGGACCCCGCAAAGAAAAGATCCTTGATCCCCAAACACACCCTTACCCCTTAAAAAATTGAATTTCATTGCAATTACTTGAACGGTTTTTTTAAGAATATATTTGTTTTTTTAAGCCCTCAATGGAGCACGTTTAGTTAATTTTGGTTTTTTTGGGCTTTCAACTTTGGTTCGTTTCTTCGAGATTCTCTCAATACATTTTCAGTCTTATAGATCTCTGTAGTCCAACTTCCTCCGAGTAAAAGGCAACTCTTTTTGTTCCTTCTTTAAATTTTAATCTAGTGTTTTTATTCCTAAGGATTGGTTTTTCCCTTCCTTCTTTCAGACGTTCCTCCGTTATCCCTAATTCTTTTAGGCCCTGTTCGACTTCCTTAAGTCACTCATTCTTTACTTTCATCTTGAGTTGGTAATTTAGGAGTTTCTTCGTCAGTCTTTCTTCTGGTAGTCTTATTAGGTGTCCATAAAAAGCCAGTCTCCTTTTTCTAATATTATCTAACAGATGTTCATTATCCTGATAGATGGCTGAACTTGGCAGCAGTCTGTATGTTCCTTCTATCGTGTGTTTTTTGTAGATAATGGTTCTCAATATTTTTCTTTCCACTTTTTGAAGCGCCTCTTTTCTGTTTCGGCTTTTTTGATTAAATAAAGTTTCCGCGGCATAAGTCACTTCCGGTCTTGTGACCGTATTATAATGTCTGATATTCGACTTTATGGAAAGCGACTTTTTCTTATACGTTCCCCAAGTTAACTTTAGGGCCTTCTTTAATTTGTTTATAGTTTAATTTGCCAGTTTTTCGGCTATGTTTATAGTGATATTTTCTCCCAAATACTTAAAATTATCCGCTATCTTTATTCGTTCGCCTTCTATCAAATCTTAGTTTACTAAACTCAATATTTATCTATGAAATATTAAATGTTAAAATGGAGTGAACGAATTTACTAAAAAATGTAGGCTATCTGCTTTAAATTAGCCAACCAAAACAAAAGTTTTTTTCGAATAATATTTCTATTTTTCAACCTAAATGGTTGAATTTCATTTAGGTTCGTTTTCGTGGGTCACAATTTAAAGGCAGTTGCAAGAAGAAACTGAAATGTATACTTTTAAAAAACACTTCTATAATGATTTTGATTGAATGTTGTTTAAATGTGTTTCCTGCTTTAAAACAAAATTTAAGCTTTGCAACCTCACTAAAAAATGTGTATTCGCGATGAATTTTTGAAAAAGAGGAAATCTGCAATGATAAAAATCCAACTTAGTTTATCATAACCATTGATATAGGCTACAAATTCAAATTGTAACTTAGAAGAAATTAATTTAAGCTCAATAAATTGATCTATCAAAGCTGTTGAAATTTATTTATAATTCTAACAATTCAAGTCAGTGCGTGTAATTTCAAACAAAAGCGTTATGGTTTAAAAAAGAATAAATTGGAAACCAATTTTGTTGGTTCGAAATAAACGCTTTGCCTCTATATTTTTATTGGTATATTTCAAATCTGTGTATAAGAAATTGTTTTATAAATCAAAGACCATTTTTGATTTTGTGTCTGTCTGTCTGCCACCCGACATTTCTGCAAACATAAATGTCTCCTTTTCTAATAATCCGATTGTTTTGAAATTTATTTTGTGTTTCCCTATTGCTATTACTAAATTTGAGTTATCGAAAAACAAATCTTGGCAAATAAATTAAGTACCGCCAGTTATAAAATCGAGCAAATTCGGCACAGATTATGTATACAAGTTCCGGTAGACAGGGAATATTCCGAAACCGCTATTCCCAAACCGCTATTCCCAAACCGCTATTTCGTTCTAAAAATGCATAAACACTGATTCGAAGTTCCATAGTGACTTTTTTCTGACATATACATTTTTCACTGCATAAGAGAATCGGCAACATGGACTTTAAATTTTACAGTATGGATCAACACCAGGACAATTAAAGTAACGTTGTCTTTGTACGGCCTTTGTTAAAGCTCTTCGATTTGTAGCTACTATTAATTAAAAATTACCTATATTATTTAATTTAATTCATAAACCAATAATTAATGTTTTATATTGCTTGATATTTATATTGTTTTTTATTGTTTTTATATTGATTTATATATATATGTTTTATATTGCTCAGATTTTTAAAACGGGAATACATCTATATCCATCTCAGGTACCTAAACCATGTTCATTTTAAATTTCGTCTCAATCGGTCCAGTAGTTAATGTGTGATTGAATAACGAACAAAAACACACGCATAAACATTCAAATTAAAAATATTATATTAAGAAGTATAAAATATTATTAAAACGTCACTGTTGTAGCCTACAATTAACACATATCGCAAAACTGAATACTAAATAATTCAGTTGCACTGGGTAAGTAGTATAATGGCGTTTAAATATTTATTATTCACACCTACCAATACATAATAACGTATAAAACGTCACGTACACAGTTAACACTTGTCATAAAACTAAATACTAAATAAAATTGGACTGGGTAAGTAGTATAATGGCGTTTACAATAATTTTCATCATTTAATTCCATCGTTTAATCTTATTCTGAAGTAACAAGCGAATATAGAGGTCGAGTCCAGTTTATTTTTCAACAAATTGATTTAATTTCAATCGTATTTTATTTTTAAAAAGCGCAACATATTTGAAATCTCAACATATTTGGAAGTTAATCTCTTTCGAAACAATTACATTTTTTCCTTTCTTCTCCAAAACTATGATACTTGTAAGTTATAAGAATTCCCAGAAACAAATTTGAAACACCTTGTTAATCTCCGCCGTAGTATCCGATTAAAATTCGACTTTAAATCGACTAAAGTTCTAATTTAACTTCACTCAGTCTCCCTTCATAATATCCAATATAACTGCCCGTTTCAAACTGCGCGCTTTCAGAATGAATTATCATATATTAAAACATCCTCCCCACTCAATAATATAATTTTTAATGAAGTCACTTTTGGAATACGCGACACCATAAAACATGTGATTGATTAATTTTAATAGCTTTCCATTTTCAGCCGCAGCACCCCTGTGGAGCGCTAGCTCCGCGCTTCTTGGTATTAAATAATTAAAATACCAATACTTTATCCACACCTACGTGGATCACTATTTCTACGAGACGCGTTTCAAAAATATATTACGTTTCTTACAGTTACTGGCGTTCACTGGACAAACGTTAACGGCCTATTTTTACTTCCTAATAAGTATACATTTTTTAAAGTTGTTTTCTCTTTGTTGTTTCTCTTGTTGTTTTCTTACACTAGAATAGCCTATAACTGACCATGGGAGAAGCACGGAGTCCCAAATGTATTCCTGCTACTCTTAATATCTGACCGTGTGACTTATTGTCATTGTAAATGCCGACTTCAATGGAAACTGCAATATTTTAATTTGGAAAGGCAGGTTGTTTGGAATTATAAGATTGTTTCAATTAAAATCATTGCAAATGTAAGCTTATAAACAATAATTTTATAATAAATAATAACAGGGATTCAGATTTTTAAAACGGGAATACATCTATATCCATCTCAGGTACCTAAACCGTGTTCATTTTTAATTTCGTCTCAATCGGTCCAGTAGTTAATGTGTGATTGAATAACAAACAAAAACACACGCATAAACATTCAAATTAAAAATATTATATTAAGAAGTATAAAATATTATTAAAACGTCACTGTTGTAGTCTACAATTAACACATATCACAAAACTGAATACTAAATAATTCAGTTGCACTGGGTAAGTAGTATAATGGCGTTTAAATATTTATTATTCACACCTACCAATACATAATAACGTATAAAACGTTTCTGTTTCACAGTTAACACTTGTCATAAAACTAAATACTAAATAAAGTTGGACTGGGTAAGTAGTATAATGGCGTTTACAATAATTTAAATATTGTTCACACCTACCAATATGTAATAAACGTATAAAACGTCACTGTTACACAGTTAACGCTTGACACAAAACTAAATAATTAAGTTGGGCTGGGTAAGTAATATAATGGCGCGAACATACAAGTTTTCACTTCAAAAATACATTAAAAAAAAAAAAATATATATATATATAGGCCTATATAAGAGCGGGATGCGTGACGGCAAACTGATTTTTTTCCCGTGCAAAACATACATCCATACCCCGCCATAAGAAGTATTCACTTCAAAAAGATTAATTGAATATAATTTGCGTTGTTCAAAAATTACCGAAGTCGACTGCCACTAAACAAGACCGTTCAGTTGGTTTTTTGTTACAATGCGTGGCAGTAATGATGTGAATGTTGGACATCGAGCAATGTTGGATCTCAAGATCGTCAACGAAGGTCATATAAATACAGAATCTGTGGCTGATGTTTGTAGCAGAGGCCGTCCTTCATTCCTCTAAATAATATTACTTATTCCTAATAACTGTTCCTAATAACTGTACAGTGGACACTGTACTCCCATCTCAATCAAGTACTGTACTCTTACATGACTCAAACTCAACGTGATTGCGGATAATTCCTGGCCATAATTTGGCTTTCACAGAAAATTATTTATGTCCTCCAGGATTGGTGTGATTCAATTTTTGAAGAGTAGTTTGTAGTGTTGATATCTAGGAACATTTCCTGAATACGCATTGCACCGCGTGATAGGACGGAACGCTTTGCACACCTTCGTTGGTAGTCTTTGGATCGATGTTCATGAATGCTCCAGCAACTCTAAACTCGTATTTCTGAACCGAATGCTATACTTCCTAAATTAAGATCTGTCATTCTTTTCTGTCAACATAAGAAGAATTCTGCCATGTTCAATTTTTGCTCTTTAAAGAACGAAAACATCAGGTCTATGTCTTAATCTATAAAACAATTTCTTCGGACTAGATTTTTGTTTTTCCTTAAATTAGATTCAAAACTAGAGAAGGGGTAATATAACCCCAGGCTCTGCAATCAACTGTCCTATTGTGTAACTAAACCTCTTCAATACTAGTTCAGAAGATTGGTGCCCTTAATAAGTTCCGACAATCCACTGACTAGCTCATTCTGCTGAAGATCACTACAGTCCTGGAAACCAAAAACTCTTAGCCTGCAAGAGCCTCACAGTCATGAATCATGTGTTCTGCAGTTTCCTTCTCTTTCCTGCACAATCTACACACGGTATCTCCGTGGTACATACCAATTTTTCATATGCACCCTCAAGCCACAGTGCCCTGTTATGAGCCCCATGATCTTCCTGAGTTGATTTCTGTCCATGACGTCTGCAGTCCTTTTAAGCCACCCATAAGGAACTTTGCTAAAGAGTCGCTTGCTGTGAGAATGCTTTATTACATTGGATTGTTTGTTAATCCACATATTAATAGCAGACCATGCCAGCAACAGAGAAATACCTAAAACCGGCTCTGATAAAAAAGTCTGATAAACTCAGATGCAGATCCCAGTCCAGCCAGCCGGTCTGCCTCCTCATTACTCTCAACCCTTTTACGCCCCGGAACCTAGTGGCGAATAACATGATTACTCAGGCTCAGAGCGTTGAGGTTATCCTGACATCCCCAGATCAGCTTGAACCGAATTGTAGAACCCACAAGTACCCTTATTGCTGCTTGACTAGCTGTATATATATGAATACGAGCCTTTTGGAAGGCTCTTATCAAATTCTCCCTAATACAGTCACTGATTGCCATTACTTCAGCCTGGGAAACTCTTGCGTGCTGTCTCTGGTTTGCGTAATTACTTTCTTCAACCTCGATCTTTGTCTTGTACGAGGTTTGTTCAGAAAGTAACGAATTTTAATTTTTTGAACCAAATATTTATTTATTATTCATCATTGATGTTGTTGCCTTCAAAATAGTACCCATTGGAGATTATGCACTTGTGCCAGCGTTTTTTCCAATCCTCGAAACACTTCTCAAACTCGATCTTTGAGATAGCCTTTAGTTCTTTCAGCGATGCGCTTTTAATGTCATCTACGACTGTAAAACGACGGCCCTTTAAGGTTCTCTTTATTTTTGGAAATAGGAAAAAGTCACACGGAGCTATGTCTGGCGAATATGGAGACTGGGGCATCGTTACAGTACTGTTTTTGGCAAAAAATTCACGAACAAGCAATGAAGTGTGAGCTGGTGCATTATCGTGGTGCAAAAGCCATGAATTGTTTTTCCACAGATCCGGGCGTTTTTTTCGGATTGCTTCACACAAATGGCGTTAAACTTGTAGGTAGTACTCCTTATTGACCGTTTCAACTGGTGGCAGGAATTCATGATGCACTATGCCATTAATATCACAGAACACAGGTTCGACCACACTTGTCGAGCCTTTTTCGGTCTTGGCTAGTCAGAATGCCTCCACTGGGATGATTGAGCCTTAGTTTCGACGTCATATCCGTAAACCCATGTTTCGTCACCTGTTATAATACGTTTCAGTAATTCTGCATCGTCGTTGACTTCATTTAGTGACTCCTGAGCGACTTCCATTCGCCGCTGTTTTTGTTCAAAATTCAACAATTTTGGAACGAATTTTGCTACCACGCGTTTCAAACACAAAACATTGGAAACAATGTCATGACATGATCGAATCGATATGCCAACATCATCAGCGACCTCTCTAATTGTGATTCGGCGATTGTTCATAACCATTTCTTTCACTTTTTCCACGTTTTCATCGGTTGTTGATGTGCTGGGGTGTCCAGGGCGTTCGTCATCTTCAACGTCTTCACGGCCTTCTTGGAAACGCTTATACCATTCGTAAACTCTTGATTTACTCATAGCAGACTCACCATAGGCCTTTGTTAACATTTTACACACTTTGTTACACTTTATTCCATTTTTGACGCAAAATTTGATACAAATTCGTTCATCAATTTCTTTTAACAAACGAAAAACACGTCTAACCTTAGTGGCTGTCACAGACAAAGTTAACAATGAAAACAGCTGAAAGTTTTATCATACTTCAAGGGCATGTATACCAAGATAATAAAAAAAAATTTTTGACAATCAGACTCTCCAAGCCCGCGAAATTTAAAAATTCTCGTTACTTTCTGTACACACCTCGTATACCATACTAGATCTCTAGAGTTTTCCAACATACTATCCTCCCTCAAATGTTAACTTGACATCAAACGGTCTAGAAACAACGTGTCTTTTAACCATCAGTCCTTATTATTAGAATCGGGTCGCTGATCTTTTCTGATCCTAGCATGCCCCAAAGGTGCAAAGCATAGCTAGACGCCACCTTCCTGCAGTCTATATGCTGCTTTACGTGCCTCCGTCACGTTGGTATCGTGTTCATACAGCCCCTCTGCCCCCTCTGCCCCCTCTGCCCCTCTGCCCCCTCTGCCCCCTTCTTTTCGGCCTCAACGGCACCATAGCACGCCATAGGTCTTGTTTGTTTCTTAGACTTAACTTTTTGTTTAATCTGTAAAATATCTAATTATAATTGAATCAGTTTTAGCCTAATTTAAATCATAACTCTGTAGCCTAGTTGATAGCATACTAGGCTTTCGCCCTTAGGACCCGAGTTCGATTCTCGGCCAGGGCTTGGCATTTTCATACGCTATAAATCATCCCAATAGTCAAACGTTAACACAAAAAAAAATTAAATCATTACAATACAAATTACAATGAACGTCAAATTTGAAAATCGATTTAAATTTTCACTTCTCATTAATAAAATATTATTTCATGTCAAAATATTATTAGGTTTAAGGATTATTAAGGATACATGTGAAATTAGGTACAAGAGAAGGCTACATAATTCTAATTTTATGTCAATAAATAAAATCAATGAAATAAGTAACCAATCGCGACAGACGAGATGTAAAGTAATTCCAAGACTAAATAGATCGATTAACATCACGATAATAATAATTTCTCTGCGTGAAATCGAAAAGCTCTAAACTAATTTTTGGTTTTAGCTTTTAAAAAGTTTGTTACTTCCAGTTCAAATATCGGCTAGTAAAAATCTTTAAAATATTATAATTTTTATCTTTTTCTCTATTTTTTAATTTCGTAATTGCATTTAGCGCTAAAGTTTGCAAAAATCAGCATTTTTAATGTTCACATTTTACTAAATATGAAAATTAAGCCTGGTCTGAAAATGAAAAGATTCTCGTCAACAAATTTGTGCAAACTACGACTAATTCATTTCCGTATCATGTTTGAATCAGATCGGACCAAAATTTCAAAAAGTCCTCCCTTGCAGAGGACGGTACAAAAACTGTAAAAATTAACAAATACTGCGTCAAAATCGTACTTTTTCATTATTTCGGTTGGATTTAAAAGTTATTTTTGACAATATATTATTGGCTTCAATATAACTTTATAGAGAATGCTTCAATTTTGCTATAGATGAATTTCTGTTAATTTATACTTATTGCAAATTTATAAAATCTTAAAGTCCTAAAGGAATTTTCCTTTCTTCTTTTTTTTTATAACATATAAATTTAACAAATATTGAAAGCAGAGATCGACTTTAGTTGTGAAAATCCTGATAATAAAATGTTTTATTCAATCCAAAAACACGACTTGTGTTACTTGATGCTGAAAAGATTTTGTTAAAACATAATTGGAATTTAAAAAAACCGACTTTTTCACTTATTTAGTAAATTCTACCTTCCGAATCCTTTAAAACTGAGTGCAAAACTAGAAATAGTTTGAATATCAAAATTCTTTTATAAATAGACATCTTTACATAGTCCTTTTTCAATTACCCTCCATTATTTCTTGATCCTATTAGTTATAGCGAAAGAAGTGTCGCGGCCATTTTGTAGTTTTAGTTTTGCCGTTATTGAAAGTGCGTTTTGAATGTCCTGGCCGATATTAACGTCTCCGACATCGGTTTAGAGGCGTAATAAACCTTGCGACCACAAGACGCGGCGTGCCATTGTGGGAACATTAGACCCGGCGTAATGGGCTCATTAGTTGAATCGACTGCCTCTCTCAATTACACCGCTTTTGAAATTAGCAGCTCCGTGAGTTTTTTTCTAATAAATTAACTTGATTCCCTAGTCGCGACGCGATTAAGTCTTCAATTCAGAATAAAATGCCGATAACCGGCACTGAAAGGTTTTATACGAGAATCCTTTCGATTTTCAAATTTCACTTTCCCACAATTACGCCAAAAGTTTACGTGTTCACGTTAAATAAATTGGGATTTATTTATAAACGGGATCGAGATTGTCTTTCTATGGTAGGTAAGCGGGAGATATAAGGGTAAATTATATTTTTGAGAAAATGAAAAATAAGTCATTGTGCAGTATTTATCTGATCTGGCTGACTTATTTTGGGTGTTCTCAAGGTTCAGCCAATTTGTCAGAGTATATAAAAGAAGGGTATTTGTTTGTACTCTGAAGTACAAAAGAAGAGTACAATTTGTTTAAGAAAAGAAGGGTATTTCAAGTTAACATGATCCTTTAACAGGAAGACTGAAAGACCAAAAACAGTTCGTAGTGCAACATTTAAGTTCGAGATCAGCCCTAGAACCACTATTCCTTTCACTTTCTTTGCTTCCTGATGATTACACTCTAAGGCTGTTTTGTGGGTGTAGTGGTTTTTTCAGCAGGTATCCAACTTTCTTCACAAAGTAAGAAAAGCGTTGGATTTTTTATCTTAATAGTGCTCCAATCCTTGAGTAAGTTTTTTAACTGAGACGTCATTGGAAGCCTGGTCGCTGGTAATTCAACCTCTGTACTTAAACTAAAACCAGTGTTACTTTTGCAGGTTTTTTCATTAACGTCCGACTATTGTGCACACTTGGGCTAATGCAGACGATGGGATGATTTATAGCGTATGAAAATGCCAAGCCCTGGCTGGGAACCGAACCAGGGTCCTCGGGGTGAAAGCCTAGTACGCTATCAAACTAGGCCACCGAGGCGGCTACTTTTGCAGGAGAAAGCAGTGAAGGATATCTGCTAAATAGCATAAAAAGGTCTACATTTATGCTATTTACATTATGTATTATTTTTTAGCATTGATAAAACCAACTACAACTACTGGTTAATTCGTCGTCATTTTATTTTCTCACCAAAACGTCTTTTCACTCTCGTTTCTCTTCTGTCTTTCTTGTTGTGAGTATTTCTTTAAGGCACTTACTTTTTCGAGGAATAAAACCGTTCTGGTACGATTTGGAGTTTGTTCAAGCCGCCTCGGTGGCCTAGTTGACAGCGTACTAGGCTTTCAACCCGAGGACCGGGTTCGATTCCCGGCCAGAGCTTGGCATTTTCATACGCTATAAATCATCACATCGTCTGCATTAGCCCAAGTGTGCACAATAGTCGGACGTTAAAAAAAAAAAATGGGGTTTGTTCTGGAAGCCGCCCATCAACAGTCAACATTACTGCCATAATATGTATTACTGTACAATAATACTGACGGTCAATGTGTCATTGAAGACCGATAACCATTTGCACAAGAACATTAAGTGATGTTCAAAAATTTATAAATATATTGCACAACCTTGTATAATATTGTACAGAGCCGCCTCGGTGGCCTAGTTGACAGCGTACTAGGCTTTCAACCCGAGGACCGGGTTCGATTCCCGGCCAGAGCTTGGCATTTTCATACGCTATAAATCATCCCATCGTCTGCATTAGCCCAAGTGTGCACAATAGTCGGACGTTAAAGAAAAAAATGGGGTTTGTTCTGGAAGCCGTCCATCAACAGTCAACATTACTGCCATAATATGTATTACTGTACAATAATACTGACGGTCAATGTGTCATTGAAGACCGATAACCATTTGCACAAGAACATTAAATGATGTTCAAAAATTTATAAATATATTGCACAACCTTGTATAATATTGTACAATGTATGAGTACAGTGCAGTACTTCGATACGGTTTCATCTCTCCATTTTTGGAGAGCTGCTATGCTTGGCAGATTGTTTCAAATATCCATTTGTTGGTGAGGAATAGTTTATTTTGGAAGTAACGGAAGTGTAACGGATATTATCTTACATTATGAGATCATAAGATTGTAATAACTTTAAGATTACAAATTATCAAAATGCCACTCTGCTAAACAAATACATACATAATAAACATACATCTCCACGGAATATGGTTAAACTTTAAGCCATACCCTAAAAAAAGAATTAGCCAAAGAAAATATAAATGTCTCTTTCAGAACAAGTGATAAGTTATCAACATTATTAAAGAAGCCAGTTGAAAATACAAGTGGAGATAACTTTGAAAAAACTGGCATATACAAAATGAAATGTAGTGATTGCCTAAGCTTCTGTATCTGTCAGACATCTCGCTCTTTTAAGTAAAGATTTAAAGAACACATACCCAGAAGTGCATTATCGACAAACTCGGCTTTCGGGCAAATCCATAAATTCGAAGACATCCATACCAACATGGAAATATTACGTGTCATAAAAGTAGTTATATGGATGCGATTGAAGAGTTTGAGATTTACAAGAGCAAAAAATCAGACCCCCAGAACATCCTCAATGAAAAACTTTCATTTAAATCAAATTTAATATATGGCATGGCTCTAAGGATAAGTGATTTGAGTAACAAAAACCAACAGACGCACTGTAACTGATAACAATGACGGGGGTGCTACTAATGATGGAGACTCCGCAGTCCGGACTGTAACAACGTACGAGTCGCGTGTGTAGCTTGGCCAAGCCGAATTTCATGATGAATATTTTAAACGTGTAATTGTGCTCAGTGTTTGTGATGTATGTTTTAATGTTTTGTTTGACTTTGTGACGACCTCGACAGAGGGATTTAACATTTCGTATAACAGCCTGAAGATGAAACGATAGAGTTTCGAAACCGCGGTAGCCTTTATGAGGTAAGTGGAAGGACCATTGACGGGAAGGGTCAAATCCTAATCATTTGAATATGTGGTCCGGTGGCTTTATCTGGACTGGATAAAAGTATGATGAACAATTCGATAACGTCCATCGAGTAAACAAGAATGGTTTTGAACTAATGTTTGCGCGCTCGCCACCGAGACGAACACAAAATGGCAACTTTTAAAATCTTAAAGTAAGAAAAAACTATTCATCTTACATGATTCGTCATTATAATCAGCGATAAGCTTTCAATTAATTAAGATTTTAAATTTGCAAAATTAACTGAAAATATTAAAATGAAATTTTCAAATATAAAATGCTTATTGCTAAGTGACATCGCAGGAAAGTCGGCCTCCAAATATCCTTCAGGAAAACAGAGATAATGCCAATAAGAAAGACAGAACAAAAGTTCGTAAAAATCGGCAATAAGAAAGACAGAACAAAAGTTCGTAAAAATCGGCAACGACCGGATAAAGATTACCGATAAATTTAAGTACTTGGGAGAAACTATTACCGGAGACCTCAGAGAAAAACCAGCAATATGCAGAGTAGCTAAATTAAGATCTGCCTTCTATTTGACCCAGAACACTTTAACCAGTGTAATGTTAAGAACAACTGGTTGAAGGAGGTGGAACAGGACTTGGAGGAACTGGGAATAACCAAGGAGCAATTGGCAGGAAGAAGGGAAAAAGCGATCTTAAAAAGTCAGGATACCCAATTACAGTTTAGGGAAAAACGTCCACGAAACGTAGTATATTCGGAAGAACTCAGACTTCAAAGATCAATAAGATTAAAAAAAATACTGGGAAGAACGCAGAAAACCAAAAGACTTAATTAAATTGACTGTGTGTGCTCCAATGTGGGCTTAAAAAGGAAAAAAAATGCATATTGATTTTTTTTTTAACAATAGTGTTTAACTTCCGATTATTGTGCACACTTGGGCTAATGCGGACGATGGGATGATTTATAGCGTATGAAAATGCCAAACCCTGGCCGGGAATCGAACCCAGGACCTAGGGGTGAAAGCCCAGTACGCTATTAACTAGGCTATAGAGGCGGCTAAAATGCTTATTGATACAGATCTCAATGGAAATTACTATTTTTTAAAAAACTTACGTTTTTTTAAAAGAATTCGAATGGTCGCCATATTGTAAAATAATAAAATTATCTTATAAAAATATTGGTTTATTATATAGGTGAAGTGGTTAAATTTTGTTTTGGTTTTACAAAATGGTTTTATGCACAGTACATTTTAGCACGTATTCTAAGTTGTCCTTTCACCCCTAGAACCCGGGTTCGATTCCCGGCGAGGGCTTGGCATTTTCATTCGCTATAAATCATCCCATCGTCTGCATTAGCCCAAGTGTGCACAATAGTCGGACGTTAAACACCAAAAAAAAATCTAAGTATTGTGGGTCTATTGATCTGCGATGGATGTTGCAATAGTTCATTTTCCATTGGCAATTCGACTAGGAAAGTCAAAGATGATTTAACACTGTGTATAATTTACGTAAATAAGATACATACAGTTAATAGAATAGCGCTTTGTTGTGCCTATTTAATCGATAAGTTTCTTCTGTACAACGCTGTGAACGTTTTACCCGTTAGGCTGTGACGTTTATGTTAACTAGATACGCCAAAGAAAACTGCAAAATAACGCGGGTGTGTGAAAAGTTTCAGACCTAACAAAGATACAAGACATTTTTTCAGAATTTTTTTTTTAATTTTTCAACATAGTCTCCTTGTACCTCTACATACTTCTCCCAGCGATGCTCCCATCTCTGTAACCCGTCCAAATAGTACTCGGCGTTTTTCTCTGCAAAATAATTGTTCACGAAGGTGATTGCCTCTTCATTTGTCGAAAATCTCTGTCCTCCGAGCGCAATTTTTAGATGAGGGAACAAAAAGAAGTCGCTTGGGGCTAGATCTGGTGAGTAAGGCGGATGGTCAAGCAGTTCAAACCGTAATTCGTGGATTTTCGCCACGGCAACCGCTGTGGTGTGAGACGGTGCGTTGTCTTGGTGAAACAGTTCTGACTTCAGCTTGTCAAGTAATGATGCGTAGTATGTTCCTGTAATGTAATGGTTTTTCCTTTTTGAAGATAGTCGATTAAAATAACTCCATGACTATCCCAAAAAACAGTCGCCATCACTTTCCCAGCCGAAAACACAGTTTTTGCTTTTTTTGGAGCCGGTTCCCCCTTTGCAGTCCACTGTTTGGACTGTATTTTTGTCTCGGGTATATAATGGTGTATCCAAGTTTCATCTACAGTAATTAATCAGCGCCAAAACTGGGATTTATTGCGCCTAAACTGCGCCAACAGAGCATTGGAAATGTTCATTCGAACACGTTTTTGGTCTAACGTGAGCAAACGCGACACCCAACGCGCGGACAGCTTTCTCATGTCTAAATGTTGATTTAATATGTGACAAACAAGTTCTTTTGACATGTTCATAACGTCTGCTATCTCTCTCACTTTAATTCGGCGGTCATCTAGCACTATTTGGTGAACTTTGGCGATGTTTTCGTCGGTAGTTGCAGTTTTTTGACGTCCCGAACGTTCATCGTCTCCGAAGCTCTTACTGCCACGTTTAAATTCAGCTGCCCAAAATTTCACTGTGGTAAATGATGGTGCAGAATCCCCATACACAGAATCCAACTCATCTTTGATTTGCGTTGGCGTATTGCCTTTCAAAAACAAATATTTAATGACAGCTCGATACTCGATTTTGTCCATTTTTAAAAAAAATACCCACATCAACTCACTCAAACGACTGTTACATAACAACTACGCGTCCAAAATGGCTGAAACTTTGGTGAGTAACTGTCAACAGATGAACAACGAAATTCGAGTGCTGCCACCGACGAGTGCTGCTATCTTCATGTTGAGGTCGGAAACTTATCAGACCACCCTCGTACATATAACGTTTTCAACTTATTGCGTTACAAACTGAGAAAGGACCCGTGTATGTACACACGAGAGTGGTTGTAGGAGGATCGATAATTTAGGCTAATATCTAAGCCGCAGGTTAGAGTGTGCCCAGCAGCCTGGCCAACATGGTGATTACACGGGTTGTCCACAATGTGAACGGCCTTTTTATGGTTAACCTCCAAACTTGCCTGCAGTGAGGCCTATTATACAACACAATAACATTTGCATCAACAATCTAATGTCACCAGAACTAAGTGTACTTAAATAGCCAGGCGGTCGTGTTTAATTAAATAAAATAATTTACTCTGTGCACTTTACTTACATTAAAATTGTTAATGTTTAATGTTTATTGTTTAATGTTTAATGTTCAATGTTTAATGTTTAATGTCTAATGTCTAATATCTAATGTCTAATATTTATTGTTTAATGTCTAATGTATAATGTTTATTGTTTATTGTTTAATGCTTAATGGTCAATGTTTAATGTTTATTGTTTAATGTTTAATGTTTAATGTTTAATATTTAATGTTAAATGTTAAATGTTAAATGTTAAATGTTTAATGTTTAATGTTTAATGTTTAATGTTTAAAGTTTAATGTTTAATGTTTAATGTTTAATGTTTAATGTTTAATGTTTAATGTTTAATGTTTAATGTTTAATGTTTAATGTTTAATGTTTAATGTTTAATGTTTAATGTTTAATGTTTAATGTTTAATGTTTAATGTTTAATGTTTAATGTTTAATGTTTAATGTTTAATGTTTAATGTTTAATGTTTAATGTTTAATGTTTAATGTTTAATGTCTAATGTCTAATATCTAATGTCTAATATTTATTGTTTAATGTTTATTGTTTTTTGTTTAATGTTTAATGTTTAATGGTCAATGTTTAATGTTTAATGTTTAATATTTAATGTTAAATGTTAAATGTTAAATGTTTAATGTTTAATGTTTAATGTCTAATGTCTAATATCTAATGTCTAATATTTATTGTTTAATGTTTATTGTTTATTGTTTAATGTTTAATGTTTAATGGTCAATGTTTAATGTTTAATGTTTAATGTTTAATGTTTAATGTTTAATATTTAATGTTTAATGTTTAATGTTTAATGTTTAATGTTTAATGTTTAATGTTTAATGTTTAATGGTTAATGTTTAATGTTTAATGTAATATTTTTGCAATAATGATAAATATATCTCGAAACATAAAGGAAAAACGAATGCATGTTTCTGAAAGCTTATCGGTTAATACACAAGTATTATAAGTCTAGTTTTATTAAATAACTTTTCTGATAACTGCAATAGTAAAATAATAGTGACTAGTTTATGGACTGATAATGTAACTTGCTCTAGTAGTGATTCTGTTTCTGAAATATCTACAATAGTAATTGTGATTCAATATATGAAACCTACGAACTTTGTGGACACATGAAGTTCAATTTACATGTTACTTAGCTAATCAAGTTGGCATTGTTGAAATACGAGGCGTGTTCAGAAAGTAACGAGAATTTTTAAATTTCGCGGGTTTGGAGAGTAAGATTGTCATACATTTTTTTATGTTGGTATACATGCCCTTGAATTATGATAAAACTTTCAGCTGTTTTCATTGTTGACTTTGTCTGTGACAGCCACTAAGGTTAGACGTGTTTTTACAGCCGTAGATGACATTAAAAGCGCATCGCTGAAAGAAAGATCCTATGGCTATCTCAAAGATCGAGTTTGAGAAGTGTTTCGAGGAATGGAAGAAGCGCTGGCACAAATGCACAATCTCCAATGGGGACCTATTTTGAAGGCGACAACATCAGTGTAGAAGAATAAATAAATATTTTGTTCAAAAAATAAAAATTCTCGTTACTTTCTGAACACACCTCGTATACAAAGGTGATTAGTTAATACGATAAAATAATGGCGATATCAGTCAGTGATGATTGTTAAAAATGATTCCTTTAATAGTTGAAATATTCCTAAGTAAAATAAATTCTGTACAATTGGATGAATTTCGGCATTACTTGAATAAACAAAAAAATAATTTTTCTTACTAAGTTTAAAAAAACCCGTTTCGGATGAGCCGGACCTACGGATAAGCAAGATCCAGATAATCGCGTTTCTAGTGCACATACAGTTTGTAACGATCCTCTCAGAAGTAATCTAGAGGTCAAGATCGGCGCTCATTTAAAGGCCCCGACTCTAGGTCTTATCATTAAACCAATACCATTAAGCTAATTTTCCAACTGAAATTGTATTG
>CM040188.1:59701874-59719374 GCA_022606455.1 Callitettix versicolor | reverse complement strand
ACACTCTATTATCTCCATTGCAATTTCTCCTAACACTATTTCATTTAATATTAGATGTAATTTTATTATTTTATTATTAATATCGCTCTTTTTGCTGTATAATGTTTTTATATCCATCTTTATCCAATCCTTTTCCGCCTTCTGGATTGCGTATTTTGCAGCAAAACTATTTGTATTCTTGATTCTTGCATATGAAGGAATCACGTTATTTATAATGCATTGTTTGTTAAACCATATGTTGGCTATCGTCTTATATAACTTCCTAAAACTAAATTCAAGTCTTTTCACTAACATCATCCGGCTGACTACGTTGAAATTCTTTTTATATTCTTCTTCTTTTCTGCTAGGATTATTGTCACTATGTTGAGTATAATGATCTGCCTTTCCTAGCTTCGTCAATTCTACTTTTGTTGACGCGTTTCGGAGAACCTCCATCTTCAAAAACTATATCTATACAGTTTTTGAAGATGGAGGTTTTCCGAAACGCGTCAACGAAAGTAGAATTGTCGAAGCTAGGGAAGGCAGATCATTATACTGAACATAGTGACAATAATCATAGCAGAAAAGAAGAAGAATATAAAAAGAATATTGACAGTAAAGTACGTAAACGTCAAACAAAGTTTACAATCATGTTAATTTTAAAAGATTTTTTGTTATGCCTTTTTATTATGATAAAATACGTATTATAATATTTGATCCACTGAATCACTAACAGTTGAACTCTTACCTATACAACAACCACGCGCAGATCGGAACGATTGAATTTCAGAACCATCCTGTCGGTAAGGTTTAAAATACCGGGATACATCACAGCCAATTTGACGGAGGTAGACAAATAAAAGTGTAGACTCACGTTAAGGAGGGTTGTGTTGGTGTGATGGGGCGGGTGTTGAATTGTCATATTAGAGCTGCCACATCAGCAGTTTTACTTTACCCTTAATCACCAACCCTCCGCCACCAGATGACATCCACATCGCATTCCTCACCTAGTGCTTGTTTTTGGGTTTCTAATTAGTTATCGCGACCAGCGAGTTACTCAATTTGTGCGTTAGGGGCCTAGGCCAGCCAAAAATTTTAAAACACGCGTTTTAAGTAACAAATGCAACTTTTTTGTCAGGAAAATATTTATATTAATTTTAAAAGTTTTAAAACGTTATTGTTGCCTTTTCTAGTCAGATTTGGTTAAAACTTCACTTCACAATATTTTAGAATCCTTATTGACTACAACAATATACGACAGTCGCTTAAACAGGAATAGATTATAGTTTATATTAAATAAGTTTTCTTTGCTTTTAGTTGTACACGTTTTAAATGGAAGCGCCATAGTATAGTCCACTGTCACCGAGGAAGTGAGATGCCAGGATTAGAAAGGATTAAATCGCGATAGCTTTGTGTTCCCACTGTACAGCACTGAACACAGATCGGACTTGAGTAAATCAATCCAGTTGTTGGACTGAACATCACGACAAATCTTCCGCCCACAGATTTCTCTTCTGATCTCACTTCCGGTTTATTTTTCGTGCGTTCACCAGAATTCAGAATCTACTCGAGTTAGATAACTAACGACCAGATGGAAGAACTATATTTCCCGTTTTACATTTGAAAATTATTTCATACTAGTACATTTAAAAAATAAATGTTTCTCAGATGATGTGAGGTAGGTTTGTATTTTGAAACTGTTGTAGCATGGACACTTTTGTCCTCTATGATACGAAATTTGTTTGTACGCACACGCTCTCTCTCTATGTATATATATATATACACCACACACATGAGGTGTGTTCAGAAAGTAAGGGTCTGTTCCAGCGGCCCTTATATGTGTCATGAAAACAATAGTAATTTCTGATTATAAAACTCTTTCTCCGTTTCAATATTGGCGTTGTTCATGTAGTGACTGGACTAATTACAAATCGTGATTGTTGTCATTTAACTGGGAAAGTGTTATACTTTCAGAAAATAAAGTACGAGGTGTGTTCAGAAAGTAACGAGAATTTTAATTTTTTGAACAAAATATTTATTTATTCTTCTACATTGATGTTGTCGCCTTCAGAATAATCCCCATTGGAGACAATGCACTTGTGCCAGCGCTTCTTCCAATCCTCGAAACACTTCTCAAACTCGATCTTTGAGATAGCCTTCTTTCAGCTATGCGCTTTTAATGTCATCTACGGCTGTAAACGACGGCCCTTTAAGGTTCTCTTTATTTTTGGAAATAGGAAAAAGTCACACGGAGCCATGTCTGGAGAATATGGAGGCTGGGACATCGTTACAGTACTGTTTTTGGCCAAAAATTCAAGAACAAGCAATGAAGAGCGAGCTGGTGCATTATCGTGGTGCAAAAGCCATGAATTGTGTTTCCACATCCGGGCGTTTTTTTTGGATTGCTTCAAGCAAACGGCGTTGAACTTGTAGGTAGTACTCCTTATTGACCGTTTCACCTGGTGGCAGGAATTCATGATGCACTATGCTATTAATATCGAAGAACACAGTGAGCATAACCTTCACGTTCCACCGCACTTATTGAGCCTTTTTCGGTCTTGGCGAGCTAGAATGCCTCCACTGGGTTGATTGAGCCTTAGTTTCGACGTCATATACGTAAACTCATGTTTCGTCATATGTTATAATACATTTCAGTAATTCTGTATCGTCGTTGACTTCATTTAGTGACTCCTGAGCAACTTCCATTCGCCGCTGTTTTTGTTCAAAATTCAACAATTTTGGAACGAATTTTGCTGCCACGCGTTTCATACACAAAACATTGGAAACAATGTCATGACATGATCCGATCGATATGCCAACATCATCATCGACCTCTCCATTTCTTTCGGCGATTGTTCATAACCATTTCTTTCACTTTTTCACGTTTTCATCGGTTGTTGATGTGCTGGGGCGTCCAGGGCGTTCGTCATCTTCAACGTCTTCACGGCCTTCTTGGAAACGCTTATACCACTCGTAAACTCTTGCTTTGCTCATAGCAGACTCAACACAGGCCTTTGTTAACATTTCACACACTTTGTTACACTTTATTCCATTTTTTACGCAAATTTGAATACAAATTCTTCGATCCATTTTTTTTAACAGACGAAAATCGCCGAGCTCATAAAAACACGTCTAACCTTAGTGGCTGTCACAGACAAAGTCAACAATGAAAACAGCTGAAAGTTTTATCATACTTCAAGGGCATGTATACCAACATAATAAAATAAAATATTTGACAATCGGACTCTATAAGCCAGCGAAATTTTAAAATTCTCGTTACTTTCTGAACACAACACTTATATATATAGTCTATATATTCCAAGTGAGGTTATATGTAATCCAAGGTGAGTTAATATTTAATAAAAATAGATTTTTTTAAAGTCAAGTAGAAAAAATAAAGAAGCTTTGAACACCGTTTGAGTTTATTTTGTTTTTTTACGTTCAACCCGTGGGGATTTTAATTTCAAATTTTCTTCACTGTAAATTTTACTGAATATTCATATAGTACATGGCAAAAATAGTTGTAAAAGCAGCAGAACCGATTTCGTGAAACTAAGCCGTTAACAGAATCAGATTTTTCGTAGAAAATATACAACCAATTCATTTTATTTGACTGTTTAATTATCCGTACTTTATTAATTTTTTTAAAATAATTTTATTAATAACGGAGAAAGTTTGTGCAAAATTATTGCTTGATTTAGGCCGCTTAGGTATCGAAGTTTTGTATTTTAATTAAAGTTACTACCAGGAAACTAATGACACAAAGATATTGGATAAACGTTATTCGTAAGTCACGAGACGGAAGACGTTAGAGTTAGGTTATAGACTAGGCCTCCAGTAATTGGCCAGAGCGGCGATCGTGTGGAACCACTGGCTTAATGCGGACACGCCATGTCAGTGATGGGCATTTAATCAGGGCTAGCAACCAGTCAAATTTAGGGATTGTTGTGGTTGTCTGTGTGTATATGTAACTTTAAATAAATCCGCCTATAATGTACTATCGAAAGAGCTACATTGACAGACACTAAAAGAAATATCCTTCAAGTTATTATGGTTCTTAAATTTGTAATATTTGTTTCCGAATAAATGTTCTAAACAGTTTCAGACAATATTGCAAACAGATTTAAACATGCCTGTGATACTATTTTATACAAATTGTTACACAATACGGATAATATAAAATACAAATGATTATTTTATATCTTCATATTTCTGTCAATCGATATAGAATATTTTAGTTAATTCAAAACAGTAATTTACTTTTGCAGGAGATATGTATTATGCTATTTTAAAACAAATTAAATTGCTTAAAAACACATCAATCAAATTAAAAATCAATAATTGCAAAAAGAGATGTATTGCTGACATAATGAATAGAAATATTCAAAGACTAACTAACGATGTAATAATGTTGCATAAACACATATTTTGAAAAGCGAAAATCAAACAGCTTAATAATTGAGTTTGAAAATAACTTGAACACATTAATTCCATAGCTATAGCTGAATCCTCTTAACAATTTCAACGTGGCACTAAGATATTTAAGAGTAAAAAGTTATAAATTAACGTTATGAATAGCAGCAATCCAGGAAAAACAAACTTGAATTGGCCTTCCAATTGACGAAAGAAACATACAATAAGAAATCCCTTTCATGGGGGTCCAAAATTAAACATTATAAAACAGTGATCAAGCCGGAAGCAGCAGAAACATTAACCATGAATCGCATAGGCCAGATAGAAAAGCTTGAAATAACGGAAAGGAAAATCTTAAGAAAAATTATAGGAACAAAATTTCAGGATAATAAAGTAGTATATATAAGAAATGAAGCTCTCTACAAGAAAATTGAAAAACTGCCAGATACTATGAGAAAAAGGAGAATAAATTTTTACGGCCATCTTCTTAGAATGAACTCTAATAGATTAACGAAACAAGTGTTTGATTTTTTCCATAATCGTAAAACAAAACCGAACTGGTTTAAAGAAATTGAAAAAACCTAATAGAATTAAAAATTACAGAAAATTCACTGCTTGACCAAACTGCTAAGATAATTACCAAAGACGAAAGAATAAGATTCCAAGATAAAACCAAAATAAAACCTAAACCTATCATTTCAGAAGAGGAGAGGAAAAGAAGATCAGAAAGAATGAAGTGTTACTGGGAACAAAGAAAAGTGCAGCGCGCAAGAAATGATTAATTCAGCGTACCCCAAAGAGGGTGAAACGAAAAGAAGAAGAATAGCAGCAATTTTGAAAAACACGAAGTGTTTAGCATATCAAAATGTTCATTTGTGTGTTCTTATGCAGTATTATTACTGTAGATTTTGTTTTCATCCAATTCGCTTACAGATGTATGTTTCTTAATAACGTGTCCTTTGAAATTGATCTAATTAATTTTTTTTATACGTATTTATTTGTAATCATGATTAAGGAAAAGTTTAAATATTATTTAAAAAACTAGGTTAACCTACATAAATTTTACAAAAATAGAGTTGAAAAATATTTTTAAAATTCTAGGCTACTGTAAAAAAATAAGTAAAATAATACAAGCTATTTTTTTTAATGAATAGTTATTGTATTTTTATTTTGTAGATTTAAAAAAAAATTTGTAAAGCCGCCTCGGTGGCCTAGTGGATAGCGTACTAGGCTTTTTCCCGAGGACCCGGGTTCGATTCCCGGCCAGGGCTTGGCATTTTCATACGCTATAAATCATCCCATCGTCTGCATTAGCCCAAGTGTGCACAATAGTTGGACGTTAAACAAAAAAAAAACTAAATAAAATAAAAATAAAAAATTTGTAAGAGGAAAATTATCAGTCTTTTTCAGGTTATGTTATCTTCAATTTTGATTTGCCAAAAATACAGTGCCACGGTTATAGTACGTTGTTACTACACGTGCGCGTAATCCGGAACTTAAAATGTTTTTTCACGCTAAGCTGAAACAGGAAACTAGTTAAAAATCGGTTTTGCGTTTGTTTGTTTTTTCTAATGTGTGCCCAATAATAAACGTTAAATGATAATGTTTCACAAAATACGCGAACACATTTTTAATTAGGAAGAAATTAAATAAAATCCAAAACTTTATTTCGAGGAAGAACAGTTTTAACTTTTAGTGTTTATTCGACATTACAATTATAAACAGTAACTGAAAAGACCGGTTGTGTATTAACAAAGCACTTTGTGCATTTTAACAATGTCCTTTTATTATATCACTGTATAAAGTATCATAAATATATCAATTGTGAAAACAAACTCTCCAGGAGGTTTGACTGATAGTTTGATTCAAGTTCCTGAGTAAAACAATATGGCGTATAGGCCTACTTGGATGTCTGTAGGCTCCGTAGGCCTATACCAATACTTTTATACCAATACACATGCGCTTATGCGTACTTGCTAAAGTACACTAACTACTTTTGTTTTCTTTTTTCTTAAGAAAACAAAATATGTATTTTTAAATACGTGGAAGATAAACTTTATTTATAGTGTAGCCTGAGTCATCTAGAAGAAAGTGCCTCATTGAGGAAAAAAGGATTAAAGTTTGATATAGATATAATGGGAGTATATAGATATAAAGGGAGTATAGATATAGTTTTTGAAGATGGAGTTTCTCCGAAACGCGTCAACGAAAGTAGAATTGACGAAGCTAGGGAAGGCAGATCATTATACTGAACACAGTGATAATAATCCTAGCAGAAAAGAAGAAGAATATAAAAAGAATTAAAGTTTATACTACATTAGCTGCAAAACATGTTAATTCCTATTTAAAGTTCACGTGGAAAATGAAATTCAGTTGCAAACAGGATTAATTGGAAATATTTACATTTTTGAAACTCTAGTTGCTGCATCCAATATGGCCAACTTAGCCAATCCAGATTTAAAAGTTTAATTAATCATAAACAGGATACAACACATAAATACACGTTTTATACGGTTTTATTCTATTTTTATTACCTATAGGTGGAGTTATTTTTAAGGAATAAGTAATTTAATGTTTAGAAGTTGGCTTAACTGATTATTTACTATGAAATAAACAATCACGACGTAACCCAACGTTAACAAACTTCCCTAGCTTCGTCAATTCTACTTTTGTTGAAGCGTTTCGGAGAACCTCCATCTTCAAAAACTATATTTTAGTCACTATAAGAGTATAGATATAGTTTTTGAAGATGAAGGTTCTCCGAAACGCGTCAACAAAATTAGAATTGACGAAGCTAGGGAAGGTAGATCATTATACTCAACATAGTGACGATAATCCTAGCAGAAAAGAAGAAGAATATCAAAAAAATTTCAACGTAGTCAGCCGGACGATGTTAGTGAAAAGACTTGAATTTAGTTTTAGGAAGTTATATAAGACAATAGCCAACATATGGTTTAACAAACAATGCATTATAAATAACGTGATTTCTTCATATGCAAGAATCAAGAATAGAACAAATAGTTTTGCTGCAAAATACGCAATCCAGAAGGCGGAAAAGGATTGGATAAAGATGGAAATAAAAACATTATACAGCAAAAAAGAGCGATATTAATAATAAAATAATAAAATTACATCTAATATTAAATGAAATAGTGTTAGGAGAAATTGCAATGGAGATAATAGAGTGTATTAAGAACAAAATGAACAAAGAAGCCAAAAGTAAATACGATAAGTTGAATAAAAAATTAGGAACACTAATAAATAATAAGAACACAATCAAAAGAAGTAATTATGAACGGAAGGAATTTCATGAAAGAATAGTGAATTTAGCAAATGGTGGATCTAAAGGAAGAAGAGGAAATTTTATTATCAAAAGGGTTAAAACATAACATAAAGAATAGCAATATCAAGAAAGATGTAGAGCAAAACATAGTGAACATAGAGAACGCAATTGCGTTAATACCTAACGAAGAACAGGATCACGCAAGACATTTGGCAACAGAAATCTTGAATAAAACAATAACACAAAGATTAAAAACAAAAAAGATAAAAAAGAAGAAAGGTCAGTACAAGGCTTAGTAAGAACGTTAGGGGATAATGACGTTATCGTTACAAAGGCGGACAAGGGGAACGCGATAGTGTTGATAAAAGAGTATAGATATAGTTTTTGAAGATGGAGGTTCTCCGAAACGCGTCAACAAAAGTAGAATTGACGAAGCTAGGGAAGGCAGATCATTATACTCAACGTAGTGACAATAATCCTTGCAGAAAAGAAGAAGAATATAAAAAGAATTTTAACAAACTTATCAAAAGTTTAGTTATTTTTGTATTTTCATGCTTGCATTTGGTTTTATGTAGATTATTCACGTTGCACTCATAACGTTTTTAGTTTTAGTTAATACAGTTTTGTACGTACAGGAACTAACACCTAGCACATTGTAGCCCCATTTGTCTTCACAATCCTGCAGCAACTGCCTTTCGTGCTTTGACTAAATTTACAATATTTCTAATTCCTCCCGTTTCCTCGGCCTAACAACATAAATACATAGCTTCGCGCACTTTATCAATGTAAAACACGAATCTCGGCGAGTACAGTATGTATGCAGTAAGGAATAATATCATTTATCGAAGTTAGAAAGTTTCGTGCTCCGACCTGCCCCTGCAGGGGATCTTCCGTGTCCTTAGACCAGAAGTTGTGCAAAAACCTTCTCAGGACAACCGCCCACTGCTAAGCTCCGTTAATGGTCTATCCCGCTGCGAGTTAGTCTCTTTTCATCTTCCAGACAATAATTTCATTAACTCCAGACTATAGTTTAGTTTTATACCTAGTACTTTGTCGGCTTTAATTGACTTGTTATGGGAATAATTTCAGTTTAGGCAATTTTTTGAAAAAAACTTTCTTATAACTGTAATTGTGTAAAATACTTTTTACTTTATGACTAAAGAAAGTGTACAGAAATTGTGATGATCTTGAAAAAAATGTCTTGTGATTATAAATTGATCTGTATGATGTTAGGTTCCCCGAGTCAAAAAAAGTTGTTGGAAAACTTTATCGTTGGAAACTAAACTAATTGAAATTTGGCACTTAGATGCGATAAGTTTATTAAACTTTTTTCCATAAAAAAACTTTAAAAAATTAACTTTTAGAAAATCAGGTTAAATTAGTTCCAAGTGCAATACTAAACGAAACAATGAGTCGCTTTATTCCCGAAAAATCTGATTCAGGAGCTGCCGAAAAAAATTAAAAGTTTACCAAATTTCGTACAAAATCTTAATATATAAAAGAAGTCCTGACTGACTGAGCCAAAACTATTTTAGCTAGCGACTTTAAATTTGCAAGGTACATTTATGTTACCATATAGGCGTGCACTAAGAAAGGATTTTGAAAAAAATTAATTTTGACGCCATTAAACTACTTACCCAGTCCAAATTTAACAAACAACGTGCAGCCGAGACAGAAATTTTCAGGGTATCTTTTTTTTTTTTTTTTTTTTTTTTTTTTTTGGTGTTTAACGTCCGACTATTGTGCACACTTGGGCTAATACAGACGGTGGGATGATTTTATAGCGTATGAAAATGCCAAGCCCTCACCGGGAATCGAACCCGTATCCTCGGGATGAAAACCTAGTACGCTATCCACTTGACCACCGAGGCGGCTTGAGGGTATCTTCTTACAACAATGTCAAGGTGCACTTAGAAAAGATTTTGCAAAAACATGATTTTAACGCCATTAAACTACTTACCCAGTCCAAATTTAATAATCAACATACAGCCAATACTATTATAGCTGGAGACTTGAAATTTTCAGGGTATCTTCTTACAATAATGTCAAGGTATATTTAGAAAGGATTTTGCAAACATTTGATTTTGACGCCATTTAACTACTTTATCAGTCCAAATTTAATAAACAACATACAGCCGAGAGTAATTTAACTAGAGACTTGGAATTTTCAGGGTACCTCCTTACAACAATGTGGAGGTGCTTTAGAGAGGATTTTGAAAAAAATTGATTTTAACGCCATTAAACTACTTACCCAGTCCAACTTTAATAATCAACGTATAGCCGAAACTATAATAGGTAAAGATTTGAAATTTTCAGGGTTACCACCACATGTGCACTGAAAAACGATTTTCCAGTGTTCAACCGCTAAAGAGGTAAAAATGAGGTACAACAATTTTTATTGGAAAAAATATGTTTTTCGTCTGACCTTCTTAAAACGTAACATAGTCACTCTTAAATATAAGTAATGAAATATATTTATCACCATTTCCCAAAACCGTAAAGAGATTGAAAGAGGGCAGAAAATGTAAAAAAAGGGGCAGGCTATACAATTTTCAAATCGAAGAAATATTTGTTTTGGATCCGTATATTCTAGAAAAATGCTATGAAACACATATTTCAACATTTTTTCGAATTCATTCCCTAAAGGAATAAAAACATAAAAAAGAGGTATAATTATAGAAAAAGAGTGTTTTCATTGGAGAAAATATTTTCTATCGTTTTTTCTTAAAAGTAAACAAAATATTTTAAAACAAAAATTATGATACACGTAATTCAGCATCCACCCCGAATTTATCCTTTAAAATAACATAACAATATAAAACTGTGTATATGTTTGTATTGGAGAAAAATATTTCTTATCAGATTTTCTTAAATTCGAACGGAACACGTTTGAAGACAATAAAACAACATATTCAGGTTATAATATTTTTTCATATTCACTGTAAAATAATCACGAGTTTAGATGATCACGCTTTTATTAATATATTTTTTATGTTTCTAAATTATGTCATTACTGAAACAGTTTAAGTTTCGTGGGCGAAGCCGCGACGGGTAATGCTAGTTATTCATATTTGATGATACATATCTCAAGTCAGAGGTGCAAATTTAAAACAAAATATAACCACGTTTTTTGAGTAGATATAAAAACAATATCGGTTTATTTTGACTTCGATTAATGTGATCAAAAGTTTAATGAAATATTATTATTTAAAAAAAAGTTTCCTTCCATTTTTATTACTTTCCGTAACAAATATTTTTGTATAAATAGTAAATATTTAAATTATTTTAAACGCCATTATACTACTTACCCAGTCCAACTTTATTTAGTATTTAGTTTTATAACAAGTGTTAACTGTGTAACAATTTTTAATTCCAAACAATCTTATAATTTCAAACAACCTGCTTTTCAAAATTAAAATATTGCAGTTTCAATTGAAGTTGGCATTTACAGTAACAATTAATAAGTCACAGGGTCAGATATTAAGTGTAGCAGGAATACATTTGGGACTCCGTGCTTCTCCCGTGGTCAGTTATAGCCTATTCTAGTGTCGAGTAGCAAAAATCTATGTCTTGGAAAAAAACCATAAAATCATACAATAATGTATTTAGAAATATATTAAACTGAAATGAACGTACTCGTGATTTTGAAAATCGACTATAAATTTTATTTTGTGGTGTAAAGTATATAACCATAACCCGTGATAAGTAGTCACTTCTGTCGGCAGTCATGCGGCTGCCACCTTTTTATCATGCAAATACTGAAGCTAATTTAAACACATATAAGTGACCATCTTAGTGTTATAGGCCTATGTAATAAACAAAACCGATGCAAATTAAAATTTCAACTTGTTAACAAATTCTCGTTCTTTAAAACGGAAACAATTCAAAATTTTTCATTGGTAATAGTCCCCGTAGCTTGATGTCAGTTATTAATCCGACTGTTGATCCCAAAATTATCGGCCGCGCCTGAATAATCGTAATTATGTTCTCGCCGGGTCCGCACAATAGCCGCCCGGCGATGTCAAAAACGGAGTCATCCGGCTTGGGTCCTTGCCAAACCAGTAACAGATACTTTATCTCAATTATCTGTACCGGAGGTTAGCAAGCAAACAAGCAGAAGACAGACAGATGAAGAGGTCGGGGCGGTAGACGACGGGCCTACGCGATCTCGATGTCGATTACCGACAACAACAACATTTATTCATTAACCAAATCGATAAGAATATCGATCCATCATTGTTGGAGCGGCTCGGCAGTCAAAGAGTGTTAAAGCCGCCTACAGAGTCGCTGTAGTCGCATCATAATCATTCAATGCTTACACAAATTTTACTTTCATGCGGTTTGTCTGGATAATTACTTTTACTAACCCTAATTAGCTAGGCTTTTTGAAACACCTTCAACAGTTTTGTAGGTTGGTTTAATATGTACTTGTAGTGAAAGTAAGTGTGTAGGTGCGAGGGCTTTGATGTCAGAATAATAGTGTTTTCCGTAACAAGTTTAAAATCTGCTGAAAGTGGGTCGCACTGCTTTGCGTGTAATTCTGAGTATATGTGAAGAATAAATGTTAAATATTTTGTTAAGCTACTGACTGTTAGCGAGCAGTATAGGCAAGGAAACCCAGAACGAATTATGATCCAAAACCTCCCCCCCACAAAAAAATCAGATTACCAGAATAAGTCACGTATAAGTTTGTAATAAATAACCGTTACTTTTAATTTCAACAGCTGCAAACTGAATGGGCGTAAGGAAAGGACAAAAAAATGTACAGTCATTGCTAATACAAAATATATCATTTTTTTGGGGGGGAATGGTTAAAGTAACAAACAAAATGTGATTTTCCTCTCCATTAAAGATTGTTTTTTTTTATTTACCCACAAATGGTTCAATTGAAATCTGGTAGACTTGTGTTATGAATTGTAAAATTATGTGGAATTACATTTGACAATCCAAGTGTTTTTGACGTTAGTTCTGTAATCAGAGAGTTTATGTAGATAGCGCTCAATACTTTGCTTGCATTAAGAGTTTGAAGGTTACATTAGAACAAAATAAATCAAAAATAATTTAAACCAGCACGTACGTTAAGGTTTCCATAATAATAATAATAATAATAATAATAATAATAATAATAATAATAATAATAATAATAATAATAATAATAATAATAATAATAATAATAATAATAATAATAATAATAATAATAATAATAATAATAATAATAATAATAATAATAATAATAATAATAATAATAATAATAATAATAATAATAATAATAATAATAATAATAATAATAATAATAATAATAATAATAATAATAATAATAATAATAATAATAATAATAATAATAATAATAATAATAATAATAATAATAATAATAATAATAATAATAATAATAATAATAATAATAATAATAATAATAATAATAATAATAATAATAATAATAATAATAATAATAATAATAATAATAATAATAATAATAATAATAATAATAATAATATAATAATAATAATAATAATAATAATAATAATAATAATAATAATAATAATAATAATAATAATAATAATAATAATAATAATAATAATAATAATAATAATAATAATAATAATAATAATAATAATAATAATAATAATAATAATAATAATAATAATAATAATAATAATAATAATAATATAATAATAATAATAATAATAATAATAATAATAATAATAATAATAATAATAATAATAATAATAATAATAATAATAATAATAATAATAATAATAATAATAATAATAATAATAATAATAATAATAATAATAATAATAATAATAATAATAATAATAATAAATAATAATAATAATAATAATAATAATAATAATAATAATAATAATAATAATAATAATAATAATAATAATAATAATAATAATAATAATAATAATAATAATAATAATAATAATAATAATAATAATAATAATAATAATAATAATAATAATAATAATAATAATAATAATAATAATAATAATAATAATAATAATAATAATAATAATAATAATAATAATAATAATAATAATAATAATAATAATAATAATAATAATAATAATAATAATAATAATAATAATAATAATAATAATAATAATAATAATAATAATAATAATAATAATAATAATAATAATAATAATAATAATAATAATAATAATAATAATAATAATAATAATAATAATAATAATAATAATAATAATAATAATAATAATAATAATAATAATAATAATAATAATAATAATAATAATAATAATAATAATAATAATAATAATAATAATAATAATAATAATAATAATAATAATAATAATAATAATAATAATAATAATAATAATAATAATAATAATAATAATAATAATAATAATAATAATAATAATAATAATAATAATAATAATAATAATAATAATAATAATAATAATAATAATAATAATAATAATAATAATAATAATAATAATAATAATAATAATAATAATAATAATAATAATAATAATAATAATAATAATAATAATAATAATAATAATAATAATAATAATAATAATAATAATAATAATAATAATAATAATAATAATAATAATAATAATAATAATAATAATAATAATAATAATAATAATAATAATAATAATAATAATAATAATAATAATAATAATAATAATAATAATAATAATAATAATAATAATAATAATAATAATAATAATAATAATAATAATAATAATAATAATAATAATAATAATAATAATAATAATAATAATAATAATAATAATAATAATAATAATAATAATAATAATAATAATAATAATAATATAATAATAATAATAATAATAATAATAATAATAATAATAATAATAATAATAATAATAATGATAATGATAATGATAATGATAATATGATAATGATAATGATAATGATAATGATAATGATGATAATAATAAATAATAATAATGATAAATAATAATAATAATAATAATAATAATAATAATGATAATAATGATAATAATAATAATAATGATGATAATGATGATAATAATGATAATAATGATAATAATGATGATAATGATAATAATGATAATAATGATAATAATGATAATAATGATAATAATGATAATAATGATAATAATGATAATAATGATAATAATGATAATAATGATAATAATGATAATAATGATAATAATGATAATAATGATAATAATGATAATAATGATAATAATGATAACGATAACGGTAACGGTAACGGTAACGGTAACGGTAACGGTAACGGTAACGATAACGATAACGATAACGATAACGATAATGATAATGATAATGTGTACGCAGAAGGTAACAAGTAATTCTATATGTTATATGGGAATTTTACTTAGGCTATACACGAAGTTTAACCAAAATAACCAAATTACAGAGACTGAGTGTAAAGGCGCTCTTACATCCATGGTCTCGCTGACCACATCCAAACATTCAGCACGACTGCCAGCCGTCACGTTCAGTAAAATCAGTGGAAACGCGGCAAACCTTGTTCTGGAAGTAGCGCAGTGATTTGATTCGTTGTCTATTTCGTAAATGAACACCTTAACCAAGGCCGGCCACAGCGGTAAATTATAATCTGATTTCTGGTAAACAAAACCAATTGTACAGTTTGCAATAGTTTCTTCACGCTGCCTTTCTTTAACTCCGCCGCGTTGACCTTTTGGCTGTCGATCGAAGCGTTGCCTAATCCGACGGTTGTTGCTTACATTTCAAAATACTTTGAGAAATATGGTCTAGTGAAATAACCGTTAGGGGGAAAACAGAATGGTTTTTTATACATACCTTTTGCGTTCTACTTGTACGTCGTGTTTTTCTGTTGGTGATCTGAGTTTGATGAAATATTTTTAAACTGGCTTAAATGTAAAACATATAAATTATTCTCGTTGTGCAAACTTAGGTAGGTCCACCCCTACTATCTCACGATTTTTTTTTTTTTGGACAAAACAAAAAGGGCAAAAAGTATGATTATTTTATTTTTTAAAATAATTTACGCCCTCATTGGAGCACTTTAATCAGTCCATACACCTCCAAGTCCAATATCGCTATTGAGAGACTAGCGTTTCAGCCTCTTCTTCCGTTCCCAAAATTTCTTCATCCTGTCCGACCTGGCTGCCCTTTGTTCATCAGTCATAGTGTAGGTCTTTCGTTCAAAAGTTGTTCGCTTGTATCGCAGATATTCATTCCTTAGAATCCACTACTCTGCTCTACCTTCAATTTGAGGCACCGTCAAATCACTCTTCCAAATCACTATCTCTAAACTGTGATTATTAAAAAAAATATTTTGTAAACATCTCTATTTAGTTTACAAACAAATTATAAAATGTTCAAAGGTTATGATTTTTACTGAACGAAACCTGGTACGTTTCATTTTTACACATTTTGAAAAACAAATATAATTTAATAAAATATTAAGAGAAATCAAGCAGCAATGTAAGGCATTTTTGTTACATTTCTGCTCTACAGTTAATTTCTAAAGTGATTTTTAAATTTATAACTATTTTTGTTAGCTTTTATTACAATTAATTGTTGTAACAATAAAAGTAATAATGTGTTTCTTAAATTCATATTTGAAAAAAAATTGTCAATTTAAATTTTGATTTGCATGTTTTTCCGTCTGGATTAAAAATTATTTTAGACACAACAAAATTATAGATGAAAAGACTTACACAAATATTCTAGAAAAAATACAACTACTAGGCCTATGTTACTTGAAACATGTTTACAAACATGTCCAAACACATGCCAAACCAAGTAAACACACACACAAAAACATATTGTATACTATTCCTCCCTCACACGTTATAGTCTCAGTCTAATGAAGATCTCTTCCAGTTTGAAACGACAAAATTAAAAGTCAAGTGTTTGAAAGTCACACGGACGAGACAGACAAACAGACATGGCGTCATTAAAGTGGATAAATGTATGTTTATAAAATGTCGACAGCTTCTACTTGGAACGAGTCTGGCCACTGGTTGAAGACAGATTCGAGTCCTTACAGAATGTCTCGCTTCCAAATCCAGTAATAACCGGAACAGTAAGTTCAGTATATATCACTGCACCTGCGGAATATATCGTCAGCTTCGTAAACATGGGTCTATTTATAATAGCCTACATTAGTCTAACTTATTTACTCAAATTGTAGCATATACCCATATTTTATACAGTGTTTAATTATAATCTATACATTTATATGTATAACAGTAAACATATGTGCATGCTAATATAATGCCACTATAATGTACGAGGTGTGTTCAGAAAGTAACGATAATTTTTAAATTTCGCGGGCTTGGAGAGTCCGATTGTCAAAAAATTTTTTTATTATGTTGCTATACATGCCCTTGAAGTATGATAAAACTTTCAGCTGTTTTCATTGTTCACTTTGTCTGTGACAGCCACTAAGGTTAGACGTGTTTTTATGAGCTCGGCGATTTTCATTTGTTAAAAGAAACTGATCAAAGAATTTGTATCAAATTTTGCATAAAAAATGGAATAAAGTGTAAAAACAGCGGCGAATGGAAGTTTCTCAGGAGTCACTAAATGAAGTCAGCGACGCTGCAGAATTACTGAAACGTATTATAACAGGTGACGAAACATGGGTTTACGGATATGACTTCGAAACTAAGCGTGAATTATCCCAGTGGAGACATTTTGGCTCGTTAAGACCGAAAAAGGCTCGACAAGTGCTCGAACATGAAGGTTATGCTCACAGTGTTCTTCGATATTAATGGCATAGTGCATCATGAATTCCTGCCACCAGGTGAAACGGTCAATAAGGAAAAAAAAAAAAAAAAAAAA
>CM040188.1:59681874-59696874 GCA_022606455.1 Callitettix versicolor | reverse complement strand
TATTTATTTATTCTTCTACATTGATGTTGTCGCCTTCAAAATAGTCCCCATTGGAGATTATGCACTTGTGCCAGCGCTTCTTCCAATCCTCGAAACACTTCTCAAACTCGATCTTTGAGATAGCCTTTAGTTCTTTCAGCGATGCGCTTTTAATGTCATCTATGGCTGTAAAACGACGGCCCTCTTTATTTTAAGGTTCTTTTTATTTTTGGAAGTAGGAAAAAGTCACACGGAGCCATGTCTGGCGAATATGGAGGCTGGGACATTGTTACAGTACTGTTTTTGGCCAAAAATTCACGAACAAGCCATGAATTGTTTTTCCACGGATCCGGGCTTTTTTTCAGATTGCTTCACGCAAACGGCGTTTAACTTGTAGGTAGTACTCCTTATTAACCGTTTCACCTAGTGACAGGAATTCATGATGCACTATGCCATTAATATCGAAGAACACAGTGAGCATAACCTTCACGTTCGACCGCACTTGTCGAGCCTTTTTCGGTCTTGGCGAACCAGAATGCCTCCACTGGGATGATTGAGCCTTAGTTTCGACGTCATATCCGTAAATCCACGTTTCGTCACCTGTTATAATACGTTTCAGTAATTCTGCATCGTTGTTGACTTCATTTAGTGACTCCTGAGCAACTTCCATTCGCCGCTGTTTTTGATCAAAATTCAACAATTTTGGAACGAATTTTGCTGCCACGCGTTTCATATTCAAAACACTGGAAACAATGTCATGACATGATCCAATCGATATGCCAACATCATCAGCGACTTCTCTAATTGTAATTCGGCGATTGTTCATAACCATTTCTTTCACTTTTTCCACATTTTCATCGGTTGTTGATGTGTTGGGGCGTCCAGGGCGTTCGTCATTTTCAACGTCTTCACGGCCTTCTTGGAAACGCTTATACCACTCGTAAACTCTTGCTTTACTCATAGCAGACTCACCATAGGCCTTTGTTAACATTTCACACATTTTGTTACACTTTATTCCATTTTTTACGCAAAATTTGATACAAATTCTTTGATCCATTTCTTTTAACAAACGAAAATCGCCGAGCTCATAAAAACACGTCTAACCTTAGTAGCTGTCACAGACAAAGTCAAGAATGAAAACAGCTGAAAGTTTTATCATACTTCAAGGGTATGTATACCAACATAATAAAAAAAGTTTGAGATTCGGACTCTTCAAGCCGGTGAAATTTAAAAATTCTCGTTACTTTCTGAACACACCTCGTATAATACAATAAGGTTTTTTTTTCATGAGTTCAATACAAAAAATAATAAAACCGTTGACATTACGATAACCTTTTCATGACGTCTACAATTTATAAAACAACATAGAGCTTGAGATATCTTAAGATAAAAGATCCCAATAAGTGTAACTATTTAAAGAAAAACGACTTGAAATCGGCCCAAACTTTCGCTTACGAAAGGAAAATGCTTTTCTGCTTTCCGTCTCAGAATTTTAGAAACCTTATTGATTGGAGCTAAATTTAAAAAAAGTGGGCAACGAATTATCAGTTTGGATGTTAAAAATAAATTATACTGAATGTTTTAAATTTCAAGTTAACATTTTTAAAACACTAAAGTTTGCAATTATAACTTATTTCAAGTTAAAATTGCCAACATATAGAGATTCTAAAGCATAATCAAATAAAATGGCATGCCGTCATTAAATTTGTGTGTTAATTTCGTTATGCAATTATATATAGTGTTGGGAAAACTAAGGGACTTTTAATTGTGGTCGTAACATGCATTGTGTTATTATAATTATGAGTTTAAAAAAATGTTTTCTTAAACGTTAAATCCTTAACTCAAAACATCAAATAAAATCAACTTAATTTACAGAATTTGTAAGTTAAGTTATTATTATTATAAATAATAATAATATTATTATTTATGAATAAATAAAAATATTTATTGGAACCAAATTTAACTTTACCACATATAGTATGAAATTTTTAGAAACAATTTTTATAAAAATCTATTTTGGCATAAGCGAACAAAAGGTAAATTCTATTCCATTTTCACCATTTACCACTTTCATTTTCTTCTTTTATAGATATGTCAAACTATTGGTTGTTATGTAAATTTCTAATGTTTTGTTAACATATTAATAACACTTTAAAATTTTATCCACTGTAGAACATCTAAAAGAAGAATTATTTATAAATATTATGAATTTTTAGTAATAAATATAAAAAGATGAGTGTAGGCTATCTTATCATGTAAATGCTTCTGTGAGCATAAAAAGTATAAGATAGAATATTAATATTTACAAGGAAAGTCTAATGTATGTTATCAGAAAATGGCATTACTAGCATTAAAGAAAACTGAGTTTGACCATCTAATATCTGATATAATTTTCGAAGAATAAGATCAAATTCGGATTTGATAGTACTATTTCGAGAAAAAATAATAGTAGACACAATGAATAATATTTAGAAATTTTATATTATACAGTCCGTTCAAATATAAAAGAGTAGTTCAAAAGATTGAATTCATTACGAAAACATTTATTTAGAACTTTTATATTATACAGTCCGTTCAAATATAAAAGAGTAGTTCAAAAGATTGAATTCATTACGAAAACATTTATTTAGAAGTTTTATATTATACAGTCCATTCAAATATAAAAGAGTAGTTCAAAAGATTGAATTCATTACGAAAACATTTATTTAGAAGTTTTGTATTATAGAGTGCATTCAAATATAAAAGTGTAGTTCAAAAGATTGAATTCATTACGAAAACATTTATTTAGAAGTTTTATATTATACAGTCCGTTCAAATATAAAAGAGTAGTTCAAAAGATTGAATTCATTACGAAAACATTTATTTAGAACTTTTATATTATACAGTCCGTTCAAATATAAAAGAGTAGTTCAAAAGATTGAATTCATTACGAAAACATTTATTTAGAAGTTTTGTATTATACAGTCCATTCAAATATAAAAGAGTAGTTCAAAAGATTGAATTCATTACGAAAACATTTATTTAGAAGTTTTGTATTATACAGTCCATTCAAATATAAAAGAGTAGTTCAAAAGATTGAATTCATTACGAAAACATTTATTTAGAAGTTTTGTATTATACAGTCCATTCAAATATAAAAGTGTAGTTCAAAAGATTGAATTCATTACGAAAACATTTATTTAGAAGTTTTATATTATACAGTCCATTCAAATATAAAAGTGTAGTTCAAAAGATTGAATTAATTAAGAAAACAATTATTTAGAAGTTTTTTATTATACAGTCCATTCAAATATAAAAGAGTAGTTCAAAAGATTGAATTCATTACGAAAACATTTATTTAGAAGTATTATTTCATTATTATAGTTCAAAAGTCCATTCAAAATAAAAGTATTATAGTCTATTCAGTAAAGATTGAATTTATTACGAAAACATTTATTTAGAAGTTTTTTATTATACAGTTCATTCAAATATAAAAGAGTAGTTCAAAAGATTGAATTCATTACGAAAACATTTATTTAGAAGTTTTATATTATACAGTCCATTCAAATATAAAAGAGTAGTTCAAAAGATTGAATTCATTACGAAAACATTTATTTAGAAGTTTTATTTTATACAGTCCATTCAAATATAAAAGAGTAGTTCAAAAGATTGAATTCATTACGAAAACATTTATTTAGAAGTTTTATTTTATACAGTCCATTCAAATATAAAAGATTAGATAATTATGAAGACATGTATCTAAACAATAATTTATGAAGTCTGAAATGTTCAGGAAAATCGAAATATGCTTATTTTTTTAATTTAAATTACATTGAAACATAATTTTTGTATAAGAATATTGAAATTTTTATAATATTACAAAAAGACATTTTAAAGACGTCTGCTATCTCTCTGTTACCGCCAAAGGATTTGTTATCATAACCAGAAGTAACCAAGTCTTGTTACGGTACAGCACAACTAAATTCTTACCTTTGTTCTTTACTTAAGGACGGAACAAAGAATCTGCCATAAATTGTTGACATACGCAACCCTGGCCTCCGCCCACCTGCACTGATCTTTGACCAACTGATGAGCTGGGAATACCAATGAGGCTCTGAAAGAACGCGACCGAATCTTCGTCACAGAGTTTTGATGCCTAACAGTCTTGATGACTGGTGAAAATATGAAATTTAATAAGAACACGACGCGAAGAAAGAATAGATAGGACTATTTGGAGGCACAGCGTAAGTATTGCATAAACATTGCACACTGTTTCATAATAATGTTAGTAACAACCCCCTAAACACTAATCTTCCGAAGATTTTGTCAAAAGCTTCATAACTAGATTCGGTACTAGTGGAGAATACCTTGACCACCGTTACCCGAGAATTTTTTATTTATTATTAATTTTTGTTATTCTGAATATTGCGGTCATATTTTTTTGTGGACATTCGAAAATTGTAGCCGTAGCGATTTTTTGAAAATTGCTTTTTGTGCGTGAAATATTACATTTATACCAGATAAAACATAAGATTTATCACTGAATAGTGCCGATATGTACCTTTTTACTTTTATGAAACATTTTGTGTTTCTGTTGAACGTTAATTCACAAAACCTTGATCATTTTACGGTGTGTTTACCATTTATTTCAGAGGCCATCCTGTTTCGCGATTCATTCCTTCCTTGTTCCTTTTTTTTATATTTAATGAATTTCCGAGGAAAGCAATAAAACTTTTTTAAAAATAATAACTCTAAATAAAACATATTATTACATGTCCATTAGTAATACGAGGGTGGTTCAAATATAAACAGGAATTTTTGAATAAACGCGCGAAAAATTTAGTGTCGTAAAAGTGGCTGCACTGGATGTTAGACTGGTCTGTTACGAAGCGTAGAGAACAGCCGGGAGCGCGTAACCTCGCTTGTTAGTGTAGTTATAGCCATGAGCGAGAAGGATGTACCAGTGTCTGTTGCGCAACGCATCATTATTCGTTTTTTGGTCAAAGATAATGTAAAATCCGCGGAAATTTATCGAAAATTACTCGAGCAGTTCGGGGATGAGTGCCTCTCCAAGACTCAAGTGTATGAATGGTGTTCCGCTTTCCGAAAAGGCAGAGAAGTGGTGGCAAACTTGCCACATGCGCGGCGCCCCAAAACAAGTGTTACCGATGAGAACGTCAGCGCTGTAGAAAAACTCATTTTGGAAGACCGACGCAGTACTGTACGCGATATGGCTGAAAAATTTGGCATCAGCGTAGGTAGTATTGAGCAAATAATTCATGAACGGCTCGGTTACCGCAAAATTTCAGCCAGATGGGTGCTAAGACAACGCCAGACCGCATACAGCTCGGCTTACGATGGAAACATTGAACAAATTAGGTTGGGAAACACTGGAACACCCTCCTTATAACCCCGATTTGTCGCCATGCGACTATTATTTATTTGGTCCATTGAAAGAGGCTCTTGGCGGACTGCGACTCGAAAGCAATGCGGAAGTAGAATCCTTCGTGCACGAATGGTTACGTGACAAACCGAGAGATTTTTACGAAAAAGGCATCCGAAAGCTTCCAGAGAGGTGGCAAAAGAGTGTAGAGTGTGACGGAGACTATCTAGAAAAACTGTAAAAAATGTCAGCTCTGTAACTTAATAATAAAATTTTTTATAGCAAAATTCCGGTTTATATTTGAACCACCCTCGTAATACGAAATATAAAATGCGGAAACTACAGGAAATTAAAAAAAAATTGAAAATAAAAGTGGAAGCAGGTATCTTGTTTTCATCGAGAAAAGGTTATAAGCATAGGCTATATATGATATTGAAAACTAGTGTACACCCGATCCACGCAATTGTTTTTAGAAGTATTGTTTCTTCTTGAAATAGTTGTGTCGAACGCAAGTTTTCAATGTGATTCACAGTTTTCCATTCGTGAAAAATACGAATATATATATATATATATATATATATATATATATATATATATATATATATATATATATATATATATATATATAAGTCAATGTCCTGACTGACTGATCAACGTACAGCCCAAACTATAAGACCTAGAGACTTGAAATTTTGAGGATACCTTCGTTTTAATATGAAAGCGTGTACTAAGAAAGGATTTTGCAAAAAATTGATTTTAACTCCATTAAACTACTTACCCAGTCCAAATTTAATAAACAACGTACTATAATAGCTAGAGACTTGAAATTTTCAAGGTACATTCTTAGAACAACGTCAAGGTACACTAATAAAGGATTTTTAAAAAATGTGATTTTAACGCCATTAAACTACTTACCCAGTCCAAATTTAATAAACAACGTACAGCCAATACTATTATAGCTAGAGACATGAAAATTTCAAGGTACATTCTTACAACAATGTCAAGGTGCTCTAATAAAGAATTTTGTAAAAATTTGATTTTAACACCATTAAACTACTAGTTCAGTTTTAATAATCAACGTACAGCCAATACTATTATAGCTAGAGACTTGAAATTTTCAGGGTACTTTCTTACAACATTGTCGAGATGCACTGAAAAAGGGGTGCACTGAAAAACGATTTTCCAGCATGCAACCCTTAAAGAGGTAAACATGAGGTACAACAATTTTTATTGGAAAAAATATGTTTTTCATCTCATCTTCTTAAAACGTAACATAGTCACTCTTAAGTATAAGTAATGAAATATATTTTTCACCTTTTCCCCAAAACGCATCCCCTAAAGAGATTGAAAGAATGTATAAAATATAAAAAAGGGGTACAATTTTGTATTGAAAAAATATTTTTTTTATCGTATATTCTAGAAATATGCTATGAAACACATACTCGTATTCCACCATTTTTGTGAATTCATCCCCTAAAAGAATAAAAATGGAAAAAGAGTTATCATGGGAGAAAAAAGAGTGTTTGCATTGGAGAAAAATATTTTTTATCAAATTTTCTTAAAAGTAAACAAAATACTTTAAAACACAAATTATGATACATGCAATTCAGTATTTTCCCCCGAATTCATCCCCTAAAAGGACAAAAATATAGAATAGGTATAAATGTTTGTATTGGACAAAAATATTCTTGATCAGATTTTCTTAAATTCGAATGGAACACATTTGAAGACAATAAAACAACATATTCAGGTTATAATATTTTTTCATATTCACTGTAAAATAATCACGAGTTTAGATGATCACGCTTTTAATAATATTTTTTTTTAAGTTTCTAAATTATTACGTTACTGAAACAGTTTAAGTTTCGTGGGCGAAGCTGCGATGGGTAATGCCAATATATATATATATATATATATATATATATATATATATATATATATTAATAAATTCTCCAGTGTATGGATTTGCTCTCAATTCATAAACTCGGATCGGAGGCTTACCATAATGGCAGCTCTTGAAGCTCCAAAGAAAATTCACTAATAAGAAGTAATTAAATTACAAATTTTGAAGCAATCTTAAAAAATTTTGTTTATTATGCCAAGTATTTTATAACTGTAAATTCTTAAAAATGTATCGAGTTAAAAAGTGTCGAGCTTATTTCGGAAGGAATTCGCTCTCGGCCGTAACATACTCTTGAATCACGACACCAAACCGATTCTAAATTAGCTCCAAACCCATCTGTGCGCACAGAGCGGCAGTCACAGATAAGACGGAAACCTCCAAATTAGTGCATTCTGTGCTCACACAAAAACTCTTTCAGATTAATGTGGCGGCTGATATGACGTGTATTATTTTGATAATGGGAGAGGCTGGGTAATACACCGCCATAAATCTAATTTAATTGGGAACACTGGTTGGCGATGTTAGCTTAACAAATTGAACAAGTCTGTTGGTTTAATAGATCTACAAACACGGTTTACACTTTCTTAAGTGTTTTGGGTTTTCGTAACTCCCACTGGAGTAAATACACGAAGCTTGATTTATACCAACATGATAAAAAAAAAGTTAGAAAAAATTCTGGACCGGCTTGTTTTAAATTAGGCATCTCAGAATTCCAGTTATAATACGATCAACCGAAAATAATCAAGTTATTTACATATACGAGGTGTGTTCAGAAAGTAACGAGAATTTTTAAATTGCGCGGGCTTGGAGAATCCGATTGTCTAACATTTTTTTTAATATGTTAGTATACATGCCCTTGAAGTATGATAAAACTTTCAGCTGTTTTCATTGCTGACTTTGTCTGTGACAGCCACTAAGGTTAGACGTGTTTTTATGAGCTCGGCGATTTTCGTTTGTTAAAAGAAATGGATCAACGAATTTGTATCAAATTTTGCGTAAAAAATGGAATAAAGTGTAACAAAGTGTGTGAAATATTAACAAAGGCCTACGGTGAGTCTGCTGTGAGTAAAGCAAGCGTTAACGAGTGCTATAAGCGCTTCCAAGAAGGCCGTGAAGACGTTGAAGATGACGAACACCCTAAACGTTCCAGCAAATCAACAACCGATGAAAATATGGAAAAAGTGAAAAAAAGCGGTTATGACCAATCGCCGAATCCCAATTAGAGAGGTCGATGATGATACTGGCATATCGATTGGATCATGTCATGTCATTGTTTTCAGTGTTTTGTGTATGAAACGCGTGGCAGCAAAATTCGAACCAAAATTGTTGGAATTTTGAACAAAAACAGCGGCGAATGGAAGTTGCTCAGGAGTCACTAAATTAAGTCAACGACGATGAAGAATTACTGAAACGTATTATAACAGGTGACGAAACATGTGTTTACGGATATGACGTCGAAACTAAGGCTCAATCATCCCAATGGAGGCATTCTGGCTCGCCAAGATCGAAAAAGGCTCGACAAGTGCGGTCGAACGAGAAGGTTATGCTCACCGTGTTCTTCGATATTAATGGCATAGTGCATCATGAATTCCTACCACCAGGTGAAACGGTCAATAATTAGTACTACCTACAAGTTTAACGCCGTTTGCGTGAAGCAATCCGAAAAAAAGTCCGGATCTGTGGAAAAACCATCCATAACGATAATGCACCAGCTCACACTTCATTGCTTGTTCGTGAATTTTTGTCCAAAAACAGTACTGTAACGATGCCCCAGCCTCCATATTCGCCAGACATGGCTCCGTGTGACTTTTTCCTATTTCCAATAATAAAGAGAACCTTAAAGTGCCGTCGTTTTACAGCCGTAGATGACATTAAAAGCGCATCGCTAAAAGAACTAAAGGCTATATCAAAGATCGAGTTTGAGAAGTGTTTCGAGGATTGAAAGAAGCGCTGGCACAAGTGCATAATCTCCAATGGGGACTATTGTGAAGGCGACAACATTAACGTAGAAGAATAAATAAATATTTTGTTCAAAAAATTAAAATTCTCGTTACTTTCTGAACACACCTCGTATAATGGTTACTAGATAATGATTACTGTGACGGACAAATCCTGACAAAAATGACGATTTTCTTACGTTGAATTGCTTAACCTAACTAATCACCGATGAATGTATAATGTTCACTGCTCCGGATGATTAGAACTTTCGGCCCTATGACTTGGTCTCGTGCTGGGCTTCATAGCGACGGGGGTTGATGGAATACCGACAAGGAAAGCTATGTTAATAGGTTCCATTAAGTTTAGCAGTAATGTATGTATAGCCTAGCTTTAACAACTCAATATACCATCTCGGTGTAGGCTGCACAACCTGGCGTTAGACACTTACACGCACCCATAGATACTTTTAGCGAGTGTGTACAAACTGTGCTCGTTGGTGAATTTCCATTAGTAAGTGAGCTGTTGAAGCGGGTATCATGGTATAACCAAGACCCGGGACTTTAAAATGAGCACTGATCCTGACCTATAAATCACTTTTTTTGGGTTCTTTAAACATTATATGCAAATAATAGCTAGCTTAGGCAAGTCCGCTTTCTAGCAAAATCTTTTTAACAGTTTCAAAATGGAGGCCATTTCCAATTTTGGTTTTTAAAATATGATTTCATCACGTAATAAGTGTTGAAATCAGCCGCTTCGGTGGCCTAGTTGATAGCGTAGTGGGATTTCAAGTATTGAAACCAGTATGGACATACTGACACCGCTATCCTTGCTGTTGATGCTTGTGTTGAAAAGGCCACAAATAAACTTTTTTTTTTTTTGTTTAACGTCCGACTATTGTGCACACTTGGGCTAATGCAGACGATGGGATGATTTATAGCGTATGAAAATGCCAAGCCCTGGCCGGGAATCGAACCCGGGTCCTCGGGGTGAAAGCCCAGTAAGCTATCAACTAGGCCACCGAGGCGGCTACCACGAATAAACTACAAGGTGCAATGGATAGGATAAGTACCTGGACAAAGTGCTGGCGAGTTAAACTGAATGAGACAAAATCAGTGCATATAAACTTTACCAATAGGAAGATTGTTTATCAATGCTCAAGCTGTTCCTTACTCCAACAATGCCAAATACTTGGGGATGACCCTGAATACGAAGCTCAAGTGGAAAGTCCATGTAAAGAAAAAGGTTGGAGCTTAGAATAAAATATAAAAAAACTTTACTGGCTTCTTGGACGTAATCTGAGCTTTTAATGCAGAATAAAATTTTGATATATAAACAAATATTGAAACCAGTATGGACATACGGCTTACAATTGTGGAAGAAAGAGAAATTTTTTTAAAAGACGATACAATTTAAACAAATTTCAAAATGTGTCGATTAAAAATAAGTTAAGGAAATCGTAATGTATGCGTCAATGAATCAAAGCTTAGGCCTATCTCTTAAGAACCTGGACAGTATATTTTTGCAACACGAAATCAGTTACATTGCCTCGTATTAGGTACGTAGAAATGTTTAATATGATTTAATTAATGTGTTCGTAAAAGAATAAAAGATAGAATAACAGTTCATTCAACTTACACTTCAGTAAGCCGATATTCGCCGCCTCGGTGGTCTAGTTGGTAGCGTACTGGGCTTTCACCCCGAGGACCCGGGTTCGATTCTCGGCCAGGGCTTGACATTTTCGTACGCTATAAATCATCCCATCGTCTGCATTAGCCCTAGTGTGTACAACAGTCGGACATTAAACACCAAAAAAAAAAAAAACTTAAACTTCAGAGCTCTACGACATATGCCCATCTCTCATTTATCCTTTTCTTTTATATTTTTAAATTATTATTTTAAAATAATTAAAATTATGTGCTTGTACATTGACATTTCAAGTTCAACTTCTCCCAACCAAATCCTGAACAAATATGCTAGTTTTGTTACCAAGGATATTTTTCTGAACATTTCAATATTGTTGCAAATTTTTATCGAAACGATTGTTAATTTACTCAAGTAATTTTATTACCTAAAATCAATATTTATCTCTGTTGTACTTACCTTACACAAAGAACAATTTTTTTCCATTTATTTATTTATTACAATCTTAATCTTACAGATTAAATGAATAGTACATATAATTGATCTATAACATGTGAACTTAGATCTATAACACTTAGTGAACTAAATCATGCGGCTTATGACTTATAGGAATTTAAAAACACCTCCTCTCTCTCTCTCTCTCTCTCTCTCTCTCTCTCTCTCTGTGTGTGTGTGTGTGTGTGTGTGTGTGTGTGTGTGTGTGTGTGTGACGTTAAACACAAAAAAAGTATTAAAATCGGCACGAATAAACAGTTTGAATTTTTAAGAAAATCGAGACAATTGGATTGGCGGCGTACAAGGTTCATTTTCTAACTTCCAAAGTGATTTGAGTTTAAAATTCTGACATGCTCATTTTAATGCCGATTACTATAGTGAAGTTCGAATTTCAAAATAATGTTGAAACAAAATTGTTTTTTGAAATTTGCTTACATCACGTTAGCCAGACATGCTGTGATTATTTCTAATTAATTCATAAGCTGTGTTTTTGAATTGTTTACATTAAAATATTAAAAAAACCATCATTACATCCTACAAGCTGTACTGTAGTTACAGACTATGTATAATATTCATTCAATATCAACCGAAGTTTATGTTAAAAGTTTACTTGGATAATTTAATAAAATTAATTTAGGAAGAAAACCAGATCAATTTTTCAATTTAGAATAGAATTACAATAAATTACACACGGCAAAACGGCACTTCATTAAACGCTTTAAGAATGCGTGCGCATAAAAATGTCGACGTCCTTGAAAATTGAGCAGGTTGGCAAAGTTGTTCTAGCGTTCTGGACAAAATTCTGAGCATTATCTTGCAAGCAAAGATTAAGTTATCGATTTGGAGTGTACAACAGTTCTTTAATAATTATATAACAAGCTTGATTTGAAGTTCGTTTAGTTCACTTTCCTAATTTCCCAATCGTTAGTTTGTACTTTCCTAATTTCCTAATCGTTAGTTTGTAATTTCTTAATTTCCTAATCGTTAGTTCTTAATTTCATAATTTCCTAATTGTTAGTTTATAATTACCTAATTTCCTAATCGTTAGTTTGTAATTTCCTAATCGTTAGTTTGTAATTTCCTAATTTCCTAATCGTTAGTTTGTAATTTCCTAATTTCCTAATCGTTAGTTTGTAATTTCCTAATTTCCTAATCGTTAGTTTGTAATTTCCTAATTTCCTAATCGTTAGTTTGTAATTTCCTAATCGTTAGTTTGTAATTTCCTAATCGTTAGTTTGTAATTTCCTAATTTCCTAATCGTTAGTTTGTAATTTCCTAATTTCCTAATCGTTAGTTTGTAATTTCCTAATCGTTAGTTTGTAATTTCCTAATTTCCTAATCGTTAGTTTGTAATTTCCTAATTTCCTAATCGTTAGTTTGTAATTTCCTAATTTCCTAATCGTTAGTTTGTAATTTCCTAATCGTTAGTTTGTAATTTCCTAATTTCCTAATCATTAGTTTGTAATTTCCTAATTTCCTAATCGTTAGTTTGTAATTTCCTAATTTCCTAATCGTTAGTTTGTAATTTCCTAATTTCCTAATCGTTAGTTTGTAATTTCCTAATTTCATAATCGTTAGTTTGTAATTTCCTAATTTCCTAATCGTTAGTTTGTAATTTCCTAATCGTTAGTTTGTAATTTCCTAATTTCCTAATCGTTAGTTTGTAATTTCCTAATTTCCTAATCGTTAGTTTGTAATTTCCTAATTTCCTAATCGTTAGTTTGTAATTTCCTAATCGTTAGTTTGTAATTTCCTAATTTCCTAATCATTAGTTTGTAATTTCCTAATCGTTAGTTTGTAATTTCCTAATTTCCTAATCGTTAGTTTGTAATTTCCTAATTTCCTAATCGTTAGTTTGTAATTTCCTAATTTCCTAATCGTTAGTTTGTAATTTCCTAATTAATGGAAATTTAATTGTTTGACTGTTTGTTAGCATTTTTATGATAATGTGACAAGTTAAATATGAAAACAATGTCTTATAGAATTATTAACAGTTAAAAATAATCATTAAAAAATTCTTAAAAATAGGTAGCTCTTATAAAGATAGATTATTTGTGGCTAGAATATAGGCTATATGCTAAAACTGAAATATAGATTTTTAGTTACGTTGCAATTAACAGGTAATGATTAATTTAAAAAGTTGAAAAATTCCTCTTAGTGTCTATAAGTTTACACTAAGCTAGTTTTACGATTATTGTAGCTGAGATCGTTGTGAGCAGAGTTGGTATTCAGAGTATTCAAGCGGTTCTTACAATCACATAAAAATTTCATGTTTAATGTTATTAATTTATTTTAAATTTATAATTAATATTATATAGTGTAATAGGTTTTATCAATTTTTGTATGTGCAATTTTTCTTGTCATTTTAAAAAAAATTTAGTTCTTAATTAGTAAAAAGTTTATCTGTTTATACTGTAATATTTGTTTTTAATATTTCAGGAATAAATGTTAACAAGAGATGTGACATTAATTTATTGATACCTTGTTTGTTTGCCTGATTTAAATAATTTTTTTAATTAGGAATATTTTCGAGGATTCTCTTAGTGTCTCCATGTTATTATTGTTCTTAAGTAAAACGTAGGGGTCTTATATCGCCAAATATTTTTTTAAAGTAAAGCCAGTGTTATTGAAAAAAATACTAAAATTGTCGTACAGACAAAACCACGTTTATGCTTTAAAATTTAAATAATAATAATAATAATAATAAAAAAAATATTTGTTTTTTGTTTTTGTTTTTTTTGTGTTTAACGTCCGACTATTGTGCACACTTGGGCTATGAAGACGATGGGATGATTTATAGCGTATGAAAATGCCAAGTCCTCGCCGGGAATCGAACCCGGGTCCTCGGGGTTAAAGCCTAGTACGCTATCCACTAGGCCACCGAGGCGGCTAATAATAATAATAATAATAATAATATAATAATAATAATAATAATAATAATAATAATAATAATAATAATAATAATAATAATAATAATAATAATAATAATAATAATAATAATAATGATAATAATAATAATGATAATGATAATAATAATAATGATAATGATAATGATAATGATAATGATAATAATGATAATGATAATGATAATGATAATAATGATAGTGATAATGATAATGATAGTGATAGTGATAGTGATAGTGATAGTGATAGTGATAGTGATAGTGATAGTGATAGTGATAGTGATAGTGATATGATAATGATATAATAGTGATGATAATGATAATGATAATGATAATGATAATGATAATGATGATATGATAATGATAATGATAATGATAATGATAATGATAATGATAATGATAATGATAATGATAATGATAATGATAATGATAATGATAATGATAATGATAATGATAATGATAATGATAATGATAATGATAAGGATAAGGATAAGGATAAGGATAAGGATAAGGATAAGGATAACGATAACGATAACGATAACGATAACGATAACGATAACGATAACGATAACGATAACGATAACGATAACGATAACGATAACGATAACGATAACGATAACAATAACAATAACAATAACAATAACAATAACAATAACAACAACAACAATAATAATAATAATAATAATAATAATAATAATAATAATAATATAACAAAAAGAACGTACAATTATTTCAAGCATGTTTTACTTACCACGAAAATTTTACCTCATTTCGTTCGT
>CM040188.1:59646874-59669374 GCA_022606455.1 Callitettix versicolor | reverse complement strand
TTAGGCCTTACGTGTTGTCTTGCTTTTAGTTTAAGTATAGAGCGGAAATGAAAAAATAAGCCAACTTAGCAGCCTAAAAAACAGTGTGTTAGTACTGTCAGGTATTTCACTGTGTTCAGTATAATACCTTCCCTTTTCCCTTTCAGTATAATACCTTATGCCTTCCCTTTCGTTGACGCGTTTCGGAGAACCTCCATCTTCAAAAACTGTATCTATTTTATATCTATCAAAAAGCTAGGGAAGGCAGATCATTATACTGAACACAGTGATAATAATCCTAGCATAAAAGAAGAAGAATATAAAAAGAATGTCGGGTATTTGTTGTTTTGTGCTAAGCAATCACGAAACTGAAGTTCATTAAATCTTTTAGAACTTTCCAGACAAAAATAATATGATCTAGGCCTATTAATTTTATTTTTTTGTGTTTAACGTCCGACTATTGTGCACACTTGGGTTAATGCAGACGATGGGATTATTTATAGCGTATGAAAAAATGTCAAGCCCTGGCCAGGAATCGAACCCGGGTCCTCGGGGTGAAAGCCCAGTACGCTATCAACTAGGCCACCGAGGCGGCTTTTACCTTCTAAGTAATACGATAAAGTGCACAGAAAGTAGCCTACTAGTACTAATATAATTATCGTGAGATAAAAATGTATTTTGAAATTCTACGGATATGTTTGGTTTCAGTGCTTTTAAGTCCAAATAAGTGTATTTTTACTAGTCTTCCTGTCTCTGAAAATGTCTGAGCCAATCGCTGGAGGCTATAAGTTTTGGTGAATGTGACATGCGGGTGTAGTGCGCCGTAACCCAGAAAATAGTTAATAATTTCGAAAAAAAAGTTTTGCCAAAAAATCCTGGAAAACGAAGAACGCTACAGTATTCTTAAAATCGGTTATAACGATTGTGTTAAGTTTTAACGCAAAATGTATCCCTTAAATGTCTAAATAAAACGCATAGCCTAAGTCGTTAGTTAGGTCAGTTGTTGATCCATGTAACAAAATGGATGGAGTTAATTAATTTAATTATATAATTATTCACGTCAATGATGTTGTTTTAGCGAAGTGAATAAATACTTTATACTTGCCAAATTAGTTGTAATTAAGAAAAACGAAACACAAATTTAATTTCCAATTTAGTCTCTGTAAGAACAGGACTAAAGCCCTGTAAGAAGTATCGGCCTTAAGCCGTATGTCTGTCTGCCAACTGACACTAAGTTCTCTGCAGTTAGTTGACTGAGGTTGTAACTTAATGAAACTTTGTTTCTTGAGCTCATTAACTTCTTGGATATAACGAAATATTAATTAAAACCACAATACATGGCGTATGTAACCCCTAACGTATTAGAACAATTTTAAGAGCCTATTTCTTGTTCATTATTTAATGACAACTCTTTACACTTATAAAATATTATCTTGTACGACTAAGATTATTACTATCATCGAGGACAATGGTAACACAAATTTACGGGAAGCACAAGAACCTGGGACGAAGCTGTCAGCTATAGAAATTAATAAGAATGTATAATTCCAGAGTTTGTCTAAAAAACAATTTGTTTCATGTATATTTGTTTAGCCATATTGGATACTTATTGAAAGTTAAAGTCGTTTGAAAGTTCCGTAAAATATTCTGTTCGGGAGTTATAAAAAAGTCATAATAATCAGAATTTTGCTAATTTGTTTAGTCATGAGTAAAGACTTCAGTGAAATTGTAAGCCTATGTTTAACAAATTAGAATTTCACAAAGAATTTACTCATCGGGATTAGAGCAAGTAAACATTGCTCTTTGTTGTCAAAAAATTTGTTGTCAAAAAAACAATTTTGACAAACGTCACGGTTTGCTTTTTCTTCGAAAGTTCACTACACGGTATTTTGGAATAGATAGGCCATGCGTTCTGCCCAAGAAATTATTTAGGCATATTTTATTTATTTATTTTTTTTTTGTTTAACGTCCGACTATTGTGCACACTTGGGCTAATGCAGACGATGGGATGATTTATAGCGTATGAAAATGCCAAGCCCTGGCCGGGAATCGAACCCGGGTCCTCGGGGTGAAAGCCCAGTACGCTATCAACTAGGCCACCGAGGCGGCTCAGGCATACATAAATTGAACGTGAAAATGCTTTTATAATCTTATTTAGGCCTATTCTGTTTTTCGAAGTCTAAGGTGGCATAAAGTTACGGAGTTATCTTTCTTGACTCGAAGATAATCACATACTGAGAGGCACGACACTAAAGCAGCGATAGGTAAACATTTGCAGGAGAGACCGGATGAAGTAGAGAACTAAGTTGAGCCAACAAAATTTATTAAAAAGAAAAACACTTTTTTTATTTAATCGCCATATTGTTACTGAAGTAACAACTGAAACAGCACGAAGGCTTGTGCAATGAATGGTACTGTGACTGTTTCCAAAGTTGTCTCGAAATTTAACCACAGAATGGACGGGCTGGGTCTGTGAGACCCAGACATTTTTAAATTACGTTAGATTCAAGGTCATTGGCGTTGCAGACCGTTATTTCTCTCTGTACCTTTTTAAAAGAGCCTACAGAATGCGCTACTGTTGCATGTTTGTCAATTCAGCTTTTAGTCATCAGTTGTCACGTGTTTGAATATCTTGTGGTTCTGTCAGACCCAGCCCGTCAAATCACGTTACTTTTTCTGAGCAGGATTTGTGTTTTAGGACTGTTTTTAATTTTTACTTTTGTTCATTTTAATACTATTGACAAGTTTAAACAAGTATAAGCGCAGTGCTTTTGTTGTTGACAAGAACTTGTCAAAACAGACGCTGCAACCCTACTTGACCATGCGAGCTCAGCAAAACAACCTCCCACGAGAGATTCGGCAGTTAGCAACTAAATTTTCTGCATATGAAGCTCAACCTAAAGAGGACCCTGTTCCAGGAAAGCGTGGAAGATGCTCCATGTGTAAAGACAGCAAAACAAAATACTTTTGCAAAGAGTGTAAAATTTGGTTATGTCTTAACGACAGTGAAATGTTGTGTAGCGATTGCTGTAAAAATTAAGTTATTTGTCCTCTCAAAAAACATATTATTTTTTTATTTTAGTTAATTCTTAATATTTTTTCCTTAATATCATTCTTTATATACTAGATAAAATCAAGCCCAATCAAAATTTAAAAATTCTTACCTTATTAATGTTATTTTTAAAAAAATCATGTAATTGTTTGTTAAAAATGTACAAGGTTACTTAGTTTTTTTATACCATTATTTGGGCGCAATATTATTTTGTTAAAATAGTGTTATACTACTAAAAACACTTCTAGATTTCATGTAAAAACATTTCTTGAACAATAAAAATAATTTGAAATTATTTGTAGATTTTTTAATTCTTGGGTCTGTCAGAGCCAGCCTGTCCACTTAGTAACTTTTTTTTGCCCGTTCATTCTAGGGTTAATTGTATTTAAAAAAATAAGGCGAAAAACACATTCAGGCTATTATTGCCTCGCTAAATGTAAGTGTGAGTGTAAAGTGTTAAAGTCGTAAGTGTAGTGTTGTAAGTATAAGTGTGTGTTAGACTCGGGTACCGCGAGAGACGTCTAGATCCTCTCAATAGGTCTGCACCCTACGGCGTATTTATTTAGTAATTGTGATAATAAAAATAAAGCTAGAAATAGAACTTTAAAAATATATTAGTCTTGTTAAATATTTTTTAAATCTTGAAACCTTTGTTCGAATTCATCCTTGAGTCTCATGATTTCCTCGCAGCTACAACTTCGTGTTCCACCATGGGGACTATTGTTTTTAGCATCGGGAAAGTTTTTAGCCAGCTGTTTTTGAAATAGAACTAACGGATTTTAAACCAAATGAGGTGCTGTCATTTATTTTTCGTAATACATTTTTTTCATTGCATCTTAACTTCCGCAGGCTGGGTTTTGTCCATCATTGCTCTAGAACCACCACTATCTCAGCATTCTAGGGGATCTTGTTTGTAGTCTGCAGGATATATTCACCGCCTTCTTTATTACAAAGTTCTTCCATAATATTTTCCCGAGAATATAACAAAAATGTAATATAATTTTAAAAATAAAAGTGCTTTAATGTTATCACAGTGTAAATCAAATTTACAAACTACTTTTATAAGACTTAACAAAGTAAAATCGTTTACCATTAAAACTGTTTTATCTGGCTCCGATGCTCTGAGGCGCATGCGCGGCATGCTAGGGAAGCAGTTACCCCGACTCGTGACACGGCCCCGAGTTATAAAATTGCTGCTAAGATCGTCAAACGGATTATGATAAAAATAAACAAACACGTTAAATTGGTTAGTAAATCATAGAGGGAGTTCGCTATTGGCCAGCAGAAGCGTGATAGAGCACGGTCCATCGAGCAGGCCAATCCCGGCTACCCTCTCAGGGACGGCCCTTTCACATCACCATTGTAATTACTACTGCACCATTTGTTACAATTCCCTGCACGAATATTGCGCAAAGAGTCCTCAGAGAGATCAGGACAGATGGTCAGAGGTTCGAGGCAGAGCGGTCGACTTTCCTTCTGCGAGACGAGACGTCCCAGTCCTTATCCGCAGTCTTTCGTAATCATGATTAATGATTGCAGAAGGAAAGGGAATAGGCGTGGTTTATGGCAACACCGGTACTGCACACTGTCGTGGGGTGAACGCGTTCGCAGCCGATTTGAGTGATCTGCTGATGTGAGTTTAAAAAAAAGAAGCAATCATTGTTCTCTCTTTAGATTTTGGTGTACAAACATGAATTGTATGTAGATGCACACCGAAATATACGACATAAATTTTAATTTTAGTGACAATTTATATAAATATGTCATTTATATCTTAGGCTATAGTATTTTCAAAATCTTATTATTATTATTGCCGCCTCGGTGGCCTAGTTGATAGCGTCTTTCACCCCGAAACCGGGGGTCTTTCAACCCGGGGGTCGGGCTTTCACCCCGAGGACCCGGGTTCGATTCCCGGCCAGGGCTTGGCATTTTCATACGCTATAAATCATCCCATCGTCTGATTTAGCCCAAGTGTGCACAATAGTCGGGTGTTAAAAAAAAAAAAAAATTCAAAATCTTATATCACAATCGTAATTGTGGCAATCGTGGAAGTGGTACAAGTAGCAGAAAGTAACATTTTGAAAATTTTCAATGACATTAAAGAGTATAAAAGCAAAAATTTATTCAAATTTTAATGTTGACCACAATTGTGAAAACTGTTTCTCGAAAAATTGTAAGATGGAGAAGTTATGAATGAATGTGATTTTGAATGGTCGCCATTTTGAAACGATTGAACAGGCCGCCTCGGTGGCCTAGTTCATAGCGTACTGAGCTTTCACACCGAAGACCCGGGTTCGATTCCCGGCCAGGGCTTGGCATTTTCATACGCTATAAATCATCCCATCGTCTGCATTAGCCCAAGTGTGCACAATAGTCGGACGTTAATCACACACAAAAAATTTCAAAATCTTATTTCACAATCGTAATTGTGACAATCGTGGAAGTGGTAAAAGTAGCAGAAAGTAACATTTTGAAAATTTTCAATGACATTAAAGAGTATAAAAGCAATTATTTATTCAAATTTTACTATTGAACTATTGACCAAAATAGACCCGAACAAAATTTAACGAAAATGTATGAAATAACTGTTGAACATTCATATTTTGGGAAATTATTTTAATGGTAGAAATATTGCACCATTTATTTATAAGATGAAGAAGTTATGAATGAATGTGATTTTGAATGGTCACCATTTTGAAACTATTGAACAAAGTTTGCTGAAAAACAAGCTGTAAAACTGCCAGAGTTTATTTGAATTGTACACGCGAGGTCGCTTGGCAGTCGTATGTACGTTTGTGTAATGTTTTCACTTTGTTAATTTTTGGAAATTCGTTCCCTTCACGTCAGCGAGACAACCGATGCGTCTCCTTCCGGGTCACCTCTGCGTTTTGCGTTACTTCAACGGAAAGGAGCAAATCATTTTTTTTTTTTTTTTTTTGTTTAACGTGTGTTGACGTCTGACTGCACACTTGGGCTAATGCAGACGATGGGATGATGTATAGCGTATGAAAATGCCAAGCACCCGCCGGGAATCGAACCCGGGTCCTCGGGGTGAAAGTCTAGCACGCTATCCACTAGACCACCGAGGCGGCTTAGGAGCAAATCAAATTTTTATAACAACATGAATAGTGGTATACGCATAGGACTATTCGGACTTTGTGACTTTCATGTGCCGTATTTTTTGTTGGACTAATCTATCAGTTTTTAATTTTCAGTTTTTGAAATGGCTCAAAAGATGGGTGCTTTAACCAAAACCGCAGATTATAGGAAGTGATTTGTAGAACTCAAGAGAACAAAAATCCTATTTGGATGTTTGTCTTTCCCAGGGGACGTCCGCGTACATCCCTGAAGACGATTTTATCGAAATTTGACATGTCGAATTTCGATTATGGCTTGATTGTATTTTCGGGTACTTTTTTAAATAAAAAAATAGTTTTCATGTAAGTTTTGGTGAAAAAAATCGAATTTCCTAAAATTTTGTTTAGGAATGTTAAACAAATTATATACGAGTATGTTGAAACATCTTACTCAAATGTAAAATACACACTCGCGCGCGCGCGCGCGCACACACACACACACACACACACACACACACACACACACACACACACACACACACACACACACACACACACACACACACACACACACACACACACACACACACACACACACACACACACACACACACACACACACACACACACACACACACACACACACACACACACACACACACACACACACACACACACACACACACACACACAAACCATATTAATCGATTTCGCTCACCGATTTTTTTCAAGTAGCCACAAAATCATAGTTTCTCAAAACCTGCTAATAAGTTTTCGCTCAAATGTTATCACAAATCAGCAAGACTCATGGCAACCCAGAAAATTTCAAATAAAAGAAATTTACGGTTCAGGAATACGAAAATAGACCATGACCGTCGTCAATACAAATCCCAAAATCCCATTTTGCATTCTCACTAAATAAAGTATTAAAAAAAGTAGACTATAAACTGGTTATCGTGGAAAACTAGATTTTTAGGTTTTTATAGATCTGTTCTTTTCAACCGTCTCACCCGCAGGGGTGCAGACTAGCTGCACCTATTGAGAGGATTTAGACATCCCTCGCAGTACCCGAGTCTAACGCACACTTACACTTGCAACACTACACTTACGACTTTAACACTTTACACTCACACTTACATTTAGTCAGGCGATAATAGCCTCAATGTGCTTTTCGCCTTAAAATAAAAAAATCAACTTTTTCCGGAGTCTAAAATAGTCCATTTTAGTTAGAGTTACTTGGATTCATCTATGTTCTGGCTGTCTGTGTCTCAAAATTAACTGGAAACTAAATTTATAATTTTGTTGAAATATCGCATACAGTTCCCCCTACATATGCTTGCCTATATCTTCGGAGATTTTTTTTAAATTAAAAAATTGTGTTTCTTAACCCTTTATGGACAAAAAAATGTTAAAAATCAAATTTAACCCAAGTTGTTAACTACATATGTCAACAAATCATAATTGAAGGTCTGGTTCGAGTAGATCGAGAAAAATTCAGACCCTAACCGCCGTTATTCATTTTGTTTTTACATTCAAAGTAAATGTATTCAGTTTTAAAACTGGTACACTGTTTTCAGTTATGACCAAAATAGGCCCGAACGAAATTGAACGAAAATCGTATGAAATAATTTCGTGAAATTAGGTTGAACATTAGCATATTTTGGGGAAATAATTTTAATGGTAGAAAGTTTGTTTGTTTTTTTTTTTTTTTTTTTTTTTTTTTTTGGTGTTTAACGTCCGACTATTGTGCACACTTGGGCTAATGCAGACGATGGGATGATTTATAGCTTATGAAAATGCCAAACCCTCGCCGGGAATCGAACCCGGGTCCTCGGGGTGAAAGCCTAGTATTTTTGCACCATTTATTTACAAACGGCTATATTGAAGTAAATTATACTGTATATGTTAATAACGAAATAAATACATAACAGTGAAACGTGATATCGTTAAAGGTACGTAACAATAATGCAAAAATTGAGTCACAGTGAACGATGTGTTCACTAGTTAATGCATGTCACCGGAACGTTTTTATTTGCAACATATAGGCTATATTTATCGCAGATATGACAAGTGCGACAATCGCCTAAGCAGCGGATCGGCTGTTTGGCTTTGCAAAGACAGGCCAAGTGACATATTTATGGATCGGGTCGTCCATCTTGCAGTGCAATCTCATGGTGGATTAGACTTCGTTGTGAATACCTAAACACAACCGTGAAATGCGCTATTCATGGCGTGGGTCCCTTTGTTTTGTTTCGCAACGTCTCGGCTACGACTTGCGACAAAGTGCGTTGTCTCTGTTGGATAATGTTTTCCCTGACAAAAGTACTCCTTTTATTTTCTCACACTAAGTACGGGTATGTAGGTACTTTCATTTACGTAGACAGTGATCGTTCAAAAATGGATTTTTATGTATATATCGATTTTCAAGTCCAAAAAAGTGTTTCGACGTAGACATATATCCACACGCGATAGACAAAAATTACATTAATTTTTTTCGGTTTATTTAGGAAGTGTAATTTGCTTCCCTTGAAAACTAGTTGGCTACATCTTTGAATATTAACGGACTAGAATTACAGCCGCCATTATAAAAAGCGTGCTGGATGTCAGCGGCTAAAGTCCAAGTAATTAGACTATCTGCCGCTAGGAACGGTGCAAGCTGCAACGACAGGGGTGGAGACGTTTGAGAAAATAAGCAGTACTATTATCTATTTAACTCTAGTTGAACCCTTTGCCGCAAGATGCCATTAGCAGCGAGCGCTCATGAGGGTTCCCGTTCTAGTGCGTTTGTATTCAATTGCTACATTGGACTTGAGTTATAAATCTTACATAAATGACGAAAATTTTAGTGTGAGTTTAATATTTTTTACGGTTTTTGTTGGATCAGCGCCAAGGACGGCTTTAAACCGCTTTCTACTGGGGCATTAGGGGTTGGCTAGCATATATTAAAGTCTTCAGGAGAAATAGAAGTCCGGGCGAGGCACTTTTCTGGTCCGGAATTGAAAAATAAATCCGCTTCGTATTGATTGTTGGCCGGATCCCTCCTATTTCCTCCCGAACAAGTTGTGTCTTGTACAGTTGGTCCGAGTGTTGGTAGGCAGCGTGTAGTTGTTCTGTAATGGGTGGTCCTCCTCTTGCTGAACAACCTTCGACTGTATTTATACTCGACAAAAATAATTTCTCAGAATATCATTGATAAAACTAAAGACAGAATGCACGAATCAGAATGAAGCTGTTGTATACAGGTGATGTGAGGTGATGCTCCGGCAGTAATGCCTGGGCAGAAACATGGTCTATTAATCTAGCGTAGCATAGATCCGAGATACGCTTGCACTGCGAACCATTCGGAAGTGAGCCGCCTCAGTGCCTAGTTGATAGCGTACTGGGCTTTCATCCCGAGGACCCGGGTTCGATCCCGGTCAAGGCTTGGCATTTTCATACGCTATAAATCATCCCATCGTCTGCATTAACAAAAGTGTGCACAATATTCGGACGTTAAACAAAAAAAAAAACTAACAGGAACATTTTTCCATACATCTTTTTTACTTAAATTTTACATTCCGTCACAGCTTGTGCGCAAATGTAATTAAAAATTTGTGTATGTAGAAATAAAACTATTACATTTTTTATTACATTTTACAGCTCTACAACACGCTGGTAAATCAGACTATTGACTCCGAAAATCTCATTTTAGTGGAATCTAAAGTCTGGAAATCATTTTTTTTTTTTTTTTTAACGTCCGATTATTGTGCACACTTGGGCTAATGCAGACGATGGGATGATTTATAGCGTATGAAAATGCCAAGCCTTGGCCGGGAATCGAACCCGGGTCCTCGGGGTGAAAGCCCAGTACGCTATCATCTAGGCCAGGGGTCTCCAAACTACGGCCCGAGGGCGCGGACAGATTTTGTCCGGCCCGCGGAGAGCTAGCATACTTGAAAACTCCTTTTAGAGAACATATTTTTATAGCAAATTAAATTTAGTTTACTGAAGTATTCTAATTTTAATTCGAACATAACATTGTTGTAGGCTTATTGTTATTGTTTTTGTGATAAGTTGGATAAAGAAACACAGAATTGTAATGAGTAAAGACATGTATAATATGCAGAAAATTTAACTTCAGTAACTAACAAATTATTGAAATGAATCCAACCTCAAGCATAATGACATATGAAATACTAATGAGATTTATGTAATTGAGAAAGTTGTGGACTAATTTTACTTGTACCAATTATTAAAAGAGATTTAAGATGCTCACGCTTCATTTTGCGGACTTTAGTCCGATTTGTAGCCTTTTTTAAACGTTGCGTACTTTTTCGGACTTTTTTCATCAGTGGACTATTTCACTTTTTACCACCGGCAACAATGATAATATGATTTTGGAGAGTAATCAGTATATCAAGGCTGGAAAGTTAGCCATCGAGGCGGCTATCAAGCGTAGAGGCAGCAGAACACGTATAAGAATATTGTAAAATATTTATAACGATTAGGAGAGATTTTTAAACCAACGATTGATCATTCTTAGAAGAACACTGGTTGGGAGAGTACCAAATTCTAACAAATGCTGCATCAGCCGGGAAACAAACCCACGTGATAGACGACCATTCTGCCACTGAACAACTGATGCTAAGATTTGATAGGCCAGTAAGATAAAGACGAATCCAAGAGCCGATCTGTTGCTCCCCAGCACTGTCGGCTGGATGTTTTCCTGGAGAACCAGTCACTTCCCGACGTTTAGTTGGCCACCAAACGGCCTCCAGGTCCATCCCTCCCACCGGAATTGACTGACCGTGACCCTAAACTTTTACCTAAGTACATACGTTTTTACTTATAACAACAAGCTGTATGTCAGCAGTTTTATAAGTTTTCTGATTCTTTGTTAACAATGTTTACTCTTTGGTTGTGTACTCTTTACAATCTTCAAAACTAATTATTGCAATTGTAATTCCTAACATTGGGGTCAACTTAGCAGAGCTTCTGCTTTGATGGAGAAGAATGTCGCCACCACTCTCCAAAAGCGAAGAGGTAGCCATCGCCTTTTAGCAGATTTTGCGTAACTTACATAATTACTTAGAGGATTACAGAATTAAATTTTACAATGCCAAAAATGTGTTCAGTAGTGGCTTGTTTTCATTCTTCACGTACAATTTTCTTTACGAGAAAATAAAATGGCGGTCGATTGACTCAGAGTGTACTTTTTATTGGAAACACGTATATATAACAATGGCACATCCACGATGTGACCTGCGCTGTGCACTATTGTTTGTTGAGATGTTTATCTGTATTGGCGGTCTAGCCACGGTTAACTGTACATCCTAAGCCTAATTAGACGTATAAGGAACACTGGACACATCGATCAAGCGAATCGCGCGACACGACTGCTGTTTCGATATCTGACAAGTTGCGATTGTTTGAGGAGCGTGTTTTAAGTCTTATATCGATGTGGTAAGCTACGCCGCGATCAGAAAATCGGCAGCAAGAAACGAAATTATATTCACCATGAAAATAGTCCACTGCCTAATAGTTAAAATTAATTTGTAATTCTTTTTATATTCTTCTTTTCTGCTAGGATTATTGTCACTATGTTCAGTATAATGATCTGTCTTCCCTAGCTTCGTCAATTCTACTTTCGTTGACGCGTTTCGGAGAACCTCCATCTTCAAAAACTATATCTATACTGGTCACCAATATTATGGCCCGTCCTATTTATAATTTTCTATCTCCACCTTGTACCCCTCTTTTATTAATGTACACTTGTTGAATAGAGGAGGGGTACGAGGTGAAGATAGAAAATTATAAATAGGACGGGCCATAATATTGGTGACCAGTATAGATATAGTTTCTGAAGATGGAGGTTATCCGAAACGCGTCAACGAAAAAAGAATTGACGAAGCTAGGGAAGATAGATCAATATATTGAACTTAGTTAATTTGTAATCTTCTATGTGTCTGTCTGTGAAAAGTAGATTTAAACTTTGATGTAAACACAAAAAGGAAAAATATCCAATCCAAAAAAAACTAAAAAGTAAACCAATAAGAAGAGTAAGCCTACAGTAAGTGCTGCAGTGAACTTTAATGGTTCGTAATAAATATTTTCTTAAACACGTCTTGACAACTACGTTATCAACTTCAGTAATACGCCATTAATATATTGTCATGTGGTAGTAAGGATTATTGCAATAAATATCAATAATTCGAACAATTTTCGGCCGATTTTAACTAGTATATATATATATATATACACACAAAACACAGACACTACAACACAGTCATAAAACCGGAGGTATTATATGCAAGCTAGACGCTGGCACTCCACACAAAAGCTACCATGGAGGGTATTTTAAAGGAAGAACGATTAACAGAAGATGGATACAGGTTGCACTCCCGGAAGACCACAGAAAAGATATCGAACCTGGCAGCAGATATCAGAAGAAGGAGGCTTCGGTTCTATGGACACATCAGTAGACTCCCAACAACGAGACTTAAGTATATACAAAGAGTCAAATCAACAACGTCGTGGATCGCACAAGTCAGAATAGACCTACATGACGCAGATATAGACTCAACAGACGTTGAAGACAGGAACGCATACAGGAGAAAGATGCTCGGTTGGAAGGTCCCAGAGAATGAAATCCCAAAGAGAGCAGGGGTAAAATGGACGGAGGAGCGGAAGAGGATCCATAGGGACAGGATGAGGGAGGTGTGGAGGATTAGAAGGAACAAGACATGAGTCGGAGTGCTTTGCGTGATCCAACAGGGTCTATACGCAAATAATAATAAATAATAATAATAATAATAATAATAATAATAATAATAATAATAATAATATATAATAATAATATATATATATATTATATTATATATATATATATATATATATATATATATATTATAAATATATATATATAAGCCGCCTCAGTGGCCTAGTTGATAGCGTACTGGGCTTTCACCCTGAGGACCCGGGTTCGATTCCCGGCCAGGGCTTGACATTTTCATACGCTATAAATCATCCCATCGTCTGCATTAGCCCAAGTGTGCACAAAGTCGGACGTTAAAAAAAAAAAATGGATATAACAAATAAAACACTGTTACGTATATTTTTATTTCAATGTAAAACAATAATCACAAAGGAGATTTCTCAAAGTTTTCAACTTCGTTGAGCCTTTTTTAACAGTGGTTTTGTAGGAAAATAATTATAACACAATTTCACCTTTTTCAGAGATACTATCTTCCTTAAAAGTGGTTAAAAAATACACACGTAGGTAGTCTATCGGTGAAGCTGTCCAGCCCCTTTCTAATGTTCTTGTGATGCATAACTCGTGAACTAGGATTAGAACATTATAAACGTGATCAAAGTCTTTCCTCAACAATTCTAAAAATATCTACCGTTGTTAGACGCTAACAAAAGAAATTCAGTTTAGAAAAAGTATGCTTATAAGTTATAAATTGTAATTGTTGAGGTCTTAATAATCAAAACGCGCTCTTGTTACGTTATAAAAACTATTTTTTTGATTCAGCTATCGCTTCATTATTTTATCATTATCTGAATTATCTAACTGTTGATTATTCAATCTAACTGTAAAATAAACAATAATGCTACCGAAAATTATTTTAAAATCTTCTAGTTTAAGTTTAATTCGTATAATAACCATTTAAATATTGGTTTTTGAAAACAAATCGATATTTAATGCTTTCAAAATTAAAATTAAATAAGTATTTCTAACTGAATAATTATTCTAAAAAAATATTTTCTTAAAAGTTAGTTAGATCGCCTACAGGTAAATTAATTTAATAAGCTAATAAATTATATTTCTGAAGTTATAAAAGCATGTTTTATAATAAAATAAGTAAAAAAAGCAACGAAATTAATATTTATAGGTAAAATTACAAATTGTCCGATCTTGTAGTGGCTTAAGCGGTATTACTAAAAAATTCATTTAAAATAATCTCGGCCCTGATGTGCAGAATCAAATTCCGCAAAGTATTTTTTTATCTATTTTTTTAAAAATTCTGATTTAACTATTATAAACAATATTGAAATATTAATATACCAGTATTTTAAATTATACTGAAAATACAAAATGAACTTTGACCAACGTCAAACTAAATATCTTAATTTCAACCTATTTAAAATGCCTTTTTTAAGCAGTTATTAATGAAAAATAACACAATAACTCATGCAGTTTTTAAGTTTGATTACGATGGTAAAATCAGATTTAAAAAAGTAGGCAAAAAAGTTATGGATTTTAAGAAATTTGTTGACAGCCTTTTCGCTAGTTAAGTAACAAAAATGACTACATAAAACGTTTGAGAGAAATCGGTCATGCTGTTTGGTTTGTGGTTGAGTGAAGAAGCAAAATAAACACGAAAACATACATACAATACTGTAGGCTTACTTCAGATCATATACGTATGCTACGTATTTTTACGTAACTAAAACATGTTCAGAATTTATCAGTACATCATTCTATACTACGTAGGATTTAGCGTGGAAGTAACAAGTAGTGGTGGGTCAGAAACTGTTTAAAAAAACTGCTTTTCTATAAACGATAAACAAACTGCTTTTTCAAACGGAAACAAGCAGTTTGATTTGGATAGGTTCGTGATTTGTTAAACAAGGAACAGCTGTTGGGACTTCCCCACCACCCACGTTCTATTCGAACGTTGCCGCAAGTGCAAAAACTTTTTTCCTGATGTTTTTCTGCAAACTGCTTTTCTTCAATCTGGTTTTATGCTTTTTCCCTTTATATCAAAGTTTCTTGTTGCTTGTAGTGAAGTAAGAACTGTTTGGTCGTTGTCAACGTTTATCTCTATTTTGTTGCGAGTTGTTTGAAAGTTTTAAATGTAAAATTTGTTGTTCAAACATTTTTTAAACTGTAAAATCAGCCATAATTGTGTTTTATATTAGTTTTTCTCCGTAGTTTACTTTGTGTTTAGAAACTTAAAAATATTTAGTGGACAATTTTGAACGTTTTCTTTTACTTTTTTTATTACTATGTTCTTATTACTATATTGTACTTATTAAGGTTACTTTTTTCAGTGTTGAAAAGTGAAAACCTACTTTCTCCCAAATAAAAATATGACAGTAACATCTTATATTTTGTAAATACATAACCTAATTTTATTTAAACGTATTTTTTATATTTATTATCAATCATCAATATTTTTTAATCAACTAAAAATATTCTAAATTGTTTGTATTTCAGTAAATATGCAAAGGACTATTTAATTTTTAAGTGAAAAAGAATGCTTCTATTAGAAATTCATTGCATTTTGTAAATGTAAAATGACATACATATATATAAAGTTTTGAGAATGTAATTTAATTATTACTACACTTATAAGGATTATTTTTTTCTAAATGCTTTACACCCAAAAACAGTTAAGGACATGGTGGTAATGGGAATGAAAAAGTAGTCTTAGAAAACTGAACGTTTGTGCTTTATGTTTTAGCTGCTAATACAACTTCGGGTTTCAGTTTTCTAAACCTGTTTTTTTCGATTGTTTTAAAAAGCAGCTTTTTTCCTCAACAAACAGTTTGTTGACGTTTTGTAAAAATAGCAGAAACGCCCACCCCTAGTAACAAGTTACGTAATCCTGCGAATTAGCGTTTAGACGCTATAAGAGCGTTACTGTCAGACACTTAGTAGTTCATTATACCAACCGACTGTTAGTGATTGCGCGGAAAAACCATGACCTGACAGGTTAGTTGTACAGTTCATGCTGATGCTAGTTTTATATTAAAATGCTTCCAGTGAAGAACGGACCAGCAACGAGAGCACGAAGTGGTTCTCTCAAGTCACAACAAATCATAGACGACGGTAGATAAACCTGAATAAGTGCAGACTCTGTGATTGATTAAGGAGGCCGTGAGAGGATGGGCTCGCAGGCGGCACTATAAACAGTAATGCGACAAAACGAAGATATTTCATAAACACAATGACTGAAACAAACCTGTGAACTGATTTGTTGTAATAATTAGTATTAATTGCGACACGCAGCTGTCTCGCTGGCATGATAAAAGCAAATTTCTAAAAGTAACTTTTATATCTTGCTATTTTTATGAAATTCTAATTTTACCATCATAATTAACATTAAAATCTGTATATGTTTACATTTTAAACTGTAAAAATTGCATTGAAAATATTAAAAGTGAACCGTGACAGCCGTTAAATTAAATTTCCAAATATAAACTGATGTTGAAAATTCAACCTTCTAATTCATGCAGTTTTAATACTGGTTACGATGGTGAAATCGGATTTTTTAAAAACATATTTCAAACAAAAATGTTATGAATTTTTAAATGTCTGCCATTTTGAAACTGTCGATCGAATTTTTCCCTTAACGAAAATCGATTTTCTTATTACGGTAAGTTTGAGTAAAATTGGACTAAAGTCGCGGACGTGAACTTGTTAATTTCAAAAAGTGATCTGGTGATCAGAATCGGCTCTCATTTCAAGGTCCTGGTGTACCATGATGGCCGCTCCAATAGCTCATTTTCCCGCGGAAATTCGCTAAAAAAATTGTAAAATATAAATTAAGTAAGGTAACTTAAAACAATTTAAACATTAATTTAAAAACAATAAAATTACAATGCGAGTTCAATGTTAAAAGAATTTTTAAAAAAACAATCTTTCTTGTGAGTCTGGCAATGATTTTTAATTCATTTTTGGAATAACATTAGTGTTCTATAGTGAAAGATGATGTATCATTAAAATTATAAATAAAGTTTAAAATGATCCAAGAGTTTATTAATTAATTTATGTCTCGCGGAGGACTATGCGGGACTAATTGTTTTTAAGCTGTTTGGTACTCACCGCTGATTTGTTCAGAAATGTGACGCCTTAAGAGCTACAAAACCTCAGGAGGGCAACGGTGTTCACATGAGACTGTTTCGGTGACGCCTTAAGAGCTACAAAACCTCAGGAGGGCAACGGTGTTCACATGAGACTGTTTCGGTGACGCCTTAAGAGCTACAAAACCTCAGGAGGGCAACGGTGTTCACATGAGACTGTTTCGGTGACGCCTTACGGAAATTTAAGTTTTAAAGTCACACATTTAAAGAGTTGCCGAGTAGGTTTGACACCTATTCAATTTAAGTTAAAAAGGATACTTCGGGTACTGTGAGCACTATGAAGGTCCTTAGGTACTACCATTGTGTAGGCCCCTAAAAACAAGAGAGCAACTTAATGACCCTGCAGTACTTCCGTTTTAATATAAAAATTTAATCCATGCTTAATTCGGATAATTTTTTTAATTTTTAAACTTGAAGGTAAAATAGAAATGGATGTTTTTAAAGCAACGTTTTCAAGCAATACCTTGTGCTCAACCACATGAATTTGTCTGTTTTAACGAAATAAATATATCAAAATACATTTAATTTGGGTATAAATGCTAAAGTGAATTGCGGAGAATTTATTAGGAAAATATTAATGTACACATTATATAAAGTTACTAAACAAAAGTTTGTTTCTTCTTGTTTGAATTAAGTTAACTTCTTGCTGTATTAAATTAAAAAGAAGCACACCATCTATAATGTGACTGGTGAAAAATGTTAGGGAAGATTATCCTTTATCGAAATTTAGTTTATACTGTAAAAAAATCTTCACCGAAACAAACTTTATTTCAACATCGTAAAAGTTGCATAATTGCAAGCATTCCTTCGTTTTCTTATAATGATTTGCGTTCAAAATTCTGTTTTTATGTTCATATTATTTGTTTGTGTTGCGGAAATGCATTGATGTGGAACATCGGGAGTACCTAGGCAGAGTGGGGAGAGGGGGGATGACCCGAGGGCCAAGGTGATCCGCTCGCCCGCCAGACATTCTCCAACAATACTTCTGGGCAAATTAATAACCAGAGTTAGTAAAAGACCAGCTAGCCAGTCAGCTTGTAAACACAACTAAGCAGTCGGAAATACAAACTATTTTACACTTATTTTGCTGTTGTAAATAAATACAAGTGGTTGAACAGAACTATTGAAAAAACTTTCTACTGTAGATAGAACGTAATAACTCTTAAAATAATAAATAACTTTAAAAACTAATTGCAAATTTGTTATGTAACCCAAACAAGACATTTGATTCTCATTAACTTAGTGTATACGAGGTGTGTTCAGAAAGTAACGAGAATTTAAATTTTTGAACAAAATATTTATTTATTCTTCTACATTGATGTTGTCGCCTTAAAAATAGTCCCCATTGGAGATTATGCACTTGTGCCAGCGCTTCTTCCAATCCTCGAAACACTTCTCAAACTCGATCTTTGAGATAACCTTTAGTTCTTTCAGCGATGCGCTTTTAATGTCAACTATGGCTGTAAAACGACGGCCCTTTAAGGTTCTGTTTATTTTTGGAAATAGAAAAAAGTCACACGGAGCAATGTCTGGCTAATATAGAGGCTGGGGCATCGTTACAGTACTGTGTTTGGTCAAAAATTCACGAACAAGCAATGAAGTGTGAGCACGGTGCACGGTGCATTACCGTGGTGCAAAAGCCATGAATTGATTTTCCACAGATCCGGGCGTTTTTTTCAGATTGCTTCAAGGAAACGGAGTTGAACTTGTAGGTAGTACTCCTTATTGAACGTTTCACCTGGTGGCAGGAATTCATGATGCACTATGCCATTAATATCGAAGAACACAGTTCATAACCTTCACGTTCGACCGCACTTGTCGAGCCTTTTTCGGTCTTGGCGAGGAAGAATGCCTCCACTGGGATGATTGAGCCTTAGTTTCGACGTGATATCCGTAAACCCATGTTTCGTCACCTGATAATAATACGTTTCAGTAATTCTGCATCGTCGTTGACTTCATTTAGTGACTCCTGAGCAACTTCCATTCGCCGCTGTTTTTGTTCTAAATTCAATAATTTTGGAACGAATTTTGCTGCCACGCATTTCATACACAAAACATTGGAAACAATGCAATGACATGATCCAATCGATATGCCAAAATCATCAGCGACCTCTCTAATTGTGATTCGGCGATTGTTCATAACTATTTCTTTCACTTTTTCTACGTTTTCATCGGTTGTTGATGTGCTGGGGCGTCCAGGGCGTTCGTCATCTTCAACGTCTTCACGGCCTTCTTGGAAACGCTTATACCACTCTTAAACTCTTGCTTTACTCATAGCAGACTCACCATAGGCCTTTGCTAACATTTCACACACTTTGTTATACTTTATTACATTTTTTACGCAAACTTTGATACAAATTCTTTGATCCGTTTCTTTCAACAAACGAAAATCGCCGAGCTCGTAAAAACACGTCTGACCTTAGTGGCTGTCACAGACAAAGTCAACAATGAAATCAGCTGAAAGTTTTATCATACTTTAAGGGCATGTATACCAACATAATAAAAAAATGTTTGACAATCGGACTCTCCAAGCCCGCGAAATTTAAAAATTCTCGTTACTTTCTGAACACACCTCGTATATCTAAAAAAAATAATTTTAAACGAAATTATTTATGAAAAATAATTGATAGTAGCAATGTAACAAAACACAATGGAAAATACACAAAAATATAGTGCGATGGTATAAAAACTCTACCAGAAAAATAAAACCAATGCTTGTGTTTCCAGTGCATTGTTTTAGCCATTACAGAGTAAGATTTTTGGTTTTGATGATTTCACCTCGAAATGACAAATTGGTAGATTCTATTTTTGATCCATAAAACGGAAAAAACAACCTGAAATGCAAGAAAGTGAAAATTTTTCAATGATTTTCATAGATGTTTACGTCATTGTTTGACGTTCGTACTTTATGCCAATTAGACTAATGAGGACCAGAAATCGGGGTTGACTGAAAGGGTAAAACTGCAGCAGAAACACGACTTTGAAGTGCGCAAGTCTGAGACGCAGATTGTTTGAACCACAATGGACCACCGAGTCCTTTGATTTTTATAAACTGGACTTAATGTTTCAATAGTTTAAGTTTCCCTCAATTGTTTACAGTCATTGTTCATTGTTAGAATATTCTTCTTCCCATTGATCGAGAACAATATTTCATTTATGCTGCAGTAAGGTTAATATAAAGAGATTACTTTCTCAGCATAGTTCTGCGCATGACGTCACTCGCAGTCCGTTGAAACTCTCTCATCAGAAGTATAACTACAATTAATATACTATATATTTTTATCAGTTTCTTAAGTTATGGTAATATGTTAGATAAAATGTCAACGATATTGTTGCAAGGGTTTAATTAAAAATAAATTATATAAATAAAGTTTATAAAAGTTAACGATGGTACTTTGAATTTTACTTACTTATGCAGTAAAGTACAACTACTTTGTACTGGACTTAGTTATAAACCCTTGGATCCGATCCCTCTCTAAATAAAATGCAATTATCCTGGAACCGAACGACCACTAATTCCAGTAAAAACTCTTTTCACTGAACAACGAATTTAACGATAAATTAATTTGACCCTGGATCAAAGTACATTTTTGATATAAAAGTAAAATTATACCAAACGGCTAAATTTTACGTTTTAATCAACAAAAATTTTATTATTTGATAAGTCAGTATTTTACAATTTACATAAATCGGTAAATAATAATAATAAAAACAATTTAAACTGCTTGCACATTTCATCCTGACATTCAAACAGTGCCATAAATTCATATTTTAATTTAAAGTATTGAATTATTAAGCCGAGCGGCCACTAAAGGAAGAGCTGTGCTGAGCTGAGGCAAGCTGAGCGGAATGAAAATGAACGGCAACCGGAAGCGGAGTTCAGTCAGTTTAAAGAACACGTTTGCATCTTTTATAGTTAAATATTTAGGCCTACTGTAACGGATTCTAGGAACTATTGTTTAAAAACCGTAACCTAGGCAACGGTAACCTGGGTAACGAGAAATAATGAGTTTGGAAGCGTGATCGATGTGGAAAGAAGCGGAGTACGCTTTAAAACCGAACATAGACAGAGTCGAAGCTCGGCGACTCCGCTCAGCTTCCTTACGTTTTCAGTGGCTGTACTTAAATTAAAAACAATAGGCTAGATTCTGAAAGCGTAGTTCGCTCCTCTCAACGCAATTCCGCTTCGCGTTCGTTGGCCACCCGGTCTTACTGTACTAAGTTATAATTAATTTATTTACAGGGTTTAATTGGTTCTATTGTTGCATAAATAATTAATATATTAATATTATAATTAATATATTAATAATATAATTAATATATCATTTATATGTTAAATAATTAAAACATTAACTACAGTTCAATGTTGCACATTCTGAAAATAAACAAATTTAAATAAATTGTAGTGATTGTAAAATTTAGTTGTACAATAATAATTATCAATTTAATATTAACGGGTACGTTATATTTAAACAATAATTTTCAGGTACAATTAATGAATATTTAATACTGATAGTTTTATGTTGTTAGATACACAGTATACATTTGTGTAACAATATTTGAAATTGGAAAAGTAAAATGGCTGAATGAAACTTTTATTGAAGAACACGTACAGCAAGTATCAGACTGCGAATTTCCTACTGCGTGACGTCACACCGCTATAGCTCTGTCACCATTGACTATTACAAAACGGGACATGTTCTCTATACTGACATTATCAGCTGATTATTTGCTTCCTATGTTATATTATCTGCCATGCGTTTCAGTTTGTTTACAGAAAAATTGTACGAAATACTACAAAGTAGAAGATTGTGTAATTTATTGCACCAATTTATAAAAAAAAGTCTTGACTAGTTAGAAGTGCACTTTGAGGTTAGATTTTTCAATACTTTAAAAAGGAACCTGAGATTTACTGATTTGATTTTTTAAAAATTATTTTGACTAGATAATTATTTATTGACAATGTTCAGAATATGTGAATTACGCAAGAAGAATAATTACAAAGAGATAAAACTTTATTGTATTCGATTGTGTTTTGTGTTGCTCTACGAGCTCGACATTTCAATAACTACTCGCCCAAGTGTATATTTCAGCTTGTATATCATTATTTGAATAAGTAGGGGATTAAAATAATCTCGAAGTCATTATTATTGGGTTAGATTAGATTATATTCTAGAGGAAGAGATTTGTTCAACCCCAGGCACTGCGATCAACTGACCTATTGTGCAACTTACCTCTTAAAATACCTAGTTCAGCAGCTTGGTGCCCCTAATAAGTTCCAACAACCCACTGACTAGCTCACTCTGTTGAAGATCCCTAAGGTCTTGGAAACCAAAAACCCCTAGCCTCCTACTAGCAAAAGCCTCACAATCATAAATTATGTGACCTGCAGTTTCCTCCTCCTTCCTGCGCAATCTACACACGGTTTCTCCGTGGTACACACCTATCCTGTTCATGTGCACCCTCAGACCACAGTGCCCTGTTATGAGCCCCATTATCCTCCTGAGTTGAGCTCTGCCCAGGACATCTTTTGCCCCTTTG
>CM040188.1:59634374-59636874 GCA_022606455.1 Callitettix versicolor | reverse complement strand
TATCAGGGAAACATTGACCAATACATTCTCCAAAGTTCAATTCAGGGGAGAACTCTTCACCCCTTTTGAGATTAAAACAGGAGAACGACAAGGAGATGGACTCTCTCCATTGTTATTTAATTGTACTCTAGAAAAAGTAGTTAGAGAGTGGAACGTGAATACACATAGTGGAATCAGACTAGGAACTAAGAACAAAGGGATTAAGGTAAATTGTTTGGCTTTTGCGGATGACATGGCCTTACTAGCTGAAACATTGGAAGAAGCTAACAGACTCTTGAACTCCAGAAGCAAACGTTAAAAATGGGTCTCAAAGTTTCATTTGAAAAGACTAAAATATTGACAAACACACAAAAACCACCAAAAAAGCTTCAAGTGGGAGAACAATACATTGAGATAGTGAAAGAATTCAAATATCTTGGGGAATGGATCAGCTGGTACGCCCTAGAGAAAAAAGCTATGGAATCTAGGAAAAATAAAGTTCAATTAGCCTTCTAACTTACCAAGGACACATACAACAAGAAGTCCCACTCCTGGAATACAAAGATAAGGCATTATCATAAGGTAATTAAACCAGAAGCCTTATATGCAGCTGAAACATTATCACTCACAACCTAAGGCCCACTTGAAAGGTTGGAGATCAAAGGAAGAATGATATTACAAAAATCTTAGGCCCAAAATTCCGTAACAACCAATTACTCCACATCAGTAATGAAACTCGTTACCAAAAAACTGAAACACTATCAGACACAATAAGAAAAAAGGAGAATTGATTTTTATTGGCACATCCTCCGAATGGACAAAATAGACTAACCAAAAAAATATTTGACTACTTTCACAATAAAAGAGCCAAACCACTTTGGTTTAGAGAAACAGAGAAAGACATAACAGAACTACAAATCACTGACACTATGCTCATGGACAGAACAGCCAAAACAATAACCAAGGACAAGAAACAACGGTTCCAAGGCAAAGTCAAATCCAAGCGAACGATCCAAATCTCTGACGAAGAAAGAAAAGCAAGATCACAACGAATGAAGCAATACTGGGCTACGAGGAAGGCACAGAACATTAAAAAGTGATTGATTTAGTGTACCCCAAAGTTGGGTGAAACAAATAAAATAATAATAATAATAATAATAATAATAATAATAATAATAATAATAATAATAATAATAATAATAATAATAATAATAATAATAATAATAATAATAATAATAATAATTATTATTATTATTATTATTATTATTATTATTATTATTATTGTTATTGTTATTGTTATTTTTATTGTTATCGTTATAGTTGTCGTTGTCGTTGTTGTCGTCGTCGTCGTCGTTGTTGTTGTTATTATTATTATTTGGGAAAATGTACAACCTAAATTTTCCATTTAACTCTAGTTATGTATTATAGGCTACAAATTTTACGTACAATTTTACGTCTTTAATATAATAAATTATTCTTAACAAATGAACCTTTTGACAAGTGTTCACGTAATATATGGGAGAACACCACGCGCGCCCCATACACTACTCATGTGATCGACTTGTACGCTGAATGTTGTTACCATAAATAGTGTTAAATTTTAATAGAAAAATTCATACGCTTTTTCGGAATTTGTTGACACTACTTGAAGTGTTTCTATATCACTCTAGTATATGATAGGATCGTTATTCGGTTATTAATGTTTGCTTAGTAGCCATTATTGTAGCCTCAATGTCACCATTAGGTATTGAATGCGTTTTTAGCAAGCGTGTTCACGAATGTTCAAAAAGACAATGAAACCGCTGTAAAAGCTAGTTATGTGACTGCAGAAATGTTTGTAACCAAGCGTGTTCACGAATGTTCAAAAAGACAATGAAACCGCTGTAAAAGCTAGTTATGTGACTGCAGAAATGTTTGTAACCAAGCGTGTTCACGAATGTTCAAAAAGACAATGAAACCGCTGTAAAAGCTAGTTATGTGACTGCAGAAATGTTTGTAACCAAGCGTGTTCACGAATGTTCAAAAAGACAATGAAACCGCTGTAAAAGCTAGTTATGTGACTGCAGAAATGTTTGCAACCAAGCGTGTTCACGAATGTTCAAAAAGACAATGAAGCCGCTGTAAAAGCTAGTTATGTGACTGCAGAAATGTTTGTAACCAAGCGTGTTCACGAATGTTCAAAAAGACAATGAAACCGCTGTAAAAGCTAGTTATGTGACTGCAGAAATGTTTGCAACCAAGCGTGTTCACGAATGTTCAAAAAGACAATGAAACCGCTGTAAAAGCTAGTTATGTGACTGCAGAAATTTTTGTAACCAAGCGTGTTCACGAATGTTCAAAAAGACAATGAAACCGCTGTAAAAGCTAGTTATGTGACTGCAGAAATGTTTGTAACCAAGCGTGTTCACGAATGTTCAAAAAGACAATGAAACCGCTGTAAAAGCTAGTTATGTCACTGCAGAAATGTTTGTAACCAAGCGTGTTCACGAATGTTCAAAAGACAATGAAACCGCTGTAAAAG
>CM040188.1:59621874-59631874 GCA_022606455.1 Callitettix versicolor | reverse complement strand
TTTTTTTTGTGTTTAACGTCCGACTATTGTGCACACTTGGGCAAATGCACACGATGGGATGATTTATAGTTTATGAAAATGCCAAACCCTGTCCGCGAATCGAACCCGGGTCCTCGGGGTGAAAGCTCAGTACGCTATCAACAAGGCCACCGAGCAAAGTATTGTTATTTGAGTATTTTTGTTTTTTTGTTGTTTTTTTAACGTTCGACTATTGTGCACACTTGGGCTAATGGAGACGATGGGTTGATTGAAACGTTTTACTGATAAAATTATATATCACAGCCGCCTCTGTGACCTAGTTGATAGCGTACTAGGCTTTCACCCCAAGGACCCGTGTTCGATTCTCGGCCAGGTCTTGGCATTTTCATACGCTATAAATCATCCCATCGTCTGCATTAGCTCAAGTGTGCACAACAGTCGGACGTTAAAAAAAACGATGGGATGATTTATAGCGTATGAAAATGCCAAGCCCTGGCCTGGATCGAACCCGGGTCCTCGGGGTGAAAGCCCAGTACGCTATCAACTAGGCCACTGAGCAAAGTATTGTTATTTGAGAATTTTTTGTTTTTTTGTTGTTTTTTTAACGTCCGACTATTGTGCACACTTGAGCTAATGCAGACGATGGGATGATTTATAGCGTATGAAAATGCCAAGCCCTGGCCGGGAATCGAACTCGGGTCCTCGGGGTGCAAGCCCAGTACGCTATTAACTAGGCCACCGAGGCGGCTATTTGAGTGATATCCGTTGTATATACCAATTATATATACCAAATTAAGTTAGACCTTTTTAAAAAAATGTAGCCTCATAAAAAAAGTAGCCGCCTCGGTGGCCTAGTTGATAGCATCACTAGGCTTTCATCCCGAGGACCTGGGTTCGATTCCCGGCGAGGGCTTGGCATTTTCATACGCTATAAATCATCCCATCGTCTGCATTAGCCCAAGTGTGCACAATAGTCGGACGTTAAAAAAAAAAAAAAATGTTAATAAATTGTTGGAAAAAGTGTAAATGGACATTACAACTCACCGATGTTCCTACAATTATTGTTTAGCAATAACCTATTTCTTTTCATCGTGTCTTGCGGTAAACACGCGAAGTGTTCAATTACACATCAGTTACATGACTGGATTACGTTGGGTTTAACAGAAAGTTCAAACAGTGATTAGCTTCGGGACGGGAACTGCCCGCCATGTCCGCGAATCCGGTCCAGAGTCCAAAATCCGCTGAGTCACTGTTGCTACAAGTACCGGCCTGTCGGAGAGACTGTTTTTGTTTTTTAATTCGACTGGAACGCTTTGTGCATTTGACGCTCGGCTCTTTATTTATACTTACTTTGTAGGCACGACTTAGTTCTAAGCTAGTTCCGTGAGTTGTGCGAGGCTTGTGGGAATATTGCGCATAGGCCTAACGGTATCATCTTGGAGTATTTTGTATTGTGTAACTTAGGATCTACTGTACGCATGCGCGCGATATCATAGGTTATAGTGGGACTAGCATTACCCGTCGCGGCTTAGCCCACGAAACTTAAACTGTTTCAGTAATATAATAATTTAGAAACATAAACAAATATAATAATAAAAGCGTGATCATCTAAACCCGTGATTATTTTACAGTGAATATGAAAAAATATTATAACCTGAATATGTTGTTTTATTGTCTTCAAACGTGTTCCATTCGAATTTAAGAAAATCTGATAAAAAATATTTTTCTCCGATACAAACATTTATACCTCTTTTACAATTTTGTCCTTTTAGGGGATGAATTCGGTGGGGGGGATGCTGAATTATTTGTATTATAATTTGTGTTTTAGAATATTTTGTTTACTTTTAAGAAAGCCGATAAAAAATATTTTTCTCCAATGAAAACACTCTTTTTCTCCAACTATAACTCTTTTTTACATTTTTATTCTTTTAGGGGATGAATTCAGAAAAATGTTGAAATATGTGTTTCATTATTTGTGTTTCATAGCATATTTCTAGAATGTACGATCCAAAACAAATATTTTTTTCAATGCAAATTTGTATACCCCTTTCTACATTTTCTACCACCTTTCATTCTCTTTACGGGATGAATTTTGGGAAATGGTGAAAAATATATTTAAGAGTGACTATGTTACGTTTTAAGAAGGTCAGACGAAAATATATTTTCCAATAAAAATTGTTGTACATTATTTTTATCTCTTTAGGGGGTGAATACTGAAAAATCGTTTTTCAGTGCACCGCTACATGTGCTGGTAACCCTAAAAATTTCAAATCTTTAGCTATTATAGTCTCGGCTATACTTTGATTATTAAAGTTGGACTGGGTAATTAGTTTAATGGCGTAAAAATCAAATTTTTGCATAATCCTTTCTTAGTGTACCTTGACATTGTTGTAAGAAGGTACCCTGAAATTTTCAAGTCTCTAGCAATAATAGTATTTAGTTTTGGCTGTACGTTGTTTATTAAACTTGGACTGGGTAAGCAGTTTAATGATGTCAAAATCAAATTTTTGCAAAATCCTTCCTTAATGCACCTTGACATTGTTGTAAGATGGTATCGTGAAAATTTCAAGTCTCTAGCTATAATAGTATTGGCTGTACGTTGTTTATTAAATTTGGACTGGGTAAGTAGTTTAATGGCGTTAAAAACAATTTTTTGCAAAAGACAAAAGACATTGCCATATATATAGGCAAAAGCAACTTTGGTTAAAAAACTGATTTTAATATAAACGCTTAGACTAGTTCTTAGTAACCAAAATCGATTGAAGATAGCGGCCATTCAAAAGCTTATAAATTAGGAACTTTTATCATACGAGTACAAATTTAAAAAATCTGTCAACATATTACAATTTATACTTTTAAATTTCAAAAATATTACGAAATTTTCTTTCAATAGGCTATTTTCAGGAAATCTAACAATGTCAAATACAAATTTCAGTGAGGACTGATGAAATACTTCCAAAAAAACATTAGATAAAAGTTATAAGTTGTTTGAAATTGAAGCATTTTGAAGATGATTTTGATGAAGCTTCTTTGTAAAAAGCTGGGCACAAATTTTATCAAAATCGTATACAAAGCTGTTATAAAGATCAAATTTTGGTCAGATTTTGTTCAAAATTGTGAATGATGAGCGCTAAAGTAATTAATTAACTAATTTTCTTAAAACTGGGAAAGCATGTTTGTTTTTCCTTTCTCGATGCTGACACCTTGAATTTGCATTATATTCAAAGAGGCCTAGGCTACATGCTTAAAAATTAGATAATTAGGTTTGTAATTTTTTTTTACTATGTGACATCTTGGTATCTATGTATATATATATATATATATATATATATATATATATATATATATATATACACACACACACACACACACACACACACACACACACACACACACACACACACACACACACACACACACACACACACACACACACACACACACACACACACACACGAGATGTGTTCAGAAAGTAAAGAGAATTTTTTAATTTGGCGGGCTTGGAGAGTCCGATTTTCAAACTTTTTTTTATTATATTGGTATACATGCCCTTGAAGTATGATAAAACTTACAGCTGTTTTCATTGTTCACTTTGTCTGTGACAACCACTAAGGTTAGACGTGTTTTTATGAACTCATGATTTTCGTTTGTTAAAAGAAATGAATCAAGAATTTGTATCAAATTTTGCGTAAAAAATGGAATAAAATGTAAAAAAGTGTTTGATATGTTAACAAAGGCCTATGGTGAATCTGCTATGAGTAAAGCAAGAGCTTACAAGTGGTATAAGCGTTTCCAAGAAGGCCGTGAAGACGTTAAAGATGACGAACGCCCTGGACGCCCCAGCACATCAACAACCGATGAAAACGTGGAAAAAGTGAAAGAAATGGTTATGAACAATCGCCGAATCACAATTAGAGAGGTCGTTGATGATGTTGGCATATCGATTGGATCATGTCATGACATTGTTTCCAATATTTTGTGTATGAAACGCGTGACAGCAAAATTCGTTTCAAAATTGTTGAATTTTGAACAAAAACAGCGGCGAATGGAAGTTGCTCAGGAGTCACTAAATGAAGTCAACGACGTTGCAGAATTACTGAAACGTATTATAACAGGTGACGAAACATGGGTTTACAGATAGGCCTATGACGTCGAAACTAAGGCTCAATCATCCCAGTGGAGTCATTCTGGCTCGCCAAGATCGAAAAAGGCTCGACAAGTGCGGTCGAACGTGAAGGTTATCCTCACTGTGTTCTTCGATATTAATGGCATAGTGCATCATGAATTCCTGTCACCAGGTGAGACGGTCAATAAGGAGTACTACGTACAAGTTCAACGCCGTTTGCGTGAAGCAATCCGAAAAAAAAACGCCCGGATCTGTGGAGAAACAATTAATGGCTTTTGCACCACGATAATGTACCGGCTCACACTTCATCGCTTGTTCGTGAATGTTTGGCAAAAAACAGTACTGTAACAATGCCCCAGCCTCCATATTAGCCAGACATGGCTCCGTGTGACTTTTTCCTATTTCCAAAAATAAAGAGAACCTTAAAGGGCTGTCGTTTTACAGCCGTAGATGACATTAAAAGCGCATCGCTGAAAGAACTAAAGGCTATCTCAAAGATCGAGTTTGAGGAGTGTTTCGAGAATTGGAAGAAGCGCTGGCACAAGTGCATAATCTCCAATGGGGACTATTTTGAAGGCGACAACATCAATGTAGAAGAATAAATAAATATTTTGTTCAAAAAAATTAAAATTATCGTTACTTTCTGAATACACCTCGTGTGTGTGTGTGTGTGTGTGTGTGTGTGTGTGTGTGTGTGTGTGTGTGTGTGTGTGTGTGTGTGTGTGTGTGTGTGTGTGTGTGTGTGTGTGTGTGTGTGTGTGTGTGTGTGTGTGTGTGTGTGTGTGTGTGTGTGTGTGTATATATATATATAAGTCTAATACTTACCAAATAATCTACATATAAAAATAAATATGTAGCCCAAAATCGGTCCTATTTTATAGTTGCTGGTCTGAGTGTTACTGTAACAGAGTAGTTCTTTCAATTGGTAATTTTCCAACGGGAATTCGTTAATAAAAGCTAATACGATGTTTATTGCAAGTAAATCGATTACGTTAATCGATCTATCGATTTGTGTGTAATAGAACGCTAACCATCCGCTCTCACACCGAGTGTGTTCCTTTAATTGGGTTCTTTGCATGTGATTTGGTCTTTATATTACAAATAAAACTTTAACTGCAGATAAAATCTCGCAGATATCGTTTACTGGCTCAATGTGATCTTGTTTCTCCTGCTTGGTGACACTGCTCGGTGTACGTTCCAGATACAGAATTTATTTTATTTGTTTCTTATACAGGATAATGCAGGCATTGAACCAAAGTTGTGTACATATCACAGCTGTTGCACAACTCTTTTTATTCTAGAGTCTAATAAAAAATACACCTTTTTTCATAAAAAGTGGTTTGTAATATTTCAACTAATTTATTTTAGTGTAAATGAGTAGCAATCATTAAATTTGGTTTTCTGTTAGTGATTAGCTTCATTAACTAATTAAATAAAGTTTTAACCAGTTTAGGCTCAACTCTGTTTCAATTCTGAACACGTAATACAGGAAAGAATAATGGAATAATGTTATTAAAACATTTACTAATTTTTAACGTGGTCAACTTATAACAAAAACAGTCTCTCGATAAAGTCCAAAGTAAGACTACAGTTCTGTAGACAGAAGCACTCTACGCCTGCGAGACCCTTTTCCAGATCAAGAATAATGGTAGGACTGACCAGTAACTTAAGTTCGAGAGAAGAATCATTAGGACCTTTTTAAATATACCAGAAAGGTGGTTTCTGGAGAGTCGCTATCAACGAGGCAGTGTATAAACAGGTAGACCCAATTAGAGTGTTATGAGCCGCCTCGGTGGCCTAGTTGATAGCGTACTGGGCTTTCACCCCGAGGACCCGGGTTCGATTCCCGGCCAGGGCTTGGCATTTTCATACGCTATAAATCATCCCATCGTCTGCATTAGCCCAAATGTGCACAATGGGACGTTAAACACAAAAAAAAGTGTTATGAAAAACGAAGAATTTCCCATTTCTTCCACATCCTTAGGATGCCCAACAGCAGGATTCTGAAACAGCTGATCATGCGAAATATTAATAGGAAGACCCAAGGACACTACGTTTCGCAGAGTCTGCAAGAGATCGGTTTGCGGATCGAGGATGCACCGGACAGAACGAGAATCAGAAGCATTCTGAAAAACATCAGGTTTGACGTAGGAAAGCCAGAACGACGAGGGACGTTGGAGGTGTCAGACGAGGTCAGGAGACGGAGATCGGATAAGATGAAGGAGTATTGGAGGAAGAAGTTGGAATCCTCACAGTGTACTAACACGGATAAGAAGAAGAGACCGAAATATTGACTCAAAGTGGTCCCATGTAGCCTAAAACGTTTTTTTTTAAAATTACCACTAAAAACTACAGTTATGTAACTGGTACTAACAAATTTCGTTTAGAAAATGAGTCATTAGATATTCTTGGTTAAGAGGTCAATTCCAAATATCGATTCTTGAGACAGGAAACGATATCGTAAATTTATATTAAAAATTAGTTTTGGTACACTCGATTCTTTCCGTTAGAGATTGCAACTGTTTTGAAATGAACACTAGGCTAGATATTGGCTTAATTTTTTTTGTTTATTGGGCAAAATGATGAAATGTTGATTTTTTGTTTTGTTTTATATTATTTTACCAATTGTTCCTTTTTAGTGGTTGATTAGAAAGTTAAGACTTTAATAATTGTAATTACATGAAAACAACTGTATTAAAACGAAGTATAAATGCAGCTGTTTGCAAGAAATATAAATAAAACTTATTTGTATACATAAATATACTTGTAAATATACTCGTATACTTGTTTATACAAGTATAAATTATACTTGTATTTGTATAATTAAAATAACGTAAAATGGTTTACTGGTCTAAATTCTATGAGCTTTATAGCGTTTATATATGTAAGTAAGTCAACTATCTTTCAGGTGTAACTTATTGTTTTCTGGATGTTAAGCTTACTATGACATGGTTTTATGAACTAGGCCTAATGAGTTGAACGTATTATTGAGTGTAAGTTTTTTGTTTTTAATTAATTTTTTTTAATATTAAAATTTATTAGGACTTAGTTTATTTTGAAAATAAAAGCATGGCTGTAACCGCTATGTTTTACTAGGTTTGGTTTCAATTGTACATTCGAACTGAATCTGTTAACAACATAAGTTACTCTTATTGTTTAAGGTATAAACCTGTAGACAAATATTAGGGCTTTTTAACCTTATTATAACAGATTTGCAATGAATTACTTCCAATTTAACAGTATAACAAGTTCCAATTTAACAAAGTTCGAAGTGTGTTCTGGGAAGTAGGTAAGGTTGAAGGCTAATTAACTAGTAAACTTAAAATAGGCTTCGTAAGAGAATACTCAGGTCTGCTCATGGACTCTGTTCAAGAAATAATTGTAACCTAGTTGAGTTGGCTACAAACAGGTCTCGTATAGAAGTTAAAATACTTGACAGTCGGTGTTAAAGTGGTCCGAGGTGTAATAGTCTTGTTCACAGCTTTCCCTCTTAAAGGAAATACAACTGTATTAAAACGAAGTATAAATGCAGCTGTTTGCAAGAAATATAAATAAAACTTATTTGTATACATAAATATACTTGTAAATATACTCGTATACTTGTATATACAAGTATAAATTATACTTGTATTTGTATAATTAAAATAATGTTTTACTTTTAATTATAATAAACGCTATAAAGCTCACAAAATCTAGACCAGTAAACTATTTTACGTTATTTTAATTATACAAATACAAGTATAATTTATACTTGTATATACAAGTATATATACATATACATATATAATGCTCGTTAGGTATTTACTTACTGTTTTACCAACAACGCTGTCCATTGTAAACTTGCTAGTTGTAACAAATTTTATTTTCATGACTGTCTTAAACAAGAAATATTTATTTGAAGTTTAATTGAAATTAGCATAACACATTCTTCATTTTTTGTATCTTTATTTCAAACTTTCCAAATACACTCCTGAAATACCTGTGTGCATTCGTTTTTTTAAAGTATTTTGAAATTATACACAAATTTGTAGTGCATACATTTTAAATAATACAATATTATAAAACAGTTATATATGTGTTACTACAGTAAATAAACAAAAAACACCGCCGAAAGCCGGTTCCAAGCCCGGGCCCGTACAGGAGGGGAGGAGTTGTTACCTCGTTAAAAAACCGACATCTTGCTTCGGATGGTAGTACCCTGTCATAGAGTTACTAGGTGAAAACTGGCCAACGGTCTCAATGGCGGATAAGGAAGGATTTCCCAACGGCAGAGAGGGCGGAAGAGCTACCCTCTGCGGATCAGCTCCGTAGTTGCAAAATCCTGGAGCCTGACTTCATTGGGTGACAACCTGACAGTCAAAAATGGAAAAGTCTTTTAGGAAGAAGAGTGAAATTCCGAGGAGAAGTTTCAGAACCTTTCAAGGTTAAAACAGGATTAAGGCAAGGAGACGGTCTTTCTCCCTTACTCAGCCGCCTCGGTGGTCTAGTGGATAGCGTACTAGGCTTTCACCCCGAGGACCCGGGTTCGATTCCCGGCGAGGGCTTGGCATTTTCATACGCTATACATCATCCCATCGTCTGCATTAGCCCAAGTGTGCATAATAGTCGGACGTTAAACCCCCCCAAAAAAATCTCCCTTACTTTGCGTGTTGGATCTCTCCTTACTCCCTTCAATTGCGTGTTGGAGAAAATCATCAGAGAATGGAGCAAGAGTACTGGACAGATAAAAATAGGGACAAGAATCAGACTTAACTGCCTGGCCTTTGCAGACGATCTAGCACTCCTCTCAAATAGTTGGGAAGAAATGGAACAGCAAATCAAATCGCTGAAAAACATAGCAGGAAAGGTCGGCTTACAGATATCCTTCGAAAAGACGGAAATAATGCCGACTAAAAAGTCGGAACAAAAGTCTATAAAAATAGAAGGCGAACGAATAAAGATAGCGGATAATTTTAAGTATTTGGGAGAAAATATCACTAGAAACATAGCCGAAAAACTGGCAATAAAAAATAGAACGAACAAATTAAAGAAGGTCCTAAAGTTAACTTGGGGAACGTATAAGAAAAAGTCGCTTTCCATAAAGTCGAATATCAGACATTATAATACGGTCACAAGACTGGAAGTGACGTATGCCGTGGAAACTTTATTTAATCTAAGAAGCCGAAACAGAACAGAGGAGCTTCAAAAAGTGGAAAGGAAAATATTGAGAACCATTATTAACAAAAAAACACATGGTAGAAGGAACATACAGACTGCTGCCAAGTTCAGCCATCTATCAGGATAATGAACATCTGTTAGATAATATTAGAAAGAGGAGACTGCTTTTTTATGGACACCTAATAAGGCTACCAGAAGAAAGACTGACGAAGAAACTCCTAAATTACCAACTCAAGATGAAAGTAAAGAATGAGTGGCTTAAGGAAGTGGAACAGGACCTAAAAGAATTAGGGATAACGGAGGAACGTCTGAAAGAAGGAAGGGAAAAACCAATCCTTAGGGATAAAAACGCTAGATTAAAATTTAAAGAAGGAACAAAAAGAGTTGTCTTTTACTCGGAGGAAGTTAGACTACAGAGATCTATAAGACTGAAAAAGTATTGGGAGAATCTCAAAAACCTAAAAGAACCAAAGTTGAAAGCCCAAAAGAACCAAAATTGATTAATTGTGCTCCATTGAGGGCTTAAAAAACAGATATATTCTTAAAAAACCTTTCAAGTAATTGCAATGAAATTCAATTTTTTAAGGGGTGAGGGAGTGTTTGGGGATCAAGGATCTTTGCGGGGTCCTTTTAAGTCTCGTGAAGATCAACAACATTGTTCAAGTTAGCGAACAATTATCTCTTTTCGTTTTGATGATATTACCGAATTGTGAAAAGTAAGCGATTTTGGGAGAAAGG
>CM040188.1:59566874-59619374 GCA_022606455.1 Callitettix versicolor | reverse complement strand
TACTTATACGTCCGACAAGGAAGCGGAGTATTATTGCCGAGAGGGGAGGAATTGAGAGACTACTTATACGTCCGACAAGGACTAAGCGGAGTAATATTGCCGAGAGGGGAGGAATTGAGAGACTACTTATACGTCCGACAAGGACTAAGCGGAGTAATATTGCCGAGAGGGGAGGAATTGAGAGACTACTTATACGTCCGACAAGGACTAAGCGGAGTAATATTGCCGAGAGGGGAGGAATTGAGAGACTACTTATACGTCCGACAAGGACTAAGCGGAGTAATATTGCCGAGAGGGGAGGAATTGAGAGACTACTTATACGTCCGACAAGGACTAAGCGGAGTAATATTGCCGAGAGGGGAGGAATTGAGAGACTACTTATACGTCCGACAAGGACTAAGCGGAGTAATATTGCCGAGAGGGGAGGAATTGAGAGACTACTTATACGTCCGACAAGGACTAAGCGGAGTAATATTGCCGAGAGGGGAGGAATTGAGAGACTACTTATACGTCCGACAAGGACTAAGCGGAGTAATATTGCCGAGAGGGGAGGAATTGAGAGACTAGAGGGACTTATACGTCCGACAAGGACTAAGCGAGTAAAACATGTCAAAAAGCTGTAAAAAACGACGTAATAAATATTTACCGCATATCTGATCATAAACCGTTAAATTATAAGCAATATTGTGTGTGGATGTACATGCCTCTGAAGACTAAATAATTGGTTGATTTAAAAAAAAATATATTAAAAATTTGTCCATATGCCAGGACTATTTTCATAGGTATTTAATCTCTTTTTGATCGAAAACAATCAAAAAAATGTAACAACAATTTATTTATTTTTAAAGTTTGCTATGACGTATTGATTAAATTTATCTCAGGTTATGTGGCCCTAAATATCCACATATATATATATATATATATATATATATATATATATATATATATATATATTATAAAATATTATACTACCATGGAGGATATTTTGAAGGAAGAACGCAAAATCTTGAGAAAGATCCTTGGCCCGAGATTAACAGAAGATGGATACAGGTTGCACTCCCGGAAGACCACAGAGAAGATATCGAACCTGGCAGCAGATATCAGAAGAAGGAAGCTTCGGTTCTATGGACACATCAGTAGACTCCCAATAAACGAGACTTGCCAACAGAATCCTTAAGTATATACAAGGAGTCAAATCAACAACGTCGTGGATCGCACAAGTCAGAATAGACCTACATGACGCAGAAATAGACTCAACAGACATTGAAGACAGGAACGCATACAGGAGAAAGATGCTCGGTTGGAAGGTCCCAGAGAATGAAATCCCAAAGAGAGCAGGGGTAAAATGGACGGAGGAGCGGAAGAGGATCTATGGGGACAGGATGAGGGAGGTGTGGAGGATTAGAAGGAACAAGACATGAGTTGGAGTGCTTTGCGTGATCCAACAGGGTCTATACGCAAATAATAATAATAATAATAATAATAATATATATATATATATATATATATATACATAATTATTATTATTAAATATATATATATATATATATATATATTTATTTATTTTAAGGTGAAAAGCATTTTGAGGCTATTATCGCCTCCCTAAATGTAAGTGTGAGTGTAAAGTGTTGAAGTCGTAAGTGTAAGTGTTTGTTACACTCGGATACCGCGAGGGACGTCTAAATCCTCTCAATAGGTGCAGCTAGTCTGCACCCCTGCGGTGTCCACATTAATAAATAACCACATGTATTATAAAAACTAAAAAGTAAAAAAAATAATCGGAAGCTAGTCTATTGTCAAAATATGGAAAATTGTAACAATGCTCAAATTCAACAAGATTGAACCACAACTCAAAATGCACAAAACACAAAAAATATGTTTTAATATTTGTTTTCTTTCTCATTTGAACCTTACAGCACTCCTACATGATTTACATGAACTCTGACATTGGACAGTCGAAGAAGTGAAGACTGCAATGTGTTAAGGACCATATGTTCTGGTGACTTGAAAATAACCAGCGTGTTTACTGGCGTCACTTCAATAAAAGATAATTTTATTTGAAATTACAATGACATTCAGGCAACTCTGTAGCCACTACATAAATAAATTAATAAAGTTAAATGTATTCTGCTTATGATATTTTTCGAAACAGTATGTCAATATTGTGTTTTTGTAAAGATTTTTTAAAATTATTTAATTCCATATTTTAAATTATTATTTAAGAATAGCTTAAGTGAAGACAACAAATAAAATGTATAATAAAAAATATTTACCATTTTGGTTTAGAGAAACAGAGAAAGACATAACAGAACTGCAGATCACTGACACTATGCTCATGGACAGAACAGCTAAAACAATAACCAAGGACAAGAAACAACGGTTCCAAGGCAAAGTCAAATTCAAGCGAACGATCCAAATCTCTGACGAAGAAAGAAAAGCAAGATCACAACGAATGAAGCAATACTGGGCTACGAGGAAGGCACAGAACATTAAAAAGTGATTGATTTGGTGTACCCTAAAGTTGGGTGAAACAAATAAAGAAGAAGAATATAATATAATATAACACCATAAAGCTTGTGGAATGTTTCAAATATCTAGGAGAAACCATAACATACAATCTAGAAGGAAAACCTGCACTACTCAATAGGATAGCAAACATTAAAAAAGCCCAGCTACTAACTTGGCTAACGTACAAGAAAAAAATGCCTGTCAATAAAAACAAAAATACGCCATTACAAATCAGTGGTACTCCCAGAAACATTATATGCCAGTGAAACTCTCTTCCAAATCAAAAACAATAACAAGCTGCTTAAGAGAGAGAGAAGGATCATCAGAACGTGTCTCAACAAAAGCTACCGGAAAGACGGGACCTGGAGAATAGCCACCAATAAATATATCGACCCAGTCCTCAGTGTAATGAAAAAACGAAGAATTTCCCACTTCTTTCACATATTAAGAATGCCGGAGGACAGAATCCTGAGACCACTGGTAATGAGAAGCATCAACAGGAAAACACAGGGAATACACATCACACAAGTCCTCGGAGACCTCAGTGAAATAGGACTGAAAATGGATGATGCAACAGACAAATGTAAAATAACACGCATTCTTAAGACTAATAAATTTAAAGTGGATAAACCGAAGAGACACAAGAAGGTAGTGATCACAGATGCCGTCAGGAAGCAACGATCTGATCGAATGAGGGATTATTGGAGAAAACAATTACAGCCCAATGTTAGGAAGAACTGAAATTTAGACTAAAGTGGTCAAATAAATTTCACAAATAAAGAGAGAAAAAATATTTAGGTAAAAGCGTAGGGCCTATAGGAGTTCTGGCTTTAAGAAATAGCTTTGAAATTTATACGTGGTTATAACAATTTAAAAATAACTAAAACTTTACACAATTTTTAAGCTGTACAATACTTAAGTTCTTTTCAGCTGATATACTTTTACAAAACGGGAATTTAGTTTAAAAAAAAACGTATCAGCTGCTAATACTGCAACTGACCAAATCCGTTTAAATTTAGTTATAGTATGGATTGAATTTGTCAGTAAAATATTTATAAGTCAAAGTAACAAAAACTCAGTAAGGTGTTGTTAATTGATGGGTGGTAGCACAGCCGCAGTGCACGGAGCTAGCTGCTAAGTCCTCGGTTCACATAGGTGTGAATAAGGCGTTGAACCGGTTCGTGTTAGTCCGAACAACTGATCCTGATCCTGAAAATGTGCATGCAAGCGTGAATTGGTCTTCAAATAATCAACGGAATGCTGAATGCTGGCTGTTAATTAGCAAAATGCAAATCGCACGTTGCGGTTCAGTGTGGAGAAGCGCCTTCACCACACCAAAGGTCAACGCGGAAACCTCGCCACAGTAGCTTCATTTCTGGACAAATCCGTAAAGCAAGGTGAAACGTTGTTATTGCTTATACATAAGCACAGTGTGAAGCTGCTGGCCACGAATTAAAAAAAACTCGCTTGAACTGTACAACCCTGATGGCGGTCGTGGTTAATTTTCACATTTTTAAATAAATTTGAAAATTTAAAATTATAATTTATGGCAGATTTTAACATTAATTACAACGTTGAAATAAGATTTCCAAATGCAGTAATATACAGTGTAAAATGAAAAACTTATTTTTAACATTTTAAAAGACAGCGATTTTGAAACGAAAGAAAAGATTTTTTTTCCAACACACTGTTGGTTTTTGTGCAATATTTAAATCAAATCATAATACACACACACACACACACACACACACACACACACACACACACACACACACACACAGAGAGAGAGAGAGAGAGAGAGAGAGAGAGAGAGAGAGAGAGAGAGAGAGAGAGAGAGAGAGTTATTGCCCTTTCAAGGCACTAGTATTAATTATTGTTTTAAATGTTGAGCTTCAAAAATATAAAACACGTTTAACGTAATACAAGCATTCACACCTTCACCTTCAATACTCTACCCATTTATAAACAAGAATGTTAAGTGGATTTGTTGCAAGTTACGCTATGATTACTTACCAACTTCAAAATCATTCCAATACTCCGATTCCAGGTACGTGTCATCTCTCCACCTCCTTATACTCCTCCTTTACTCCACTTCTCTTTCCATATCCTTCGTCAACTTCCTGGCACAGCTTTCACGCCGCCAGTCCACCTTTTTCTTGCAGTCTATTCCTTCATAAATATTATCGCTCTCTACCTCTTCCTCGCTCTCAACCTCCCACCTTTCTTTCCACACTTCCTCCATTTCTAGGCGCATTACTAGAATATTAACAAAATATACTATGGTTGCCCGTAAAGTAAGATACCCAAAGGGCTATAACAGCTGCGAACGTTGTTAGGCGGGATCCGGTGACCTTGGCTTGCAGCTTGGTTCCTTCACTCCTAATCCCCACTCCGCGATCGGTCTGCGACGCTCAGTCTTGGCTTGGTAGCCGTTAATAATGGAGTTGTCTTTTTCTCTCTTCCGCCAGGTGCGAATTACGCTCTGTGATTCGTTTTTTGTGTGCAAAAACACTGCGTCGGTGGACATTCATATCCAACTGTGTGACGTCTGCGGAGAAAAATGTATGAGCATACAACACGTGCGCAAATGGTGCAGAGAATTCAAAGACGCACGTACAGACGTTCATGATGAACAGCGTTTCGGACGAAACGATTGCGAAAGTGGAAGAAGCAATGCTGAAATATCGAAGGGCGACTGTTCGGGAGCTCTCCAAGATGATTCCTGATGTCAGCAAGACCTGGATTGATAAAATTTTGACAGACCATTTAGGGTATAGCATGGTTTGTGCAAAATAGGTTCCAAGCAGGCCACAAACGGCAATGGATTGATGCGGTCCGCAAATTTCTTCACGCCTTCGAAACCGATTGCAAGAAATTTTTGGACTCCATTGTCACTGGGGACGAGACCTGGGTACACTCTACGATATCGGAAACGAAAGATCGATCACGTCATTGGAAACATCCAGTCGCCGAAGCCGCGGAAGTTCAAACAAAAACTGTCTGCCGGCAAAGTCATGGCGAGCGTGTTTCGGGACAGGAAGGGTTATTGTTGTGCGAATTCATGGATACCGGCACAACAATCAATGCTGATCGTTACTGTGAGACGTTAAAGAACCTTCGCCGCGCGATTCAAAACAAGAGGAGAGGACATGCTCACGAAAGGAGTTTGTTTCCATCAAGACAACGCTCGTCCGTACACCGCCCGTGTAACAACCGATCTCATCAACCAATTTGGAAGGGATACTGTCACACATCCGCCCTACAGCCCGGTCTTAGCCCCAAGTGGTTACCATCTCTTCCGTAATTTGAATAAACACGTACGTGGAACGCATTTCAGTACCAGAGAGAAGCTGAAAGAAAAAGTTTTAAGCCTTTTTGCCGCAGTTGTCTGTCCACTAACAGAACAGGTAAAATAATAAAACGAAATAAACTTATTAAATAATAGGTTATGTCTGTTAAAAAATGGGCAATAGTTGTCATAATAGAGATCAATTTTATTAGCAAATTTACACTGGGAAATGAGTTGCTGGCGCGGTATTCAAATTCTAATTAACAGTCTATCCTGATTATGAATCATATATATATATATATATATATATATATATATATATATATATATATATATATATAAGCCGGCTTGGTGGCCTAGTGGATAGCGTACTAGGCTTTCACCCCGAGGATCCTACGCTATAAATCATCCCATCGTCTGCATTAGCCGTGCACAATAGTCGGACGTTAAAAAAAAAAATTAAATAAATAAAAATAAAAAAAAAAATTTAAAAAAATTATTTTAACATTTTCCGTTAACATTGAATGTTGAATATATATCCGTTAATGCTGAATATAAATCACATTTAGTAGTACAATACCCAATTTTAATTTTTAAAAATTAAAATCTTTTTAAGCAAAAAGATGTCTTAAAAGCAGAACATTGTCAAGTATTATTTTTTGAATAATATAATAGAAACAAAATATTTCTGTTCAGTAAAATAAGAGTTAATGACTACTTTAAATGGCCTATTTTGTACAGAGTTAGTAATGAATGATGAAAGCGTGATACAACATTCAAATGTAAAGAATATATAACCTTTGTACAGTTTGAAAAAATGTATTACTGGCAAAGGAGGTTCATAATTTAAAGTATTCAGCCAGAATTACAATTTCAAAATCTTTAGGTTAGGAAGAAAACACAACTTAACATAAATCGCATTTAAACAGAGCTTAACAATGCATTCTTTTCCCACGTAAACATAGCATGCTTTCTTTAACAAATTTGAATACAACTTTATTAAATTCATTTTGGAATAAGATAAGCTAGAAAGTACGCATTTTAAAAAAATTCTGCCAAGAATACAGCTCAGAATTCTAAGATAAAATCAGGAATGCGAATCTAACTTTAAACCTGAACTGCGACCAGTCTTATAAATTCTATGTCATTAAAATTTGAATTAGACATTAATTCCGACCTGTAATTCATTTTTATTGAGCTGATATTGTCATTCAGCAATTTATTAATTGATTTACCCAACGATTATAGGCTTACTGCACCTGTATGCCGGTACTAACTGAACTGAATGGCCGAGTTGTGTAACTGTACGGATAGGCTACGACAGGTCTAAGGGGTGTGGTTATCCAGGTGGAATAGTTCTCATTCTTTGCATCGTTCAACACTGTACGCGCTGAGAAAACTATATAGTTTATTAGAATAATTGTAATTTGCTTGTGTAAACAGTTCGCGTAACGATTTTTTAAAGGCAAACCCGTTAAAATGTTAATATTTTGGAATAATAATTAACAATTATTAACAATTTAGGATTAAAAATGTTGCGCTTTTTGTTTAAAAAGTAAAATATTATAAGATATAGGTTAAGTATAGGCCATAGATAAACCAATGAATATGTGATTAATGTAAAGAGAAATGAAAAATGAAAACAGATATATGGATACAACAAACAAAAAATAAAATATTATAAGATATAGGTTAAGTTTAGGCCATTGATAAACCAATGAATATGTGATTAATGTAAAGAGAAATGAAAAATGAAAACAGATATGTGGATACAACAAACAAAAAATAAAATATTATAAGATATAGGTTAAGTTTAGGCCATAGATAAACCAATGAACATGTGATTAATGTAAAGAGAAATGAAACTCAAAAGATATACGGTTACGGTACAAAAAATACGGTTACAAAAAAAAAAAAATATTATAAGATATAGGTTAAGTATAGGCCTTAGATAAACCAATGAATATGTGATTAATGTAAAGAGACATGAAACACGAAAGACAGATATATGGTCACAACAAACAACAAATACAATATTATAAGATATAGGTTAAGTTTAGGCCATAGATAAACCAATGAATATGTGATTAAGAAATGAAACACGAAAGACAGATATATGGTCACAACAAACAACAAATACAATATTATAAGATATAGGTTAAGTATAGGCCATAGATAAACCAATGAATATGTGATTAATGTAAAGAGAAATGAAACACGAAAGACAGATATATGGTCACAACAAACAACAAATAAAATAAATTAAGTATTATTAATATAAAATGATATTTTGGTTTGTGTTTGAAATAAGGTACAAAAAAAGTGACAAGAGACAAAATAAAGTTTAAAAGAATTTTTAATTTTATTAAAAATCAACAATATAACAGTTGAATATGTGATTGGAGCCTAACAAGAATTATAAATGATTGAAATTAAATTTAAATTCAGGAATATTATTATTGGTAAACAAGGGAACTTAAAGCAAGCTGAGCTTCAGAAGACAATATGAGTCAATACATTTTTAATTGTGAGTTTTAAGGAGGAGAACTTTTCCAGAGAACTTTTCTAAATTATAAATTAATAAATTTAAAATTGATTGTAAAAGAATTATATACATTATTTTATTTTATTTGTAAGTTAATAATTATGTGTGATTATAATTTTGAATACATATGTCTCTGGGCTTCGAACCAATATTTAAGAGTGATGGGTCGAGTGAGTGGATATACAGCGAGAAGAGGCTGAATTAAAAACTAACATATATTAAAAGAACCCATTGTGGTAAGGCAAGTGTTTGGAAGAAGGTTGTACTGAAATAAAAATATAAGAGAAATTGTTTATTACCTTATTCCTAAAAAAATATTATTATTATAGCCTGTATAGTTTGCTTTAAACTGATTAATACTTAGTTTTCAGAATATCACATTTCCACTAATTAATTATTGTTTTAAAAAAAACTTAGTACAAAAATAACCACGACAGTATTACCGTTACAAAGTAAATAGAGTTTGATAGTTGGCTTGCTTTTTCTATGCTTCTAAGTATTTGTACCCACAAACATGTTTATTTCACTACAACCAAATATTATGTCCATCCTGGTTTCTACTCTGGCTTACTCCCTTAGATTTTTCAGCTTTTTTGTCATTAGGAATTTTCCAGTAGTATATTTCCATGTCTGCCCTCGAATCCGTTTAACTACACAAGCCAACCACTACCGCCATCACCAGATTTATGTGACTTTGCTGAGAGTTACCCCGCTACAACTCATTTCATCACATTTTAAGACATGGCCGCCTTAGTTCTGCTAATATAGCTCAAGTCTAATATTCGCAACTATCTGAAGGCCGTTTACTTTCCGTCACCTGTCCCAACCTAACCTACGTTCACCTAACCTAACCTACCCGACCTGTAGAACTTATTTATTTCTACAAAAATCTAAACAAAGGCTTTAGTACTTTAGGCAATGTAAACATTTGACAACCTACAGCACTGTTAACCTTATGTTTACTCTCCATCTTCTGTTGAATGACGCACCTGCTGCGTCCAATTGTTTAGCCGGGAATTTATAATTTAATACCAAAACTAAAAGTAGCAGTCATAAACATAATTTTATTTTTGAAATTAAGTAAAAGAGAAAATGATCGAAGACAAATTTGTACAATGTACGTTGCAATTGGTATCGTATAAAGGACACATAGCGTGTTGTGAAAATACGTTATTTTATTTTTTAAACAGTTAAAACAACGGTGGAAGTCTCGTAAAAACGTTTGGCAAAACGTAAAAAAATATGTTTAAAGAAATTACAAACTTTAATGGTACAACCTACATATAAATATTTTACTAAAAAAAGTGTATAATTGGGTGTTAAATTAATTATTATTCTGAAGAAAAAAATATTTTTTTTTCAGAAAAGTACAAGATGTACTGATATAAGATCATGGTTACCAACCTACAGTTAAATTTTTACTAAATAATACGATTAAGAAAAATAAAATATTATTAAAACGTCACTGTTGTAGCCTACAGTTAACACATATCACAAAACTGAATACTAAATAATTCAGTTGCACTGGGTAAGTAGTATAATGGCATTTAAATATTTATTATCCACACCTACCAATATATAATAAACGTATAAAACGTCACTGTTACACAGTTAACACTTGACACAAAACTAAATAATTAAGTTGGATTGGGTAAGTAATATAATGGCGCGAATATGCAAGTTTTCACTTCAAAAATAGTTACATTTAAATATATATATATATATATATAAGTTACGTGACCGGCAAACTGCATTTTTTCCCGTGCAAAACATACAACTATACCCCGCCATAAGAAGTAGTATTTAAGTATATGCTCTTTATATATATATATATATATATATATATATATATATATATATATATATATATATATATATGTAGCGTATATACGGCAAACTGATTTTTTTCCCATGCAAAACATATATCCATACCCTGCCACGACAAACTGATGCGTGACGGCAAACTGATTTTTTTCCCGTGAAAAACATACATCCACACCCCGCCATAAGAAGTATCTTCAAAAACTTTGTCTTGTAGCCCCTACAGACTAAATATGATAAAAGGTACTTGATAAAAAGTTCCAGCGCATTCTTGGTGAGTTTATTTTTAAACAGAGAGATAAGTAACGCAAAGCGCGGAGCGGGTAATTGAGTTAGCGATCTAGGAAGCCATTGATAGACACAGATCAACAGCGCAGTGGCTGACTAGATCTGTGAGTGACGTATCTGAGAGTACCATCTTGTAGCCACAATTACGAGATATGTTTCCTGATGAAGGGGACGCAGTAGGAGACTACCGTTTCATTCCAAAAACGGTCTGTCCAATTACAATTTAAGACAGCTCGGACAAGTTGGGTCTACTAGATATTTGCAGTGGATTCCTTTCAGGGTCTCTGCGAGCACGACTGGTAGGTGTGATAGAATACCAATTAAAAACCTTAATTCGTGCGCGGTTAGGTTCTGTAGTTGAATGACAATTTGTAAAATATAATTTATTATAAAAGTCTGTAAGCAATTAAACCTTTCACGTTTCCAATTTTGCTCTGATTTGATTTAAACTTGGGGAGAAAATTGTTTTCCGTAAAAGCTTAAACAAGGTCATTATTCAGAGAAATTCACAGTCGTAATTTGAGTTTAGATGTACGTATATCGCATTTAAAATTTTCAAATTCAATGTAAGATTTTCAAATATTATTGTTGGAAATTCGCTTCAATCACGTTAGCTGTGCTCCTGGATTAGAATATTTTAAGCAAAACTAAGCACATACAAAGTAACGTTGTATAAGTACAATAAAAAAATTAATATATTTTAGTTTACATATCAACAATCAACTTTAGTTTAAATAACAATAATTACTGACGTTTTACAAAAAATTAAATTTAAAAATAATTTTGTGACGATATTGTTTATCTTTGTGTTGTGCATTCCGCTACACGATCTCACACACGATCTCACACACGATCTCTACCGATAGCGCATAAAAGCGTAACGATTTACCTGTTCCAGACAGCCGTAACCCATGAGAGAACTGTGAGCCCTATAATACGGAGCGGGATAATGAGGAAATGAGCTATTATGGGAGAACAAAATGGCCAGAGCGCTAAATAGAAAATTGATCAATCAGAACCCGTCGCGGCCGGTAATTGCCGGTGCCTTGGTACCTCGGCTATTGTGTGCTAACAATAATCTAATCAGCGTTATCGAGCAGAAAGTGTAATTAATCTCGTACAGCATGTCCGACAATTAGGCAATACAACAGTACTGAGAAATAAAAGTGGATATATTTCAACTTGAATGGTTATTAGGTAATTTCAGTTTAAACAGTGATCTATAGCGGTCATCGTAGTAGGGTTGGGCGTTTCTGTTATTTTTACAAAACTTCAACAAACTGTTTGTTGAAAAAAAAGCTGCTTTTTAAAACAGTTGGGAAAAAACAGGTTTAGAAAACTGAAACTCGAAGTTGTATTAGCAGCTAAAACATAAGCACAAACGTTCAGTTTTCTAAGACTACTTTTTCATTCCCATTACCACCATGTTCTTAACTGTTTTTGGGTGTAAAGCATTTAGAAAAAAATAATCCTTATAAGTGTAGTAATAATTAAATTACATTCTCAAAACGTAATATATATGTAGCCATTTTATATTTACAAACGCAATGCATTTCTAACAGAAGCATTCTCTTTTTTTACTTAAAAATTAAATAGTCCTTTGCATATTTACTGAATTGCAAACAATTTAGAATATTTTTAGTTGATTAAACAATATTGATTGATAATAAATATAAAAAATACGTTTAAATAAAATTAGGTTATGTATTTAAAAAATGTGAGCTGTTACATATTTTTATTTGGGCAAAAGTAGGTTTTCACTTTTCAACACTGAAAAAAGTAACCTTAATAAGTACAATATAGTAATAAGAACATAGGCCAAATGTGTTTAAATAAAATTAGCTCTATATAGTTACAAAATTATAGGTTATTAACATTAGGTTATTATAGGTTAATGATAGGTTATTAACATTAGTATTAGCAAAAAAATAAGTTTTCCATTTTTCAACACAGACAAAATATAAACTTCATTGTAATAACATATTTAACAAAACAAATGTTTTTAAAGAAAATTTTAGAAGAAGTACTAAAATAACCTAAAATTATTCAAGATATATACAAGAGGAGATATTGCGAATTTTAAAAAGTCCACACATCCAATAAATAATTAAAAAACTATGCACTTAATTCTAAAAACATAAAAAAAAGTAAAAGAAAACTTTCAAAATTGTCCACTAAATATTTTTAAGTTTCTAAACACAAAGTAAACTACGGAGAAACACTAATATAAAACACAATTATGGCTGATTTTACAGTTAAAAAAAATGTTTGAACAACAAATTTTACATTTAAAACTTTCAAACAACTCGCAACAAAGTAGAGATAAACGTTGACAACGCCCAAACAGTTCTTACTTCACTACAAGCAACAAGAAACTTTGATATAAAGGGAAAAAGCATAAAACCAGATTGAAGAAAAGCAGTTAGCAGGAAAACATCAGGAAAAAAGTTTTAGCGCTTGCGGCAACGTTCGAAAAGAACGTGGGTGGTGGGGAAGTCCCAACAACTGTTCCTTGTTTAACAAATCACGAACCAGTTCTAATCAAACTGCTTGTTTCCTTTTGAAAAAACAGTTTGTTTGTCGTATATAGAAAAGCAGTTTTTTTAACAGTTTGGTGTTTTCTGACCCACCACTATATCATAGTAAGATCCAGACTCCTTAAGAACCGATCGTGAACTGTTTGAAGGAACCGTCTAAAATTATATAAATTTCAACGACCTTTAAAAGTTTTTTCGTCGTTTTAAGTTTAAAATGATAATTTATGCAGATATTAACTTTGACTACGATATGAGAGTATTGTATCTGTGGGTCAGTGCCCATTAATATCTTCGATGGTTAATATTAAGATAAATAGCAGTTTCTCTATGAATGACAGTTTTTTCAGTTCATGTTTGTTTCTACAATAATGAGTGTTTCTCATTATTAAAGAGTAATTAATTTAATTAAACAGTTGTCGGAGAAAATTTGAAAGGAGCCAATCAGAAGCGAGCGAAAACGTATGATTTTGAAGACCCAATCAGAAGCGAGCACGTCTGGTTTAATGTACAGGTGTTGAATAGAGGTAATTGGGGTACGAGGTAGAAATATAAAATTATAAATAGGACGGCGCATAATATTGGTGACCAATATAGATATAGTTTTTGAAGATGGAGGTTCTCCGAAACGCGTCAACAAAAGTAGAATTGACGAAACTAGGGAAGGCAGATCATTATACTGAACATAGTTACCCTTACTTATTTGACTACACAATTAAGAAGTTTCAAAACCTCGCTTTTGAATTTACTTTATTGCACAAGAATAAAATTACGCAAATAAAGTAATATTGTATTTCTCTAATAATATTTTGCCAATTAGAGTTTGAACCCTCGTTTAGAATTCGGTTTTACTTACTTTTGTCACTGGAGCGTTTATCTTTTCTTCTTGTTCTTCTTCTTCTTTCCCCAAGCTTGCCAACGTACAGAAATACAAACAAATGTCATAAACATTTCAATCTTTTTTGCAATTTTTTTAAAAGTATGAATACCTTATTATCTTATACATTATATAATAATGTGAAATAAACTATCTAATCTAGTAGAGAATCAACACTTATAACTATACTACAGTGGGAAATGTACAATGCTTCGGTTTAGTTCAGAAGCCGATGCCCACATCGGCCGCGTGCTATATCCTGCAGGATTAGGCCCCTAATTAATCCCGCATCACCCCGACGCACGACCTGAATCCTTTCGCTGGACCAAATGTAAGGTCATGACCGACACAGGGATTTTCTAATATTAATTATTTCAGACAGCCGGGCTGAACTACTAAATTGAAAACAGCATCTGCATACATGACAGCTCGGCGGACCCCTGCCGCGTTACAAAATTGCGCGGCTCAATCGGCGTTATATGTAAACACGGCACGTAGTGCATCAGCTATCCGCTGTACATAAACATGGCCGCTTCGACAGGTGAAAAGAAATCTTCGCAGTGCGCATTGAAATTATAATTGCTTTCTTGTGCCTTGTATTATTGGGTGAATTTAAATTTAAAATCTGTTGAAATTTATATTAGACAACCTAATGTGTCACTTGTATATTGTATATAGCTAATGGTAAAGAAGTATTTACTATTAGAAAACTTTTGTTACATGTTAATCTTATGAAGGTTGTGTAACGCATGTAAAAGTCACTCATGGTAAATCTAAAAATAACACAAATTATTATCAGCTTACGGATACGCTGAAAATATAAAGTTTGGTACGAAGATTGGGGTTAGGGTGTTGTTAATTAGAAAATCCAAAGGTAATATAATTATGAACAAAGGCATTAAGGTAAATTGTTTGGCTTTTGCGGATGACATGGCCTTACTAGCTGAGACATTGGAAGAAGCTAAGTAACAGACTCCTGAACTCCAGAAGCAAGCGTTAAAAATGGGTCTCAAAGTTTCATTTGAAAAGACTAAAATATTGAGAAACATACAAAAACCGCCAAAAAAGCTTCAAGTGAGAGAACAATACAATGATATAATCAAAGAATTCAAATATCTTGGGGAATGAATCAGCCCTAGAAAAAAAGCTATGGAATCTAGGAGAAATAAAGTTGAATTAGCCTTCCAACTTACCAAAGACACATACAACAAGAAGTCCCACTCCAGGAATACAAAGATAAGGCATTATCATACGGTAATTAAACCAGAAGCCTTATATGTAGCTGAAACATTATCTTTCACAACCCAGGGCCCACTTGAAAGGCTGGAGATCAAAAAAAGAAAGATATTACGAAAAATCTTAGACCCCAAATTCCGTAACAACCAATTACTCCACATCAGTAATTGTCTCTCTTTACCAAAAAACTGAAACACTATCAGACACAATAAGAAAAAGGAGAATTGATTTTTATGGGCACATCCTCCGAATGGACAAAAATAGACTAACCAAAAAAATATTTGACTACTTTCGCAATAAAAGAGCCAAACCACTTTGGTTTAGAGAAATGGAGAAAGACATAACAGAACTGCAGATCACTGACACTATGCTCATGGACAGAACAGCCAAAATAATAACCAAGGACAAGAAGCAACGGTTCCAAGGCAAAGTCAAATCCAAGCGAACGATCCAAATCTGTGACGAAGAAAGAAAAGCAAGATCACAACGAATGAAGCAATACCTGGCTACGAGGAAGGTACAGAACATTAAAAAGTGTACCCCAAAAATTGGGTGAAACAAATAAAGAGAGATAATTTTGGAAATAACGGTAGGGTAGGTTATGAAAATTTTGATTTATCGATATCAATACTTACAACAGAACATTCGAATATCAATTATATGTTTTTAAAAACAGCCTTTTCTTCATTTTATATACTTTAAGATTACTACGTTTATTTCGTTATTGCGTAGAGATGGCTACGAAGTGAGGTTTTAGTTTAATATACATCTTAATATATAAAAGAAGAAGTCCTGACTGACTGACAAATTCATAATCAATGCAAAGCCAAAAGCTAGCGACTTGAAATATTCAGAGTACATTTATGTTACTATATAGGCGTGCACTAAGAAAGGATTTTGCAAAAATTTTATTTTAACGTCATTGAACTACTTACCCAGTCCAAATTTAATAATCAACGTATAGCCGTGACTATAATAGCTAAAGATTTGTAATTTTTAGTGTTACATGTAGGGTTGCACTGAAAAATGATTTTCCAGCATTCAACCCCTAAAGAGGTAAAAATGAAGTATAACAATTTTTTTTGAAAAAAATATGTTTTTGTCAAACCTTTTTAAAACGTAAGCTAGTCACTATTAAATATAAGTAATGAAATATATTTTTCAACGTTTCCCAAAACTCATCCCCTGAAGAGATTGAAAGGGGGTAGAAAATGTAAAAAACGGTTTTTTTTTCATTGAAAAATATTAGTTTTGGATCGTATATTCTAGAAATATGCTATGAAATACAAATAATGAAACACATATTTCAACATTTTTTCCGGATTCATTCCCTAAAAGAATAAAAATGTAAAAAAGAGGTATAATTGGAGAAAAAGAGTGTTTTTATTGGAGAAAAATATTTTTATCGGATTTTCGTACAAGTAAACAAAATATTCTAAAACACAAATTATGATGCACGTAATTCAGCATTTCCTTCGCCCTCGAAATCATCCCATAAAAGGAAAAAATTTAAAAGAGTTATAAATGTTTGTATTTGACAAAAATATTTTGTATCAGATTTTCTTAAATTCGAATGGAACACGTTTGAAGACAATAAAAAAACATTCAGGTTATAATATTTTTTCATATTCACTGTAAAATAATCACGAATTTAGATGATCACGCTTTTATTAATATATTTTTTTATGTTTCTAAATTATTACATTACTGAAACAGTTTAAGTTTCGTGGGCGAAGCCGCGACGGGTAATGCCAGTTTGTATTATATAGGAGTGATAATATTTTACCGCTTGTTTATAGTTTAATATTTTCGTTAAGGAAAGCAAACAGATCTTAAAAATGATTTTTTCAAAAACAAATTTTTAGTGATTACTAATAGTTTTAAAATGTTGACGTTTTCACATTTAAGCGTTTAAGAAATTAGTTTGTAGAAATGAAATAAATCAATAAATATTTTTTTTAAGTGGAACTATAACAATTTTGAAAAAATATTTATTTATTAATATGAATTTTATTTTGTATTACTACAGCTACTATTATATTACACTTTAAAATAATTTATGCGTTTTGTTAACCTTCTTTTAAAATAATATGCAGCCTTTCACATCGTCCTTAACGTTTTCCTGAAAATAAATTGGACACATGATTTGGTTGAGTTGAAAAATCACTGTTACACATAATTACACTGTTACACATTATACCTAATATGTTTAGATATCATATAGTAATAAGTTACATATTTTACATGTAAACATCTCAGAAGAATACGGTATAAGTGAAAAAATAACAGAATGTTACACGTTATGCGTATAGAAGAAGAAGTTACATTTATACTCGTATACTGTAATTGGGATTTTTTTAAATATCAGCTGATATTTTCGTAACTTTTTATTCATTGTTCCTGAAAAAAATTTTATCATTGTTATGTAATTTCAAATATGAATCAATTTAGCAGGTGGTAAAAATGTGCACATAATTCAACATTTGGTCAGTCTTATTTCAAAAAGTAATACAACAGGAATTACAAGATTTAAAAGTCGATCAAAGTTCTAAATAGTTTTGCTGTTGGGTCTTTTTTTGAAGAGGTTTAATATTGTGTCACTAAAACATTAATAAAAACAGAACAATTATTTGTATTTGCTACAGGCCTATGACAGGTAATTTCAGAACTGCATTAACAATATTGAGAACAATTGTGCAAGACGGAGTGCATCCACATTCTAACACTCGAGTGAAGGTTTTAAAGTTCTGACTTTTTTATTGAAAATGCGTCGTACAAGATTAAACATAAAACTTCAGACGTTGAATAAAAAAAACAGTTAAGTCATACGAGTTCGTCAGTCTTTATTAATGTCGTTGTCTTTCTTTTGTTTTTTGTTTTTTTGGTGTTTAACGTCCGACTATTTGAGCACACTTGGGCTAATGCAGACGATGGGATGATTTATAGCTTATGAAAATTCCAAGCCCTGGCCGGGTCCTCGGGGTGAAAGCCCAGTACGGTATCAACTAGGCCACCGAGGCGGCTAATGTCGTTATCACCACATAAATACGTTACTAATTTTTAATCGTCTTAGTTATAAATAAACAATAGCATAAAAGAAAAAATATAAAAAAGTAGCCTTGATAATTTCTATATGTTGAAATCTTTTACTTTTACACATAGTTTATAATAATACGAAATTTAATTTTAAAACTATTCAAGCATTTACGAAATTTAATATAATAATTGTTGTAAACTAATGTAAAGAGTTCTAAGCATTCAGAGGATAACCTACATTGCGTGCGTGTTCATAACCTGAACATACTTGTTACAAAACATTAAATATTAAAACATCTTCATCAGTAATTTCCATGAGAAAAGTAGCCATTTGTTCTTGTGTATTTCTCTACTGAACCTTGAGGAACTAAAGCACGCCTCGATCGCGTAGAACGTAACAGTTCATTCGGAAGTTTAGTAAGCTAATGAAAAGGTGACGTTCCGTCTTTACACTGGACCACTGCGCCCTGGATAGTGATCAAGTGTTCCGCGGTCTGTTCTACGAAATTAAAGTCTAATCATAGTGTTTAACAAAAAGTTAGGCTAGTTCCTGGAACCCTTGGCGTGCCGGAGCTACCGAGTCCAACTGCTAGTTCCTTTTACTCACAACAATGTATAATTGTACCCGATGACATTGAAACAAGTACAGTAGAGATTCATGAACAGAACCAATTTAGTGCAGCTTACAAGATTCAAGCATTGATAGGTAAGAACGCCCGTTTAATTATTACAGTGAACTACACTTGTCTTGTTCTCCTTGGAAAGGTATCTCCATTGGATCTTACTGGGTGTTACACACATACGAGGTGTGTTCAGAAAGTAACGAGAATTTTTAACTTTCGCGGGTTTGGACAGTCCGATTGTCAAACATTTTTTTAATTGTTGGTATACATGCCCTTGAAGTATGATAAAACTTTCAGCTGTTTTCATTGTTGACTTTGTCTGTGACAGCCACTAAGGTTAGACGTGTTTTTATGAGCTCGGCGATTTTCGTTTGTTAAAAGAAAATGGAATTTGTATCAAATGTTTCGTAAAAATGTAATAAAGTGTAACAAAGTGTGTGAAATGTTAACAAAGGCCTATGGTGAGTCTGCTATGAGTAAAGCAAGAGTTTACGAGTGGTATAAGCGTTTCCAAGAAGGCCGTGAGACGTTGAAGATGACGAACGCCCTGGACGCCCCAGCACATCAACAACCGATAAAACCGTGGACAAAGTAAGAGAAATGAACAATCGCCGAATCACAATTAGAGAGATCGCTGATGATGTTGGCATATCGACTGGATCATGTCATGACATTGTTTCCAATGTTTTGTGTATGAAACGCGTGGCAGCAAAATTCGTTCCAAAATTCTTGAAATTTGAACAAAAACAGCGGCGAATGGAAGTTGCTCAGGAGTCACTAAATGAAGTCAACGACGATTCAGAATTACTGAAACGTATTATAACAGGTGACGAAACATGGGTTACGGATATGACGTCGAAACTAAGGCTCAATCATCCCAGTGGAGACTTTCTGGCTCGCCAAGACCGAAAAAGGCTCGACAAGTGCGGTCAAACGTGAAGGTTATGCTCACTGTGTTCTTCGATATTAATGGCATAGTGCATCGTGAATTCCTGCCACCAGAAGTGTAACGGTCAATAAGGAGTACTACCTACAAGTTCAACACAGTTTGCGTGAAGCAATCCGAAAAAAACGCCCGGATCTGTGGAAAAACAATTCATGACTTTTGCACCACGATAATCCACCGGCTTACACTTCATTGTTCGTTTGACTGAAAACAGTACTGTAACGATGCCCCAGCCTCCATGTTCGCCAGACATGGCTCCGTGTGAATTTTTCCTATTTCCAAAAATAAAGTGAACCTTAAAGGCTAAAGTTTGAGAAATGTTTCGAGGATTGGAAAAAGCGCTGGCACAAGTGCATAATCTCCAATAGGCACTATTTTTTTAGGCGACAAAATCAATGTAGAAGAATAAATAAATATTTTGTTCAAAAAATTAAAATTCTCATTACTTTCTGAACACACCTCGTATCTGCATAAAATAGAAAGTTTTTCTCGGAGTTTGGCCAGCAAATAACGAAAGCAATATTGTTTAAAATTTTCAATGATTTTTGAAAGGTAACTTATATTTTGAGATGTTAGAATATCTGCAACACTCGTGCAAAACTTTAACCAAATATGTTCACTTACAAATATTCTGCGGGTTTTTAAAAAACATTTCACTTATTGTAGTCAGATGGTACTATTTTAAAAACCTATTTTCACCAGATTAATGGATACATTATGCAAACATCACCAGTCCGAATTTAGCGTGATCGACAAACTCGTGTTTTTATCTCAACAACATTGTTTCAAGACTATTTTCGCTGATACACTAAGTACCCCTTTAGTCAGTTTAGGGAAATTATATCAATATTGCTTGCAGCAAAGTGAATTTCAACTACCTGCGCGTGTCTTCTATGTTCAGAGGTTTTTTTGTCCATTGTAAACTTACCGTGGAATACATGAACGGTTTAGAGTATCAACAATGTGTTTATGTAGCTCAACACCACTTGTTGGGACGCATGCAGTCCATGCCAATGTCTTAATGTGGACCTCTCAGAAAACCATTCACGTGAAGTTCTTGTTAGCTATGGTTTCCAAGAAGCTGTGCATTCGCTTACAATATCCGCCAACAGGTAATGTTATTTATTTGATGTCCTTCATCGGTATGTTCAGCGCGTAACGATCCGAACCGTTCATATTTCATTCATTAGACTCTTGTGGCTCACCAGTGACGCTGTATGACCGCATTCCTTAAAACTGTGCGAAATAGAATTATAAAAGGTAGTCGTTGGTGGTGGGACAATAAATCATTATGAAACTAATAAATAGTGCAAAGTATTGTAGAACGATTCTCACTTCTAAATGTATTGAATTAAAATAATTGAATATTATTAAATTCTTCTCTTTATTTGTTTCACCCAACTTTGGGGTACACTAAAACAATCACTTTTTAATGTTCTGTGCCTTCCACGTAGCCCAGTATTGTTTCATTCGTTGTGATCTTGCTTTTCTTTCTTCGTCAGAGATTTGGATCGTTCGCTTGGATTTGACTTTGCCTTAGAACCGTTGTTTCTTGTCCTTGGTTATTGTTTTGGCTGTTCTGTCCATGAGCATAGTGTCAGTGATCTGCAGTTCTGTTATGTCTTTCTCTGTTTCTCTAAACCAAAGTGGTTTGGCTCTTTTATTGCGAAAGTAGTCAAATATTTTTTTGGTTAGTCTATTTTTGTCCATTCGGAGGATGTGCCCATAAAAATCAATTCTCTTTTTTCTTATTGTGTCTGATAGTGTTTCAGTTTTTTGGTAACGAGTTTCATTACTGATGTGGAGTACTTTGTTGTTTTGGAATTTGGGGTCTAAGGTTTTTCGTAATATCTTTCTTTCTTTGATCTCCAGCCTTTCAAGTAGGCCTTGGATTATTAAATTATTGCAATAGTAAATTATTTTTCTTCTTATTCTATGAGACTACTGAAATTCCCGTCTGCTAGCAAAAAAATTTCATCACAAATGTGCCCAAAAGTGAGGGTTTTAAATGACGTGTCGGATGTTGTATATTTTGCAATATATTTAATTTCGTGATGTCAAAATAAAAAAAAAATCATATTTATTTTTTAATTTAATTTTCTTCTATCACTTGCAAAAATGTATTGGTCAACTTACTGGCAAAAATCTGGTTTTGTAAATGAACAGACATTTCCCAAAAGTTTTTTTAATATACCAAAAGTTCTCACTCATTTTATAAATTTATAAACACAATAAATTAAGAAATCATCTTTAACATATTATTATAAATTATTTTATAAAAAGTATTTTACTTTGGAGTAACAATTTAACGGTCGGCTGTTAAACTTTACTATTTGTAATACTTCATAACAAAAACTTTGTACTTCATAACAAAGGTTTGTAAAAATTATGTCATAATATACACAGGTACATGAAGTTTGCTTCTGTTGTCATATTAAGGCTTCAAAAATTTGATTTTTTTTTGCAGTTTAAATGTTAGAAGGGATGTCTGTTTTGGACCATTTGGTAAAAAATTAATATTATTATCTATACACTAATGAAATCCATTGTACTTATAGAATGTTGTGGCAGTTTTAGAAAATTAAAATTCAATAGCCACTATAGCGCGAGTAAAAGAGAAGGAAAGAGAGAGAGAGAGAGAGAGAGAGAGAGAGAGAGAGAGAGAGAGAGAGAGAGGTGACGCAACTTAAATTCGGAATCCTGTTATACCTCAGGTTAAGGACCAGAACCGTTACTTTTTAGCGTTTAAATTATTCTTACTTGGATTTAATTGTTGCTACTACACGCATAATAAAAGAAGAAAAGTTGTGATATAAAAAGCTTACGTTTTTTTACTGGATTTTTAATTTTGTAAATTAAATGCAGGTGCTGATTTTTTCATTACGTTTAAACAGCTGATAGATGAATTTCGTTCCATTTGAACAGCTGATAGATAAATTTCGTTCCATTTTAACAGCTGATAGATAAATTTCGTTCCATTTGAACAGCTGATAGATAAATTTCGTTCCGTTTAAACAGCTGATAGATAAATTTCGTTCCATTTTAACAGCTGATAGATGAATTTCGTTCCGTTTAAACAGCTGATAGATAAATTTCGTTCCATTTTAACAGCTGATAGATGAATTTCGTTCCATTTGAACAGCTGATAGATAAATTTCGTTCCATTTTAACAGCTGATAGATGAATTTCGTTCCATTTGAACAGCTGATAGATAAATTTCGTTCCGTTTAAACAGCTGATAGATAAATTTCGTTCCATTTTAACAGCTGATAGATGAATTTCGTTCCATTTGAACAGCTGATAGAGAAATTTCATTCCGTTTAAATAGCTGATAGATGAATTTCGTTCCATTTGAACAGCTGATAGATAAATTTCGTTCCATTTTAACAGCTGATAGATGAATTTCGTTCCATTTGAACAGCTGATAGAGAAATTTCATTCCGTTTAAATAGCTGATAGATGAATTTCGTTCCATTTGAACAGCTGATAGATAAATTTCGTTCCATTTTAACAGCTGATAGATGAATTTCGTTCCATTTGAACAGCTGATAGATAAATTTCGTTCCGTTTAAACAGCTGATAGATAAATTTCGTTCCATTTTAACAGCTGATAGATGAATTTCGTTCCATTTGAACAGCTGATAGAGAAATTTCATTCCGTTTAAATAGCTGATAGATGAATTTCGTTCCATTTGAACAGCTGATAGAGAAATTTCGTTTTATTTAATCAACTGATAGATGAATTTCGTTCCATTTGAACAGCTGATAGATAAATTTCGTTCCGTTTAAACAGCTTATAGATGAATTTTCGTCAAAATATGGTCATTGTAACACATTTCAGCACATAACTGTATTGGTTGTATTTTTCTAATGTTTTTGTTAACGATTTACATTTGCATTTAAATTAATTTGAATAAATTTTCATAATTATCCATTATCTTTGTTAAATAAATAACGAATTTAGACTATAACAGCTGATTTGTGTTACCGACTCAACCTATTACAAAACAGCTGACTATAAAATAAAAGAAAAAAATGTGTGAAGATTAGTAACGTATAAATTTCCCTTAAAGTAGGAGGAAAGCAGGTTTACCAACTGTTACATTCGCTCTCGGCCTTCAACCTAGAATTTTTATAGTTACGTTTTTCTCTTGCAGCTGCAAATATACGCTGCCAAAATCTTGGAACAATGGTGTTAAATATAAACTTAAAAACAACTTTTCTGCCAATTCTTGCATTGAAGACGGAAACAAAATTAAATTTGCCCACAAATAAGTTACGTTTTATTATGAAAAGATTTCATAAATTTTACTAAAACAAAGATTTTATTTGAAAATTAAATATTTGATGTTTTTAATAATTTAATACTACAAACTTTTAAACAAAACAGAGTGCATTTACTTTATTCCAAATAAATACAAGTTAGTAATAATTTCAGCGTTGATTGATCTGTTTTACTTAGCTTTGTATTTCCTTTGATACTTTAAGTTAGGTCCACGAGTAGCCGCAAGTCAGTACCGGCGTCTGCAAGTCAGGTACTCCCGCTACTCCCGCCTCCTGTAGGCCTGTGACGTACGTTGCCGCGGCGCTGCACCTGTTTGCGGGAGTTAACGCTGTTTCCCTCAGCTCGAGTTAATGTCCGTTCAATAACTCAACCTTATTGACACGCTTCGTATATAATACTCTGTGCTATAGCTGTAGCAACTGAGGGTGGAGGTACAGCAAGCCGCGATGTCGGTAATATATTTAATTCTACAACCTGATTCCAGTGTCCCAGCTGAGGCGATGGCCAGGATTCTTTGCGTTGTAGTTTCCGTGAGAAGTATTGAAAATCCGGACGTTCGAAATGATGAAAAACTGAAAAGTTCGGTTTTTCTTTAAATGTGGTTAGTTTCCTTCTATTTCCACCCCAGCAAGTTGATTTTTTTTTTAACGTCCGATTATTGTGCACACTTGCGCTAATGCAGACTATGGGATGATTTCTGGCGTATGAAAATGCCAAGCCCTGGTCGGGAATCGAACCCGGGTCCTCGGCGTGAAAGCCTAGTACGCTATCAATTAGACCACCGAGGCGGTTCCAGCAAGTTGAAGCCTTCTGCAGAAATGTTGGCTGCTGTTTTATACTGGAAATTATGATGGATACTATAATAATATATCAGAAAAACATTGTTAAAACCATAGAAAGAACGAACCAATCAGGATGAAGCTACTGTGTTCGGAATGTGATGCGCACGCAATAGTGCCTGGGCAGGAAAGTGACAATCTAGTGTATCGAGATACGCGAGCACAGCGAACCAATCAGAAGCGAGTTTTAGTTGACGGCAGGAAAGTGAACTAGGTTCGCAAACTTAGGCTGTTTGAAAGCCGGGAGATAAGTTCGGGAATTTAGCGTGGTTATTGTGTCGGTGTGTCAGTAAGCGGGATTAGTTGTGTGACTAAGTTCTTATGTTGTTTGGGTTATGCCATTTGCAGTCAGCTTAACAAGTATTGCAAATCTATAAAGTTACTTTTCGTGATACAACAGTGTTTTCTAAAAAATAATAAAACATACATACATACACACACACACACACACACACACACACACACACACACACACACACACACACACACACACACACACACACACACACACACACACACACACACACACACACACACACACACACACACACACACACACACACACACACACACACACACACACACACACACACACACACACACACACACACACACACACACACACACACACACACACACACACACACACACACACACACACACACACACACACACACACACACACACACACACACACACACACACACACACACACACACACACACACACACACACACACACACACACACACACACACACACACACACACACACACACACACACACACACACACACACACACACACACACACACACACACACACACACACACACACACACACACACACACACACACACACACACACACACACACACACACACACACACACACACACACACACACACACACACACACACACACACACACACACACACACACACACACACACACACACACACACACACACACACACACACACACACACACACACACACACACACACACACACACACACACACACACACACACACACACACACACACACACACACACACACACACACACACACACACACACACACACACACACACACACACACACACACACACACACACACACACACACACACACACACACACACACACACACACACACACACACACACACACACACACACACACACACACACACACACACACACACACACACACACACACACACACACACACACACACACACACACACACACACACACACACACACACACACACACACACACACACACACACACACACACACACACACACACACACACACACACACACACACACACACACACACACACACACACACACACACACACACACACACACACACACACACACACACACACACACACACACACACACACACACACACACACACACACACACACACACACACACACACACACACACACACACACACACACACACACACACACACACACACACACACACACACACAACTCACACACACACACACACACACACACACACACACACACACACACACACACACACACACACACACACACACACACACACACACACACACACACACACACACACACACACACACACACACAAGCGCGTAGTAAGAGACAGAGAGAGAGAGAGAGAGAGAGAGAGAGAGAGAGAGAGAGAGAGAGAGAGAGAGAGAGAATTGTTGTTATAAAATCATATCAGTACAATTGGCATCATAGGTATTAATAGAAATAAATTCATTATTTAAATCATAACTCTGAGACAGGTATTCATAGACGTTTTTAACGAACTGTTAAGAAAACCTTACTTAATGAAACTGAATTGCAGAGATACTATTGGCATTGCCTTATTAATGCGCATAGTGGATCTCTCGAATGACTCGGCTCAGTAGATAATATCAGTTAGATATGGACTGGCTCAGTACACGGATCTTCAGATCATCCGGCTCACTGACCTGATATTAGCCAAATCCGTCCATCCTAATTTAAGTTTCAGGAGCTGAGTTATATTACCACTCGTTTCTTTATTGATGCTCTTTTTTTGAAATTTTTTAAAACTTAAGTACCATATTCCTTTGGCGTTCATTATTTAAGTATTTTTTTCAAGGCGATTAATCTTTTTGTTCTTGAATTTTCAAACAAACTTTTTTTAATAAATTATTTTCTACTAATAGTTCAAAGAACATCAGACCACGCAGTATATTCTTAAATATTATTAAGCTTTCCACGACATCGCTTGTGACTTTTTCGGCCAATTCAACCGGTGACCGTAATATTTACTCAGTACCAACTGTATTGGAAATTTTATGCTCTTTCTCTATGAAGCGTTCAAAATTATGATAGGTATTGCCGTTCAGCTATTGCAGGAAATAACTGGCAACTATACCGTCAAAGTTGGATCAGAGCCCGCCATCTTGAAACATACGTCTTTCCAGCTTTACACAAGGTGCCTTCGTACCAAATTTGTAAACAATCGGTCAATGATTGAAATTGATTTAATTTTTCATCGTTAATTCATAGGACTGCCATCTTGAAACTGAATTAAATAGAAAAAATGTTACACAAATGTTATTACAGATTTCTTTTATGCAAGATTTGTACGTACCAAATTTGTAAACAATCGGTCAATGATTGAAATTGATTTAATTTTTCATCGTTAATTCATAGGACTGCCATCTTGAAACTGAATTAAATAGAAAAAATGTTACACGAAGGTATTACAGATTTCTTTTATGCAACATATCTACGTACCAAATTTGTAAACAATCGGTCAATGATTGAAATTGATTTAATTTTTCACCGTTAATTCATAGGACTGCCATCTTGAAACTGAATTAAATAGAAAATATGTTACACAAATGTTATTACAGATTTCTTTTAAGCAAGATATCTACGTACCAAATTTTAAAACAATCGGTCAAACCTTTCGACAAACACAAACAAACCAAGTTGAAGCAAAGACTTAGCTTGGCTCGATCAGTTAAATAAATTTACAGCTCGAAAATAAATCGAAAAAATCGATATAATAAGATATTATTTTGTTTTTGATGTTTGATTTATTCCTGAACAGAAATATCTTGTATTTCAAATTAGTTTCAATTAGTTCAGTTTACTAATATATGATCAAAACTCGATAAAATAATGTTTTGTTTATTCTGGAACAGAAAATGTCTTTGTTTCACGTCTGGTGCACTATCTTCAGTAACGAATCTTCATAAATCGTCAAATCTTAGCAGAATTATTTTATATAAGAACAAAAATTATTTTGTTTTATATTTATGAGTATGAATTACATATTTTTTTAAATATTTTCTATATGAAACAAATGTACAACAATGTTTTCAACGAGGCGAAGAAAAGTTGAGCTATTTGTCTCGGCGGAAGACGAAAGTCATCACTAATGAATGAACCTCGACCAGATAGAAACCGATTAATGCTCGCTTTATTGCTGCAACGGCCTTCACAATCCAATCCCTCCTTTTAATTGCCATTGTGGGAACGCAAAAACATTTCAATACCTTCGGAAAATAAAAACTCTAATTACTTTTAATACCAATACTATAGTTTTATTCCATTCGACCAATCATTGACAGGCACTGTGATACTGTGCCTAATTCTTACTAACTCTCGCACGTTGTAAGCTTGACTATTAATCAAATGCTTACGCCACTATGTGTTTAAATTGCTTAATAAAAACCTTGAGTCTGTAATACACAGAGCTCCCACCCAATGTTAAAATCAGGATGCCATAATTAGTGGTAAAATGCACGTAGTACTAAAACCCGCCGTCAGAGAGCTCTAAAATAGTTCATAGAGCTGCCCATCCTTGAGTGTATAAACACTGCAGTAATGTAAATTTATCTTATATTCGATTAAGATGTCTAATTAATATAATTAACGATGTATACGTTAACAAATATCCTAATTGTAGTCTCAAAAACTTACCTAAAAGTACGTGGTTCATTTCCCTTCTGATAGATAGCGTTCTTCATTTTCAGTCACATAATTTCCTATGCAGTGAGATCCTTATATTATTGACTCATTCTCGGTGGCCTAGTTGATAGCGTACTAGGCTTTCACCCCGAGGACCCGGGTTCGATTCCCGACCAGGGCTTGGCATTTTCATACGCTATAAATCATCTCATCGTCTGCATTAGCCCAAGTGTGCACAATAGTCGAACGTTAAAAAAAAAATTAAGGATAAATGGTAGGATTTGTTGAAGTGATTATAAAATTTGTGTTAATTCTGGATAAATGCATGAGTAAATTGTACTATTTATGAGTCAATTGTAGCTTTTTTCATTTGTAGCAGAGGGGTAAAGACTAGCTGCACCTATTGAGAGGATTTAGGCGTCCCTCACGGTACCAGAGTCTAACACACACTTACACTTACAACACTACTCTTACGACTTTAACACTTTACACTCGCACTTATATTTAGAGAGGCGATAATAGTCTTAATGTGCCTTAGAATAACAAAAAAATGTAGTTTTTTTCAGTCAATTTTGTTGAATAAACTTTACGTATAAATATCCTAAGATAACTTTATCGAATTATCCTATACACGTTATTCATATCTGCCTAATTAGTCCTTCTATTACATTAATTTTCAAAAATTTAAATTACACTAAGACACACACACACACACACACACACACACACACACACACACACACACACACACACACACACACACACACACACACACACACACACACACACACACACACACACACACACACACACACACACACACACACACACACACACACACACACACACACACACACACACACACACACATACACACACACACACACACACACACACACACACACACACACACACACACACACACACACACACACACACACACACACACACACACACACACACACACACACACACACACACACACACACACACACACACACACACACACACACACACACACACACACACACACACACACACACACACACACACACACACACACACACACACACACACACACACACACACACACACACACACACACACACACACATATATATATATATACACACATACATACACACATACACAGACACACACACACACACACACACACACACACACACACACACACACACACACACACACACACACACACACACACACACACACACACACACACACACACACACACACACACACACACACACACACACACACACACACACACACACACACACACACACACACACACACACACACACACACACACACACACACACACACACACACACACACACACACACACACACACACACACACACACACACACACACACACACACACACACACACACACACACACACACACACACACACACACACACACACACACACACACACACACACACACACACACACACACACACACACACACACACACACACACACACACACACACACACACACACACACACACACACACACACACACACACACACACACACACACACACACACACACACACACACACACACACACACACACACACACACACACACACACACACACACACACACACACACACACACACACACACACACACACACACACACACACACACACACACACACACACACACACACACACACAAAATGGATACAAGATTAACTGTTTCTGACCTTTACAGATAGTATTCGAACCCCTTGACATAGAAGGAAATAATTAAGTCAACGTATCGTTAAATGAAAGTAAGTGTTGATAAATGAAACTCCTGGATGTAATAGAAACGGGAAAACTGTGAAAAAAGAACGGGAAAATGAAGGAATGTGACCAAAACAATTATTTGAAAATATTTTAACGGAAAAAAGGAAAAAAAGACGAAACTTTCCAATGATTACAGTAAAAGACGTTTAAAATACTGTAGTACAAAAAGACCAGAAATTTGAATGAAATACACAACCATAAAACGAATAAGGAAATCATATAAAAATATTGTACATATTCGTCTTGATCCGACAACAAATTAATTAATTATCCCCGCAGGGGGCAGACTAGCTGCACCTATTGAGAGGATTTAGACGTCCATCGCGTTACTCAAGCGAGATGATAATAGCCTCAATGTGTTTTTCGCGTTAAAATAACAACAAAAAACACAAATTAAGGCAAAAAAAAGAAAATGAAATTAAAGATAAACTTACCAAAAGTATTATGTAGTCAGTCAACTGTTCAAAACTATTTTTAGCGATGATAACTAAAAGTGGTTTTGATTGATATACATTAAGAAGCAAGTAATATAAAAAAAATTAAGTCAATTCCTACTTAGTTCATGCGCTGCCATCACGTCAGCGAGACAGCTGCGTGCTGCGATTCCTAAAACCAACATAGGATAGAACATAAGTGTTATTTGAATCAAATCCTATTGTATAGTCTGTACAAATATGCTATATTAATATTTGACAACAACTGTACTAACATCAAGTGTCATCCACTACAATTTAAAAAAAATGTATTTGAACTTGAGTGGATGAATAATAGTAGTAATTACCTAAGGAAATCCTATCGTATAGTATTTACAAATATGCGATATTATTTGACAAAAACTGTATTAACATCAAGTGTCATCCACTACAATTTAAAAAAATATATTTGAACTTGAGTGGATGAATAATAATAGGAATTACCTAAGGAAATACTATCGTATAGTCTTTACAAATATGCAATATTATTTGACAACAACTGTATTAATATCAAGTGTCATCCAGTACAAGTTTAAAAAAAATTATTTTAACTTCAGGGGATAAATAGAAAGTATTTTATGAACGATTGAAAATTTGAACAAGATATATAAATATATGTAGGGAGAGTGTGAACTAAGATAGGAATTTAATAAAAGTTTAGTAAGAGAGATATTGAGATTTCTGTCTGTAATCACTTACTAATATCCTTGCATTACTTACTGTGAAGAAATAACATCAAAAAATAAGAAAACTATCTACCACACAAATATTTACATGTAAAGCAAAGTGTATCAAAGCTTGCAAATGCTTTTAAGCCAACTGCAAATACTTTATTAATTTATATTCTACATCTAAAACAAAACCTACCTATTTAACGTAATACTTTTTACATTCAGTCTGAACCAAAATGGTGCAGCAAATGTAGTATTGTAAAAAGCCAAATGATTGATATTAAAGGTCGAATATCATTTTAAAGAGACGTGTTATAAAGGAAGAGTTATAAACAAAGGGCTTCGTTCATTACCTCGTTCTTTAAACTCCGTCTGATTTTCGTTTTATTGTAATTACACGATTGTTACACCTGGGCCACGTGTAATTACACGATTGTTACACCTGAGTCACGTGTAATTACACGATTGTTACACCTGGGTCACGTGTAATTACAAGATTGTTACACCTGGGTCACGTGTAATTACACGATTGTTACACCTGAGTTACGTGTAATTACACGATTGTTACACCTGGGTCACGTGTAATTACACGATTGTTACACCTGGGTCACGTGTAATTACACGATTGTTACACCTGGGTCACGTGTAATTACACGATTGTTACACTTTGGTCACGTGTAATTACACGATTGTTACACCTGGGTCACGTGTAATTACACTATTGTTACACCTGAGTTACGTGTAATTACACGATTGTTACACCTGGGCCACGTGTAATTACACGATTGTTACACCTGGGTCACGTGTAATTACACGATTGTTACACCTGGGTCACGTGTAATTACACGATTGTAACACTTTGGTAACGTGTATTTACACGATTGTTACACCGGGGTCAAATGTAATTACACTATTGTTACACCTGGGTCACGTGTAATTACACGATTGTTACACCTGGGTCACGTGTAATTACACGATTGTTACACCTGGGTCACGTGTAATTACACGATTGTTACACCTGGGTCACGTGTAATTACACGATTGTTACACCTGGGTCACGTGTAAGTACACGATTGTTACACCTGGGTCACGTGTAAGTACACGATTGTTACACCTGGGTCACGTGTAATTACACGATTGTTACACCTGGGTCACGTGTAAGTACACGATTGTTACACCTGGGTCACGTGTAATTACACTATTGTTACACCTGGGTCACGTGTAATTACACGATTGTTACACCTGAGTCACGTGTAAGTACACGATTGTTACACCTGGGTCACGTGTAATTACACGATTGTTACACCTGGGTCACGTGTAATTACACGATTGTTACACCTGAGTCACGTGTAAGTACATGATTGTTACACCTGGGTCACGTGTAATTACACGATTGTTACACCTGGGTCACGTGTAATTGCACGATTGTTACACGTGGGTCACGTGTAAGTACATGATTGTTACACCTGGGTCACGTGTAAGTACATGATTTTTACACCTGAGTCACGTGTAAGTACATGATTGTTACACCTGGGTCACGTGTAATTACACGATTGTTACACCTGGGTCACGTGTAATTACACGATTGTTACACCTGGGTCACGTGTAAGTACACGATTGTTACACCTGGGTCACGTGTAATTACACTATTGTTACACCTGGGTCACGTGTAATTACACGATTGTTACACCTGAGTCACGTGTAAGTACATGATTGTTACACCTGGGTCACGTGTAATTACACGATTGTTACACCTGGGTCACGTGTAATTGCACGATTGTTACACGTGGGGATTGTTACACCTGGGTCACGTGTAATTGCACGATTGTTACACCTGGGTCACGTGTAAGTACACGATTGTTACACCTGGGTCACGTGTAAGTACATGATTGTTACACCTGGGTCACGTGTAATTACACGATTGTTACACCTGAGTCACGTGTAATTACACGATTGTTACACCTGGGTCATGTGTAATTACACAACTCCGTTACACCGGTCCCAAGCCCGGGGCCCGTCTTTTGATGGGAAGGAGGAGGGGGAGGAGTAACAACCTCGTTAAAAAACCAGGGCTCAGCTGGCCCGGCTGACAGTACCCTGTAAGGGCTCCTGCCTAGGACTACAAGGTGAAAAATGGTCAACGGCTGTGATGGCGGAAGAGGATTTATCCGAATGGCAAGATGAGGCGGAAGAACTACGGTCAACGGCTCTGAAGACAGAAGAGGATGAATCTCAACGACTGAATAGGCGGAAGAACCCAAACCAATAATTTTGGATTAAAAATGAGCAATGGAGAAAACAAACGGATGTTTTACCCTATGTGGCAGTCCAGGTAAACTGGGAAATCCACCCTCTTCGGAGGCTGGCTCCAAGGATTCTGGGGGGAGCCAACTATTGCTTACAGAAGATCCTAATAATCCCTTTAGGAAAAGTTTAATGTTGGGAAGAACACCACCCAAAAATAACGCCCCTTTGAAACAGAAGGAAGCAAAAAATGAACACTCACTAGAAAGGAGTAAAGATGCCGAAAAAACTGACAAACTAGAAGAAGAAAATAAAGTACTTAGGAAAAGGCTAGGTGAAGTAGAGGTGCTAATAAATCAATTAAAAGAAGAAGTTTTAAATCTGAAAACAGAAAATAGTACTCTAAAGAACTTGCAGGTGGCAGGTAAAAATAAAGAAAACAAAACCCCACTGACGACTAGAGTTGATGAGTACTATACTGATGAAGAGGACCTCGCTAAGGAAACTGAATGGATAAGAAATAAAAAAACTTCAAGAAAAATGAAAAAAAGGAAAGCTGAAAGTTCTCCAGAAGGTGAAAACCCCGATGATATACCAAACACTAGGAAAATAGTGCAGAAGCAAGCTTTGGTGCAAAAAGACAAGCCACCTCCACCAATAAATATTGTTGGTGTTAAGGATTTTGCATCAGTGAAAAAGTTACTAAATATGGATAAAGTAAGCAAATTAGTTTCCCTCAATAGTGATGTGTGGAAAATCAATACACTAGACTCTGATGCCTATAGAGCTCTGACAACAAAATTAAATGAAGAAGGCACTCAATGGTACACATATGAAGACAAAAAGACAGGCCCATCAAGGTAATGGCTAGGGGTTTACACCCTACTTGTACTAAAGATGAAATAATCGAGGAAATAACGCATAAGGCAGGGTTAAAAATATTAGATGCTGTCAACATTATCAAAAAGAAAAAAAGTAGAAAAAGATGGACAAGAAACAATTTGTAAAAAGAGGGCTTCCATTATACATGCTCACATTTGATAAAAAAGAAGATGTGGGGAAAATATATAATATCAAATCTATCCTTCATATGAGTGTCAAGATTGAGCCACTAAGGAAAACAACGAACTTGATACCACAATGTAAAAATTGTCAAGGATTTAATCATACAATGAAGTACTGCCATAGAGAATCCAGATGTGTAAAATGTACAGGCAAACATGCAACTTACCAGTGCACAACAAATAAAAATGTTCCACCAAAATGTGTAAATTGTGGAGGGGAACATCCTGCTAATTATCGTGGGTGTGAAGTTGCAAAGGAATTGCAAAAAATCCGGAATCCTAGTAATCCTCAGCAAAGATTTCAAAAGAAGAGGAAAAAGTATGACTTTATCGCGGATGATTAAAAGACCTGAGGAAAATAATAAGGACGAAAACAGGAGATTATACTCACAAGTGGTTCAGACTAGGCCTATTGAGGTTAAAAACGCAGAGAAAAATAATGTATTAGAAAAATACTAAGGAGGCTGGAGGATATAGAAAAACGATTGGAAGCTAATGATAAGAAATTTGAGGAAGTATCCACAAACCTAGCAGATATTAACAGCTATTTTAAATGAAATAAATAAAACCTTCAGGATAGCAACCTGGAACGCAAATGGATTGTTACAACATATTCAGGAACTAGAAGTATTTTTGAATTCTGAAAAAATTGATATATGCTTAATATCTGAAAGTCATTTTACGAAATCATCATATGTCAGAGTACGTGGCTATTGCTGCTATTCTGCTGTTCATCCAGCAGATAAGGCAAAAGGGGATCAGTATTACTTGTGAAGGATAACTTGCAACATTTTGAGGTCTTAAAATTGAAGAAGAATCTTTCCAGGTTATAGCCATCAGGATTCAAACTAATAAGTACAAAGAATATAACATTGGTGCTATATACTGTCCACCAAAATACAATTTAAAACAAGAGGATTTTGTGCAACTGTTTGAAAAACTGGGCAGCAATTATGTTGTTGGAGGCGACTTCAACGCTAAACATACATATTGGGGGTCAAGATTAATTAATCCTAAAGGAAAAGAATTATTAGCAGCAGGAACAGCACTAGGATGTGACTTTCACTCTGGGGTAGACCTACTTACTGGCCGACAGATACTAATAAGATACCTGATATTATAGATTTCTTTGTAACAAAAGGAATTTCAGAAAATTACATTTACGTGGAAGACATTGAGAGTCTCTCCTCAGATCATACACCAGTTCTAATGACAATCAGTGAATTTATAATTACAAACAAGGCATCAGCACCGACATTGACAAATGCTCGAACTAACTGGCCCCGGTTTAGCAGCCTGGTGGAAGAAGATATAAATTTAAATGTACCAATTAAAAATCCAATTCAGCTGGAAGAAGAACTAGACAGATTTACTGAAATTATACAACGTGCTGCCTGGAGGAGTACTCCTGTAAAACACAAACAAAGTTGTAAAGAAATCAATTACCCAGTTGAGCTAAGAGACTTGATAAAAGAAAAAAGAAGGACAAGAAAATATTGGCAAATGAATCGGTTTCCAGAGACAAAAACAATGCTAAATAAGTTGTGTAACAAAATTAAATCCTTTATAAGAGAACTTAAGAATGACACAATTAACAGATTCTTAGAAGAGTTATCCTCACAAAAGGACGGAGAGTATTCTCTTTGGAAGGCCACAAAGGGAATTAAAAGACCTAAAACACAAGATTATCCAATTAGAAATGAGGACGGTACTTGGGCTAGAAGTGCCCAGCAAAAAGCTAATCTCTTCGCAAAATATTTAGAAGAAATATTTCTTCCACTGCCAAGGCAAACGTGAAGAAGAAAGCATACCTCTGATAGAAAAACAGGATAATGTAAAAATAACTCCGGTGACACTTCAAGAATTAAAAAATGAAATTAATAAGTTAAAATCAAAGAAAGCTCCTGGATTTGATCTAGTTACTGGTATGATAGTTAAATCTCTACCAGAGAAAGGACTTAGGAAGTTACTTTACCTAATCAATGCAGCTTTAAGATTGAAGTATATTCCTCTTCAATGGAAGACAGCTGAAGTTATTATGATATTGAAACCAGGCAAACAACCAAATGATAAGACGTCATATAGGCCAATTTCGTTATTACCAACGATTTCCAAGTTATTTGAAAAGCTGTTGCTAAAAAGACTAAGGCCCATCATTGAAAACAGGAAACTTATCCCAGAACATCAATTTGGTTTCAGACGAAGGCATTCTACATTAGACCAAGTTCATAGGATCACAAATATTATAGAAAATTCTTTTGAGAAAAAGAAGTTTGTGCAAGTATATTTTTGGATGTAGCGAAAGCCTTCGATAAGGTATGGCATGAGGGCCTAATTTGGAAGCTGCAGAGAGATCTACCAAAACAATATTATGAAATTCTAAAGTCATATTTAACTGGTAGACATTTTCGAGTGAAATACGAAGGAGAATACTCGGAATTGAAGAAATTATCAGCTGGGGTTCCACAGGGTAGCGTTTTGGGACCTGTGCTTTACTTGCTGTACACAAGTGACCTTCCTACTGCAGATGATACAACCACTGGTACGTTCGCGGATGATACTGCAATCTTAGCTACGGGTAAGAAAATTGAAGAAGCGTGATGAAGCTTCAACGAGCTACAGATGAGGTGTGCAAATGGACCAAAAAATGGCGCATTAGCCTGAACGAAACCAAGTCAGTGAATGTAAATTTTACAAATCTTAAGATAGATCATTCCATCCCAATTACAATAAATTCTATACCAATTCCTCAAGCTAACTCTGCTAAATATCTGGGAATGACCTTGGATGTGAAACTGAAATGGAAGGAACACGTAAAAAAGAAAAAGCAAGAATTGAATTTTAAATTTAGAAAATTGTATTGGCTAATTGGAAGACAATCCAAACTGTCAATTCATAATAAGTTATTAATATATAAACAGGTTTTAAAGCCAGTGTGGAACTATGGAATACAGTTGTGGGGCTGTAAAAATAAGACGAATATTAATACAATTCAAGTTTTTCAAAATAAGGTACTTCGAAGCATTGTTGATGCACCATGGTATATACGAAATTACAACATTCATAGGGATTTGAATGTAGAGTTTGTCAGTGAAGAAATCAAAAAGCAAGCATTGAAGCATGGACACCGCATCTCACATCATGAATGCTCCGAGGTTCGGGGACTGATGGTTACACCTACGTCAGCTAGAAGACTGCAAAGAACTAAGCCTTCTGATTTGATTAGTAGAGAATAACCATTGGGTTATAACTCTAGATAAACGTACTATATTTACCGATTGTGTTCATAGAAATGTAAATTACTAGATGGGTTTCTGACTCAGTTGTAATATTATTAATAATAAAAATAAAAAATAAAAAAAAAAAAAAAAAAAATGTGTAATTACACGTTGTACTGAAAAACTTTTCATTGTTTTTGAATTTGAAGTTAACACGCAAGTTAAACTTTAAACTATATTTAAAACAAAACTGATCAATTTTATTAATTTCATTTTTAAACAAATTCATTAAATATAAAATTGCATTCGAATAATATTTGTTGATAAAATTGGTGTCACAAATTTAACTTCACTAAATTCATCCCATTTCAGGACCATTTTAAACCGTTACGGAGGCAAACTCATGGGCAACGCACTCATAATTAAAAATTAAAAATTTCCAATTTACCACTTTGATTTATGTTATGTATAATCAAAATTTGAACGAAACCACATAAACATATTTAGAGCTATTTTCATGTTTTTTCGGATAGTCTCTTAACAAATATATACATTTTCTATTGTATAGTATTAATTAATGTGCCGACGTACTTTGATATTGTTTCAATAAAATCTTGATAAAGTTATCTTTTTAAATGCCATTTTAGAATTTATAAATTATTTAAAAGTAAAAATTTGTCAATAGAAATACTAATATATTTACAGAACTTGACAAAAATTATATTATGATAGCAAAAGGAATACTAAATTTTATGTTTCACAAATAAATCCAGTAGACGCTTAGAAAAAGTTTAGCGTACAGTGGATAACACCAAAAAAAAAAAAAAAAAACCGTGCGACACTTAGAAAAAGTTTAGAAACATATTTTTAAAATAAAAACCATTTTCAAAACTTATCATTTACATAGCTTGCATAGACATACTTGAAATTAAATTCGCTACCCAAAATTTTTTTTTTTTTTTTTTTTTTTTTTTTGGTGTTTGACGTCCGACTATTGTGCACACTTGGGCTAATGCAGACGATGGGATGATTTATAGTGTATGAAAATGCCAAGCCCTCGCCGGGAATCGAACCCGGGTCATGGGGGTGAAAGCCTAATATGCTATCCTCTAGGCCACCGAGGCGGCCCTGCTACCCATTGAGACTCAGGCTTCCTTGTAGTAGTTTTTCATTCTCTTAGGCTTTTTGTCTTTAACTTTTTTAAATACTTCTTTAAACTTTACACAAAAAAGAATATGTAGGACAAAAAGCTTCATTTTTTTCCAACAAATCGATGGAGTTATGCATCACGATAGTCCTTACGTATGCCGAAGGTCGTGCACCTGACCCCAAGCAACCAGGCTTGCTCAATGCGTTTCGTCACACTGATTAAACATTAGACTGTAATCAACATTTAAATGGAACAGACTTCCGTTTATGTAATATATTTTATCTGTTATGTGACTTACTTAACAGCTATACTGTTGAAGCTGTACTGTTACTGTTATACATTGTATGTAGTGTTCTTACAGCTCTACTGTCAGATATGTTATCACAGCTATACTGTTACATCAATACAGATAAAGCTATAATATTACAGCTATAGTCTTACAGCTATACTGTTAAAGATATACAAGGTGTGTTCAGAAAATAAAGAGAATTTTAATTTTTTGAACAAAATATTTATTTATTTTTCTACATTGATGTTGTCGCCTTCAAAATAGTCCCCATTGGAGATTATGCACACTTGTGCCAGCGCTTCTTCCAATCATCGAAACACTTCTCAAACTCGATCTTTGAGATAGCCTTTAGTTCTTTCATCGATGCGCTTTTAATGTCATCTACGGCTGTAAAACGACGGCCGTTTAAGGTTCTTTTTATTTTCGGAAATAGGAAAAAGTCACACGGAGCCATGTCTGGCGAATATAGAGGCAGGGGCATCGTTACTGTACTGTTTTTGGCCAAAAATTCATGAACAAGCAATGAAGTGTGTGCTGGTGCGTTATCGTGGTGCAAAAGCCATGAATTGTTTTTCCACAGATCCGGGCGTTTTTTCAGATTGCTTCCGCAAACGGCTTTGAACTTGTAGGTAATACTCCTTATTGACCATTTCCCCTGGTGGAAGGAATTCATAATGCACTATGCCGTTAATATCGAAGAACACAGTGAGCATAAACTTCACGTTCGACCGCACTTGTCGAGCCTTTTTCGGTCTTGGCAAGTCAGAATGCCTCCACTGGGATGATTGAGCCTTAGTTTCGACGTCATATCCGTAAACCCGTGTTTCGTCACCTGTTATAATACGTTTCAGTAATTCTGCACCGCGTTGACTTCGTTTAGTGACTCCTGAGCGACTTCCATTCGCCGCTGTTTTTGTTCAAAATTTAACAATTTTGGAACGAATTTTGCTGTCACGCGTTTCATACACAAAATATTGGAAACAATGTCATGACATGATCCAATCGATATGCCAACATCATCAGCGACCTCTCTAATTGTGATTCGGCGATTGTTCATAACCACTTCTTTCACTTTTTTACGTTTTCATCGGACGTTTGTTGTGCTGGGGCGTCCAGGGTGTTCGTCATCTTTAACATTTTCGCGGCCTTCTTGGAAACGCTTATACCACTCGTGAACTCTTGCTTTACTCATAGCAGACTCACCATAGGCCTTTGTTAACATTTCACACACTTTGTTACACTTTTTTACGCAAAATTTGTTACAAATTCTTTGATCCGTTTCTTTTAACAAACGAAAATCGCCGAGCTCATAAAAACACATCTAGCCGCCTCGGTGGCCTAGTTGATAGCGTACTGGGCTTTCACCCGAGGACCTGGGTTCGATTCACGGCCAGGACGTGGCATTTTCATACGCTATAAATCATCCCATCGTCTGCATTAGCCCAAGTGTGCACAATAGTCGGCGGACGTTAAACAAAAAAAAAAAAAAACGCGTCTAACCTTAGTGGCTGTCACAGACAAACTCAACAATGAAAACAGCTGAAAGTTTTATCATACTTCAATGGCATGTATACCAACATAATAAAAAAAATGTTTGACAATCGGACTCTCCAAGCCCGCGAAATTAAAAAATTCTCGTTACTTTCTGAACACACCTCGTACATAAGTAGCCTGTATTGTAACTCTTAAAATAAATAAAATATAATGTTCGGTAATTTCCGAAGAGTTTACGTAACAACATTAATTTTTAAAAAAATCGAGGAAGTGACTAAGATTATGTTTTTATTAATTTATAAAATGGAATTCTGCCAATAAAATGCAGCAACTAGACAACTTTAACTCTTGGTTGGTTAGCGGTTACTGCTTTCGCTTGATAGTAAGTAGTCACGTGTTCGATCTCTAGAAGATAGTTGTGATACTCTTGGAAACATAAAGTTATGGTAAAATTATGAAGGTGAGCTGCAGTAGTGAGGTTTAATGAAACCTTTTAGCTGGCAATCAGGATTGGTTGATTATTCTTGAAAGATGTTTTTGTTTTTAATGCTTGAGAAATTAACAATTATTTTTTAACGTAAATATTGTAACACAATCGAAACCTTAATTTATGTGTACTTTTAACCTTTATATTTTAGCCTGAATAACTTTGCATATATTTTGTACAGGACATATCCTGTACAAAATATATAATTACTTCCGGTTTGTTTGAACGGATTTATTTGATTATTTTAACATATTGATCAATCTATTGAACTCATCTCATGGAAACTGAAAACGGATATATCCATTAGAATCGAGGTTTTGTCGATTAGGGTGTAGCCAATTATTGTTCCTTTGCAGGCCTACTCAGTAGAGCTATAGTTGGCCTATTATTTAAAGAAAAATATTTCCGTAATCGGGTTAAGAAATTTTGGCTAACCAGTATTTTAAAATTCAAAATTTAATTTTTTTTTGTGTTTAACGTCCGACTATTGTGCACACTTGGGCTAATGCAGACGATGGGATGATTAATAGCGTATGAAAATACCAAGCCCTGGCCGGGAATCGAACCCGGTTCCTCGGGGTGAAAGCCCAGAACGCTATCAACTAGGCCACCGTGGCTATTTCAAGTCAGTAGGCCTATACTAGATTTGAAATGAAAGAAATTTATGTTTCGGGAGCCTACGACTAAACATTATGCAAGACTATATTTTAAGAAATTAAAGTTATGTTTCGTTCGAATTCTTTTTCGATAATTTCTTTATAGGATGGTCTAATAGCCGCACATAGCCTAGTTGTATTTCATTAAAAACTTTTTTTAAATCATTTAATTGTATTTGAGAAGTTTGTGTAATGTGTAGGCCTATTTAAGATAACACTTTGTAAATTGTATATAGACTATACCATTTATTGTTTCTGCTTTTGGACTAACACTTTTTTAGTACAGTGGTACGTCGACATACGAGTTTAATTCGTTCCGTAACCTTGCTCGTATGCCAAATTGCTCGTATCTCAAAGCAGTTTTCCCCATTGAAATTAATTGAAATGCCATTAATCCGTTCCAGCTCCCAAAACACCACCTCAGTTGTTTTTGTTGTGTTTTTGAATAAGAAAAATGTTTTTTCCAAGAAGAAACATTTATTTATAAATAACAAATACATATTCTATAAAAACATAATAAAAGAAAAAGTGAAGTGCTAACGGAAGCGCTTAATTTTCGTCACTGGTCTTCGCTTTTTTCGTCACGTTTTGCTCATTTTCACCTGCAGATCGTTTAAAAAAACTGTCCAAGGAGGTTTGTTTCTTCCTCTCTTTCAAGATATTACGGAAATGAGTTAGGCAAGTTTCGTTGAACAACTCCGATGCACAACCAGTTGCAACTTTTTCTGGGTGATTTTTATCCACGAACTGTACAACTTTCTCCCACATTCCCAAGATCTCCTTTATATCTCTTGTAGAGATAACCTCCTCAATCTTTGGCTCCTCTTCAAAACTAATTTTTCGTTGAACCACCGTATGCTGCTGCGCATGTAGATCGTGTAACTCCTCGGTTGTCAGCTCCTGAGACTGTTCCTCGACGAGTTCGTTCACATCTCTGTCATCCACCTCCAGACCCATGAATTTTCCTAAAGAAACAATCTCCTCTACCACAGACACTTCGGGTTCCAATCCTTCGAAGGCTCTTTCAGCTACAGTCTCAGATCACAGCTTCTTCCATGAAGATGTTAAGGTCCTCGTTGTAACATCCAGCCAGGCCTGAACAATAATTATTAGGCATATCACGATGTTAAAGTGGTCCTTCCAGAACATGCGCACACAGACTGAGATCTAATCTGAGGTGGGAGAAACTGTTAGACGCTGCCCAACTTGCGCCCCGCATGTTGGGGTCGTGTGCAGCGGTGTAGTGTGCGATTCCTCGTATCTCAAATCTTGCTCTCATCTCAAAGCAAAATATCTCTCGCTCGGCGGCTCATATCTCAAAACACTCGTATATCGAGGTACCACTGTAATTAGGATTATGTCCTATTATTCCCATCAGTGGTCTATCCACACACCTCATAAAGGCTACCGCGGTTTCGAAACTCTATCGTTTCATCTTCAGGCCGTTATACAAAATGTTAAATCCCTCTGTCGAGGTCGTCACAAAGTCAAACAAAACATTAAAACATACATCACAAACACTGAGCACAATTACACACGCGACTCGTATGTCGTTACATTCCGGATTTATTCGGACGTGCTACGTAATGCAGTACTAGAATTGTTTTACCGTATAATTTTTAATTTTCAAATCGGTTTTATCGAATCAGTGTACAAGTGCGTGCGTATAAATGGCGTTGTATAATCGGAAAGCATGTAAATACAGCCTGACTAAAGAGCTAATGAGCGGGTGGAACTGTGCTGCAGACGCTTAATTGTAACCAGCGATCTGACCTTGAACCTCAAGGCTGATGGCCGAGCGAAATCGTAACAAATAATTAGACACAAGGGTAAATGGTTTTCGTCTGCAAAAACGCCGCGGATCGATGAGAGCGGTTATAGCCGAAAAAAAGCGAAAGTCGCGGAGTAATTAATCCGGAGGGAAAGGGTTTTGTTGTTTCGTGGCAGTTGATTGTTGAGAATAGAAAAATTCGTCACGCCTCGATTTCGAATTTTGATTGGTTTTTATTATAATAATGCGTTTGTCTCGAAGTAATGGACTTTTAAGCAATAATTAATAATTTCAAATTCATTTTCACGTCGGTTAATTACGTGCTGTAAGTATTAGTTACGTTCTACTTAAAGAACAAAATACATTGTGTTCAGGTTAAACATCGACACGTAAGTGTTTCGCGTCATTTGTACTTGTACTTACAAGTTGTTGTAGTTGAATAAACGAAAACATTACAGCGACTTAAACACACTGGTTCTATATTACGTTACAATTAATTATTATTAATTGTTTCGTGTTAGTTATGGCTGCATTCCGGATTTTACAAAGTAGCCTAAACATAAAAAAAAATTTAATTTTCTCGAAAACTCGTAAGTGTTTTGTTAAATTTGGTCCATACACAAATCTTCAAGCATAAAAAAAGTCTTCGGAAAATGTTTGTTCAGGAACTTTAAATGAAGGGGAATTCTGTATGATTAGAATAGCGGTATACCTATTTGCAAAGTTAGCGTTGGGCCACAGTTTAAACACGGTAACATGGTAGGGGCGGGCGTTTCTGATATTTTTACTAAACGTCAACAAACAGTTCGTTGAAGAAAAAAGCTGCTTTTTAAAACAGTTGGAAAAAACATGTTTAGAAAACTGAAACTCGAAGTTGTATTAGCAGCTAAAACATAAAGCACATACGTTCAGTTTTCTGACTACTTTTTCATTCCCATTGCCACCATGTCCTTAATTCTTTTTGTTGCATCTTTACGGTTGCAGCTCTACTGTTACAAATATCACAGCTATATTGTTATCCAACGCTGTAATGTTACAGATATACTGACAGTTATACTGTTACATCTTTACGGTTGCAGCTCTACTGTTACAAATATCACAGCTATATTGTTATCCAACGCTGTAATGTTACAGATATACTGACAGTTATACTGTTGCATCTTTACGGTTGCAGCTCTACTGTTACAAATATCACAGCTATATTGTTATCCAACGCTGTAATGTTACAGATATACTGACAGTTATACTGTTGCATCTTTACGGTTGCAGCTCTACTGTTACAAATATCACAGCTATATTGTTATCCAACGCTGTAATGTTACAGATATACTGACAGTTATACTGTTGCATCTTTACGGTTGCAGCTCTACTGTTACAAATATCACAGCTATATTGTTATCCAACGCTGTAATGTTACAGATATACTGACAGTTATACTGTTACATCTTTACGGTTGCAGCTCTACTGTTACAGATATCACAGCTATATTGTTATCCAACGCTGTAATGTTACAGATATACTGATAGTTATACTGTTGCATCTTTACGGTTGCAGCTCTACTGTTACAGATATCACAGCTACATTGTTATCCAACGCTGTAATGTTACAGATATACTGACAGTTATACTGTTGCATCTTTACGGTGCAGCTCTACTGTTACAGATATCACAGCTATATTGTTATCCAACGCTGTAATGTTACAGATATACTGACAGTTATACTGTTGCATCTTTACGGTTGCATCTCTACTGTTACAGATATCAGAGCTATATTGTTATCCAACGCTGTAATGTTACAGATATACTGACAGTTATACTGTTACATCTTTACGGTTGCAGCTCTACTGTTACAGATATCACAGCTATATTGTTATCCAACGCTGTAATGTTACAGATATATTGACAGTTATACTGTTACATCTTTACGGTTGCAGCTCTACTGTTACAGATATCACAGCTATATTACTGTTTTACGGAACTTTAATAATTAAAATATTATGGAAATAACTGAGATCGTGTTTTTATTCATTTACAAAATGAAATTTTATCAAGAAAATCCAGTAACTGGTGTGAAGCTACTAGTTGGTTAGCGGTTACTCTTTCACTTGATAGTAGTTCGATGGATAATTCATACTTGAGGCAGCCATTAAATTGTTACCGAGAGGACAATAACAATTAAATTTGTTAAAAATTAAATAAATTCAACACTAAGCTACAAATTTAGGTTATGTTTTCGTTAAAGCCAAAAATGTATAGAACTATTTTACCATTTGAACGTTTTACGTTTTCAATAGAACTAGACATTCTATAAAATATGTACAGTTTTGAAATAAACTTAATAGTGAATTCAAATAATTTTAAGTAGGGTGATACTTTTTTAAGATAAAAAAGAAAAACATTTTTTAAAATTAGAACTGAAAAATTATATTATTTTAAAGATTTAGTAACAACATAACAGTTTTTGTATTATTTTTAGTGTCACTTTCGCACCAAGCTACTGATTTAGGTTATGTTTTCGTTATAGGCGCTTAAAGCCAGGAATATCTAGAACTATTTTCACATTTGAAAGTTTTACGTTTCTTCTGTGCCTTTTCCCATCCCACTCCAGCAAGTTTACAAGACATCCTATAGAACTAGACAACCCATAAAATATGTACGGTGTTCAAAGAAATTAAATAGTGCATTCAAATTTTCCAGTTGGGTGATAAGTTTTAAGATATCTCCTGTCTCTTATTTTCCATTTGAAAGTTTTAAATATCTCCTGTCTCTTATTTTCCATTTGAAAGTTTTAAGTATCTCCTGTCTCTTATTTTCCATTTGAAAGTTTTAAATATCTCCTGTCTCTTATTTTCCATTTGAAAGTTTTAAATATCTCCTGTCTCTTATTTTTCATTTGAAAGTTTTAAATATCTCCTGTCTCTTATTTTCCATTTGAAAGTTTTAAATATCTCCTGTCTCTTATTTTCCATTTGAAAGTTTTAAATATCTCCTGTCTCTTATTTTCCATTTGAAAGTTTTAAATATCTCCTGTCTCTTATTTTCCATTTGAAAGTTTTAAGTATCTCCTGTCTCTTATTTTCCATTTGAAAGTTTTAAGTATATCCTGTCTCTTATTTTCCATTTGAAAGTTTTAAATATCTCCTGTCTCTTATTTTCCATTTGAAAGTTTTAAATATCTCCTGTCTCTTATTTTCCATTTGAAAGTTTTAAGTATCTCCTGTCTCTTATTTTCCATTTGAAAGTTTTAAATATCTCTTGTCTCTTATTTTCCATTTGAAAGTTTTAAGTATCTCCTGTCTCTTATTTTCCATTTGAAAGTTTTAAGTATCTCCTGTCTCTTATTTTCCATTTGAAAGTTTTAAGTATCTCCTGTCTCTTATTTTCCATTTGAAAGTTTTAAGTATCTCCTGTCTCTTATTTTCCATTTGAAAGTTTTAAGTATCTCCTGTCTCATTTGAAAGTTTTAGTATCTCCTGTCTCTTATTTTCCATTTGAAAGTTTTAAGTATCTCCTGTCTCTTATTTTCCATTTGAAAGTTTTAAATATCTCCTATCTCTTTGCCCCCTTCAGCGAAGTTACAAGGACCATAAATCGCAAGAATTTATATTTTTTGAAATTCACTAAAAGTTTCTAGTAAACAAACACTCGAAGAAAACAAAATACGAAACTGTTTATTGAACATTATAACAGAACTACAGAAAGACATAACAGAACTACAAATCACTGACACTATGCTCATGGACAGAACAGCCAAAACAATAACCAAGGACAAGAAGCAACGGTTCCAAGGCAAAGTCAAATCCAACCGAAAAATCCAAATCTCTGACGAAGAAAGAAAAGCAAGATCACAACGAATGAAGCAATACTGGGCTACGAGGAAGGCACAGAGCATTAAAAAGTGATTGATTTACAGTACCCCAAAGTTGGGTGAAACAAATAGAGAGAAATAGTGTTTATGGAACATTCCAAAAAACACTAAAACTTGAAAGTTGCAAAGCGGTTTCGTTACACATGAAAATGAATAAATTTAACACGATTTAATTAACTCGTTCCAAGTAAACTTAGTTAATTAATACGAGAAATGTTGATTTCAGTTACAGTTCTATCCGGCGTGTTTCCAAACTTGTTAGCCGCGGAGTTCCGGCACTGAAATGTGTTCCGCAGCAGCGTTCCGGCCGGTCTCTGCGTAATTATAACGCCAGTCTCGGCTTCGGCTTCTTATTTGAGTTATTGTTCGCATAAAAGTCGTTAATTAATAACGAGGAACGTCCATCGTTAGGACGGCCATTTGTTAATTTGTACTTGCCTTTATTTATTTATTAAATCGTTTTCAGTTGATTTTTTTTTTGCCAATGTAAATGCCAACAACTTTTTGTAGAATTAGATTCGTTGTAAATAAACACACACGTGGTTAAGTTAATGTGAACTGTTGCTAAGGTAACGGAGAAACATATGTTTCTATCAAGAAAATCTTTGATCTTTTAATTACTTAAAGTAATGTCACGTAGACTGTACAGCAATTATTATTGTTATCAGTAATGTGTCTTCCGGATAGAGTCGTAATGAAATATTGCATTATGGGTAGATTCTAAACATGGTTTCTGTAATAATGTTTTAACGATTTTTTAGTGCTATTATTCCTGAAGGCCACAGAATGGCCTCTGTCTGTCAAACAGAGCTAAAATGGTTTTGAAACAAAAGATGATTTGCATGTTATAAAAAAAAACAAAAGATTTCACCGTTACAAACACATAAATACCGAAAATTTTGTAAATATAAAAAATAATTCATAACTTTCCAAGTTAATTTCAAGAAAAATTCATTTTTTGTAATAACTAAAATAAAATAAGCTGTTATTACAGGTGTTGTTTTTTTTACATTTTTCTATTTAGAAAAGTTAATCACGCAAAAATAATTTAATATAAAGTGATGATTTCTTGGGGGTGACTTCTAGAGCCACGAATTTACAACCAAGGTTGTGAGCCCTGGAGGTTATTCTCAGCCGCCCCTAATCTGGAGAACAGACGCTGACCAAAGGCCGCCCAGTCTGGGAACAAACGCCTTTGGATTTGGAATTGTGTGTTGGTGGTGAAACCACCAGGCTCTTTTGTTCCATCCACCGTTGGGAATCCGAGATTCCTCTTCCGCCGACAGGACCGTTGACCAAGTTTGACCCAAGGCAGGGGCGAAATTACACATATTTTTCACCTCTGTATTATTAATGTAATTGTAATGTTATTAAGAACGGACAAAAATAGACTAACAAAAAAAAATATTTGACTACTTTCACAATAAAAGAGCCAAACCACTTTGGTTTAGAGAAACAGAGAAAGACATAACAGAACTACAAATCACTGACAGAACAGCCAAAACAATAACCAAGGACAAGAAGCAACGGTTCCAAGGCAAAGTCAAATCCAAGCGAACGATCCAAATCTCTGACGAAGAAAGAAAAGCAAGATCACAACGAATGAAGCAATACTGGGCTATGAGGAAGGCACAGAACATTAAAAAGTGAATGATTTAGTGTACCCCAAAATTGGGTGAAACACACAAAGAGAGAAAGTGAGATGATATTTGGAGGTTGTAGATGCCATAAAAATTTTTAAGATAATTCTGATGGTGAAATAGTATTCTAAAAAAAGTCTTAAATAAAGCAATTATGATTATTCAGGAATTGGAATGGTCGCCATTTTAAAACTATAGGACTTACTTCGCAGTGCTTATCAGCCAATATTGTAATCGGTTTTGTGCCAAGATTGAATCAAATCTACATTAAAATTCCAAAATTTCAAAATACGAAAATAAACTCTGACCGCCATAAAAATTCTTTTTCTTCATTTCAACAAGCTGACAGCGGTCAGGGTCCTATTATAAATTTTCAATGTAATTTGTGTTAAATGCAGATTTAAATAGATGTAATATTAATGATTTTTTAAAGGTTTTGAATGGTTTTGAAAAATATAAACAGATTTGGCTGTTAAGTAACTTATACAAGCTGTTAACAAAATCATTTTTTTGTCAAGTTCGAATCTAATTTTGACCGGAATTGCGAACGTGCGAGTGCTAATATATAGGCCTACATTACACCATAAAATGTTTTAACTACCCAAAAAGCGATTTAGAATTCAGGTTGCGCGTTTTTGTCTTACGATGGCCGCTTTATAGCATATTTTTTCAATTGGAATTCACTAAAAAAAATTACTCTGACCTTTGCGAGATCAATTTTCATATACAAAAATTATTATGTATACAAAATTAAACGGATAGGCTATTACGATGCAAAATTATATTCAAGAAAATATAACATTTTATACGTGCGTTATTTTAAATTAAAATTGAAGTTTGAATCAAATTGAACCATAATCAATTAATTAACTGTTAACGTTACAAAATTGCTAACAAAATGTTCACTAATTAGTTATAATTGCAATAAAACTTGTACGTATTTTAAAACATTTAAAACGTACTCTATTTAGACGTCAGTATTATGCTAAATTATAACTTAGTACAAGCGATACGGAGTACAATGTGGAAAAGCAGTTCAGATTAATTATTTGAGGTTAACGTTAAGGAATTGCAGTGTCATTGAAAACGGGATAAAATAATAGAAATATACTAGTATTTAACGATCTATTTAGCTTTGGAAATGTGTATACGGGTTCGATCCAGAGAGAGATGGATGATAATGATCTTAGCTGGCTTTTCGCTTAAAAAATATTTCTACTTAGGCCTATGCCTATACTGAGTCCTCTCTAATGGTTATCCAAAAGAGGCAATCTAACTAAATCTCAAAGTGATGTATTAGAGTAATTTTGTTTCCTGCAATCTGATCTCTCGGAATCGTATTATTAAGAAAACAGGAGTCTTCAATAATAAATCCTACTCGGAGGGAGTGCCTAGGGCAAAGAACCGCCGCTAGGAGTGCCACAGTCGTGCTCACCAACAAGCTACTTTCTCGCCACGATTTTCTCACAATATCATTTTGCATTTTGATAAATTACAGTGATTTCAAAATGACCTTTAACAGTTTACGAGCAAAAATAAATACCCAATAATGATGACGACATAAATAAAATGTTTGCCGTTTATCTCGTTATTCGTAACGGTGAATTCTTCAACTGGTAACTGGTGTACATGGTTGGGAATATAAAGGCGATCACGGTTTGCTTCGAACAGAAGTTATGCACGTATACGAGTTCGAATGAAGAATATACTTTTAGCTTTTCTGTTTTCTCTTTCACGTTAGTTTGTATACATATCGATTATATTCAAGTAAAACACTAACTGTTGTAGCCTATATTTAAATGTCCGATTAATCGATTGTAATATCTCAAGAACATAAAAGATTAAAAGTTAAAAACATCATCTTTTTTCTGTAAGAAACTAGTCCATAGAACAGCTGATCGGTTAAAATTTCGTTTAAGAAAACGTGAATAAAAATAATTAATAATAATAATAATTCTAACAATGATGATAATATTGACAAACATACAAAAACCACCAAAAAAGCTTCAAGTGGGAGAACAATACATTGAGAAAGTCAAAGAATTTAAATATCTTGGGGAATGGATCAGCTGGAACGCCCTAGAGAAAAAAAGCTATGGAATCTAGAAGAAATAAAGTTGAATTAGCCTTCTAACTTACCAAAGACACATACAACAAGAAGTCCTTCTCCAGGAATACAAAGATAAGGCATTATTATAAGGTAATTAAACCAGAAGCCTTATATGCAGCTGAAACATTATCTCTCACAACCCAGGGCCCACTTGAAAGGCTGGAGATCAAAGAAAGAAAGATATTACGAAAAATCTTAGGCCCCAAATTCCGTAACAACCAATTACTCCACATCAGTAATTGTCTCTCTTTACCAAAAAACTGAAACACTATCAGACACAAATAGAAAAAGGAGAATTGATTTTTATGGGCACATCCTCCGAATGGACAAAAATAGACTAACCAGAAAAATATTTGACTACTTTCGCAATAAAAGAGCCAAACCACTTTGGTTTAGAGAAACAGAGAATGACATAACAGAACTACAAATCATTGACACTATGCTCATGGACAGAACAGCCAAAACAATAACAAGGACAAGAAGCAACGATTCCAAGGCAAAGTAAAATCCAAACGAACGAACCAAATCTCTGGCGAAGAGAGAAGAAGCAAGATCACAAAGAATGAAGCAATACTGGGCTACGAGGAAGCCACAGAACATTAAAAAGTGATTGATTTAGTGTACCCCAAAGTTGGGTGAAACAAATAAAGAAGAATAATTCTAAGTCAAAATCATTTGTTTTCTAATATTTGCTTGTTCAGTTACAACTAATTACTTGACAAGGAACTCGTCGTCTAAAGGTTGAAAAGAATTGT
>CM040188.1:59489374-59561874 GCA_022606455.1 Callitettix versicolor | reverse complement strand
TTTTTTTCTACTGGCCAGCTGTTAGCTGACTAAAAATATTGCTGTTTAATAAAATGGTCGAGTTTGTACATTCTATTAATTAGCAATATTTATCTTTAATAAAAGATCTACTTTGTATCTTCTAAAGATTAGCATTATTAAAAATATTACTTTTTAGTAAAAGGTTCATCTTCTCCATAGGCCTACCAATTAACTTAAATCAGAAGAAATAAGAAAAAATTAGGTTCTAACTAAAATTAAGGCTTTCATTTTTTTTTTAATAGTAAAAGGAAATTTGAATATTTCCTTTGTATATTTGAATATAGAAGGAAATTTAATATTTGTAGCGAAATATTGGTTGGTGATTTTAAACCACCTCAAAAATTAAATTAATACATCTGTTAGAGGTTGCAGGCAAAGGAGCTCTCGAACACCATATACAGTAATGCCATTTTGTAAGAATTGAAGATCCTTTCAAAACTTTGTTATTTAAACATCATTAACGAAAATGTTGGACTTGGAACAGACAACGGTGTAGAGACCGTAGTTGCAAGGAACAGTCCATGTTCAGGGGCAGGCTGTTTAACCAGTTTCGCTAACATTCTATGATATGTCATATTTTTCAAAAAAAAGGAATTTGATTTTACTTTAAACATATTTTTCCAATTTATTAACGCTTTGCAGTCGCAAATTTTGAACACGCAGATAAACCCTCGCAATGTCTATTTTGAGAGCGGAACTTGGCCTAGTGTCTTTCACTTTCCTCTCCCACCCTATCTTTGTTCTCCTACAAGTTATAATTTGTATGTTCCAGGCAGAACAGGGTTCTTATCAAAACGAAAGCTTATGATTACGACAAATTGTGACAAAGTCTCGTGGAGAGAGACAGAAGGGAAAGTCGCATGCAAGACTACATAGAGTTTGTTGACAATACTTCGTGGGAAGTATCCCATCGTGTTTGGTTAGGTCATCCAAAGTCATTCATTCGTCCTTAATAACAAACACGCTAACTACATGGGCCAGAGGTGTGCATTTGTTGCGAAAATTAAAGTTAAATTATTAGAAAAGCCACGGTCATTATAGTTTAATTTATAAATGAACTGAATTGTATAAATTATAAGAGAATAACTAAGTTGAGAATATCCTTTATGAAAAATCTGCACTACGTATAACGATGGTTTAGTAATAAAAATGTAAACGTTTACATTAAAGTAAATTATAGACTACTTAATCAAAATCATTTTAAAAATATGTGCAAACTTAAATATTTTTTGTTTTGTTTTTTGTTCTTGAAATATTCACGAACACGTTTTTCAAAAAAGGTACACAAGTTAGTGATATTTGATCTGAAAACAAAACGTATAGTATTATTTGTTGGTTCATCTGTTCTAAAAAATATAACGAACTTCAAATACAATAATTAAACACAACGCCTTAACATTATTCGTTTTTAACAATTTATAGTGTTTCTAAGTCAACTTTGAAATAATTTAGTAATTATATTAAAGTATTATAAGAGGTGTGTTCAAAAAGTAACGATAATTTTTAAATTTCGCGGGCTTGGAGAGTCCGATTGTCAAACTTTTTTTTTATTATGTTGGTATACATTCCCTTGAAATATGATAAAACTTTCAGCTGTTTTCATTGTTGACTTTGTGACAGCCACTCAGGTTAGACGTGTGTTTATGAGCTCGGCGATTTTCGTTTGTTAAAAGAAATGGATCAAAGAATTTGTATCAAATTTTGCGAAAAAATGGAATAAAGTGTAACAAAGTGTGTGAAATGTTAACAAAGGTCTATGGTGAGTCTGCTATGAGTAATGCAAGAGTTTACGAGTGGTATAAGCGTTTCCAAGAAGGCCGTGAAGACGTTGAAGATGACGAACGCCCTGGACGCCCCAGCACATCAACAACCGATTAAAACGAGGGAAAAGTGAAAGAAATGGTTATGAATAATCGCCGAATCACAATTATAGAGGTCGCTGTTGATGTTGGCATATCGATTGGATCATGTCATGACATTGTTTCCAATGTTTTGTGTATGAAACGCGTGGCAGCAAAATTCGTTCCAAAATTGTTGAATTTTGAACAAAAACAGCGGCGAATGGAAGTTGCTCAAGAGTCACTAAATGAAGTCAACGACGATGCAGAATTACTGAAACGTATTATAACAGGTGACGAAACATGGATTTACGGATATGACGTCGAAACTAAGGCTCAATCATCCCAGTGGAGTCATTCTGGCTAGCCAAGACCGAAAAAGGCTCGACAAGTGCGGTCGAACGTGAAGGATATGCTCACTGTGTTCTTCGATATTAATGGCATAGTGCATCATGAATTCCTGCCACCAGGGGAAACGGTAAATAAGGAGTATTACCTACAAGTTCAAAGCCGTTTGCATGAAGCAATCCGAAAAAACGCCCGGATCTGTGAAAAAACAATGCATGGCTTTTGCACCACGATAACGCACCAGCTCACACTTCATTGCTTGTTCGTGAATTTTTGGCCAAAAACAGTACTGTAACGATGCCCCAGCCTCCGTATTCGCCAGACATGGCTGCGTGTGACTTTTTCCTATTTCCAAAAATAAAGAGAACCTTAAAGGGTCGTCGTTTTACAGCCGTAGATGACTTTAAAAGCGCATCGCTGAAAAAACTGAACACTATCTGAAAGATCGAGTTTGAGAAGTGTTTCGAGGATTGGAAGAAGCGCTGGCACAAATGCATAATCTCTAGTGACAATTATTTTGAAGGCGACAACATCAATGTAGAAGAATAAATAAATATTTTGTTTACAAAATTAAAATTCTCGTTACTTCCTGAACACACCTTATATATCCATCTGTATATGAAAAAATTAAATTTGATCGATCCAGGTGTACAAGCTTTTTACTTTGATATATCTTGACAATACATCTTACATTCATTTAAGAAATTTAAGGTTTCAATGATTCAGATTAAATTTTACTCACTTTAAATATCCCAACAAGTTTAATTGTGATCAGAGACATTGTTTGAAAAAAAAAACTAAAATTTTGTTTGCTGCGAAACTTGACCAACGGAATTGACCTCTATTTATTTCTAACCAGGAACGACTTCAACGATAAGAAACTGATGGTTTTTGTATAAACAGAAAATTCAATAAGTTTTAATAAGAATCTACTTCATTGTTTAATTTTAATCCTCTTCTTCCTACGTCCTCCACAGGCCCTTCACTTGACACTTGACAACACTTACAGCTGTTGACAGTACGCACCGTATTATAATGCTGACAAAACATTACAAAAAATATATAATTTTCTTGTAAGAATGTTAAAGAGGGTCCCGCGGCAGCCCTTGTGCCTCAGACAGCTCCGTCATCCCCGCTAACGAGTGCTTCGGATGACTCGGCACGCTCGCTTTTTGTTATTTTTCTCCGTATAATCTTCTTCTAGTTGTCGCCATCCTTTTATTTTCTCCGTTGAATAAATTATTAGACTTACAATGTGGTCGAATTAAACGCTGATTGTCTTGTGCGCATTTCTTCCCACTGTTATCAATTTCCAGTGATGACTCTTTCATTTCGGCTCTGTGCGAAGTCTGAAGGTTATGTTTTAGTTAGCCAGGTGCGTAAATAACTCTGCCTACAATCTGTCGGTGCGCTCAGGGGGTTCTTTAAGAGCTCTGACGGGAGGTGTGGAAAAAAATAATAAAAACATAGATAAACGGAACAAAAACATAGTTAAATAATACAAAAAGATAAATAAACGGTACAAAACAGATAAACGGAACAAAAACATAGATAAACGGTACAAAACATATATAAACGGTACAAAAACATAGATAAACGGAACAAAAACATAGATAAACGGTACAAAAACATAGATAAACGGTACAAAAACATAGATAAACGGTACAAAAACATAGATAAACAGTACAAAAACATAGATAAACGGTACAAAAACATAGATAAACGGTACAAAAACATAGATAAACGGTACAAAAACATAGATAAACGGAACAAAAACATAGATAAATAATACAAAAAGATAGATAAACGGTACAAAACAGATAAACGGAAAAAAACATAGATAAACGGTACAAAAACATAGATAAATGGTACAAAAACATAGATAAACGGAACAAAAACATTCCATAGACGTTTTCACATTCAACTACGAATCTGTATTTCTTATTTCGGCAAAAATCTGGTTTGGAAAATACATACCAAAAACCTGAAGTCGGTATAATTTATCAAATTCAGTTCAACTGATTTTGATCGTTTTAATCATATTCCGTCTGCGTAACAAATTTTAAATTAAAAAATAAAATTTTTCTGATTAATATTAGGGTTTTGTTTATATTTTATGTATTTAATTACGAAACACAAGTTTTATTTCAGTTTTTCTACATTACTTAAATTATAAATTTTCTTAAAGGAACAATATTTAAGCAACATTTTAATAACCGCTTTTAACAAATAAGACCATTTTCTGTAGCCGATGTTTTCTGAGTATAATGACCGATACTTTATACTAGGAAGTATGGGAGTTTATTTATTCGGCAAAATTTGATAAATCGCTAGAGACGATTTTAAGAAATTTTTGATTTTTAAAAGTTTGGTCTGTAGTGTGTGTGTGTGTGTGTGTGTGTGTGTGTGTGTGTGTGTGTGTGTGTGTGTGTGTGTGTAAAAAAAGTTTTTGAAAAATATTCCCGCAACATGGGTAAACTAGATCTACATACCAAATTTCATAATCGCTTGCGTACGGACAGCAATCCAAAGCAAAACCACGTATTTTGGATTCAAAGGACCTCAAAACAAATAAATCTTACAAAATGTTTTCACTATCGTCAGACTTTCTCTACACTTAGTTTAAAAAGAAAGTAAAACGAAATTAATTCATTTTTTGTATTATATTTTTAATAAAATATTCATTTATCCCATTTTATAATTTGTTGTGTATTTAGTAGTTAAATTAAAGAGGGATAAGCTTATTAATTGATACATTTTTTCTGAAAACATATTTATGCCTAATTTAGACTGGTTTTGAAAAAATATACTCTTAAGCGGAAATTGCACTTATATTTGTGTAATTTCAATATTCAAACTGTTTCAATGTCCGTATTGAAACAAAATTATTTAACTGTAGTTAGCTATAAGGCCTGGATCCCATTTGAAGTTGTTTAAACATTCTAAGCTAAAAGAAAAGAATGACTTATGCAATTGAATAACTTTTAAAATGTTATAAACATCACAATATAATGTACTACAAATTACGATTATAAGAAGACATAAAAATCCACTTTGCAGACAGAAAAATGTTAAAGTTTGAAGTTATGGGGCTTAACATAAACTTTATCTTGTAGAAGATATAAGTGACTATGCAAAACATAGTTCAAGATTAAAGATTAACATTTAACAGTTGGCAGAAGTGGCGGGGTAAACACATCATGATGTGCGAGGCCAATGATTAATCATAGAAAGAGAACTGTTGTAGATGGAGCGCTGTGATAGCTAACAGCTACTTGGCAGCTTCGGGCTTGCAAGACCGATCGTTTTTAACAACTCTATCACTATTGTGTTACACGTCTGTCAAATATAAATCAATTTATAACCACAACAAACAGGAAGTACAATTTATTGACTTATAAGTCATCAATTACCTCTGTTTAAAACTTATGTTACAAAATTTTAAACATTTTTATTTGTGTTTAGTCTTAAATGATAACGGACAAAAATTCGGTCCCGAAGAATTTTATATCAGTGAGAGAGTGGAACGATCTTTACAATATCTGAAACATTGAATGTAAATAAAAGGTAATAAGTAATTTGTTGTTAATACCAATAATCAATTTGTTTGTTGTGGTAAACACACATGAATTTATTTTAATCTTTATCTCACAAATGTAAAATAAAGACATTTTACATAATTAAATGTAATAAATAATGTAATAATGTAATAAATGAAATTAATTTCATTTGACTTAGTTACATTTATCAAAACCATCATTAAACAACTTTCATTCTCTGTCTGTCTGTCTGTCTCTCTCTCTCTCTCTCTCTCTCTCTCTCTCTCTCTCTCTCTCTCTCTCTCTCTCTCTCTCTCTCTCTCTCTCCGCAGGGGGGTACAGACTAGCTGCACCTATTGAGAGGATTTAGACGTTCCTCACGGTACCAGAGTCTAACACACACTTTAACTTACAACACTACACTTACGATTTTAACACTTTATACTCACACTTACATTTAGGGAGGCGATAATAACCTCAAGTGCTTTTCGCCTTAAAAAATCTCTCTCTCCCTCCTCTCCATCTCTCTCCTCTAACTCTCCTCTATCTCTCCTCTATCTCTCCTCTCTCTCCTCTATCTCCCTCTTTCGTCTCTCTCCTTTCTCTCTCCTCTCTCTCTCTCTCCTCTCTCTCCTCTCTCTCCCCCTCTCCCCTCTCTCTTCCCTCTCCCTCTCTCTCTCTCTCTCTCTCTCTTTTCTCTCTCTCTCTCTCTCTCTCTCTCTCTCTCTCTCCCTCACTCTCTCCTCTCTCCTTTCTCTTGTTCTCTCTTCTCTCCTTTCTCTCATTCTCTCTCTCTCTCTCTCTCGTTCTCTCTCTCTCTCTCTCTCTCCTCTCTCTCATCTCTCTCCCCCTCTCCCCTCTATCTTCCCTCCCTCTTCTCTCCTCTCTTTCCTCTCTCTCCTCTCTCTCTCTCTCTCTCTCTCTCTCTCTCTCTCTCTCTCTCTCTCTCTCTCTCACGTTCAACAAAAATCAATCTTCGAAAATTTTGTGGCGAAGAGTTAAACAATAAAGTTTAGATAATCATCGGTGTTAACATAGTAAACTTGACACTTGATGAACAAATAATTATCTTATGGTCGCCTTTTTTGCTGTGGACGAAAAATGTAAAATAATTTTACATCGATGTTAAAAGAAGTTCTTGTCATAAGAATAATGGTTTTAATTTCCCCTCAGTTAACCATACTGTCGTTTTTAAAACAATCAGTAGACCAACTTCTGATTCTCTCGGTGCAGATGGTACACCAATTAGTTTCATCACAGCTGCTGTTGCATGCCTGTTATCACAAATTTATTGAATGTGTCGTCAGCCTCTGGTATTTTCCCGAGTACGCGATAATCCGTTGTAGTACGTCCTGAAAACATCGTTACCTGAAAGCCCATCAGTTTTTCGACGTGTAAGCATCGACCATTCTATTTAAATGTTTTGAACGAATTGTAGCATAACAATTAACACGTTATCTTGAAATTGATAACATACTTAGCCCATTCCAGTCTGGGTTTCGTTCAGGTCACAGATACACTGCAGCACTTCTTTATGTTGCTGATGAAACAAGGTTGGTTGTGGATCGCAGAGAACTACCTTCACTTTATTTGATTTCTCTAAAGCATTTGATTGTGTTAATCATCTCATCCATTAGTATTAGTAAAACTAAACAATAAAGAACTATCACCTTTATTTATAGCATGGGCACAATTTTATCTCTCTGAAAGGATTCAATTTGTATTCGTGAGAATAGACCTGGTTAGAAGCTGTCAGCAGCGTGTGCAAGGATCAGTGTTGGGTCCTTTTTTAGTATTTACACAATGATATACATACTATGCTAAAATATCGTAAATTTCATTTAATGCGTTAACGATTTTAAATATATTTATATTTTAAAAATGGTAAATTTGAAAGTGCTGTAACATCTCTCTCTCCCTCTCTCCCTCCCTCCCTCTCTCTCCCTCCTCTCTTTCTCTCTCTCTCTCTCCCTAGCCGCCTCGGTGACCTAGTTGATAGCGTACTGGGCTTTCACCCCGAGGACCCGGGTTCGATTCCCCGGCCAGGGCTTGGCATTTTCATACGCTATAAATCATCCCATCGTCTGCATTAGCCCAAGTGTGCACAATAGTCGGACGTTAAACACCAAAAAAATCTCTCTCTCTCTCCCTCCCTCCCTCTCTCTCCCTCCAGCTCTCCCTCTCTCCCTTCTCTTTCTCTCCCTCACCCCATCTATCCCCTCCCCTCTCCCTTCCACCCCTCTCTTTCTCTTCCTCCCTCCCTCCCTTTCTTCCCTCTCCCCCTCTCTCCCCTCACTCTCTCCCTCCCTCCCTCCCACCCTCCATCCCTCCATCCCTCCCTCTCTCTCTTTCTCTCTCTCAACTTTATTTTTATTTAATTCTTCATTGTTACATTAACTAGGTGTTATTAAGTTGACAATTTATTTTCAATTTTATTTAATATCTCCTCTATTTCTTTTTTTAAAACCATGTTTGACATTAGTTTTACTGATAAAAAACCGTCAACAATTTAATGCCGCTTTTTGAATAGTGAAACGTTTGGAAGTGCAGCAGAGCTCTTCACCAATGCTTTAAAACAGCTTATGCCTTGCCAGCTGCTCAGTCAAATCATGCTATAATCAATGAGACTTTACTTAAATGCACCCCAAATTAAATTCGAAGTTCCAAAACATTAATGTTATTTTCCATTCAAGACTTTGACATATTCTGAAATGTTGTATTGTTATTACTGCAAAAACCATAAACGCAGCTATTTATGGTCGGGAATATTATTATATATAATGAAATGAAGCTGTATTGGCATCTGTCATAATGTCTTCGTGGAGGAAGATGCACCCATCAAAGGAAGGTTGTCCTGGATGGCGTCCAACAATCTTGGCATGCGGTAATAATTGGACCTATCACTCACCATCCCATCCAGCGCGGTGAGAAGTCTTTCACTTTCCTCCACAAATTGTTAATTTTATTTGTGAACGCTCAAACGACGCGGTAAGACTCGAATCATAGTTTAAGTCTATTGGCAAAGCTTGTTGTAATAACTACTTTTCTAATAGAAAACCACCACCAATGCAGAAAATAAAAAATTCTCTTATATTGGGGATTTACAAAATGTGTCACGATGAGATATGTGTACTCCAAAATCTACTCATAAATTTTTTCCAGTTAATTTTTCCCTCTGTTAAATATTTTGTGTTCTTTTTAAAGAAAAAAGTAATAACTTTTGAAGTTAATTCTACTTCTGAAGCGAAACTCTTGGGGAGCAGATGGAATAGAAAAATATCTGACGAACGGAAGAGTGTAACGGAAGTATGGAACGAACGAGCAAACGAATTTCGTCTCTCTATTTCTGTCTCTTTCTTTTTCTTCCTTTTAGTTCTACTTTTTAACGTTACACAACAAACCAAACCATTACGTTTCATATTTTCAAACTAAAAATGGCAAGCGTTAACATAATTTAAACATAAAATTTAACGAATAACGTTTTTAAAAAAAAATTAAAGAGTAAAAATATTTTTTTTTTTTTATGACAGTTATTTAATGTCCGTAAGTCAATAGACGGCCATATTGTCGATAAAACAAATTATTATAAATAAAGTGATTTATCAACCAGAAATGAAAATTCAAACATGATCATAAACAAATATATGACTGTCTTTAAATTAGTGAATAATAATATCGTATTACGTTTGCCATAATATTGTACACTATTATTAGGATAAAAAGTACTTTATCTAATAACTAAATGGTACCTAACACTTGAGTACGGCATCTAAAATCAAATTGTTAAAATATAATAATATAAAATATTTTAAAATTAGCAAAATAGAGAATTATCTTTTGTGATACTAATAAATATTAATCTATGAATAAAAACTAACAACTATAAACAAGAATTATGCAAAAAATTTAAATTCAACAAAGAAAATATCTTTAAATACAAATTTCTTTTCAAAAGTTTACATTTTTAGTAGCATCTGTGATACTTAAACATAAAAAGGAAACATCACTAAGCTCGTAGGTACTATACTCTTCGCCGGGATATCTCCTGGTACAAATAGGCCTACATCTGCCTTCTAAGGTGTTAACGTCTAAGTTTAATGCAAAGCTGCTCTCATCGTGGAAGCATATCGTCCGCCCGCATCCACCAACTCAATCCATAAAGAACATTTCGCCTGATTACAAGAGCTTAGATCTATTAAAAGACCATATTTTATTGTCCCCATGAAGATAATACGTGTTGGGAGACAAAATTTTGATGCGAACACCGATCTCCATGCGGGACATAAATATCCTCGTTCTTCGAAAGGTAAAACGGGAAGAAACGAGTGACTTTATATGGGACAATATCGGTATCGGAGCTGGCTCAGTTTCAATTACGCTTTGAGAATGTAACTTTCTTCCATGGGCTCTATGTTAATTAAACGGCGGTGAGTCGCCGTGCAAAAGAATGAGATGGGTGTCCTGAGGGGCCTCCAGGAATGTGCAGGCTAGAACTGCACGAAGACACGAACTTACTTTTTAATAATATAAATAACGTAAAATATGACGAAATGAACGTTTAGATCGACTGTTTGTTGCGTCACGGTAGCGTCAGGCATCAATGGCAGGCGTGACTTCGGTTGTTATATCTTTCGATATTTTGAAACGCTTTTCTAAACCTGCAATGCTTGTATACTTCTATTACGAAATTGTCTTTGGCAAACATCTTTTCATACGCTTGTATAAGTAAATATTTTTGTATTATATTTAGAGGTTAAGTCTGGTTATGCAGCTCTGGTAGACTTTCTGCAAGTCGAACTTGTAAAGCTGCAGGCTGTATTACGCGTCCCTAGGCCCACGTGATCCTTAAGAAAATAATACAGTTTGAATTGTATTAGCGCGTGAAACACTTATCTTTCACTTCGCTCTCGTTATCAACGTGAAGCTACCAGGCTCTAGGCAGCCATGAGCCGCATGTTTTCGCAGCTATAAAGTAAGGACTTATGTTTCCGCAGCTATAACGTAAGGACTTATGTTTCCGCAGCTATAACGTAAGGACTTACGTTTCCGCAGCTATAACGTCAGGACTTACGTTTCCGCAGCTATAACGTCAGGACTTACGTTTCCGCAGCTATAACGTAAGGACTTACGTTTCCGCAGCTATAACGTAAGGACTTACGTTTCCGCAGCTATAACGTAAGGACTTGTGTTTCCGCAGCTATAACGTAAGGACTTGTGTTTCCGCAGCTATAACGTAAGGACTTATGTTTCCGCAGCTATAACGTCAGGACTTATGTTTCCGTAGCTATAAAGTCAGGACTTATGTTTCCGCAGCTATAACGTAAGGGCTTACGTTTCCGCAGCTATAACGTCAGGACTTATGTTTCGGCAGCTATAACGTAAGGGCTTACGTTTCCGCAGCTATAACGTAAGGACTTAAGTTTCCGCAGCTATAACGTCAGGACTTATGTTTCCGTAGCTATAACGTCAGGACTTATGTTTCCGCAGCTATAACGTAAGGGCTTATGTTTCCGCAGCTATAACGTAAGGACTTACGTTTCCGCAGCTATAACGTCAGGACTTATGTTTCCGTAGCTATAACGTCAGGACTTACCTTTCCGTAGCTATAACGTCAGGACTTATGTTTCGGCAGCTATAACGTAAGGGCTTACGTTTCCGCAGCTATAACGTAAGGACTTACGTTTCCGCAGCTATAACGTCAGGACTTATGTTTCCGTAGCTATAACGTCAGGACTTATGTTTCCGCAGCTATAACGTAAGGGCTTACGTTTCCGCAGCTATAACGTAAGGACTTACGTTTCCGCAGCTATAACGTCAGGATTTACGTTTCCGTAGCTATAACGTCAGGACTTATGTTTCCGCAGCTATAACGTAAGAACTTACGTTTCCGCAGCTATAACGTAAGGACTTATGTTTCCGCAGCTATAACGTAAGGACTTACGTTTCCGCAGCAATAACGTAAGGACTTATGTTTCCGTAGCTATAACGTCAGGACTTATGTTTCCGCAGCTATAACGTAAGGGCTTACGTTTCCGCAGCTATAACGTAAGGACTTACGTTTCCGCAGCTATAACGTCAGGACTTATGTTTCCGCAGCTATAACGTAAGGGCTTACGTTTCCGCAGCTATAACGTAAGGACTTACGTTTCCGCAGCTATAACGTCAGGACTTATGTTTCCGTAGCTATAACGTCAGGACTTATGTTTCCGCAGCTATAACGTAAGGGCTTACGTTTCCGCAGCTATAACGTCAGGACTTATGTTTCGGCAGCTATAACGTAAGGGCTTACGTTTCCGCAGCTATAACGTAAGGACTTAAATTTCCGCAGCTATAACGTCAGGACTTATGTTTCCGTAGCTATAACGTCAGGACTTATGTTTCCGCAGCTATAACGTAAGGGCTTATGTTTCCGCAGCTATAACGTAAGGACTTACGTTTCCGCAGCTATAACGTCAGGACTTATGTTTCCGTAGCTATAACGTCAGGACTTATGTTTCCGTAGCTATAACGTCAGGACTTATGTTTCCGCAGCTATAACGTAAGGGCTTACGTTTCCGCAGCTATAACGTAAGGACTTACGTTTCCGCAGCTATAACGTCAGGATTTACGTTTCCGTAGCTATAACGTCAGGACTTATGTTTCCGCAGCTATAACGTAAGGGCTTACGTTTCCGCAGCTATAACGTCAGGACTTACGTTTCCGTAGCTATAACGTAAGGACTTACGTTTCCGCAGCTATAACGTAAGAACTTACGTTTCCGCAGCTATAACGTAAGGACTTATGTTTCCGCAGCTATAACGTCAGGACTTATGTTTCCGCAGCTATAACGTAAGGACTTACGTTTCCGCAGCTATAACGTAAGGACTTACGTTTCCGCAGCTATAACGTAAGGACTTATGTTTCCGCAGCTATAACGTAAGGACTTACGTTTCCGCAGCTATAACGTAAGGACTTACGTTTCCGCAGCTATAACGTCAGGACTTATGTTTCCGTAGCTATAACGTCAGGACTTATGTTTCCGCAGCTATAACGTAAGGGCTTACGTTTCCGCAGCTATAACGTAAGGACTTACGTTTCCGCAGCTATAACGTCAGGACTTATGTTTCCGCAGCTATAACGTAAGGACTTACGTTTCCGCAGCTATAACGTAAGGACTTACGTTTCCGCAGCTATAACGTAAGGACTTATGTTTCCGCAGCTATAACGTAAGGACTTATGTTTCCGCAGCTATAACGTAAGGACTTATGTTTCCGCAGCTATAACGTAAGGACTTACGTTTCCGCAGCTATAACGTAAGGACTTATGTTTCCGCAGCTATAACGTAAGGACTTATGTTTCCGCAGCTATAACGTAAGGACTTATGTTTCCGCAGCTATAACGTAAGGACTTACGTTTCCGCAGCTATAACGTAAGGACTTACGTTTCCGCAGCTATAACGTAAGGACTTACGTTTCCGCAGCTATAACGTAAGGACTTATGTTTCCGCAGCTATAACGTAAGGACTTACGTTTCCGCAGCTATAACGTAAGGACTTACGTTTCCAGCTATAACGTAAGGACTTATGTTTCCGCAGCTATAACGTAAGGACTTACGTTTCCGCAGCTATAACGTAAGGACTTACGTTTCCGCAGCTATAACGTAAGGACTTAAGGACTTATGTTTCCGCAGCTATAACGTAAGGACTTATGTTTCCGCAGCTATAACGTAAGGACTTATGTTTCCGCAGCTATAACGTAAGGACTTATGTTTCCGCAGCTATAACGTAAGGACTTATGTTTCCGCAGCTATAACGTAAGGACTTATGTTTCCGCAGCTATAACGTAAGGACTTATGTTTCCGCAGCTATAACGTAAGGACTTATGTTTCCGCAGCTATAACGTAAGGACTTATGTTTCCGCAGCTATAACGTAAGGACTTACGTCTCCGCAGCTATAACGTAAGGACTTATGTTTCCGCAGCTATAACGTAAGGACTTGTGTTTCCGCAGCTATAACGTAATGATTTATGTTTCCGCAGCTATAACGTAAGGACTTATGTTTCCGCAGCTATAACGTAAGGACTTACGTCTCCGCAGCTATAACGTAAGGACTTATGTTTCCGCAGCTATAACGTAAGGACTTACGTTTCCGCAGCTATAACGTAATGATTTATGTTTCCGCAGCTATAACGTAAGGACTTATGTTTCCGCAGCTATAACGTAAGGACTTATGTTTCCGCAGGAGAGGCGCTTACGCTGAAAAGTACTCGGAAGATTTTGAAACGTAAAAGTCTTTTCACACGATAACTAAGACAAAGCTTGTAGTTACAATCACGTTTCTATTTTCCAAAGATATGAGACTCAAATCTGACGTAATATAAACTTTATCAAATTATGTTCATTATTATTAATTATTAATTATTATTTTAATGGTTTTATTTTAATTTTTAGATTTAAATGAAATTTAAAATGTAGGTGTATCAGTCTATTTATATTTCGAAACTAATTTTTAATTTTGATAGATTTTCGTTTTTAATCACTTTTTAGTCATTAAAACTAAGGCTGTGAATAATTAATCTAAATGCACACGCAGCTGTTTTGCGAACGTGATAGAATCGAATCATCTAAAATAATGTTGTCAAATTCTAATTTCACCATCGTAAACAACAACAAAATCTGCATTTATTAGCATTTTAAACTTCCACAGTACTTAGAAAATACGAAACTAAAACCTGACCACCATCAAATAAAATTTCTTAATTTCAATTGGTTTTTGGAAATTTCAGAATGGTAATAAATGCAGTTTTACTCATGATTACAATGTATAAAATCAGATCTTTCAAAAATATTCGAGACAAAAAAATTTTAATATATGAAATTAGCGCCATTTTGAAACTGTTAAACCATTTTGTTAGTTAACGAACTAATCTAAGGTATTACTAAAATCGAATTTTTGTGCCAATTTTGAAAAAAATGGAACTAAAATTCTCTCTCTATCGCTCTCTCTCTCTCTCTCTCTCTCTCTCTCTCTCTCTCTCTCCTAGCCGCCTCGGTGGCCTAGTTGATAGCGTACTGGGTTTTCACCCCGAGGACCCGGGTTCGATTCTCGGCCAGGGCTTGGCATTTTCATACGCTATAAATCATCCCATCGTCTGCATTAGCCCAAGGGTGCACAATAGTCAGACGTTAAAAAAAAATCTCTCTCTCTCTCTCTTTCTTTCTCTCTCTCTCTTTCTCGCTCGCTCTCTCTCTCTCTCTCTCTCTCTCTCTCTCTCTCTTCTCTCTCTCCCTAGCCGCCTCGGTGGCCTAGTTGATAGCGTACTGGGTTTTCACCCCGAGGATCCGGGTTCGATTCCCGGCCAGGGCTTGGCATTTTCATACGCTATAAATCATCCCATCGTCTGCATTAGCCTCTGTGTGCACAATAGTCAGACGTTAAAAAAATCTCTCTCTCTCTCTCTCTTTCTTTCTCTCTCTCTCTCTTTCTCGCTCGCTCTCTCTCTCTCTCTCTCTCTCTTTCTCTCTCTCCCTAGCCGCCTCGGTGGCGTAGTTGATAGCGTACTGGGTTTTCACCCCGAGGATCCGGGTTCGATTCCCGGCCAGGGCTTGGCATTTTCATACGCTATAAATCATCCCATCGTCTGCATTAGCCCAAGTGTGCACAATAGTCAGACGTTAAAAAAAAATCTCTCTCTCTCTGTCTAACAGCAAATTATATTTATATTTAGTAAATGAAATGAGTTACAATTCTTTGTATACGAACCAATTTCCAGGAACCATGCTGATTTTATTCTATTTGTCAGCTTCTGAATCAGAATTTGTGGGAAAATAATGAAACACGAGAACGTATCAGCAAAGTGTGTCCACAATTTATTTTACTTCAATTTGTTACAGTAAACAAAACTGCTAAGTGATATATTTTTGTTTTACCATTTCGACGCTTTAATTAGCCTACACATTAGACGAATAAATAACTCAATGAAAGCATTAACTTTTTGATAAACGACATTAACCTGTGCATAAAAGCAAGAATTGAGGGTCGGAAGTATCCCGTTTATTAAACCGTTGCGGGCAATTACCCTGTTTACTGCCTTGTATACCACCGCCACTAGTAACTCATTACATATTTAATGTGAAATGTAATTCATTCCGTAGTTTAAGACCGTCTATAATCCACATGTACCAACCTGACAGCAAGAAATATCGTACTAAGGATGTTTTATAACTTACGGAGATATAAATGTTACCGTGTCAACTAATGAGATGCAGAGATGTGACGACCTTGTCGCTAAGTACTTGTAATATATAAGCAACTGTTTAATGAAATCCAAGGAGCAGCCGGACTGACAAATGCCGAGGAATGCACAGAATGCAGAAGACGAGCGTTAGCATATTGTGGCAATACTGCTGTGTGCTGCAGGTGTCCGTGATCAACCAGGGTGCATCCCGTACCGTAAATCATAAACCAAGCAAATATTTTATGCGTACAGTTTAACATTTAAACTTGTTTCAGGCTTAGTTAAATAGAAAATATTTGCAGTGTGTAATTAATTGTGGCGCTGAGTTATGCACGAAATTATCAACAGTAATTTGTGTGTTGACAGTTTAAAAAAAAAAACAATTTACCGTCACAATTAGCATCAAAATCTGCACTGATTAGCGTTTTAAACTTTGAATTTTCGTTGAATAAACAAAAATAAACAAATAATAAACACACTACGTCTTGCTGATTATAGATTTTGATTTTGAAACAGTTTACTTCAATGTGTTCAATTTTCGTTTTTCACGGCATTGTTCATTTTCAGCGAACTTTTATTAGAAAAATGAGCTATTGTAACGGCCATCATAGCAAGACTCAAACCCTTGACCTAGAAATGAGCACCGATTCTATTATAGTTTATTAAAATATTGTTTTGTTTTCTCAAAAAAATAACGAAAATTTTATTAAAATACGGTTTTTTGTGTTTAACGTCCGACTATTGTGCACCCTTGGGCTAATGCAGACGATGGGATGATTTATAGCGTATGAAAATGTCAAGCGCTGGCCGGGAATCCAACCCGGGTCCTCGTGATGAAAGCTCAATATGCTATCAATTAGACCACCGAGGCGGCTTTAAAATACAGTAAGTATGTATGTATGTACGTAACATATTATATATTACAATACTTTTTAATTATATGTATGCTTGTATATATATATATATATATATATATATATATATATATATATATATATATCTCTCTCTCTCTCTCTCTCTCTCTCTCTCTCTCTCTCTCTCGATATATATATTATTATTATTATTTGCGCATAGACCCTGTTGGATCACGCAAAGCACTCCGACTCATGTCTTGTTCCTTCTAATCCTCCACACCTCCCTCATCCTGTCCCCATGGATCCTCTTCCGTTCCTCCGTCCATTTTACCTCTGCTCTCTTTGGGATTTCATTCTCTGGGACCTTCCAACCGAGCATCTTTCTCCTGTATGCGTGCCTGTCTTCAACATCTGTTGAGTCTATTCCTGCGTCATGTAGGTCTATTCTGACTTGTGCGATCCAGACGTTGTTGATTTGACACCTTGTATATACTTAAGGATTCTGTTGGCAGGTCTCGTTGTTGGGAGACATGTGTCCATAGAACCGAAGCCTCCTTCTTCTGATATCTGCTGCCAGGTTCGATATCTTCTCTGTGGTCTTTCGGGAGTGCAACCTGTATCCAACTTCTGTTAATCTCGGGCCAAGGATCTTCCTCAAGATTTTGCGTTCTTCCTTCAAAATATCCTCCATGGTAGCTTTTGTGTGGAGTGCTAGCGTCCCGCTTGCATATATCAATATATCAAATATATATATATATATATATATATATACACATTCAGCAAGCTCTGCAATTTACTGCGTTTTCTTTGGATACTTTTGAAAAACGTTTAACAGGATTTTATTAAACTTAAGTAATACAGCATAATATTTCAAACGTATTTAGGGCCGAATTTGATGTTTAACAATTTTTTAACCAAAAAAGGGCCACAAAAAGTTTAAAAATTTTAAAAATGATTTAATATATCATAAAAAAGCTATATCTCAATTATGAACTTCTTTATTGTTTTTTTATGTTATTCAGAATGTAAACACTAAAGCAGTTGACAGTCAGACAGTGAATTCTTATTTGGTATGCAAGGAGCACAAGTTCATGAGCAATAAGGAGCACACTAACCCTATTGTTGTAAAAAATCCTTAAAATATGCTCTGGTGTGTTAGCTGTCAAAGCAAAAGACGGTTATTTTTTATAGTACTAGCTGTTACCCGTCACGGCTTTGCCCGCAATCATAATATACATTAAAGATCACGCATCATGTGTTAGGACCAACAACCGTGTCAGTTAGGTTTGGAGTTTTTTTTAAATAAAGGTTTTTTAACGCATCACCGTGTTAGGCCTAACAACAGTGTTAGTTAAGTTATAGAGTACTCTAAAAAAAAATTAAGGTTTTTTTCACGCATCACCGTATTAGGCCCAACAACCGTTTCAGTTAAGATAAGGAGTATTCTTTAAAAAAAAGTAAAGGTTTTTTACGCACCACCGTGTTAGGCCTAACAACCGTGTCAGTTAGGTTTGGAGTATTCTTTTTTAAAAAAATGGGTTTCTTATCACCCAAAACCCGTGTTAGACGTATTTTTATTGTTTTACCGATCTACAACACGTTACCAAATTTTGCGCGGTAGCAATTTTGAGGTTATGTTGGTCACTTTTATTTTCGATTTTAATAAAGCGTTTTAGTAACAAAAATATCGAAAAATCCAGGACATGCTACACTGCATATTTACCATTTTTTCATATAATGTAATTACACAAATATATATACTATCTTACAATTAAAGTACCCTAATAAAATTGTATATATATATATTCTGCACTCTGCGACGAAAACATTGAAAAGTCTTAAATGAGAAACACCAGATTGTGTTTATTTGATCTAAAGAAACTTAAAATAACAAAACTACAAACAATAAAGCAAACCAGACTTTCACAAAGAGAAAATACTTACAATTATAGTAATCTTTAACGTATCGTAAACTGCACTCTACGTAGGGTTTTGTTTACATTTAATGTTGAAAATTCAATACAAAGTAACAAATTAGTCAGTTTTGAAAAAAAATTCAACTAAAATAACTGAAAATGTAACATTAAAAACAATAATTTTGCAATAAATAAAACACATATTAAGATTCTTAAAATGGGATTAGATCTATGTCCATCTCAGGTACCTAAATCTCAGGTCCAATACACAGTAAACAGTAATTAAACATATAAAACGTCACTATTGTACAGTTAACACATGCCACAAATACTACAAAACTAAATGTTTACATAATAGTATGTTGACGGCTAGGCCTATGTTTATCTAGTATAATGACGTTTCATCTTTTTAAAACGTGATTGAATAAGGCCTATCAGAAATATTATATCTCAGATACCTAAACCATGCAATTATAATACCAAGTTTCATCTCAATTGGTCCAGTGGTTCATTTTAATATATTGATATACAATATTAGCTGTTACCCGTCACGGCTTTGCCCGCAATCATAATATACATTAAAGATCATGCATTACCGTGTTAGGACCAACAACCGTGTTAGTTAAGTTTTGGAGTACTCTTTAAAAAAAATTAAGGTTTTTTCCTGCATCACCGTTTAACCCAACAACCGTGTCAGTTAGGTTTAGAGTAGGGCCTACTCTTTTTAAAAAAATAAATAAAGGTTTTTTTAATGCTTCACCATGTTAGGCCTAACAACCATATTAGTTTGCTAATGGAGTATTCTGTAAAAAAATATAAAGATTTTTCACGCATCACTATGTTAGGCCTAACAATCGTGTCAGGATATGTAGCCTAGTATTTTTTTAAAAAATATAAGAGTTTTTTGACGCATCACCGTGATAGGTCCAACAACCGTGTCAGGATATGTAGTACTCTTTAAAAAAATATAAAGGTTTTTTCACGCATCACCGTGTTAGTTAAGTTATGGAGTACTCTTTAAAAAAAATATAAAGTTTTTTCCATGCATAACCGTATTAGGCCCAACAACCGTGTCAGTTAGGTTATGGAGTACTCTTTTGAAAAAAATAAATAAAGGTTCTTTTAATGCATCACCGTGTTAGGCCTAACAACTATGTTAGTTAGCTTATGGAGTATTCATTAAAAAAATATAAAGATTTATCACGCATCACTATGTTAGGCCTGACAACCGTGTCAGTTAAGGTTTGGAAACTCTTTAAAAAAATAAAGGTTTTTTCACACATTACAATGATAGGCTCAACAATCATATCAGTTAAGATATGTAGTATTCTTTAAAAAAATATAAAAGTTTTTTTACACATCACCGTGTTAGGCCTAATAACCGTGTCAGTTAATATACTTAGTATTCTTTTAAAAAAATTAAAGGTTTTTTCACACATCACCGTGATAGGCATAACACCGTGTCAGTTAGTATATGCAGTATTCTTTAAAAAAATATAAAGGTTTTTTTACGCATCACCGTGTTTGGCCTAACAACCGTGACAGTTAGGATATGTAGCCAAATAATGTTTAAAAAAATATAAAGGTTTTTTCAGGCATCACCGTGTTAGGCCTAACAACCGTGTCACTTAGGTTATCCACTATTCTTTTAAAAAATGGGTTTCCTATCACCCAAACCCGTGTTAGACGTATTTTTATTGTTTTACTGATCTGTAGATCAGTAAAACAATAAAAATACGTCTAAAATCAGTACAACACGGTACCGATTTTCGCCGGTAGCAATTTTGAGGTTATGTTGGTCACTTTTATTTTCGATTTTTATCGTACTTCTTCTGCTTTCATATTTTGGATTCTTGCTTTTGGGCACATAATAAAGCATTTTAGTAAGAAAAATATCGAAAACTCCAATAGATGCTGCAATGCATATTTACCATTTTTTCATATAATGTAATTACACAAATATATATACTACCTTACAATTAAAGTATCCTAATAAAATTGTATATAATATATATATTCTGCACTCTGCTTTAAAAACATTGAATATGAAAATGTAACATTAAAAACAATAATTTTGCAATAAATAAAACATAGATTAAGATTTGTAAAATTGGATTAGATCTATGTCCATCTCAGGTGCCTAAATCTCATGTTCATTAAACAGTAATTAAACCTAACTATAGTTAGCAGATGTTACAAAACTAAAAACTGATAATTATTTTGGGCTGGGTAAGTAGTATAATGACGTTTTGTAAAACGGGAATAGGCCTATATGTATCTCTGATACTTAAACCATAAACGTACCAAATTTCATCTCAATTGGTCCAGTAGTTAAAGCGTGATAGAATAACAAACAAACAAACAAACACAAACTTTCAGAAATATAATATGAATAAGATTAAGATTAAGATAAGACTAAGATAAAGCAAAGTTTATTCCGTTGATGGTTAACCAAAAGCGGCGTTATCACAAGGTCTTGAACATAAGTAGCCTCGAACAGGTACGTTTTAATATATAGAAATATTCGCAGTCACGCTTATTTAGTTTATAGCAGAGAAGCACTCTCGTAATATTGCTCTTATCCGAATGGTCTTGTTTAAGGTCACAGTGCGAATAAGCTCATCTCTCAACGAACTAACTCGTACGTCAAGGTAACAGAGAAGGAAAACACTGAAGAAATATTGTGGGAGTGACTTACCAACAGTTGTACCATAGTACACATTGGTATTCATTGATAGCTGCACAGCTATCAATGAATGTATCTGTGCAGCTGTGGTGATTAGAGATGGGTAAGAAAACTCCAAACTGTTAAAAGAAACTGTTATTCTATTTACGAAAAACAAACTGCTTTGCCAAACGGAAACTAACAGTTTGAATTGGACTGGATCGTTATTTGTTAAACAAGGAACAACAGTTTGGACTTCCCCACAACACCTACGTTGTATTCGAACGTGGCCGCAAGTGCTAAAACATTTTTCTTGCTATTTTCCTATTAAACTGTTGACAACAGTACAAACACCTTTTCTTTAACTAGCTATTTGTTATACTTTTCCTCTCTATTTCTTGTTGGAACGTAGTGAAGTAAGAACTGTTTGGGCGTTGTCAAAGTTTATCTCTATTTTTCAAACGAGTTGTTTGAAAGTTTTAAATGTTAAATTTGTTGTTAAAACATGTTTTAAACTGTTAAACTGTAAAACAGCCATAATTGTGTTATATATTAGTTTTTCTCGGTAGTTTACTTTGTGTTTAGAAATTTAAAAATATTTAGTGGACAATTTTGAAAGTTTTCTTTTACTTTTTTTTATTACTATGTTCTTATTACTATTGCACTATTACTAGTGCATAGTTTTTAATTATTTATTGGATGTGTGGACTTTTTAAAATTCACAATATCTACTCTTGTATATATCTTGAATAATTTTAGGTTATTTTAGGTTAATAACCTATCATTAACCAGTAATAACCTAATGTTAATAACCTGTAATTTTGTAACTATATAGAGCCAATTTTATTTAAACATATTTGGCCTATGTTCTTATTACTATATTTTACTTATTAACGTTACTTTTTTCAGTGTTGAAAAATGAAAACCTACTTTCTCCCAAATAAAAATATGACAGTAACATCTCACATAACCTAATTTTAATACATAACCTAATTTGTAAATACCTAACCTAATTTTATTTAAACGTATTTTTTATATTTATTATCAATCATCAATATTTTTAATCAACTAAAAATATTCTAAATTGTTTGCATTTCAGTAAATATGCAAAGGCTATTTAATTTTTAAGTAAAAAAAAAATAATGCTTCTATTAGAAATTCATTGCATTTTGTAAATATAAAATGGCATACATATATATTACGTTTTGAGAATGTAATTTAATTATTACTACATTTAATTATTTTTTTCTAAATGTTTTACACCCAAAAACAGTTAAGGTGGTAATGGGAATGAAAAAGTAGTATTAGAAAACTGATCGTTTGTGCTTATGTTTTAGCTGCTAATACAACTTCGAGTTTCATTTTTCTAAACCTGTTTTTTCAAACTGTTTTTCCAAACAGTTATTTTTTTCCAACAAACAGTTCGTTGATATTTTTTAAAAATAGCAGAAGTTCCCATCCCTAGTGGTGATTACTTGTCTTCGGTGATAGTAGCAGATTATGATACAGCATTGACACACTGTTCCTATATTGTGTTCGTTTTCGGATTGCGGCTGGCCGAGACCAACTATATCCTGTTCGCCGTTGGCTGGGGTTTTATCTTCCCAAATCCAACCTAACGCAGGCACATTCACCAACGAGAGTCACTCTTCGACAGTAACCTCCTACATTTACGTGAATAATGATTATGCTTGATCTCTAACCTTCGCCAGTCGCACTCCGAGAACGAACAGTTTATAGCCTACTTTATAATTAAACTTAATCATTTTCAAAATAAAGAAGACTACGTCCCAGCTCTTTAGCGAATTATAAGTATTCTCTTTAGTCCCTAGAAATAATCATCTATATCCTGATTTTCATCCTTCTCAGGTCTTCACACCATGTCCAGCAGCCTTCTCCTTCTTATCCAGCAACCTTTTCATCGTGTTCTTCGACAGCCAATATTCATCTATACATTCGACATATTTAAACCAACTTACTCACAATATATGCGTAATTTTTAACGGATCCTTAAAAAGTGATTTAGAGGTCAGGGAATTTATTTCAAAGTCACAAGTCTGAATCTTAACATCATGACAAGTACATTTTTTTTTTTTTAGTGTTTAACGTCCGACTATTGTGCACACTTAGGCTAATGCAGACGATGGGATGATTTATAGCGTATGAAAATGCCAAGCCCTGGCCGGGAATCGAACCCGGTCCTCGGGGTGAAAGCCTAGTACGCTATCAACTAGGCCACCGAGGCGGCTTAATGACAGGTACAATGATGGCAGCCATAGAATGTTGATCATATTGCGTACAGATGGCAGCACTGAAATGCTAATATTTCAATGAAAATTTGCTGTTCACTAGGATTCACAAATAAAAAAGGAGTTCAAGCCCTTTTCTGGCTCACGTGATGGTCAGTCTATCGGCGACTACCAATGTGCAACAGTAGGTCGTAAAAAAAAAAAACATTAAAATTGATCATTCCATTTATAAACGACACACAATAAAATTTCTTGTAAACTTAATTTAAACTAAGTATAACAAGTTTTTTTACGATTTGCAGAAGCTTAAACACAAGTATTAAACCTCTTATTCATGTTTATGGAAGCAGTATGTGTGGAGATTAAAACCAAGTCCGTAGCGCTCGTGAAAAGCGATTAGTGGAACGGTTATAATTTCCAAACTAAACTCTGCAATTACCGATCCGTGTTCCCAGCTGTAGAGGAGCATGCAGGCAAGCAGTTATTTCTGGTTTTAAAGGAAACAGTAACGATCCACCTGTTTATGCAAATTTAAGCGGTTTTTCGTGGTTTCGGCAGACCGGATGTCGTGTCGTAGTCTGTTTGCTTTTGTAGGGATGTGATTGTTAACGTAGTCACAGTACTACACTCTTACCCACCGCAAACTAATTTTATAACAATCAAATGTTTGATACGATATTTATTTCATATATATATATATATATATATATATATATATATATATATATATATATATATATATATATATATATATATATATATATATAATTATTATTATTATTTGCGTATAGACCCGGTTGGATCACGCAAAGCACTCCGACTCATGTCTTGTTCCTTCTAATCCTCCAGATCCCCCTCATCCTGTCCTCATGGATCCTTTTCCGATCCTCCGTCCATTTTACCCCTGCTCTCTTTGGGATTTCATTCTCTGGGACCTTCCAACCGAGCATCTTTCTCCCGTATGCGTTCCTGTCTTCAACGTCTGTTGAGTCTATTTCTGCGTCATGTAGGTCTATTCTGACTTGTGCGATCCACGAAGTTGTTGATTTGACTCCTTGTATATCCTTAAGGATTCTGTTGGCAAGACTCGTTGTTGGGAGTCTACTGATGTGTCCATAGAACCGAAGCCTCCTTCTTCTGATATCTGCTGCTAGGTTCGATATTTTTATATATTATTATTATTTGCGCATAGACCCTGTTGGATCACGCAAAGCACTCCGACTCATGTCTTGTTCCTTGTAATCCTCCACACCTCCCTCATCCTGTCCCCATGGATCCTCTTCCGTTCCTCCGTCCATTTTACCCCTGCTCTCTTTGGGATTTCATTTTCTGGGACCTTCCAACCGAGCATCTTTCTCCTGTATGCGTTCCTGTCTTCAACGTCTGTTGAGTCTATTTCTGCGTCATGTAGGTCTATTCTGACTTGTGCGATCCACGAAGTTGTTGATTTGACACCTTGTATATACTTAAGGATTCTGTTGGCAAGTCTCGATGTTGGGAGTCTACTGATGTGACCATAGAACCGAAGCTTCTTTCTTCTGATATCTGCTGCTAGGTTCGATATCTTTATATATATATATATATATATATATATATATATATATATATATATATACACTATATGAAATATAAAATAAAAAAATGTTTGTTGAAAGGGGAACCGTCGATTATGAGATTATTATAGGATCTGAAGATATCGACTTTAATCGACTTTCGTCTATTTCATAATTGACTTTTGATTTTAATTATTCCTAAATAGTGTGTTTTTATTAGTTCTTCTATATTGTGCTCGCGCGCTCAAAACGCTGAAGATTAAACGAATTGAACGATTTTTATGAAATTTTGCATTTAGAACTTGTTCGCCTTTACCTCAAACAGTTTTAAATTTCAAAAAATGTGGAAGCATTTTTATAGTCTGATATTCTGAAAATATTTTATCGAATTTGACCAAACTTTTCTGAGATGCAGTTCATAGTTAGCTAAACGGGGGGACGTACACGTGTCGTAATAGCTCGGGAAAATTTGTTTCAGGATCTATTGGAAAATATTAAAAATTGGTTTATCAAGTTTTGAGCATTGTCAGTAAACTGAAGTCGTTGAAACTAATTCGAAACAAAAGAAATTTTAGTTCGAAAATAAGGCATAAATCTAAAAAAACAAAAGATTACATCAATTTTTTTTTTTTTTTTTTTTTTTTTTTGACCTAGCGAAGCATTCTCTTTTCAACTCGACCTTTCGGCATTTGGTTTGTGTGTTTGTTACACAATTTTGACTAAACGCATTGACCAAATGTTTAAAATTTCGTACGAAGGTACCTTTCATAAAGCCCTTAATTATTGAAAATTTTTAGATCTTTAAACGTAAAAAAAAATTCAAAAATGAACAGGAAGGACGACCGTTGAAGCGAAAGTTTGAAAGGAGCCAGTCAGAAGCGAGCACGTCACGCTTCTGTACACGTGTTGAATAGAGGAAGGATACGAGGTAGAGATAGAAAATTATAAATAGGACAGGCCATAATATTGGTGACAAGTATAGATATAGTTTTTGAAGATGGAGGTTCTCCGAAACGCGTCAACGAAAGTAGAATTGACGAAGCTAGGGAAAGCAGATCATTATACTGAACAAAATGACAATAATCCTAGCAGAAAAGAAGAAGAATATAAAAAGAATTTCAATGTTTTCTCCCAGTGAATCAGTTGTTTATATTAGTTTTCGAGATATACAGAAATATAGCATATGTATGTATGCTATACATATAGAAAATTTTGTTGTATAATATTGGGAATATATTTCAAGATTGAAGACAAATTATTTTGTTTTGAAAATGTGAATAATGTCAATGCATCGTTTCATGTTGACTAATGCCTGTTTATGCCTGTTGGTTGTGCCAGGTACACCTATTGTACACGTCGGCATGCTTAATATACTGAACGAAAGTAAAGTCCAACAGCAATTGGAATTCTTTTTGTATTCTTCTTATATTATTGTCACTATGTTCAGTATAATGATCTGCCTTCCCTAGCTTCGTCAATTCTACTTTTGTTGTCGCGTTTCGGAGAACCTCCATCTTCAAAAACTATATCTGTATCAACTTGAGTATAGATATAGTTTTTGAAGATGGAGGTTTTCCGAAACGCGTCAACGAAAGTAGAATTGACGAAGCTAGGGAAGGCAGACCATTATACTGAACATAATTAACTGAAAAGTACTACGAGATGTACTCTTCAGTACATTTGAACTACTAATTTTAAAAGGTGAATTAAGGTATGGAACCTTCATGTACGTCTCAATTATCAGCATAATCATATAAAATAATTTTACAAAATCTGTTTTCTTGTTTTTCCGTGGTTTTCTAATTGGATTTTCCGGGGTAAATAGTTGAACGTAAGTAATTACGTGTAATGTTTTAACACTTTTTGTACAAAAAAAATTATATTACTATTTTACACGTGTATTAAACACTCATTAAATATTTTACATTAAGCGTAAAATATCAGTAAATAACACTTTACTTGCAAGATTGGTGGCTTGCCATACTTGGCTGGAAGTGAGCTGTAAAGGGCATATCAGTGCACAGCAATCTGAACACAGCAGTGGTGCAGAGGTTTTACGATCAGTCGTGGTGAAGTTACTCCATAGATAATCTGTATTGTTGATAGTAAAAGTTCTGCTGTGATTAAGTGTACAACAATTTGTGCACGGTTGTGGTCAAGACAACCTTCTCTACGGTGTAAAAAATTGAACTTTGTCAATTATTTGAATCTAGTGTAATTGGCGATCGTAGATTTGAATCCGGATATTTGTAAAGAAATAATGATACAGACTAGTGGCGGGTCATAAAACACCAAACTGCTTTTCTATAAACGACAAACAAACTGCTTTTTCAAACGGAAACAAGCAGTTTGATTTGGACTGGTTCGTGATTTGTGAAACAAGGAACAGCTGTTGGGATTTCCCCACCACCTACATTCGAACGTTGCCGCAAGCGCTAAAACTGTTTTCCTGCTAACTGCTTTTCTTCAACCTGCTTTTATGCTTTTTCCCTTTATTTCAAAGTTGCTTGTTGCTTGTAGTGAAGTAAGAACTGTTTGGTCGTTGTCAACGTTTTTTTTTTGTTGCGAGTTGTTTGAAAGTTTTAAATGTAAAATTTGTTGTTCAAACGTTTTTTTAAACTGTAAAATCAGCCATAATTGTGTTTTATATTAGTTTTTCTCCGTAGTTTACTTTGTGTTTAGAAACTTAAAAATATTTAGTGGACAATTTTGAACGTTTTCTTTTACTTTTTTTATTACTATGTTCTTATTACTATATTGTACTTATTAAGGTTACTTTTTTCAGTGTTGAAAAGTGAAAACCTTTTTTCTCCCAAATAAAAATATGACAGTAACATATCACATTTTGTAAATACATAACCTAATTTTATTTAAACGTATTTTGTTTATCTATTATCAATCATCAATATTTTTTAATCAACTAAAAATTTTCTAAATTGTTTGCATTTCAGTAAATATGCAAAGGACTATTTAATTTTTAAGTAAAAAAAAGAATGCTTCAATTAGAAATTCATTGCATTTTATAAATATAAAATGGCTACATATATATTACGTTTTGAGAATGTAATTTAATTATTACTACACTTATAGGGATTATTTTTTTCTAAATAAGGAACATGGTTAAGGATATGGTGGTAATGGGAATGAAAAAGTAGTCTTAGAAAACTGAACGTATGTGCTTTATGTTTTAGCTGCTAATACAACTTCGAGTTTCAGTTTTCTAAACCTGTTTTTTCCCGACTGTTTTAAAAAGCAGTTTTTTCCTCAACAAACAGTTTGTTGACGTTTTGTAAAAATAGCAGAAACGCCCACCCCTAATACAGACCGACTGACAGACAAATTAATATCCTCTTCTAAATATGATATAAAATAGCATAACCGTCAAAGAGGTTAGGCTGACAAAAAACACACAATTACTGGGAAACACTAACATACCACGTAAATTAAAATAAGGCGTTAGTTATGCAATTTACATACAGCAATGTCAAGCATCAGTGTCAATGCTGTTGTGAACAGAGGCTGCTTAGTACACTATAACATATTCATTTCGAAGTTATGTTTCTAGTGTTGGTTCTTGGTTGCATAGATGCATAAAACTTTATTTTTTTTGTGTTTGGGCACACTTGGGCTAATGCAGACGATGGGATGATTTATAGCGTAAGAAAATGCCAAGCCCTGGCCGGAAATCGAACCCGGATCCTCGGGGTGAAAGATGCTATCAACTAGACCAGGGTCTCCAAGCAGCCTTAGGGCCATACTGATTACTCCAGTAAGTTGCCAAAACCATATTATCATTGTTGCCGGTGGTAAAAAGTGAAATAGTCCACTGATGAAAAAAAAGTCCGAAAAAGTACGCAACGTTTAAAAAATGTCATATTAATATAATTATTCAACATAAAATTAGAATACTTCAGTAAACTAAATTTAATTTGCTATAAAAAATATGTTCTCTAAAAGGAGTTTTCAGTATGCTAGCTATCGGAACTAGAGACCTAGACCACCGAGGCGCTATCATAAAACTGTAAGTACATTTAGCGGGGTTGGCCTATGAAGTTGGCAGAGTCCAGAAATATATCTATCAGAAGTGATCATCAAATGAGTCATTTAAAGATGTTTTCCTCGCATTGCTAAGAGTTCGGTTTGGTACATTTCGAAATGTTATTAGTTTTTTTTAGCTCCTTTCAAAAAAACTGAACTGGGTTTTAATAACTGCAATTCCTTTTAAAGGAACTGCAATACATTAAAGGACGTATAATGTAAATTTACATAGTAGGTTTCGAGAATTCTTTATCTTATATTATTAAACTAGGAATTATATATATATATATATATATATATATATATATATATATAAGATTATTAAAGATTTTTGAATTACATTGGTCTTAATACTGCGGTAATTTAATTTGTAAAGAAAACAGGAAATACATACATTATATAAGAAAGAAAGGAAATATTTCATCAAGGTTCTTCGGCTCATTCATTTCTTTCGATATAATGAGATTACTTTATTATAAGATGTGTATTTTTGCATACTGATGGATAAATATGTGGTGTTTCTGCATTCTGTTTTTAACCAATAGGCTTACTGAAGCTTAGCGAAGCTCGGCTCATTTCAATAAAATTACATTTAGAGCCATTTATCGATGAATGGACGCCTTTCTAGGGTTACTATTACACTGGGACCTTGTAAATCTATTGTGCCCGCTTTCTATATCCCTGAATTGCCCGGTTACATTTTTTTTGTGTGTTTAACGTCCGACTATTGTGCGTTACAGACACCTCCAACTGTTTCTTCATAAAATCTAGGATTTGGTAGGACTCAACCCTCCACTTTAAATTCATAGTTAAAATTACTTGCAAATGGTTGCTCTGTTAATTTCCTTTCATTTTTTTTTTGTTTTTTTATCCTTATTACAAAGATTCTCCTCCATTTGTCCAGCTCTTCGTTGTGCAGTAAAATCCCGCTCATTCTATTTACGAGGTGTGTTCAGAAAGTAACGAGAATTTTTAAATTTTGCGGGCTTGGAGAGTCCGATTTTCAAACATTTTTTTAATTATATTGGTATATATGCCCTAGAAGTATGATAAAACTTCGGCTGTTTTCATCGTTGACTTTGTCTGTGACAGCCACTAAGTTTAGACATGTTTTTATGAGCTCGGCGATTTTCGTTTGTTAAAAGAAATGGATCAAATAATTTGTATCAAATTTTGCGTAAAAAATGGAATACAGTGTAACAAAGTGTGTGGAATGTTAACAAAGGCCTATGGTGAGTCTGCTATGAGTAAAGCAAGAGTTTACGAGTGGTATAAGCGTTTCCAATAAGGCCGTGAAGACGTTGAAGATGACGAACGCCCTGGACGCCCCAGCACATCAACAACCGATGAAAACGTGGAAAAGTGAAAGAAATAATGATGAACAATCGCCGAATCACAATTAGAGAGGTCGCTGATGATGTTGGCATATCGATTTTATCATGTCATGACATTGTTTCCATTGTTTTGTGTATGAAACGCGTGGCAGCAAAATTCGTTCCAAAATTGTTGAATTTTGAACAAAAACAGCGCCGAATGGAAGTTGCTCAGGAGTCACTAAATGAAGTCAACGACGATGCAGAATTACTAAAACGTATTATAACAGGTGACGAAACATGGGTTTACGGATATAACGTCGAAACTAAGGCTCAATCATCTCAGTGGCGACATACTGGCTCGCCAAGACCGAAAAAGGCTCGACAAGTGCAGTCGAACGTGAAGGTTATGCTCACTGTGTTCTTTAGATATTAATGGCACATCATGAATTCCTGCCACCAGGTGAAACAGTCAATAAGGAGTACTACCTACAAGTTCAGCGCCGTTTGCGTGAAGCAATCCGAAAAAAACGCCCGTATCTGTGGATAAACAATTCATGGCTTTTGCACCACGATAATCCACCAGCTCATACTTCATTGCTTGGTCGTGATTTTTTGGCCAAAAACAGTACTGTTAGATGTCCCAGCCTCCATATTCGCCAGACATGCTCCGTGTGACTTTTTCCTATTTCCAAAAATATAGAGAACCTTAAGGGGCCGTCGTTTTACAACCGTAGATGACATTAAAAGCGCATCGCTGAAAGAACTAAAGGCTATCTCAAAGATCGAGTTTGAGAAGTGTTTCGAGGATTGGAAGAAGCTCTGGCACAAATGCATAATCTCCAATGGGGACTATTTTGAAGGCGACAACATCAAAGTAGAAGAATAAATAAATATTTTGTTCAAAAAATTAAAATTCTCGTTACTTTCTGAACACAACTCGTACATTCGTACTCATGGGAACATTATGTCGTAGCTAAGGAAATTATGTCCGCCCACACAACTCCGCACGCATGGGTAAGGTAGACTGAGAGGTCGCCAGGTTTGATGCACAATTAGGCCGGTGTCATACACTCCACCAGCACTGGTCGCTTTACACTTTAATGTTAACCAGGTTATGTGGAGTAGTAAATTAGTGCATGTGTGTGTGTGTGTGTGTGTGTGTGTGTGTGTGTGTGTGTGTGTGTGTGTGTGTGTCCTGAGTAGATGAGTGAAAGTAGATATGACCTAAGCTACCCATCAGCTGTCTCTCCGTGATAAGAAATAAGTTTTCGTTTGTTGCACTGTTTATTGAATAAAACATTAATTAGCAAGCTGTATTAAAGTTGTTATTTTTATATAAAGCGATCACCTGTTTCAATGTTTTATTATCGATAAATAGACCTAAATGAAGGCAGTTAATTAATTTTATTAGTTGTCTACCCGGCAGACATCACTCTAATGTTTACAAGAGATGTCAACGGACATTATTTCTATTTTCATTACAGAATATTTGCTAAAAAAAGTTTGTTTAAAACACAAAAATTTTAATCGATCTTGTAACAGTTACAAAATTATACGTTTCTTGAATTTTTTTAACCGTTCTTTCCGCGAACCGTTTGCAGATACACGCGGCACGTTGTAAAAATACCCTGTTTCCGTTATAAGGCAGAACAGCGGCAGCACAAGACATGTGGAAGCAGCGCAGTACACGTCGGGTTTAGATAATGCACCCACGTCCCACGCCACGACAGACGAGTCACGAGGGACAGACATGGCTACGCATGCGCGCTGGGAGTTGCACAACGATTACACACTAATTAACCCTCCTGGCAAACATTGCAGCCTATCTAAATAGAACACCAGGTTCGATGACAGACACGACTTGTGTTGCCTCGCTTCCGTAACCGAAATGTGCGTCAGCATCGAAGTCAAGAGAACACAGCCTTGGAAGTTGTGTGGCAGCTGGATACAGTGTTTTTGATTTTGAAGGATCGATAACGCAGGACGTAAGTGAACGTTTGATTTACCAGCGTAGAAATAGAAAATAGACTTTGCCGCATTGCGAGGTCGTTGAAACATACTTTCGTTTTTTATGTTATACTGTGTATAAATTTATACTGAAGTAAATAATTTTAACATACTAGGTAAGGTTCATTGTTTTTCGTGTTATAAAATATCGTAACTTAAGGTGACTCCCAAACTTTAAATATAAAAGCAGTATCCTTTAAAATATAATGTTAATACGAGGTGTATTCAGAAAGTAACGAGAATTTTAATTTTTTGAACAAAATATTTATTTATAATCTACATTGATGTTGTCGCCTTCAAAATAGTCCCCATTGGAGATTATGCACTTGTGCCAGCGCTTCTTCCAATCCTCGAAACACTTCTCAAACTCGATCTTTGACATAGCCTTTAGTTCTTTCAGCGATGCGCTTTTAATGTCATCTACGGCTGTAAAACGACGGCACTTTAAGGTTCTCTTTATTTTTTGAAATAGGAAGAAGTCACACGGAGCCATGTCTGGCGAATATAGAGGCTGGGGAATCGTTACAGTACTGTTTTTTGCCAAAAATTCACGAACAAGCAATGAAGTGTGAGCTAGTGCATTATCGTGGTGAAAAAACCATGAATAGTTTTTCCACAGTTCCGGGCGTTTTTTTCGGATTGTTTCACGCAAACTGCGTTGAACTTGTAGGTAGTACTCCTTATTGACCGTTTCACCTGGTGGCAGGAATTCATGATGCACTATATCGATGCCATTAATATCGAAGAACACAGTGAGCATAACCTTCACGTTCCACCGCATTTGTCGAGCCTTTTTCGGTCTTGGCGAGCAAGAATGGCTCCACTGGGATGATTGAGCCTTAGTTTCGATGTCATATCCGTAAACCCATGTTTCGTCACCTGTTATAACACGTTTCAGTGATTCTGCATCGTCGTTGACTTCATTTAGTGACTCCTGAGCAACTTCCATTAGCCGCTGTTTTTGTTCAAAATTCAACAATTTTGGAACGAATTTTTCTGCCATGCGTTTCATACACAAAACATTGGAAACAATGTCATGACATGATCCAATCGATATGCCAACATCATCAGCGACCTCTCTAATTGTGATTCGGTGGTTGTTCATAACCATTTCTTTCACTTTTCCACTTTTTCATTGGTTGTTGTGCTGGGGCGTCCAGGGCCTTCTTGTTCGTCATCTTCGTATTCACGGCCTTCTTGGAAACGCTTATACCACTCGTAAACTCTTGCTTTACTCATAGCAGACCCACCACAGGCTGTGTTAACATTTCACACATTTCACACACAAAATTTGATACAAATTCTTTTATTCCATTTTTTTACGAAAAAAATTTGATAAAACAAATTCTATGATCCATTTCTTTTAACAAACGAAAATCGCTGAGTTTTATCATACTTCAAAATACCACGTCTAAGAACATATGAAACGGATAATCCGTAAAAAATGTAACATAATGAAGGGAAGTAGTATATTTCTTAACATATGAAACACGTACAAAAATGTAAAATAGAAGTAGCATCTCTTAACATACACGTTTAAATACAAATACAGAAGAATACAAATACAAAGCTGTAAATTCAATAAATTTGACGTGAATAATGTAAACAGAAACTGTGTATTCCTGTACCTGAAACAGATGCAATAAATATTTAACTCTACAGGTTATTGAACTAGTTGTGGTTTTATCTTCGAGAGAGCGCTTTTAAAATGTATCGGTTCCGCTTGGTTGGAATCAAAACATTCTTTTTAATTTTAATTCGAAAAGCATATTGAGGCTATTATCGCCTCCTTAAATGTAAGTGTGAGTGTAAAGTGTTAAAGACGTAAGTTTGTGTTGCAAGTGTAAGTGTGTGTTAGACTCGGGTACCGTGAGGGACATCTAAATCCTCTCAATAGGTGTAGCTAGTCTGCACCCCCCCCCCTGCGGGGTCAAAACATTTATATTAATGAAAAAAGATACTGACTATCTATAGTTTATACCGATTTGAATTGCACTCGGCACAAAAATCGATTTTGATAAGAACTTTACCAAGTTATACCATTAAAATATGTTGGCAAAATAATGGTTATTCAAAAATCTTAAAAAATCTTTTATATCTTGTACGTTTTTCAACATAGTAATTTACAATATGCACAAAGTAGTTCAAATTTTCAAATTCAATTAAAAATAAAAATGTATCTGACAACGGCCAAGATTCGTTATTGCATTTTAAAATATGCTGTAATTTGAAAATTCCGAACAGTTATTTTAAACAAGTTTTTTACCGAACAACAAATCGTTGCATACTTTTTATCTTTTACATTTTGAAATTTTAGCTTTGCTGTTGTAATCAGAGTTAAAATTAGCACACAGTTACATTTAAAATTTTCAACTTCTGTTAAGAATACAAAAAAATCAGTATAAATTAATATAAAACTGATCCAGGGTTTATTTTCATATTTTAAAGCAGTAATTTTAAATTTTAACTTGTTATTAGTAACATTTTGATGCTGATTTGATAATAAAATCAGTTTAACATTAAAAAATGTTAAACATCTATTTCCATGACGTCAGCGAGACAGCTGCGTGAAGCGAATTTTAAAAGTATCAAATATTTTTAGTACTTGTCAACAACGGGTGTTTTAAGCAATTTAAGAAATAGCAGTCTGGATGAACGCAGTCAATGTGTCATCGCTTAGCATGAGAGCTAATGTTGACACTACCGCGTTAAGAGGTAAGGTTAGACAGAGGTGAAGGGTGGACTGTCAACCTGCACAGCTGTGCGCAACTTTTGGCAGTTCGTTTTTTGGGGGAGGAGAGTCAGCTTGTTAAATGGTCCTATTTCAAGTACATGTGGGTATTTTCAATTTACTGAGTGCAAAATCTCAATGCCCGCCCTCACACGGCAAATTATATAAAAGGCAATCTTTCAAATGCATATAATAAAATTTTTTTCCTGTACCTGACTGACTGATTTGATCTTATATAAAAACTGATCAACGTACAGCCCAAACTGTAAAACCTAGAGACTTGAAATTTTGAGGATACCTTCGTTTTAATATGTAAGCGCGTACTATTAAACATTGATTTTAAAAATTGAATTTAACTCCATTAGACTACTTACCCAGTCCAAATTTAATAAACAACGTATAGCCAATACTATTATAGCTAGAGACTTAAAATTTTCAAGGTACATTCTTACAACAATGTCAAGGTGCACTAATAAAGGATTTTGCAAAAATATGATTTTGACGACATTAAACTACTAACCCAGTCCAAATTTAATAAACAACGTACAGCCAATACTATTATAGCGAGAGACTTGAAATTTTCAAGGTACATTCTTACAACAATGTCAAGATGCACTAATAAAGGATTTTGTAAACATTTGATTTTAACACCATTAAACTACTAACCCATTCCAAATTTAATAATCAACGTACAGCCAGTATTATTATAGCTAGAGACTTGAAATTTTCAGGGTACCTTCTTACAACATTGTCGAGATTCACTGAAAAACGATTTTCCATTATGCAATCCCTAAAGAGGTAAACATGAGGTACAACAATTTTTTATTGGAAAAATATGTTTTTCATCTGACCTTCTTAAAACGTAACATAGTCACTCTTAAGTATAAGTAATGAAATATATTTTTCACCTTTTCCCCAAAAGTCAGCATCCCCTAAAGAGGTTGAAAGAAGGTATAAAATATAAAAAAGATTTCAATTTTGTATTGAAAAAATATTTTTTTTATCTTATATTCAAGAAATATACTATGAAACACATATTTCAACATTTTTCTGAATTTATCCCCTAAAAGAATAAAAATGGAAAAAGAGTTATCATGGGAGAAAAAAGAGTGTTTGCATTGGAGAAAAATATTTTTTTATCAAAGTTTCTTAAAAGTAAACAAAATATTTTAAAACACAAATTATGATACACTCAATACAGTATTTTCTCCCGAATTCATCCCCTAAAAGGACAAAAATATAGAATATATATAAATGTTTGTATTGGACAAAAATATTCTTGATCAGATTTTCTTAAATTCGAATGGAACACGTTTGAAGACAATAAAACAACATATTCAGGTTATAATATTTTTTCATATTCACTGTAAAATAATCACGAGTTTAGATGATCACGCTTTTATTAATATATTTTTTTATTTTTCAAAATTATTACATTACTGAAACAGTTTAAGTTTTGTGGGCGAAGCCGCGACGGGTAATGCTAGTCATGTATATTTAAACATTTATCGAAATAAATAAATCACGATATTTTTATTTTTAAAATTTATGTAGGCCTATAAAGAATACAGTTTATTTGAGTAAGTAAACATATTGAATATTTATTGTACTTTTTGTATCCAGTTGAAGGCTGATGTTTTATGATAATAACTCGCGCATGTTATAGTAATATTTTAGTATGGTTTTAATTTCTAGATTTTATGGGTAATACTTGATATGAAAATAACTACTTTTTAAATACGTTTATTTTGTTGTATTCTATTATACACTAGTAGGATTCCCGACACTATAGCCCAAAACATGGCGGCCACTGATGTGTGCGCGCAGCGGTGTCGGACGCACGCAGCTGTGACGCACACAGGTGTCGGGAAGCGAACGTCGGCGCACGCCCGCCGCCATCTTGTTACATACCCGAGCCGCCTGTGGATATTAATTAATCGAATAAAAAGTTGCGCGTTTCTGGCGGGGCTCGAACCGGGGACGTTGCGCGTGTGAGGCGCACGCTATGACCACTGTACCACGCGGGAGCGTCTTGGGAAATTAGTACGATTCGAGATATATGAAACGAACACCGATTCCGCTCGGGTTTGCCCGATCGAATCGCCATCGTGGTACTTGCCTAGCCCGCCCTGAGACGGTGGATAGTGCGTTATATAAACATATATAAAGTACTTCATTCTATGGCCGCCGCCATCGTGTTACGTGCCTCGGGCCTGTGGATAGTGTGTTATATAAACATATAAAGTACTTCATTCTATGGCAGCCGCCATCGTGTTACGCGCCCAGGGCCTGTGAATGGCGCGTTATATAAACATATAAAGTACTTCATTCTATGGCCGTCGCCATCCGTGCCCCGGGCCTGTGGATAGTGCGTCATACTCCGTTCAATGGCCGCCGCCATCGTGTTAAGTACTTCATTCTATGGCCGCCGCCATCGTGTTACGTGCCCCGGGCCTGTGGATAGTGTGTTATATAAACATATAAAGTACTTCATTCTATGGCAGCCGCCATCGTGTTACGCGCCCAGGGCCTGTGGATGGCGCGTTATATAAACATATAAAGTACTTCATTCTATGGCCGTCGCCATCCGTGCCCCGGGCCTGTGGATAGTGCGTCATACTCCGTTCAATGGCCGCCGCCATCGTGTTATATAAACATATAAAGAACGTCAATCTATGACCTCTCTCTAGCCACCGCCGCCGTCGTGTTACGTGCCCCAGGGTCTGCGGATAGTGCGTTATATGAACATATAAAGTAAGTCTATCTATGACCTCTCTCTCTCTCTCTCTCTCTCGTCTTACGTGGAAAATAAGGAAAAAGAAACAAAGATGTAAACATAAAATTGTATTTGTTTTATTGTAAATACCGTTTGCATGCAAAACAAAAAAAAAAAGACACTAAAATACATGACATATAGTTGAATTATGGTAAATATTGAGTTAATGGAAAAAGACTTACAAATCAGTTACAAGGTACAAATAAAAAAAATAATGAACAGATAAAAAATACAGATTTCGCGCACAACGTAATGTTATACAGTTAGGAAACATAACAATGCATCACAAATGTTTTCTTTTCATGTGCTCAAATAGTTAAAAATACAATTTCTGAACGTCCACAATAAATGTACGACAAACTGGGCAACGTTGTAAATGATTCGAGCATTCACCACACAAAACATGTCCACATGGGAGTAAAGCGGTGTCTTGAGGCTGGTCTAGGCAAACAGGGCAATGAGACGGCAAACGACGTGGATTACAACCCTCAGTTCTCGGTAAAATGAAAGCAGTTTGTATGTCCACAGGACGCCGTCCATGACGGTTCAGTCTGTCAAATCCTACAGAGAAGGAACGGCTGAGTTCAAACGCAGCTAGTCTGTAGTTCTGTACGGCAAATAGGCGATCGGTACTGTATGGAGAGCACCTAGAAAACATTTCTAAATCGACGAATGCTGTGCGTAAATTCTCCACAGTGTCACGAATCACATTCAATGTGACTGGTGTAGGAGGAGATCATCCTCTGTGTATTCTCTGAAACATCGACGACACTAAAAACAAAAAAATACATAATTAATTTATATATATTAATTTGAAAATAAAGGTATTATTGTGTTCCCATTTTCCCAAAAAAAAAATACTTACAGAAACCCTCAACCTATATCGCTGATTGAAGGAAATATAACGAGACATAAATCCTGGTGAGGTCAGTCGTCCGCGCCGAAAGTGTCTAAAGCCGCTCTCACTAACCGACCCAGGTACATCCAAAAATACAAAGGTGGATGCCGGGGAACTCACAGAAGGGTTGGGAGACGGTTGATCAGCCTGTCTATCAGCAGAAGCAGCAGCAGGAGGAGATTGATCAGTTTGTCGATCAGCAGGAGAAGACTAATAAAAAAAAAAAATTTTTTTTTGAAAAATGTTCTTTCAAAATATTAGAAAAGAGATATAAATATGTGTATATATATATCATACTTACAGGTGGTCTACTGTGGTTCTCCATCGAATTAGTTTGTAGAAAATACTTTTAATGGTAACCTGTACTGTGCCGTGTATACTTTAATAAAAGAAAAAACGTTTTTAAAAAAAAGAAAAAAATAAACCATTGCACAAAGTCTATTCCTTCCTGTTCCATGTGTAGGAAAAGAGGACGGTAGTCATGACGTAGCCGACGGTGTAACGTTTCCGCATTTATCCGATTGAAAGTAGGTAAAGTAAGGCGCCCCAAAAATTCTAACATAAAATCAGCCGACAGTACTTGATGTAGAAAAATTTCTTCCAAGTCGAGAAAATATTGAAACTCTCTTATAAAAGCTTCTGATAATGTCTGAAATACGGATATACGCTGCCAGAATACGCGATCTCGAAACTCGCGAATAAAAGATTCCGATAAAGTCTGTCGCTTAGAAATTTCAAACCAGTCTACTCTATCCGCAAAATCTCTTATAAAACATTCAGATAGACGCTGAAAAATACTGACATTCGTCCAATGTAAGAACGAATGAAACTCTCGTAAAGTATTTTCAGAAAATAGTTGGTGCTTGCACATTTCAGACCAATCTATTTCGTGTTTAAAATCACGTATGAAATTGTTCGACAAATTTTGAAATTAGCTACACCAGTCCAATTGACAAAAGTGCTGTATTGTCTAAGAAAACACTCGCCTAGCGCTCGATTCGAACATAGTTCATACCAGTTTACGTATTCCTTATATCGGATAATTTTTTCAATGGGGAAGTACCTACATCGCGATATATTGGCCCAGTGTAATAAAGAAAACAAATCAAAAAAACGTTCGGATATGTAGTGCCCGTACGTACGTAAAATGACACACGCGAAATCGTCATCGCCTCTTGTTATAGCTACTAAAAAAATATTGTCTATCTGATTTACAGCGATAGCAAATTCCATCTGATCCTTTTTGTCCAAATATGATAATATTTTTCGGAAAATAGGCGGATATTGGAAAACGTGCGTCATCGTAAGAAAACAATCAGCAACAGAATCTGTACAACAAATAAACAAAAATAAAAATTACTAAAAAGCGTGCCTAAGACCTGCTTTCTTTTTTATTATTGTTATCCGAATTATATACATATATCTATAAGTTCTAATATCGCCTCAAATCGGAAAAAATAGTTTGAAAAAAAACATATCACTAACCTAATATTTACCACAATTCAAAAAAATTACCGGATACGTAAAGTTACAGTTTGCCCAACATGAGCGATCACAGTCATCATTTTACCGATTAATTGATCTAACTCCGATAAGGAAAACTTATCAGCGTATCGTTTAGGAAGAAACGCGCTATTCAAGTCGCCGTTTTCGTTTTTAAATTCAATCAAAAGAGACGTTCCAAATTTTGTCGGTACCTGTTTCACACCTAGTATAGGAAACGGAGTACCAATATTTAACGAACTAATAGGCACCGTGACTATCGGATTAACGTTATTAAAACGTTCGATCAGATTAGAACAGGAAGAACTACTCTTTGAGGATGACAATGTCATACTTACAGTTTTTTTTTAAAAAAATAACGTAAACTAAACACAAGCGCGCACACACGACACAGCTAGGCGAACTGAAAAACGTACAATGACAGGGGTAGATTTTAATTCGGGTATATATAGGGAAACCAGAACACGCAGCGCTTATACACAATGTATCCAGCCTTAACGTCAAAGTGAATGACCTTGCCCGTAATACGAAGCCTGAATGTGCGGTTAACATATGGTGATTTGTGTTAATGCATCAACGCTGGAGTGACACAAGTGCACCAGCCTAGTAGGTTTTACATTTGACACGTGCAGTTTATAAAGTGAAGGTCAACCAACGCTACCGTGGCATGATGAAATAAACAATTGTGTTATAAATACGGGCGTAACAAGGGCGTCAAACCCATTTGCCTTTTGCGCTAGACACTGGAATGATCGCTGTTCGTAAGTTGTATTCTATTCTGTCTGTTGTTATCTCTCTCTCTCAGTGCTTGTGTGTTTGTTTTAATTAACGGAAATAATTATAAGTTTTGTAAAAGAATAATTTTTTATATAATAGCTAATAGCATTACATACTAAACATTGCCGTCTTCATAAAAGAATAACTTTTTAATAATAATAAACACTATCTTTGTACTTTAAAATAATTGTCTAAATAATAAACACTATTTCTGACATAAAATAATAAATTTTTATGTACTAGGTAAACAAGATCTTTTTCGAAAGAATAACGTTTACTAAATAATAATTTTCTTTTTATATAATAGGTAAACACTACCGTTTTTTTTCGAAAAAAATTAAAGTCTATTAAATAATATTTTTCTTTTTTTTTTTTGTATAATAAACAGTACCGATTTTTTTCTAATAATGGCCGCTTTTATAGTGTCCAAAGTGTCGACGTATGTGAAAAAGTTTCGTCTGCACGGGACCAAAGTGACGTTTAAATTCAATCGGCCGCCTTCAGACGCTGACGAGATTCAATGGGTCAAACAAGGTCTGACGGAACTCGTGGACGTTATGACAAAAGACGCTACCGAGGAAGATCGTTTGGGTTTCACTCTGACCAGTTTGAATTTTAAAAATCGCGAACCCGGTTACGTAGCTTTTAGACCGGCAACGGAAGTGACCGCTGACGTCCTCTGGAATATTTTCGGCGGCATAATTCAAAGCAATGCCGAAACGTTCACTACCAGTGACGTTTTCAAAGTGGATTGCACCAAAGTGAACGTTCCACTGGGTCGCGGCCGCGTTAGACCGGGGCTCTTCAATAACTTTACCAAAGAGTGTAAATCTAGAAAAGGGATCGTGGTGATTAAGAACAACGATTCACTGTGCCTGCCGTGCTCACTGGTAGTGGGAAAAGCGCATGCGGACAAAGACCGAGATTACAAGGCCATCAGACAAAATAGGCGAAAAAGACAGACTATCGCGGCCCGCCAACTGATGATCGACGCAGGTGTTGACATAGGGGATGCGGGGGCAGGGGTGGTAGAATTACAGCGGTTCCAAACATTCCTGACCGATTATAAAATCACCGTCTACAATTACGACAGCCGCGGTCGTAGCGTGTACTTTGAGGGCGACGCCCCGAACGCGCGGTACGCTATAAACCTGATGTTTCACAACGGTCACTACAATACGATCACTAGCCTAACGGCTGCTTTCGCTTGCGGTTATTATTGTGTAACTTGCCACACCCCTTACACCCATCGAGACGAGCACAGATGCCAGGCGCGGTGCAACGCTTGTAAGCGGACGCCGCCGTGCGTAAAGGACGACAGCGCGATCCATTGCAGCGATTGCAATAGATATTTTAAAAATAAAAATTGTTTTACCGCCCACAAAGGTTATGTCTGTCAGTCTGTACAGGAATGCCCGAAATGTAACAAGCTGATTATAACTAAAAAACGGAAAACCGAGCACGTTTGCGGTGAAATTTATTGCAAGGTGTGCAAAGACTATAAGCAGTCTGGCCACCAATGCTACATGACGGTCGACACTCGTAAGCCTATGATCAGAGACTTCCTGTTCGTATTTTTCGACTTCGAGACGCGCCAGGACGAAGTTCTGGACACGGCTCGCGTACACCGAGTCACCTTGTGCGTGTCCAAACAGTATTGCTGGGAGTGTATGATACGCTTGACGCAAGACTGCCCCCACTGCGGTACCAGAACGCGCGTTTTCCAAAAAGATCCGGTTCGCAGGTTCATGTCCTACGTCATGGACGTGCGCAAGACGTACAAAAAAGTGTGCGTCATCGCGCACAACGGTCAAGCGTTCGACCACCAATTTATTTTCAAGTACGTGCTCGAAGAGACGAAATTCACGCCGAAACTCATAACGCGCGGTTCCAAGGTCATTCTCATGGAGTTGGATAACGTGAAATTCATCGACTCTCTAAACTACATGCCTATGGCCCTTTCAAAACTCCCCAAAGCGTTCGATCTGCCGCCGGAAAACAAAAAAGGCTATTTTCCCCACCTGTTCAACACTCTGGCCAATCAAAATTACGTAGGTCCCATGCCCGGCCGCGAGTACTACTGCCCCGACTCCATGTTCGACAAGAACCACAAGGAGTTTTCCAAATGGTACGACGAACAGGTGCGCAACGAATACGTGTTCGATTTTCAAAAAGAGATTTTCGAATACTGTTATTCGGACGTGGATATACTGGCGCAAGCGTGCATAAAGTTCCGCGCCTCGTTTCTGCAGGAATGCAAAGTGGACCCGTTCCTGGAAGCAGTGACCATCGCCAGCGCGTGCAACGTGGCGTTCAGACGTAACTTTCTGAAGGCCGGCACCATAGGCATAGTTCCGAAAAACGGCTACCGTTTGGCCGACAAACAGTCGCTCGCCGCTCTGCAATGGTTGGCCTCGGTAGAGGAAAAGGAGCGGAAGCGGACCGCCGAAGACGACGACTACCGTTTGGAACACGCCGGTCGCGGCAGGGAGAAACAGATTGCCGGCATGAAAGTGGACGGTTATTGCGCCCGCACGGACACCGTATACGAGTTCCACGGCTGCTACTGGCACGGCTGCCAACGTTGTTTCCCTCACGGGCGCGAAGCGCCCTTGGAGGATGATCCGTCCGACACGCTCGAAGCTCGTTTGCAGAGAACCAAGGCAAAAATCGATAAACTGTCACGTCTGGTCTCTTCGGTAGTGGAGATGTGGGAGTGCGAGTTCAAGGCACCGCCTCATCTCGCCTTCCAGCTTACGGCACCCTTGAATCCTAGAGACGCTTTCTTCGGCGGTCGTACGGGTAACGTGCGCACCTATCACGCTTACAAAGAGGGAGAAAAAATCCACTACGTGGACGTGTGCTCCCTTTACCCGTGGGTGTGCAAGTACGGTCGATACCCCTTAGGCCACCCCAAAATTCACGTAGGCGATGCTGACTGCAGGAGTGCGGGCATGGAGGCGGACGGGCTGCTGAAGTGTACCGTCCTTCCGCCTCGCGAACTCTACCACCCCGTGCTGCCGGTAAAGATGCACGAGAAACTGATGTTCGTGTTGTGCCGCACGTGCGCGGAAACGCTGAACGTCTCCGACTGCGACCACGACGTCGATCGACGTGCGCTGACAGGGACTTGGACTATGGACGAAATCCGTAAGGCCGTGGACAAGGGTTACGTCATTTTGGAAATGTTCGAAATGTGGCAGTACGAAATGGCGTCTTTCGATCAGGGCGGTGGTCTATTTACAGATTTCATTAATAAATTTTTAAAAATAAAACAAGAAGCTTCCGGCTACCCCGACTGGTGTAAGACTGACGAGGACAGACAAAAGTACATAGACGACTATTTCACGGCCGAACGGGTGACACTGGAAGCGGGTAAAATCGAAAAGAACGAGGGCCGACGTTCGCTGGCCAAATTGATGTTGAATTCCTTTGGGGAAAATTCGGCCAGCGAGAAAACCAGACAAAGACCGCGATCGTCAGACAACCCACCGAATTGTTCAAAATGTTGGTCAGTCCGTCCGTTCGCGTTAACAATATCCAGGAGGTGAACGACGAAACAATCGTGGTGAACTGGGAGTACGTCGAAGACGTCTGCGAGGTACTTCCGACGGTCAACGTCGTACTCGCCGCTTTCACGACTGCTCAGGCTCGACTTAAACTGTACGAACACCTGGATGCCCTTGACAGACAGACCATCTACTACGACACTGATTCTGTACTCTACCTGGAAGGTGTACACAAGGTAGAGACAGGTGACTACTTAGGGCAGATGACGGACGAACTCCTGGAGTACGGTCCCGGTTCGTATATTACAGAATTTGTATCCGGTGGACCGAAAGTCTACGGTTACAAAGTTTTGTCCACCAAATACAACGAACTGGTCACCGTATGTAAGGTCAAAGGACTCACATTGAATCTCAGCACGTCTGGCATAGTAAATTTCGAGTCTTTAAAGAGAATGGTTCTCAATGTCGACGACGACGACGACGCCGATAAACAACCGGAAACTCTTACGGTCACGGACAAAAGGATTCGTCGCACCAAAGATCATCAAGTGATCACGGTGAACGAATCGAAAATATTTCGGGTGACAGGTGCGAAAAGAAAACGCTGCGGTGATTTCGATACACTACCGTACGGTCACCGTAGCAAAAAACAACGTTTAGAGTAGAGAGAGAGAGGCACAGACAGACAGAACACTTTTTTTTTCAAAATATTTTTTACCCTCTTTCTTATTGCTGAATGCAAGGTCACTGGCGAAGAGTTAATTCTCTCGTAAACACGAGTGTGTGTTTGTGTGAATGTCCCCTCTGGCAAAGCGTGACCGCGCTCGTAAGGGTGAATGTCCCTCTGACGAGGTGTAACAACCCGTAAGGCGTATGGTGCAATAAGAAAGACGGTAAAAAGAAAAAACGGAGGTATCAGCAGAGGAATAGGAATTTTTTTTTTTGGAATGGATACCACGCGAGGGTGGCGAAGGTTGGGGCCACCCTCCATAAAAAAAAAGTATAAAATCATTTGTTTCAGATAGACAGTCGTAAGTCGGTATGAACGTGAGACGTGAAATAGCCGATGAGCTGCATAAGCCGGCGCGAAGAAATTTCAAAACACGTCGTGTCACGCTGAAGGGTGTGGACGATTTATATCAGGCGGATTTGGTGGAAATGATCCCGTACGCTAAGGGCAACAACGGTTACAAATATATACTGACAATGATAAATTGTCTGTCGAAATTCGCTATAGCCGTTCCGTTGAAAACAAAGACGAGCGCCGAAGTGGCGACCGCTCTTGAGCCGATACTCGAAAAACACCCCATGCGCCATTTTCAGACCGATCAGGGTAAAGAGTGGTTCAACGCCCACGTGGGTAAACTGATGAAAAAATACGGCATAAACCATTACACCACGTATACGGATAAGAAAGCGTCTATAGTCGAACGGCTCAATCGTACTTTGAAAACGAAAATGTGGCGCGAATTTACGGCTCGCGGCACATACGAGTGGGTAGATTTATTAAAATCGGTAGTTCGGTCTTACAATAACACCGTGCACAGCACCATCGGTATGAAACCGGTTCTTGTGACGCGAAAACACGAAAACCAACTTTTGAAAAAAGTAAACGGTCAGGGTGGTGGTGGTGGTGGCACTTTGGAAAAGACTAAATTTAACGTGGACGATAAAGTAAGGATTTCCAAGTATAAGAAGACCTTCGCTAAAGGCTACCTACCGAACTGGACGAACGAGGTGTTTTCTATTTACGCCGTAGTCCCGACCGCACCTACCACGTACATTTTACAAGACTCGAAAGGCGAGATTCTGAAAGGCGGGTTTTACGCCGAAGAATTAAGTAAAACCAATGTGGGCGATGTTTACCTCGTGGAAAAAGTATTGCGATCGAAAGGGAACAAAGTTCTGGTAAAGTGGTCAGGCTTTGACAAGTCGCACAACTCGTGGATCGATAAGCGCAAACTAATCGCTTGAAAACGGGATATCCGTTTCCTGTGTCCCCACACGCGGCCACATTCGGACAAAGCCTACTATTTATTAGACACGCGCGCACACGAGCGGCTCAGTATCGAACGATAATGCGTATCGAGACGTCGCGTGAAAAATTGCAAATTTCAAATTTCGACGTTTTTGCCGGTGGCGGCGGGGGCAAGAGTAAACGTCATAGCTCGCTTTTGCCCGACACTATTCGTTGTATCGTATGCGGTCCTTCCAATTGCGGTAAGACTAACGTCGTGTTCAATTTACTTTTCGACACGAACGGTTTGAGATTCGCGAACGTTTACGTATTTTCGAAATCTCTGCACCAGCCGAAATACAAACTATTGGAAACGGTTTTCACCGAGGACACTGGTATAGGTTATTTCCCGTGTACAGACAACGAAAGTGTCATCGACCCCAGCGAGGCCGAACCGAATTCCGTAATGATATTCGACGATATAGCGTGCGAGAGACACGATAATATACGCAAATATTTCACAATGGGGCGTCACAATAATATAGACTCATTTTATCTAGGCCAAACGTACAGTAGGATTCCGAAGCAGCTGGTGCGCGACAACGCCAACTTGCTGGTAGTATTTAAACAGGACGAACTCAATTTGAGACACATTTACAACGATCACGTAAACAAGGACGTTACGTTCGGTGTTTTTAAAGATATCTGCGCGGCAGCGTGGAAAGAGAAACACGGGTTCTTGGTGATAGACAAAGACAGCGAGATAGAAGAGGGCCGGTACAGGATAGGATTCGATCGTTTCTTCAAAGACCTGCAATGAGAATATACACGTACAACGATATAGCCGCGTATAAGAACGCTTCTTCTACACGTCCGCGGCGGCAGCCGCCGAAATCGAACCTGTGCGCTTGGTATTACGCGGATAGGAAACGGTATTGCGGTAATTACTGTAGCAGATCGGGAAAACACGGTGACGTATTCAACAGACGTTGTTGGCGTCATAAAAGGCGCGGTGGCTACAGTAAGACCGTCCCGCCTGTCGTAATTCTGATGATCGCTAGCGCATCGCGCATCTACAACAGAGATATTTGGGTGAAATTTCTGTGCGAGAGTGAAAAACGCGGAGTCCCGTTCGAGCTGGTGATCTACAACGAACACATGCTCAAAGGTACAGTGCGACACCCTCAAAATCTACTCTCGCGTTTCAGACCGTTTCCTGATCTCTTAAATCGTACAGTCACAACCGGTCACGGTAACCTCGAGTACACTCAAGTCTATTTGGACATGTTGCAGTACGGCTGTTTATTCCCGAACGCGTCCAGGTGTGTGGTAATTACAGAAAGAAGTATACCCATACGCGAACCCGTGGAAGCCTACAGACTGATTACAAGTTCGAGATGTATGATTGACGTGAGCTATAACGTAAAATACGGTCCTGTGCCGCCGCTTTTGCCTCACAATACACGGGGCAGAGCATTCGAAGCGGTTAACAACAAAGCGCAAGGTATGTTTACGGTAGAATTTCTTAAAGTCGCCCTGCCGAGCGTCGTCGAACAGTGCCGACACTTTGGTCTCTCTTTTGACGGTCACCGTTACAAGGTCGTCGACTCGCGACAATTGGAAACATGGCGTAATTATACGGGTGAGAATTTAGACGAATTCCTCTTATTGAATTCGTATCTTTTAGCCTCATCATCTTCGATTCGTCCTCTAGTTCGGCTGAAAGAGTACATGCAGGATACGCCGCGAGACGATCACCTATTGGTAGCCGAAATACCCGAGTGGCGTGACAACGTGAAACGCACCTTTGTTTTTACGGACGCGCGTAAAACTATGCGGATCCCTTTTTTCGATAGCAATATGTACCGTTATCTGAGAGGGTTGCGTTGGGAGGGTAAAAAGTTTTTGTACGCGTCAGCCGGTGACGTTATACAATATCTGTTGTCCGCGAAAAAGTATCCACTTTTCTTTAGATCGCTGGAATTGCCCTGAACATATAAATAACGCTACATACTGGTACAGCTGTTCATTCGACGATATGACGTTAACCGGTGATCTGGCTACGCTCGAAATCGATCGGTTGAAAGACGCCTTGAAGCGAAAATATATGCAGATGAAATTCGGCGATGCCGATATGGACGTACAATTGACAAGACAGTACAAACCCATCATCAAAGAGTTGACGAAAATACAAGACGCCTCGCAGACGCTACTACCCGTTATGACGAAAACTGAAAAACAAGAAGAAGAGGAAGAAGAAGAAGAAGAAGAAGACCGTTCCATGATGTCGGCAGTGTCGACACCGAAAAGAAAAACATCATCATATCCGAGCTTTCTAGATACGCCGGTCATTGCGGAAACATCATCATCAGGATCTACTTCTTTATCTCCTGCTGCTCTTCCGAAAGTGTCTCCGCAGCAGCAGCAAAATGTAGCTAGTTATGTGTCGACACCGCAAGGACGTGACGAATCGATAGAATGGATAAACAAGACGTTTAACCACCCTGTAGTACGTAAATACATGTTGAAAATGATTACCGATACGGCGAGGAAAAGAGAAATCGATAATCTGTACGGACCGCGAATAGAAGAAGACTCGATAATGGTCGGTTCGAAAACGATACAGTTCAACGACGACGGTGACATTGTTATCGATGACGCAACCTACAAAGGTACACCGGGCCTATACGAAATACTATTCATGAGGGATCCCGTCGAGTACACGACCGAAGACGCCGCCGCGTACAAAAATATCTGTATACAAACAAACGCTCACCTCCAGAAATACAAGTCCTACGCGCCGGTCAACCGCAACCACACTTCGGTTAAATACAAACGTGTTATACAATACCTGTTTCCGCCGGCAAAACAAAATAAGAAGAAGACGAAGACGACGACGACGAGTCGTGTTAAACAAGGTCAAGGTTACGCGTACTGGGACGATCCGAACGAATTGTGCGACAGATTAAAGCTTTTGCTCATGTCGTACGACGCCGGTCATACGGGTCACTCCAACGAGATAGCGTCCATTATAGAAGAACTCAAAGAGGCGGGACTGATAAAAGGTTCGGGAAATAGAAAAATACGAGCAGTGATACGATGAGTGTCGACAAGTTTGGACGTTATAGCGGCAGCGGCGGCGACGGCAGCAGAAATTCGGAACGCCGAGGACCACCCGGGATCGGATTCGCTCTTACTCAGGACGGAGATTACGATTTAAAACACAAAGCGTTACGTAATGTCTACACGCCTGACGACGACGACGACGACGACGAAGTTGCCGTAAATAGGGGTACGATGAAGAAACGTTGTTTAACATTCGACTCGGTGATTGCAAAATATCACGCGAAAAATAATCCTCTCGGCGGTCTAGCTAACCCGACAGCTGCAGACGATGCCGTGACCAAAGAGTACTTGGAATCTTTAATCCCCATTAAACTGGTCGACAGTTATTCGTTTGAAAATTTTCGATTACGTAATGTTGGTCCGCCACAATTGGACGGGGATGCCGTCAACATCCGGTATGCGAAAGAAAATATGCTCGTGAAAGACGGTGGTGGGGGAAAATTTGACGCCGGCGGATCGGTTATCGGTAACGTTAAAACGCCCACAGCTAAAAATGATGCCGTTACAAAATCGTACGTGGATAATCGCGTAATAAGCGTTACAAGCGGTAACAGCTGGCATCTACAGAATAAGCGTCTCGGTCACGTAGCGGAACCTGTACTTGCTAAAGACGCTGTCAATTTAAATTTTCTAATGCAAAATACGCTCTTTCTCACTCGACTGCCGACCGGTGATGTGTTCAACGCTAATAGTAAAAGAATCACAAACGTACCTGCAGGTGTGGAGCCTATTGACGCTGTGAATGTCGAGCAATTACGCAAACAAGAGGAAAACATTAAAATGTGGGTTGCCTTTAACACATTAAACGGCGGCGGTGTTAAGGGTTACTTTGATGCTGAATATAAGCCTATCAGGAACATGGGCAAAGGGTCGAGCGATAACGACGCTGTCACTTACAATCAGATGACCGAAGCTGTAGAAATAGCGATTAATAAGGCAATGATTGGTACGACGAGTGATATTCACAAAGAACTTATCTCTTTGGCTAAGGAAATAAGGAAACGTTACAGTCACGATGACCCTAAACAGAATCTTTTATCCCATTGGCGCCAAGTGTGGGAAGAATAAATATTAATCGAAATTTTCTTCTTCTTCTTTTACTTAAAGAGCTAGTCGTAGTAATTTGTGTTTAGTGTTAAAATGGTCGGTAAGCAGGCAACACGTGTCAGTCGTAAACGGAGAGCGATTAGGAAAGGTCGTGGATTGATTTCGTCCGCTGTCGATTTACTACCGTCCGCTATAAACAAAGCGGTCGATTTACTACCTGTCGAACTACATATACCTACGTACAACTACTGCGGTCCGGGAACTAAATTGAAGAAGAGATTAGCTCGCGGCGATAAGGGTATAAATCCTTTGGACGAGGCTTGCAAAGAACACGATATCGCCTACAGCCGGTACAGCGATTCACAAAATCGGAGCGAGGCGGACAATCGTTTGGCGGGAAAAGCTTGGAACCGTGTCAAAGCGAGTGACGCTTCTTTAGCGGAACGAGCGACAGCGCTCGCGGTAGCGGCCGCGATGAAAGCGAAAGCGAAATTAGGGGGAGGCGGGAGAAAGAGGAAGAAGAGGTCGGCGGCTAAAAAACGGCGCACTATTACTCAACTCATTTCCGGTTTAAGGGGAAAAGGTCTTTATCTCGGACCGTACAAGAAGAAGGTAGGCGGTGGTTGCAGAAAGCGTCGTAGGACGACTAAGAAAAAAAAAAAACAACAACCTATTGATCGAATCGATACCTATCAGGCCGTTGACGAATTTGGAATTGGAAAAGTACGCCAAAAGTTTGGGTGTGGCAGCGTTCTGCGGTGTTTTCATGCGCGACACGTTACCGCGCGGTAAACCGTGGCGAAACGAATCGGCTATCGTGAATTTGGACAGCGTGACGGGCGACGGTACTCACTGGGTATGTTATAAAAAGAAAGGCGATGCGGTCGAGTATTTCGATAGTTTCGGTAATCTGAGACCGCCGAAAGAGTTGATCGCGTATTTCGGTCCCGCAGCCGATATTCGCTATAATTACACGAGATACCAGCGTTTCGATTCAGTCGTTTGCGGTCATCTGTGTCTAAAGTTTCTCACGACACCGTCATGTCCATATGTTTGAGCGGAAACAGTTCCGAACTTTCTTGCGATTTTTTCCGCCGATCGACGTCTCCGACGGAGGCGGTGGTCAATGGGAAATCGGTCTGGTCGATTTGGCTACATACAATTCTATTCCGAATATCAAAGACGGCGTTAATAACGAATTTCGATTGTTTACGACGACGACTAGTACGAGTGGCGAAGGTCGCGATAAACGATCTCTGTATTTTTGCAAAATTTGGGTCATGTTATTGTGAATGAAGAAGAAAAGAAAAGAAAACTTTCATCACCTGCTGGTGCTGGTGCTGCTGCTGCTGCTGCTGCCGACAAAGACACGGAAGATACAGGAACCGCTCGTTTAATTACTACTACTACTACTGACGTCGACGATACAACTGTTTCGTCTAAGACGGTAGACGTAAAATTGCCTACGGGTTCGTACGAAATCGACGACATTGAAAAGTACATTAAATCGAAACTAGATTCGAATATCGTTTTCTCTTTGAAACCGAACAATAACACGTTAAAGGCGGAGATATTTTGTTCGGAAACGGTAGATTTCAGCGGCGAACGCTCGATCGGCACGTTACTCGGTTTCGAAAGGAAAATTCTACGACCCGGTTATGTGCACGTTTCCGACCTGCCGGTTGACATCATCAAGGTCAGTGTAATACAAATCGAATGTAACGTGGCGTCGGGTTCGTTTCAAAACGGCGTAGAGAGTCACGTATACACGAATTTTATCCCCGCGTACCGCCCGGCTATAAGATTATCGAGATCCCGCGAACCGTAATATATTTACCGGTCAACGTGAAATCGATTCACAACCTTACCGTCAGCCTGAAAGATCAGAACGGCGATCTCGTGGATTTCCGGAACGAAACTATTTCGATCAGATTGCATTTGAGAAGACGTCGGTAAGACGAGGCGGAATGGGTCTCGTATTTAACCGGGATACGTATAGACACGACGTTAGTCCGCGGACAAACACGAGAGTGTTAACACCTAGGAATATACGTTTTCTACGCTCTCTCGGCTTTAAAATTGTTCCGAAATAATGGATATGCTAGCGCTCGAAAGACAACCTGTGTACGATAATACGATCACCGGTAAAGAATATCATTACCACAAACCGTACGCGTCGTCCACGTTCCGCAATAACGATGAGATCCGCATACCGGTTAACCAACAGGACGTCATGACGTTACCGCACGAGAGTATGCTTTACATTACGGGTACGTTGACGGGAAAAAAGGAAAACGGTGCCAAGGCTAAGGTGGACTTTGTCAACAACGGCGTGGCGTTTCTATTCGACAATATCAGATACGAGATTGCCGGCAACGAAGTGGACGGTACGCGTCAATTGGGTATCGTGAGTACGGTGAAAAACTTGCTGTCCACGCCCGAGTACAGGGTGAATAACCTCAAAAATGCCGGTTGGGTGGGTCCCGGTAGGTACGTGTCTCCCGATGCTAGAAACGGTGAATTTTCCGTACTCGTACCGTTGAAAATGTTGATGGGATTTTTCGAGGATTACCGGCGGATAGTGGTCAACGTGAAACAGGAACTGGTACTCTTACGATCGGCTACCGATTTGAACGCCGTTTACAGCGAAGACGGCGCGACCACAGTTGACCTCGTGATTACCGGTATCACGTGGTTGTTGCATCACATTACCGTGGACGGGAAACACGAGGTGGACACGTTGCGAAAGATTCAAAACAACATCACGGCGCACATTGCGTATCGCGGGTGGGACGTTATCGTACGACCGTAGTGGCCGGCCGTGAAACACGAATCGTGGGTCCTCAAGACGGCCACTATAGACCAGATGCCCCAGATCATAGCGTTAGTCTTTCAAACGGATAGGTCCAATCAGATCGCTAAAGACGCGTCCGCGTTCGATTATTGCAACATCACGGACGTACGCGTTCATCTGAATTCGGATTTTCACCCTTACGAACGGGTACGCGGTAGTGCGGCGCTAGCGTACCACAAATTCTGCGATTTCCAACAGTACTATTACGGTCGCGAACCGTCCCCTTGTGTCGATTTGCAAACGTTCAAAGAGAAAACACCGATTTTCGTAATCGATTGTTCCAAGCACAAAGATTCGTTCAGGTCGGGACCTGTCGACGTGAAACTGGAAATCGAAGCTTCCGATAATTTTCCCGCCAATACGACGGCCTATTGCGTTATCTTTTACGATAAGCACATGAGCTACTCCCTACTCACAGGCGCCATTAAAAATATAGCGGGTTTTTAGGCTGGTGGGGATGAGGAGAAGGAGTGGGGAGAAGTGAGGTAGGTGCGAGATGAGTGTTACAGCGTTCAGTGCGAGTCATGGAGCCGGAGCGTATGGACGTGGATCGCCAGCAGTCTACAAGACGTACGGTGCCGCCAAACTTGCCTTTAGGTATTTATTTGAAAACGGTGAATTTTTTAAACAGCGATTGCAGTAAATTTATCGTGACCGGTCTTTTCCAGCACGCCGCACACGAGCTGGGCGTTTTGGTGCAGTCGGGTAAAAATAAATTCGTTTTCTTCACCTATTTCACGTTCAACGAATTGCTGAACGAATTGACGAATATAACGTCGGCAGCCGCGGCTGCTGCTGCTTCGACCGCTTCGATAAAATTTAAATTCAGTCAAGGTCACGTGATTGTCCGGAAAGTGTTCGGTAAGAGATACGTTCAGTTGTACAGCGGCGTCGGCGTCGGTAGCGGTCCGCATACCGTTTCGTTGACCGCCGACGAGTGGAAATTGTTCGCCGACAGTGTGCCTCTGGTGACGCGTCGTATCAAAGAATTGTTTTACAACGAAAAAGATTTGATCGCGTACATCATCGAGTGTCTGGCCGGCGACGGCGACGAACCCGTATCCAGTAGTCTGCCCGAAGCGGACCGTTTGTACGACGAAGTCGTCTTATTCAAAAAACATGCTGCAGCAGCAGCAACAGAACCGGCTAGCGGTAGTTGAATTTCACGCGTACGTAGACAATTGCGGCGAGTATATAGTGAAAGAATTGGCCGTTGTCAGCCGTTTCTCGTACGCGGTTACGATTTTCAAATCGCCTTACGGTTTTCACACGCTGAACGAAAAGAGTAAGAAAATCGCTCTTTGGTTACGCGAATATTTTCACTGTATAGAATGGGCGGACGGCGATATACCGTTCGACGAGAACGTCGCACGCGAGATGTTCAGACCTTTTTCCACGTTGTACACTAAAGGTGCGGAAAAAGCGCAATTTTTAAGCCGTTACCATCCGAACGTTTTGGAATTACCCGAAACGTTGGATAATAACGTCAAATGTACATATTTCAAATGCATATTACCCCGTCATAATAGCGATAGTAGTAAGTGCGCTCTGCAGAGCGCGAAACATTATTACGATTTACTCGATGCTTAGTGTACGCGAGCGCGCGCTTGTGTCTAGGAGGTCACTGGCGCGGAGTTAATTCTCCCGTAAACCTAATAGACGTGTGTGTGTGTGTGTGTGTGTGTGTGGAGGTCACTGGCGTGGAGTTAATTCTCCCGTAAACCAAAGAGATGTTTGTGTGGTGGTCACTGGCGCGGAGTTAATTCTCCCGTAAACCTTGGTTGTGTGTGTGTTTGGAGGTCACTGGCGCGGAGTTAATTCTCCCGTAAACCTGGGTTGTGTGTGTGTGTGTGTGTGTGTGTGTTTGGAGGTCACTGGCGCGGAGTTAATTCTCCCGTAAACCAGGGTTTTGTGTGTGGAGTTGATTCTCCATTGCGCGCGTGCGCGTACGCTAAGCTGACGGTGTAATCTTTTATTGTAATAACCTAACAAAAAATTAAAAATACAAAAAAAAACATTAAAAAATATAAAGCAAAAAAAAAACTTTTTGGGAGACTACAATTTTGTCATGGAGTGGTAGTCACCGGGAGTAGCGATGGTTTGGGGCTACTTCCTCAAGGGTTAAGCCTTCTGCTTAACACCGGATTGTAATGTGGGCTACGACGGCGGCTTCACCACCTCGTACGACGGTTCCAACCCCGTGTACAAACACAGAGGACAATCATGAATATGTTTATGCGGGCCCTGAAAAGGGCCATTTGTACGCTGCTCCTCGGATTCAAGGAGCAGAAGGAGGTGGAGGTGTATTAAGGGTTATGTCGGGGGATAACGATTGTAATAGGGAGTCCAGCATGTCAGTGTCCAGGATGTCTAGGGTCGGGGTTATGTCAAAGTCATGGTCAGTCTGCGGGGGCTGTGGTGGTGGTGGCGGGGGCTGTGTTGGTGGACGAGGGCGAGGACGACGACGACGACGGTTGGACATTTTTGGTTGCCATAACCGCTGGAGGTCGTGCTGATGTACTTGCACGCCGTCTACCATCTCGATTTCGATTTTATATCCGAAATCAGTCTTTATTCTATCAACATCCTCCAAACGTCGTATACTTTTGAATTTTTCGTCTATCGCCCTGAAAAAAAAACATTTTTTATACACATACGCATATTTTTTTTAAAATCAAACACACAGAGTGAACAATAACTTCGATTTTACCTAGTAAACGATTGTAATATGTCCGCCTTGTACTGTTTAAGAGCTTCTTTCCTTCTCCACGACATGGCTGCAACTGAAGGCCTGCAGCTGTCGACCGCAAAGTGCATGTTGCCAACATGTGCAACTGTGAGTGTTGCCAGCGTGTGCACCGGAGAATGACGTTGTTTTTTTTTATTTTTACAGACAAAACTCAATACTGCTGCGAACTGAAATGCTTCGTCGCGCCCGAATGCCAAGTAGACGGGCTAGCGTGCAAAATCTGCCAGTGTTTTTCCTTCTGCCATTGCCGTTGCAGAACCGTACAAATGAAATTGAATTTTGCCAGACTACCTGTGTACAAGATAGGAGTCGACGATTACGCCTGCTGCAGGAAACGATGTACCCGCTTCACGTTTCGCGATTTGGTAGAATGCTGCGCTAGTCGCAAAGACGAAATAGCTTTTTGCAATTGCGTTTTTAAAAATTGTACCAGATCTTTCGAGTGTCAAATCGATAATTGATAATAAAAAATATCATTATTTTACGAAATGTTGTTGTTGTTGTTGTTTCTTTTTCCTTATTTTCCACGTAAGACGAGAGAGAGAGAGAGAGAGAGAGAGGTCATAGATTGACGTTCTTTATATGTTTATATAACGCGCCATCCACAGGCCCGGGGCACGTAACACGATGGCGGCGGCCATTGAACGGGAGAGAGGTCATAGATTGACGTTCTTTATATGTTTATATAACGCGCCATCCACAGGCCCGGGGCACGTAACACGATGGCGGCGGCCATTGAACGGAGTATGACGCACTATCCACAGGCCCGGGGCACGGATGGCGACGGCCATAGAATGAAGTACTTTATATGTTTATATAACGCGCCATTCACAGGCCCTGGGCGCGTAACACGATGGCGGCTGCCATAGAATGAAGTACTTTATATGTTTATATAACACACTATCCACAGGCCCGGGGCACGTAACACGATGGCGGCGGCCATAGAATGAAGTACTTTATATATGTTTATATAACGCACTATCCACCGTCTCAGGGCGGGCTAGGCAAGTACCACGATGGCGATTCGATCGGGCAAACCCGAGCGGAATCGGTGTTCGTTTCATATATCTCTAATCGTACTAATTTCCCAAGACGCTCCCGCGTGGTACAGTGGTCATAGCGTGCGCCTCACACGCGCAACGTCCCCGGTTCGAGCCCCGCCAGAAACGCGCAACTTTTTATTCGATTAATTAATATCCACAGGCGGCTCGGGTATGTAACAAGATGGCGGCGGGCGTGCGCCGACGTTCGCTTCCCGACAGCTGTGTGCGTCACAGCTGCGTGCGTCCGACACCGCTGCGCGCACACATCAGTGGCCGCCATGTTTTGGGCTATAGTGTCGGGAATCCTACTTACACTGTATGAAAAATATACAAAATTTAAATATAAATTTGGACAAAGCTTGACAATTTTTGTAGCGTAGTAAGATACGATTTTTCGTGAATAAAAAATCTACTTTGTGACATATTTGAAATTTCTATTTTTCATTCTGTAATTGCAATCAATGTTGTGTTTTTTTCTATCAGAAAGGCGTTTCTCATGTTGAAACTAAATGTAGGAATAAAAGATACACATCAGTTATCTTAATCCGTTTTCATATCATTCTTATCATCCAGTATTTTTTTAACACAAAATTATTCATTTATTGCAATAACCACTCCAACGCAGGCGGAAGTAGTTAAGGCGATTGGCTTAGAGACTATACCATATCTATAGTTTTACTAAATATCTTTTAAAAACTGCGGAATTGCTATATTTTTTTTTAAAAGGGGGAATATAGCTGCCTGAAGAGTTTATTCGCTGAAGCAAAACAACAATTTTACTTCTATCCCTAAGGGCAGAGGAAGGAAGGCGGATTTATTGAACTGCGCACGTAGATTTAGCGGAGTATACAAGGTGTGTTCAGAAAGTAAAGAGAATTTTAATTTTTGAACAAAATATTTATTTATTCTTCTACATTGATGTTGTCGCCTTCAAAATAGTCCCCATTGGAGATTATGCACTTGTGCCAGCGCTTCTTACAATCCTCGAAACACTTCTCCAACTCGATCTTTGATATAGCCTTTTGTTCTTTCAGCGATGCGTTTTTAATGTCATCTACGGCTGTAAAACGACGGTCCTCTAAGGTTCTCTTTATTTTTGGAAATAGGAAAAAGTCATACCACACGGAGCCATGTCTGGCGAATATGGAGGCTGGGGCATCGTTCCAGTTTTTGGCCAAGCATTCACAAACAAGCAATGAAGTGTGAGCTGGTGCATTATCGTGGTGCAAAAGCCATGAATTGTTTTCCCACAGATCCGGGCGTTTTTTCGTATTGCTTCACGCAAACGGCGTTGAACTTGTAGGTAGTAGTCAATTCCTTATTGACCGTTTCACCTGGTGGCAGGAATTCATGATGCGCTATGCCATTAATATCGAAGAACATAGTGAGCATAACCTTCACGTTCGACTGTACTTGTTGAGCCTTTTTCGGTCTTGGCGAGCCAGAACGCCTCCACTGGGATGATTGAGCCTTAGTTTCGACGTCATATCCGTAAACCCATGTTTCGTCACCTGTTATAATACGTTTCAGTAATTCTGCTTCGTCGTTGACTTCATTTAGTTACTCCTGAGCAACTTCCATTTGCTGCTGTTTTTGTTCAAAATTCAACAATTTTGGAAAGAATTTTGCTGCCACGCGTTTCATACACAAAACATTGGAAACAATGTCATGGCATGATCCAATCGATATTCCAACATCATCAGCGACCTCTCTAATTGTTATTCGGCGATTATTCATAACCATTTCTTTCACTTTTTCCACGTTTTCATCGGTTGTTGATGTGCTGGGCGTCCTGGGCGTTCGTCATCTTCAGCGTCTTCAAGGCCTTCTTGGAAAAGCGTATACCACTCGTAAACTCTTGCTTTACTCATAGCAGACTCACCATAGGCCTTTCTTAACATTTCACACACTTTGTTACACTTTATTCCATTTTTTTACGCAAAATTTGATATAAATTCTTTGACCCATTTCTTTTTACAAACGAAAATCGCCGAGCTCATAAAAACACGTCTAACCTTAGTGGCTGTCACAGAAAAAGTCAACAATAAAAACAGCTGAAAGTTTTATCATACTTCAAGGGCATGTATACCAACATAATAATAAAAATGTTTGACAATCGGACCCTCCAAGCTCGCGAAATTTAAAAATTCTCGTTTCTTTCTGAACATACCTCGTACACTGACACAATGTGGTTTAAAGGGACTAATGTTCTCACATTTCGGTATCAAGAAGTTAAATTTGCGGACTAACTCCCATGATTCCAGAGAGCCAGCTTATCACAATGTTTGCTCAAGCCTTCCAAAATCCAAACGAGGCAGAATTAACCGACATAGCCGGGACCTATACTCAGATTGGCCAGAAAGCTAGCATTATTTATTACTGTTGAGTTTGTTATATAAGCGCGAAAAACAGTCTGGCTGACATGTCGTGGGTGTAAAAAACAGTCTGGCTGACATGTCGTGGGTGTAAGAAACAGTCTGGCTGACGTGTCGTGGGTGTAAGAAACAGTCTGGCTGACGTGTCGTGGGTGTAAGAAACAGTCTGGCTGACGTGTCGTGGGTGTAAGAAACAGTCTGGCTGACGTGTCGTGGGTGTAAGAAACAGTCTGGCTGACGTGTCGTGGGTGTAAAAAACAGTCTGGCTGACTGATGTCGTGAAACAGTGTAAAAACAGTCTGGCTGACATGTCGTGGGTGTAAAAACAGTCTGGCTGACATGTCGTGGGTGTAAAAAACAGTCTGGCTGACGTGTCGTGGGTGTAAAAACAGTCTGGCTGACATGTCGTGGGTGTAAAAAACAGTCTGGCTGACATGTCGTGGGTGTAAAAAACAGTCTGGCTGACATGTCGTGGGTGTAAAAACAGTCTGGCTGACATGTCGTGGGTGTAAAAACAGTCTGGCTGACGTGTCGTGGGTGTAAAAAACAGTCTGGCTGACATGTCGTGGGTGTAAAAAACAGTCTGGCTGACATGTCTTGGGTGTAAAAAACAGTCTGGCTGACATGTCTTGGGTGTAAAAAACAGTCTGGCTGACATGTCGTGGGTGTAAAGCTGACGTGTCGTGGGTGTAAGAAACAGTCTGGCTGACGTGTCGTGGGTGTAAGAAACAGTCTGGCTGACGTGTCGTGGGTGTAAAAAACAGTCTGGCTGACGTGTCGTGGGTGTAAAAAACAGTCTGGCTGACGTGTCGTGGGTGTAAGAAACAGTCTGGCTGACGTGTCGTGGGTGTAAAAAACAGTCTGGCTGACATGTCGTGTCGGAGTGTAAAAAACAGTCTGGCTGACGTGTCGTGGGTGTAAAAAACAGTCTGGCTGACATGTCGTGGGTGTAAAAACAGTCTGGCTGACATGTCGTGGGTGTAAAAACAGTCTGGCTGACATGTCGTGGGTGTAAGAAACAGTCTGGCTGACATGTCGTGGGTGTAAGAAACAGTCTGGCTGACATGTCGTGGGTGTAAAAAACAGTCTGGCTGACATGTCGTGGGTGTAAAAAACAGTCTGGCTGACATGTCGTGGGTGTAAACAGTCTGGCTGACATGTCTTGGGTGTAAAAAACAGTCTGGCTGACATGTCGTGGGTGTAAAAAACAGTCTGGCTGACATGTCGTGGGTGTAAAAAACAGTCTGGCTGACGTGTCGTGGGTGTAAGAAACAGTCTGGCTGACGTGTCGTGGGTGTAAGAAACAGTCTGGCTGACATGTCTTGGATGTAAAAAACAGTCTGGCTGACATGTCGTGGGTGTAAAAAACAGTCTGGCTGACGTGTCGTGGGTGTAAAAAACAGTCTGGCTGACATGTCGTGGGTGTAAAAAACAGTCTGGCTGACATGTCGTGGGTGTAAGAAACAGTCTGGCTGACATGTCGTGGGTGTAAGAAACAGTCTGGCTGACATGTCGTGGGTGTAAAAAACAGTCTGGCTGACATGTCGTGGGTGTAAAAAACAGTCTGGCTGACATGTCGTGGGTGTAAAAAACAGTCTGGCTGACATGTCGTGGGTGTAAAAAACAGTCTGGCTGACATGTCGTGGGTGTAAAAAACAGTCTGGCTGACATGTCTGCTGACATGTCGTGGGTGTAAAAAACAGTCTGGCTGACATGTCGTGGGTGTAAAAACAGTCTGGCTGACATGTCGTGGGTGTAAAAACAGTCTGGCTGACATGTCGTGGGTGTAAGAAACAGTCTGGCTGACATGTCGTGGGTGTAAAAACAGTTTGGCTGACATGTCGTGGGTGTAAGAAACAGTCTGGCTGACATGTCGTGGGTGTAAAAACAGTCTGGCTGACATGTCGTGGGTGTAAAAACAGTCTGGCTGACATGTCGTGGGTGTAAAAACAGTCTGGCTGACATGTCGTGGGTGTAAAAACAGTCTGGCTGACATGTCGTGGGTGTAAAAAACAGTCTGGCTGACATGTCTTGGGTGTAAAAAACAGTCTGGCTGACATGTCGTGGGTGTAAAAAACAGTCTGGCTGACATGTCGTGGGTGTAAAAAACAGTCTGGCTGACATGTCGTGGGTGTAAAAAACAGTCTGGCTGACATGTCGTGGGTGTAAAAAACAGTCTGGCTGACATGTCGTGGGTGTAAAAAACAGTCTGGCTGACATGTCGTGGGTGTAAAAAACAGTCTGGCTGACATGTCGTGGGTGTAAAAAACAGTCTGGCTGACATGTCGTAGGTGTAAAAAACATCTTTAAAACCTCTTAAACAAACCACACAACAAAAACTGAAACAAAATGGTACGGAAAAACACAGATTTTCTCGAAAATTCAACACCATGTGAATCCCTTTGTATTTTAGTATATTTAGGTCTACGTTTTAGACCTACGTCTTTAAAAATCCAGTACAGTACTGGCAATGGTTGAAATCTAAAAATTCCTGATTTTTTAAAAGTCAACTTAAAAATCTGCTCATATTTTAACCGATCGTGAGTCGTCATATATCAGCGTAAAACACTTGAAATACAATTTACATTTTAGAATAAAATGATCACAGATTGTAAACTGAAATGGGTTTTCATTTGAAAGTTTGTATTTTAGCAATGAAGTACGAATAAAATTTGAACAAACTGTCAAACCGATTTTGAGAAATAGTAATTTTTCGATTTTCACCATATTTTAGTACTTCTCAGATTACTTGAACCGAAATGTCAATGATAAAGCATCTAATGCGTATAGCTACGAAGTCAAATGGTTTCGCGGTAACATTTTCGTTCGGTATTTAGGTTTTCCCCACTTTGTACAGCTAAACCTTTCCAGTCCCTGTTTAGCTGTTGGAAAGGTTTTAGTGTTGTCTAATTAGTATTACTAGACTTCTGATGACAACCGACGATTATAAGGAAGTAGACGCTGCGATGCAGCAGGATCAATGAATTTGATTAATAGCGGGGCATAATCGCCGGATGTCCCCAGAGTCTGATCTGAAGTGTGGAAACGTGGGAACCCGATGGCTCAATTAGTACAATTATATTACAATGGCTTCATGCAAACTGATCAAAAGAAAATTGCTTCCTTTAACGAGACGCAGTTTTATCTGTGCTGAGAAGTTTTATCTGTGATATATACTGGGATATTGTTTGACCATTTATTATTTTTAAAAGCGTGAACGTACTTAAAAGATTGCAGTCTTAAAGCTTTTGGTGATTCTATTACATCGTTATGGTACACTCAGATCTTAAACTGTCATTGACTCTTGTACTTCATTCGAGTTATTGAACACAACAAAAAGACTACACTTACTGCCTTGTCACCACATTGTATTTCATTCGAGTTATTCAGCACAATACAAAGACTACACTTACTGCCTTGTCACCACATTGTACTTCATTCGAGTTATTGAGCACAATAAAAAGACTACACTTACTGCCTTGTCACCACATTGTACTTCATTCGAGTTATTGAGCACAATAAAAAGACAACATTTACTGCCTTGTCAACACATTGTACTTCATTCGAGTTATTGAACACAACAAAAAGACTACACTTACTGCCTTGTCACCACATTGTATTTCATTCGAGTTATTCAGCACAATACAAAGACTACACTTACTGCCTTGTCACCACATTGTACTTCATTTGAGTTATTGAACACAACAAAAAGACTACACTTACTGCCTTGTCACCACATTGTACTTCATTCGAGTTATTGAGCACAATAAAAAGACTACACTTACTGCCTTGTCACCACATTGTACTTCATTCGAGTTATTGAGCACAATAAAAAGACTACACTTACTGCCTTGTCACCACATTGTACTTCATTCGAGTTATTGAGCACAATAAAAAGACAACATTTACTGCCTTGTCACCACATTGTACTTCATTCGAGTTATTGAGGACAACAAAAAGACTACACTTACTGCCTTGTCACCACATTGTACTTCATTCGAGTTATTGAACACAACAAAAAGACTACACTTACTGCCTTGTCACCACATTGTACTTCATTCGAGTTATTGAGGACAACAAAAAGACTACACTTACTGCCTTGTCACCACATTGTACTTCATTCGAGTTATTGAGCACAACAAAAAGACTACACTTACTGCCTTGTCACCACATTGTACTTCATTCGAGTTATTGAGCACAACAAAAAGACGACACTTACTGCCTTGTCACCACATTGTACTTCATTCGAGTTATTGAGCACAACAAAAAGACGACACTTACTGCCTTGTCACCACATTGTACTTCATTCGAGTTATTGAGCACAACAAAAAGACTACACTTACTGCCTTGTCACCACATTGTACTTCATTCGAGTTATTGAACACAACAAAAAGACGACACTTACTGCCTTGTCACCACATTGTACTTCATTCGAGTTATTGAACACAATAAAAAGACTACACTTACTGCCTTGTCACCACATTGTACTTCATTCGAGTTATTGAGCACAATAAAAAGACAACACTTACTGCCTTGTCACCACATTGTACTTCATTCGAGTTATTGAGGACAACAAAAACACTACACTTACTGCCTTGTCACCACATTGTACTTCATTCGAGTTATTGAGGACAACAAAAAGACTACACTTAATGCCTTGTCACCACATTGTACTTCATTCGAGTTATTGAACACAACAAAAAGACGACACTTACTGCCTTGTCACCACATTGTACTTCATTCGAGTTATTGAACACAATAAAAAGACTACACTTACTGCCTTGTCACCACATTGTACTTCATTCGAGTTATTGAGCACAATAAAAAGACAACACTTACTGCCTTGTCACCACATTGTACTTCATTCGAGTTATTGAGGACAACAAAAAGACTACACTTAATGCCTTGTCACCACATTGTACTTCATTCGAGTTATTGAGCACAACACAAAGACTACACTTACTGCCTTGTCACCACATTGTACTTCATTCGAGTTATTGAGCACAACAAAAAGACGACACTTACTGCCTTGTCACCACATTGTACTTCATTCGAGTTATTGAGCACAACAAAAAGACGACACTTGCTGCCTTGTCACCACATTGTACTTCATTCGAGTTATTGAGCACAACAAAAAGACGACACTTACTGCCTTGTCACCACACTGTAATTTTTTGACTATGGAGTGTCTCGTGAATCAGCATTGTTCTTTTTCAATTCAGAATCGATAGTTCTGTTTATTCACATAACTTGTCAAATAAAAACACCTTCATTCGATTTTATTAAATTAGACATACTTACAAAAATTCATAAACTAATTTGGGAATGGTGATAATTAATTAAACAATGTAAATTTTAAAACCTAACTTCTCGATCGTTGATAATTAAGATTTAAGTTTTAATAAGACAAATATGTAGTATTTTATCTTTATCTTAAATAATTGACTCTCAGTTTAAAATCTAAATAAATCTAACACATGGTTGCACACTGCTTATATAATATTCTTCCAATAAAGTAAGTACAACTATTCAGTATAATGATCTGCTTTCTTTAGCTTCGTCAATTCTACTTTCGTTGACACGTTTCGGAGAACCTCCATCTTCAAAATCTATATCTATACTCAAGTATAGATATAGTATGATCTCATAGCTGATCATTATACTGAACACAGTGATAATAATCCTAGCAGAAAAGAAGAATGTAAAAAGAATTTCAAAGTAAATACAAATTGGAGGAACAAAACATGATAGTGTTAATAAACTAAACTTATTGAGTCCACTCTTAAATATTTTCGTTTAGTCTGTACAACTTTTACAAAAATTGCCGTTTGGAAATTAATTACTACAACATCCGTCACCATCATAGTAAGACCCATTTAAAGAAAACATTGAAAGCGTTGATTTTTATCTCTAAAAATCGTTTTGAGGCGTTAACATTTTAAGTAGCATTTGCAATTCTGATTGTAAAAATTGATTGCGGTAATGACTACAATATGATTTTAAAACAACCCCCACAGTATCACTGTAAAATCGGTTTAATCTTCCATGGCCATTCAAAACCTTCTAAAAAGTCGTAACATCTTACACATTTACGAAAACCTGATTTCATGATCATATTCAGAGTTATAATTTGCATAATTTTGCTTTTGAAATTTTAAAGTTTCATTGAAATCGATCTTGACAGGGCAGGCAGAATTAATTTTATTGAAAATGTATTAATGGAGAAAAGATATTTACATATATCAATGTTTAAAAACTACTGTTGATTATTGTTTAAAATTATCACAAGAACAAGCAATTGTACTGAACCAACAATGCATTAAATTTAATATTTTATGCAATTAAATAATGTCCGTTCTTACAAGAATATTTAAATGTTATATTTTAGCTCAAGAAACTTTTGAATGCCAAGGTTTAAAAATTCTAAATATGAGTAAATACTGGTATAAACGTAATTGTTTTTCCACAGATCCGGGCGTTTTTTCGGATTGCTTCACGCAAACGGCATTGAACTTGTAGGTAGTACTGCCTTATTGACCGTTTCACCTGGTGGCAGGAACTTCATGATGCACTGTGCCATTAATATCGAAGAACACAGTGAGCATAACCTTCACGTTCGACCGCACTTGTTGAGCCTTTTTCGGTCTTGGCGAGCCAGAATGCCTCCATTGGGATGATTGAGCCTTAGTTTCGACGTCATATCCATAAACCCATGTTTCGTCACCTGTTATAATACGTTTCAGTAATTCTGCATCGTCGTTGACTTCATTTAGTGATTGCTGAACAATTTCCATTCGCCGCTGTTTTTGTTCAAAATTCAACAATTTTGGAATGAATTTTGCTGCCACGCTTTTCATACACAAAACACTGGAAACAATGTCATGACATGATCCAATCGATATACCAACATCATCAGCGACCTCTCTAATTGTGATTCGGCGATTGTTCATAACCATTTCTTTCACTTTTTCCACGTTTTCATCGGTTGTTGATGTGCTGGGGCGTCCAGGGCGTTCGTCATCTTCAACGTCTTCACAGCCTTCTTGGAAATGCTTATACCACTCGTAAACTCTTGCTTTACTCATAGCAGACTCACCATTTAACATTTCACACACACTTTGTTACACTTTATTTCATTTTTACGCAAAATTTGATAAAAATTCTTTGATCCATTTCTTTTAACAAACGAAAATCGCCGAGCTCATAAAAACACGTCTAACCGTAGTGGCTGTCACAGACAAAGTCGACAATGAAAACAGCTGAAAGTTTTATAATACTTCAAGGGCATCTATACCAACATAATAAAAAAATATTTGACAATCGGACTCTTCAAACCAGCGAAATTTAAAAATTCTCACTTTCTAAACACACCTCGTATAAATCGTATAGCATCCCAGACACGACATTTTTATTTTAGTATAAATTTAAAATATTTTTGCATTCGAAAATTACGTAAAATTATACTAATTTTTTAAAAAGTTTTAGAAACATAAACTAAAGAACTCAAAATATCAATTTTCTTAAAAATGTGTTTAATAATAAAAAAGACCATTTAACGCAGATTTTTTAATTGATATTTTCAGCTATGTTATAGTATTGATCACGCATTAGGAAATGCCGAAGACATATAACTTTATTTCACTATTGCAATTTATCTATGAGCTACGAGATTCCAAGAATTAAAATTATTTTTAGAGTAGTACTTGTGGAAGCTCAACAGCTATCGAGGCGACAACATGAAATAGGTGTCGGAACAACAGCTCTGGGGACGATAAGGCAACGCGGCCTGCAGCTTGCAGCTTGTACTAGCACGAATTGATGTTCCCCATTGATAAACTGAGCTCGGCTTGTACAGTGTAGGCGTGAAGCCGCTTGTATCGCCTAATAACATATTCAATGCAATATGTAAATTAATCAAGCGATAGCGTTTGTATCTTTCTGTATATTAAACAATACAATTACATTTGTTACTGTTGTTTGCTTTCTTTATAATCCAAAACCGATGCATCTCTTGAGATCTGTTAGCAAAACAGGAACAATAAGATCGGTATTTAGATTGCATATTGAAGGAGCTATGATCGCTATTGCAGGACAATACTGTAACGGGATACTCTGTCCACTTAGTTGTGTGTTCACCCGAGCTGTTGATACTACAAAATGATTCCCAACCTTTTAAATGTTTGTTAACTTATGGTGTTGATATTTTAACATGCTAACCATATCTGTTAATGTTGTAATAAAGTACTATGTAATCTTATCTGTGTTTTCACCCAAGCTGTTGATGCTACAAAATGATTCCCAACCTTTTAAATGTTTGTTAACTTATGGTGTTGATATTTTAACATGCTAACCCTAGATATTAATGTTGTAATAAGGTACTATGTAACCTTATATGTTTGTTCACCCAAGCTGTTGATGCTACAAAATGATTCCCAACCTTTTAAATGTTTGTTAACTTATGGTGTTGATATTTTAACATGCTAACCCTAGATATTAATGTTGTAATAAGGTACTATGTAACCTTATATGTTTGTTCACCCAAGCTGTTGATGCTACAAAATGATTCCCAACCTTTTAAATGTTTGTTAACTTATGGTGTTGATATTTTAACATGCTAACCCTATAGCTGTTAATGTTGTAATAAGGTAATGTAATCTTACCTGTGTGTTCACCCGAGCTGTTGATACTACAAAATGATTCCCAACCTTTTAAATGTTTGCTAACTTACGGTGTTGATATTTTAACATGCTAACTATAGTTGTTAATGTTGTAATAAGGTACTATGTAATCTTACCTGTGTGTTCACCCAAGCTATTGATACTACAAAAGGATTCCCAAACTTTTTAATGTTTGCTAACTTACGGTGTTGATATTTTAACATGCTAACTATAGCTGTTAATGTTGTAATAAGGTACTATGTAATCTTACCTGTGTGATCACCCAAGCTGTTGATACTACAAAATGATTCCCAACCTTTTAAATGTTTGTTAACTTATGGTGTTGATATTTTAACATGCTAACCATAGATATTAATGTTGTAATAAAGTACTATGTAATCTTACCTGTGTTTTCACCCGAGCTGTTGATACTACAAAATGATTCCCAACCTTTTAAATGTTTGTTAACTTATGGTGTTGATATTTTAACATGCTAACTATAGCTGTTAATGTTGTAATAAGGTACTATGTAATCTTACCTGTGTGTTCACCCAAGCAGTTGATACTACAAAATGATTCCCAAACTTTTAAATGTTTGCTAACTTATGGTGTTGATATTTTAACATGCTAACCATATCTGTTAATGTTGTAATAAAGTACTATGTAATCTTACCTGTGTGTTCACCCGAGCTGTTGATAATACAAAATGATTCCCAAACTTTTAAATGTTTTCTAACTTATGGTGTTGATATTTTAACATGCTAACCCTAGATATTAATGTTGTAATAAGGTACTATGTAACCTTATATGTTTTTTCACCCAAGCTGTTGATACTACAAAATGATTCCCAACCTTTTAAATTTTGTTAACTTATGGTGTTGATATTTTAACATGATAACCAAAGCTATTAATGTTGTAATAAGGTAATGTAATCTTACCTGTGTGTTCACCCAAGCTGTTGATATTTTAACATGATTTACTTAGCTGTATGCTGATTTGAACTGTTGATGTGACCTGGGTCCTCGGGGTGAAAGCCTACGCTATCAACTAGGCCACCGAGGCGGCTCATCTGTATTTATATTTATTCTTTTAGGTTACTGTTGAACTGCTTACTTTTTTAATTTGCATTAAATGTGTAACAAATCTTCAACATGAATAAAGTTGAGGAAAATTGTTTCTTTAAGTAACTTTTGAATTTAAGTTTTATTGGAAATGTTTGAGTGTAACGTTTTCGCAACATTTATTTATTATTGATGAACTAGATTAATATTTTTATTTAACTTAGATATTTTTACGAATAAAAATTTTAACCAAACAATTATGATTAAAAATAATTGCGTCTATTTTCGTCTAACAATACACCAGCATTTGTTTTCTGTCAACAAACAACAAATCGATTGTTTTTAAGGCTATGTATGACGTATTTTATCAATTAAAATTGACTATCATTTTTGTAAATTAACACGAAACTTTTCAGTGGTTTAAAACATTTACCAAATTAAAACTGAAAAAAGTAGTGCATCAATCGTTATATAATCGTGTCGGTTTACAGATTGTTAAAGTTAGAAAGTTTGTGCATTGAGTTTTTATGCATGGAAAAGAACACAATTGAAAGTAGGCTATATGACTCGCTATAAATCTCGGTTCGTCCAATTTCCCACGTCATAACCGGAGACTATCGGCAGCTAGGAATAATTGGCATTGAGTCTGCGGCTTATAACAGCTGATTTACCGTCGGAGGATGTCACAGCTGATCGCCCTTAATGAGCTCAGCTAATAATGATATTCATATCCCCCGCTTCTAAATATCTATCAATTAAACGTAATAGGACATGCGATAACCCGAGTAAGGCTGTAATAGGATTATTGTATCGTAAAATGGCGCTATACGGCTGCGGACCGACCATTAAGAGCTCTTGCTTTCTAACGGTAGCGAAATGGAGTTACAGATTTGTTTTTATTAGATTTTATTACAGTATTATATTCTCAGTGCTTAAGTATGTTAAAGAAAGTTAAATTAATAGATAAAGGTCAAAATCATGTTGAACTTTTAGAGGATCACCGGATTTTCGTTTAGTGCATAAAGTTCGTAAAGTGGTTTTGCTATTATATATATATATATATATATATATATATATATATATATACACACACATATACACATACACACACACACACACACGAGGTGTGTTCAGAAAGTAACGAGAATTTTTAAATTTCGCGGGCTTGGAGAGTTCGATTGTAAACATTTTTTTTATTATTTGGTATACATGCCCTTGAAGTATGATAAAACTTACAGGTGTTTTCATTGTTGACTTTGTCTGTGACAGCCACTAAGGTTATACGTGTTTTTATGAGCTCGGCGATTTTCGTTTGTTAAAAGAAATGGATCAAAGAATTGGTATCAAATTTTGCGTAAAAAATGTAACAAAGTGTGTGAAATATTAACAAAGGACTATGGCGAGTCTGCTATGAGTAAAGCAATAGTTTACGAGTGGTATAAGCGTTTCCAAGAAGGCCGTGAAGACGTTGAAGATGACGAACGCCCTGGACGCCCCAGCACATCAACAACCGATGAAAACGAGGGAAAAGTGAAAGAAATGTTTATGAGAAATCGTCGACTCACAATTAAAGAGGTCGCTGATGATGTTGGCATATCGATTGGATCATGTCATGACATTGTTTCCAGTGTTTTGTGTACGAAACGCTTGGCAAATAAGTAAAATTCAAATTTGTTGAATTTTGAACAAAAACAGCGACGAATGGAAGTTACTCAGGAGTCACTAAATGAAGTCAACGACGATGCCGAATTACTGAAACGTATTATAACAGGTGACGAAACATGGGTTTACGGATATGACTTCGAAACTGACTCAATCATGACGGGGATGACTCAATCATCCCAGTGGAGGCATTCTGGCTCGCCAAGACCGAAAAAGGTTCGACAAGTGCGGTCGAACGTGAAGATTATGCTCACTGTGTTCTTCGATATTAATGGCATAGTGCATCATGAATTCCTGCCACCAGGTGAAACGGTCAATAACGAGTACTACCTATAAGTTCAACGCCGTTGCGTGAAGCAATCAAAAAAAAAAAAAACGCCCGGATCTGTGGAAAAACAATTCATGGCTTTTGCACCACGATAAAGCACCAGCTCACACTTCATTGCTTGTTCTTGAATTTTTGGCCAAAAACAGTACTGTAACGATGTTCCAGCCTCCATATCGCCAGACATGGCTCCGTGTGACTTTTTCTTATTTTCAAAACTAAAGAGAACCTTAAAGGGCCGTCGTTTTACAGCCGTAGATGACATTAAAAGCACATCGCTGAAAGAACTAAAGGCTATCTCAAAAATCGAGTTTGAGAAGTGTTTCGAGGATTGGAAGAAGCGCTGGCACAAGTGCCATAATCTCCAATGGGGACTATTTTGAAGGCGACAACATCAATGTAGAAGAATAAATAAATATTTTGTTCAAAAATTAAAATTCTCGTTACTTTCTGAATACACCTCGTGTATATATATATATATATATATATATATATATATATATATATATATATATATATATATATATGTGTGTGTGTGTGTGTGTGTGTGTGTGTGTGTGTGTGTGTGTGTGTGTGTGTGTGTGTGTGTGTGTGTGTGTGTGTGTGTGTGTGTGTGTGTTTACCTAGAGACAAATGGCCTAGCCCGTTTCGCTATAACTTGAACCTAACCTTACTTTGCCGATTTTTAAAGATTTTGAAAATTTTTACTCTTAAGCTAATCTAAAAATAAAGTATTAAAATCGATATGGCCATTATTACAGGTTTTTAGATCTACGTTTCATGGTCTCTAGAGCCGTTTACGTGCGCGCAAATATTGTTCTATGGTTCGTTTGCAAACAAAAGGTAACGTGGTTTTCTTGAACTGTTGGTAAATAAAATCGCAAAAATCCG
>CM040188.1:59449374-59479374 GCA_022606455.1 Callitettix versicolor | reverse complement strand
ACAGAGAAGATACCGAACCTGGCAGCAGATATCAGAAGAAGGAGGCTTCGGTTCTATAGACACATCAGTAGACTCCCAACAACGAGACTTGCCAACAGAATCCTTAAGTATATACAAGGTGTCAAATCAAACACGTCGTGGATCGCACAAGTCAGAATAGACCTACATGATGCAGAAATAGACTCAACAGACTTGAAGACAGGAACGCATACAGGAGAAAAATGCTCGGTTGGAAGATCCCAGAGAATGAAATCCCAAAGAGAGCAGGGGTAAAATGGACGGAGAAACGGAAGAGGATCCATGGGGACAGGATGAGGGAGGTGTGGAGGATTAGAAGGAACAAGACATGAGCCGGAGTGCTTTGCGTGATCCAACAAGGTCTATACGCAAATAATAATAATATATATGTTTGCTCCAATAGTTCATTAACGCCCTCCGATATTTCTTTTCCATATTTTTCTTAAATTTACTAATTTCCGAGGGACCACGGCAACTGCAGAATTACCTAACGGGAAGTTAAAGTTCATAACGGCAAAACTGGCACGGTTGCCTATGAACGGAATTCCGTCCAATTAGGACTCGGGTGAGATCGTCTATCGAGGAAGTGATGTAAAACAAACGGAGCCGATACGACGCTATTGTAATGCGCCACAAAGGTTTCAAATTTGGCACGTTATTAGCAGTGCACTAAACACGGGGTAATTTAATGAAACGGGCAGCGTGTAAGTGACACGATGACAGCTCAATGCGCTGCCTATTAGACTTAGACCGGCTGTAGCATACCAAATAAATACTTGGCTCACATTTTGTAGCGTGCATCATGCTATACATTTAATTGATTAGGGAGTTTGATGGCTGGTAAATAGCGTTCTTGTCTGTATAAATTGGCTTCCCTTCCAGCGAGAGTTTCGATAAGGCTTCGAAGGTTTTAAAATTTCTATGGCCTATTAAGAGTTTAAAACCAACACCACTTACGCTATTCATAGCATATTTAATACTTCTGTCAGCTGATCGTAACGGTATTACTTCTTTATTAACAAGTAATTATTAAACGGCTTATTTAATGGCAGTAAACCTTCATTTAAAGGTCTGTATCATTATTTCTATACACGTAACAGAATACGATATCAGAGTTCGTTTTTATAACTTCAATGACCTTCTTTAATGCTAATTTAAGATGGTTTAGTGGTGAATTCATATTGTGAAAAGGAAGATTCAATATTTTAGAATACTTTCAATGACGGCCATTTTGAAACGGATGAACGGACATCAATAGATTAACTCAGTTCTTGCCGTTTACTTTCATCCCACATTTACGCCACTCGTGTTATTATTTACGCCACTTTTATTGTGTCTTACGCGTTTTAGTTAAAACCTAATTATAAATAAGTAAGGTAAAATTGATAATGACATCAAAAGAACACGTATTTTGTTTAGGATGTAATTCATTTATATTTAACAAAAATGGCAGAAATAAAATTAAACGAATACAATAATTTATACAGTTTTCAAGGACAAGAGCTGTGGTGCACTGTTTGGTTATAAAATTAATTCATTACAGTCAAGTTTTGTGTTAGTTTTGATATTCGTCCATTAAAGCTTTTCAAGGTGTGTTCAGAAAGTAACGAGAATTTTAATTTTTTGAACAAAATATTTATTTATTTTTCTACCTTGACTTTGTCGCCTTCAAAATAGTCCCCATTGGAGATTATGCACTTGTGCCAGCTCTTCTTCCAATACTCGAAAAACTTCTCAAACTCGAACTTTGAGATAGCCTTTAGTTCTTTCAGCGATGCGCTTTTAATGTCATCTACGGCTGTAAAACGCCGGGTTCTTTAAGGTTCTCTTTATTTTTGGAAATAGGAAAAAGTCACACGCAGCCAAGTCTAGCAAATATGGAGGCTGGGGCATCGTTACAGTACTGTTTTGGCCAAAAATTCAGGAACAAGCGATGAAGTGTGAGCTGGTACACTATCGTGGTGCAAAAGCCATGAATTGTTTTTCCACAGATCCGGGCGTTTTTTTCGGATTGCTTTACGCAAACGACGTTGAACTTGTAGGTAGTACTCATTGACCGTTTCACCTGGTGACAGGAATTCATGATGCACTAGGCCATTAATATCGGAAAACACAGTGAACATAACCTTCACATTCGACCGCACTTGTCGAGCCTTTTTCGGTCTTGGAGAGGCAAAATGACCACTGGGATGATGATTGAGCCTTAGTTTCGACGTTATATCCGTAAACCCATGTTTCGTCACCTATTATAATACGTTTCAGTAATTCTGCATCGTCGTTGACTTCATTTAGTGACTCCTGAGCAACTTCCATTCGCCGCTGTTTTTTTTCAAAATTCAACAATTTTGTAACGAATTTTGCTGCCACGCGTTTTATACACAAAACATTGGAAACAATGTCATGACATGATCCAATCGATATGCCAACATCATCGGCGACCTCTCTAATTGTGATTTGGTGATTGCTCATAACAATTTCTTTCACTTTTTTCACGTTTTCATGGGTTGTCGATGTGCTGGGGCGTCCAAGGCGTTCGTCATCTTCAACGTCTTCACGACCTTCTTGGAAACGTTTATACCACTCGTAAACTCTTGCTTTACTCATATCAGACTCAACATAGGCCTTTGTTAAAATTGCACACACTTTGTTACACTTTATTCCATTTTTTACGCAAAATTTGACACACATTCTTTGATCCATTTCATTTAACAAACGAAAATCGCGAAGATCATAAAAACACGTCTAACCTTAGTGGCTGTCACAGACAAAGTCAACAATGAAAACAGTTGGAAGTTTTATCATACTTCAAGGGCATGTATATTAACAAAATAAAAAAAATATTTGACAATCGGACTCTTTAAGCCCGCGAAATTTAAAAATTCTCGTTACTTTCTGAACACATCTCGTATTAGCCACCGTTGAGTAAATATGGCAAGAAATTCCAAGCTGAAAGCATGTCTTGTATGGTGTGTACATTTTTGGAATAAATATTTTACTATGTATATCATATTGCTGAAAATACTTGCTATTATCAAAATCAAATTATGCACCAAGTTTTTATAAATAGTATTCTTTACATTATATATATTTTTTGTACATATATGTGGCACTGTTTCACGATACTGTAGGAACCATTGCACTAACGAGTCACCTGAATTAAACTTGCCAAAGTATGATCAGTCAGTGTCATTTTTCTTTTATAAAAATGCCACAATTAAAACCTCTTCCCAGATTTGTTATTAGTAACTTGTCCTATTACGTTCGTGCCTCAATTCAACTGCAGTGAGAAATACTTCGATCAGTTTTATAATCATAGAGTCTTTCATCATCGACCAATTCTTCTATTCTTATTTTTACATTAGTGTTTCATCAGCTTGCTATCAAAAATAGTTCTTATTTGTGTATTCTTATCTCAGTAAAGTAATTTCCTCTTTCACGGAACTGCCTTCCTTTTTTGTGTTGACGATATATAAGATGATATTGTAGTTTCTTTTTTTGATTGTTAATTTTTCCGTTATAGAGTTTTACAGTGCTTACTATGGTTTTTTATTTTCAAAACATTCAATGACTCGTATAATTGAATTTCTAGATTAATAGCTTTTCAAGTTTCAACGGTTTCATGATACGGTGTTCACTAAAGTTTTAAAATTATTGTAGTTCATTAACACTCACTACTCATATCACTGTAGCACTGGATGTTTCCTTAATATTCTCTCTCTCTCTCTCTCCCACCCTCTCCCCCCTCTCTCTCTCTCTCTCTCTCTCTCTCTCTCTCTCTCTCTCTCTCTCTCTCTCTCTCTCTCTCTCTCTCTCTCTCTCTTCTCTCTCTCTCTCTCTCTCTCTCTCTCTCTCTCTCTCTCTCTCTCTCTCTCTCTCTCTCTCTCTCTCTCTCTCTCTCTCTCTCTCTCTCTCTCTCTCTCTCTCTCTCTCTCTCTCTCTCTCTCTCTCTCTCTCTCTCTCTCTCTCTCTCTCTCTCTCTCTCTCTCTCTCTCTCTCTCTCTCTCTCTCTCTCTCTCTCTCTCTCTCTCTCTCTCTCTCTCTCTCTCTCTCTCTCTCTCTCTCTCTCTCTCTCTCTCTCTCTCTCTCATTAAGCCTCCTCGGTGGCCTAGTTGATAGCGTACTGGGCTTTCACCCCGAGGATCCGGGTTCGATTCCAGGCCAGGGCTTGGCATTTTCATACGCTATAAATCATCCAATCGTATGCATTAACCCCAGTGTGCACAATAGTCAGACGTTACACACCAAAAAAAAAAAAAAAAATCTCTCTCTTTTGTAATTAATTGTTATAAATCAATTATTGTAATAAGTATAATAATTATCACGCACAATACTCAATATAAAAAAATATTTCAGCCATATTGCTTTGGTTATAAAAAGTTTGACGATTTTTTATTAACCCTAATTTGTATTTTAATGTAACTTGTATTCCATCATTCTTCATAAGAACTCTCATTAAACGTTTTATTCTTACAATCTTCATCATTTAATACGCGGTGTTTTCTTCTTCCAGCTAAACGACTTTCTTTGTTTTCTTACATTTACATCCGACTATGATAAGCTCGGTCGGCTAAACCTGTCATTATAATCAGCTGTACCTAGTCTAAACATATGTTTATAATCAGCTGTTGTTTGTGTCATAAACACAACAAATGATGTGATGAAAGGCAAATTTACATTCTTTCCAAATGGTGGTTTATTGTTATGAAACTATGTAGCTCATTAGAATCTTTTCGGAATTTTTCGAACGAGAGATCAACCGATGTGTATGTTTTCAGCAGTGTTTTAAACTCTCATACAATATGTGTTAGGTCTTGAGATATATCAAAATTTTGCGAGCAACAATTGCTACATAAGACATACGTATTTGTGTTTCCTCAGTGACTCATTACAGTTTTGATAGAATTATTCAAATGTGATCTCATTCGGTATGGCGTGTTGTTTTATCCCTATGTTCAGTACAATGATCTGCTTTCCCTAGCTTCGTCAATTCTACTTTCGTTGACGCGTTTCGGAGAACCTCCATTTTCAAAAACTATATTTTTACTGGTCACCAATATTATGGCCCGTCCTATTTATAATTTTCTATTCAAAAACGATTTTGAAGAGCCAATCAAAAGAGAGCACTTCAGGTTTAATGTACACGTGTTGAATAGAGGAGGGGTACGAGGTGGAGATAGAAAATTATAAATAGGACGGGCCATAATATTGGTGACCAGTATAGAAATAGTTTTTGAAGATGGAGGTTCTCCGAAACGCGTCAACGAAAGTAGAATTGACGAAGCTAGGGAAAGCAGATCATTATACTGAACACAGTGACAATAATCCTAGCAGAAAAGAAGAAGAATATAAAAAGAATTTCAATGTTTTCTCCCAGTGAATCAGTTGTTTATATTAGTTTTCGAGATATACAGAAATATAGGATATATGTATGTATGTATGCTATACATATAAAAATTTCGTTGTATAATATTGGGAATATATTTCAAGGTTGAAGACAAATTATTTTGTTTTGAAAATGTGAATAATGTCAATGCATCGTTTCATGTTGACTAATGCCTGTTTAGACGGCATGTATGTTTGTTTTGTCTATTTTGAAAATACTGCCAGTCAAAGCGCCCTTGTTAACGGATTCCTTGCTGACCTAAAGATATTTAAATGCACTTCTTTGTATTCCTGGCGTCGGACGAATGAAGAATACAACACGAGGTAAACTTTAACTGAACGGATGCATTTATGTATCTGTGCGAAATTGTTACTTTTAATAAGCTGTCATCGCTCAGTTTTGTAACAGAGCAGCAAGACCGTTACACACAGAGAGGTAAAGTAAATCATAGATGTCGCAAGTCTGTTTCGTGCTCTGTGGTCTAAATGCTCGTTTCTGCAGCATCTGTGTTCTACCTTCTTGTCATTATCTTTTAACTCGTATCGCTGTTTCGTAAATAGTAGCAAAACAGTCTCATTACGTACAATTAAACGGAGACTTTCAAATTAAAAGGGAATTAAAATCGAGTCTATTTTAAAAATAGGTATAATTTCTTAAAATCGGGGTTTTTCAGGTTGTTTAAAATTTTTTGTCATATAAAGATCTGTGTCATATATATATAAGGTCATATATATGACCTGTGTGAATGAAGATTCACAGGTCAACTACTTATACCATAATTGAAAACAAAATAACGGTTCAAGATTAAATTGAAAAAAATGGCCAAATTTGATCAAAATCTGAAAAATTGATTTTGAGAAATTAAGTAATTTTTTCCTCAGTTGTTCACGAACGGTATTTTAAAGGAACACTTTTGTTTGGATATTTATAGACTTCATTTGAGCATTGTAAAAAAAATATATTTTCACAGTTATTTCTCCGAAGATTTTTAAAAACACTTTTTTCACTTTAAAATTTCTTCGGAAAATGGAAAAGTAGACGAACATGCCGAATGTAATTAGTTTAGTTTTCAGCCAGTACATGGACATAAAGACGAACATTCAAATAAAAACATTGGGTTCAGAGAACCTTTAAAATTAAAAATTAAAATTTGTTTTTTTCACGTCACTATATTTTTTGCATTAATATAGTAATAAAAAAACGAATAAATCTAAACATTTATTCTTATAAAAAGTATTTATGTGAGTACAAAAGATGGATAAATTACGGATTATCTTAATTTATATTAATATTAGGTCTTAATAAGGTTAACTAACCTGGAATTAAAAAAATATGTAGAACTCTTGAGTAAAATTAACGAATCAAAAATTTATAATCTGCACTTACAGTCATGTACACAACGCCCCCAAATCTTGAAATCATTCTGGTTTGGCAAAATCTTCCATGTTTGGATTATTGGTTATTTCAATTGAAATCGTTTTGTAAAAAATGTATCAAACACCTGGACACACTACTACAACATATTTCTTCTTCCTCTTCACTAAATCTAGAAAGCAGTTAAGTTCAATTTATATTAATTCTGGCCATATACCAAGTCATTCCAAATATTGGTGTAACAATCAAATATTAAATTGGTATACAGTAATTTAATGCGAGGAATAGTTTCGACATAAATTAATTAAAAAATTAGGAATGACATGTTTTGAAGAACATTTGTAATGGACGTATTTTTTGAAACCGTTTTCGTTTAAAAACAGTCAAATAACGAAATTTTTATTGTTGTATCTCTGAAACAGCTGTGGAATGGGATAGAACTAGAAATCATGATGGTCTTAACACTAGAAAATTTCCAACCATTAAAAACAGTACATTTGAGCTACTATAGTATTTTTTTAATTTAATTACATTTTTAATTTTACATTTAAATTTAACATGTGATTACATTTTTAGTTTAAGAAAAAATAAAAACTCCACTATTTTATAATCATATATTTTCTTTTACGTTTGAAAAAGGTTTATTTTTACTGACCGAAATATAAATAGTTTTTCCTTTTTTTAAGTTTTTATTTTTCAAAAATGTAATTTGGTGTTTATTTAAAAAAAAAAATAAAATATAGAATAAAATGTGTACAAAGACATTAACGTACTTTGCAGAATCGGATATATATATATTTCAAAACTAAATAAAATTCAAATAACATATTTTAGAATTTCGCTTTTTTTATTTATTTTTTGGCCTCATGGGACCATTTTAATCTAAATTTCAGTTCTTCCTAACATTGGGCTGTAATTTTGTTTTTCAATAATCCCTCATTCGATCAGATCGTTGCTTCCGGACGGCCACCTTCTTGTGTCTCTTCGGTTTATCCACTTTAAATTTATTAGTCTTAAGAATGCGTGTTATTTTACATTTGTCTGTTGCATCATCCATTTTCAGTCCTATTTCACTGAGGTCTCTGAGGACTAGAATTTTGTTTTATAATAGTTTATTTGCAGGTTTTTTTAAATCATTTTAACTAGAAATAATAAGTTAATATTTGCCATAAGTATCTCGTATATTACGTCCTGTAAATTTACAAAACACAAAACTTTAATTTTATAGTTTTTAAAATGCCGTATAATATTTTTAACGTCTCATATCTCACAATTAACTTTAGAAAAACATGACGAGGAAAAAACTTTTAATACCAAACAAATTACTTAATTAATATTTACTATATCGAGTTCCCGACAAAAACTTGAACATATAATTTCTTGACAATTATTGTTTACAATAACCAAGATTAAAACTGTGTATATAAAATAGATACATTTTTTGACCAGCGAGATTTCCGTTTTAACTCGACCTTTGGGCATTTTGTTTGTTACGCAGTTTTAGCCAAACGCATTGACCGATTATTTTCAAATTTTGTAGCAGATAACTTTTATAAAGCCGGCACGAACTGTGTGTACGATTTTTCCCCATTCACTTTCATTATTGTAACCTAGCCACCGGACCACATATTCAAATGATTAGGATTATGACCTATTCTTCCCGTCAGTGGTCTATCCACTCACCTCATAAAAGCTATCGCGGTTTCGAAACTCTAACGTTTCATCTTCAGGCCGTTATACAAAATGTTAAATCCCTCTGTCGAGGTCGTCACAAAGTCAAACAAAACATTAAAACACACATCACAAACACTGAGCACAATTTGTGATGTATGTTTTAATGTTTTGTTTGACTTTGTGACGGCCTTGACAGAGGGATTTAACATTTTGTATAACGGCCTGAGGATGAAACGATGTTTCGAAACTGCGGTAGCCTTTATGAGGTGAGTGGATAGACCACTGACGGGAAGAACAGGTCATAATCCTAATCATTAACTTTCGTTTGAAAATGACGATCTCTGATTTACAATAACGAGTGTGCGCTATTTCAGCAAAAACGTATCGACCGATTATTTTGAAATTTAGTACTAAGGTAATTTATAAAGCCCAAATGATATTGAAAGTTCCCCGTTTACTTCCGTATCCTGATTTCGGTGCCGTGTACGCATACTCGGCCAAACACATTGACCGTATTGTTTTGTAGTTTAGTACGGATGTACCTTGTATAAAACTCGAAAGGCTTATGCGAAAGATTCTTCCCATTCATTTCCGTTTCAAGATGGCGGGATTTAACGATGAGAGTGTGTTTCCTGTAATACAGTCAAAACCTATCAAAATTTTGACCGCTACAAAGAGAAAGAGCATAAAAGTTCCAATAACTGTGATACAGTAACATTTTTCGTAAATATTAAGACTAACGGTTATACTGGCGGGGAGCTACGAGCGTTCTGTATATTAATTACTAATATACTACGAGGTCTACTGTTCTTTTTTTTTTGTTTTTTTTCGAATAGCCCATTTAGAGGGCATGCTTAATCAACTTCTTAGCCCATGCTTCCTTCATTTTCCTTGAGTGGTTTTCTCTCCTCTTGCGTCCATTCTCTTCCTCTCCTGCACGTTGGTCTTTTATTCTCCCGCAACTCAAGTTGCCGTATTGTACTTCTGAATATTGCTCTGTCTCCTGTAATTTCTGAGTATATTGCGTTGTTTGCCAGGTCCTTGTCTATCTCCGTGAACCAGGTTATCTTGTTCCTGTGCTTGTTTAATATTGTGAAGATCTGTTTAGTTAGTCGGGTGTTCTCCATTCTGTATATGTGTCCGTAGAATTGAAGTCTTCTTTTCCTGAATACGTCCGTTATTTTTTCTATTTTGGAATAAAGCTCTCCATTTGTCCTCTGTTTATATTCTAACCCTGTGTTACTCTTTGGACCCAATATTTTCCGTAAAATCCTTCTCTTCATCTTTCCTATTTTCTCTACGTCCTGAGCTGTATGCAGTTTAAGTGTTTCCACCGCGTAGAGGACTGTTGGCCTAACTACCGTTTGGTAGTGCCTTAGTTTAGTGTTCCAGGATAGAGATTTTTTGTTGTATATGTTTTTCGTGAAAAAGTACGCTTTTTTCAGTTTGAGTAATCTGTTTTCTAGTTTTGTTTGTTTGTTTTTTGTTTTTTTGGTGTTTAACGTCCGAGTATTGTGCACACTTGGGCTAATGCAGACGATGGGATGATTTATAGCGTATAAAAATGCCAAGCCCTGGCTGGGAATCGAACCCGGGTTCTCGGGGTGAAAGCCTAGTACGCTATCAACTAGGCCACCGAGGCGGCCGTCTACTGTTCTTCGAACAAAACATTTCTAATCACGTTGCAGCCCACAAACTCGATGCTTCAGTTTTGGTCGCCTGCTTCGCGCTCGCCTCTGTATACTCGTATTTACCGAGCGGCTCACTGGTTTATGACGACCTGTACGGCGTTCTCATGAAACCAGTTTTCAATTAATATTACTCGCGCGATAATTTATAATATAACATGTATATATTGCATCCAGCGTTATATTGATCGGGACTGATTTATCTGCGGAGGCAGTGGGGAAGAACCCGGCAGACGATTTATTGACATATGATTCCAGATAAGAAATAGAGCACGTAAATACGGAGAAGCAAAGCCTAAAGAAAAACTAATTGACAAGCAACATTTACATGCGTACCGCACCGTTGCAGTTCCAATGGGCGCTTTCCTTTTTTTACCTCGAATCCGTATTTATATATGCGTCGGAATTAACATTCATTCCATTTCCGACTTATTATCAAGGCGAGTTCATCGGTAGCAAACGTTTCAATAATTTTGCATAGCTAACTGTACGGAGAACAGCATCAATCTGCCCGCACTCGGGGACGTCGTGTCCCCTACCATTTTGCAGAAGACTTACCTATGGATTTTTATTTTGTATAATTCTTCAGTCAATTATTTAGCGGTATGTTAATGTGAAAATTAAAAAAACTCTTATTCAAACATCCGATGTTAATGTTAACTTCAATTTTAATTTAATTGAATCAGATTTGATATACCATTGTGATACAAAAGTTTGAAAAGTAAGTTACACTTTTAATCAATCATTTGTACTTCTGAACATACCGAAAAACAATATGGTCTTTAAAAGGTAGTAAATTTTTATAAGAAATACAATATTAACGTAAAATCTCAACAACGAAACTCCATTTACAATGCATCCAATCCTAAGCATTATGTCTACTTTAATGTGAACGGATTCCACAGGTGATCTAGATTAAGTGATATTTTATATTGAATAAGTGCTATAAGTGATATTTGTGCTCCAACACGGACTTGAACTAAGGAATACGCGTATGTAACATATCCTATGGTAACACCAGAACGGTTACGAGGGTGGTTCAAATATAAACCGGAATTTTTGAATAAACGCGCGAAAAATTTAGTGTCGTAAAAGTGGCTGCACTGGATGTTAGACTGGTCTGTTACAAAGCGTAGAAAACAGCCGGGAGCGCGTAACCTCGCTTGTTAGTGTAGTTATAGCCATGAGCGAGAAGGATGTACCAGTGTTTGTTGCGCAACGCATCATTATTCGTTTTTTGGTCAAAGATAATGTAAGATCCGCGGAAATTTATTGAAAATTACTCTATCAGTTCGAGGATGAGTGCCTCTCCAAGACTCAAGTGTATGAATGGTGTTCCGCTTTCCGAAAAGGCCGAGAAGTGGTGGCAAACTTGCCACATGCGCGGCGCCCCAAAACAAGTGTTACCGATGAGAACGTCAGCGCTGTAGAAAAACTCATTTTGGAAGACCGACGCAGTACTGTACGCGATATGGCTGAAATATTGGGCATCAGCGTAGGTAGTATTGAGCAAATAATTCATGAACGGCTCGGTTACCGCAAAATTTCAGCCAGATGGGTGCCAAGACAACGCCAGACCGCATACAGCTCGGCTTACGATGGAAACATTGAACAAATTGGGTTGAGAAACACTGGAACACCCTCCTTATAGTCCCGATTTGTCGCCATGCGACTACTATTTATTTGGTCCATTGAAAGAGGCACTTGGCGGACTGCGATTCGAAAGCAATGCGGAGGTAGAATCCTTTGTGCGCGAATGGTTAGGTGACAAGCCGAGAGATTTTTACGAAAAAGGCATTCGTAAGCTTCCGGAAAGGTGGCAAGAGTGTGTAGAGTGTGAAGGAGACTATCTAGAAAAACTGTAAAAAATGTCAGCTCTGTAACTTAATAAAAAAAATTTTTATAGCAAAATTAGAGCAAAAATGTTTTTATGTTAAAAACACTTAACATATTGCCAATGGGGATATAAATGGAAATCTGTATAATAAGTTGAAGATGTAAAACTACTGCCAAATAATCACAGTTATATAGGATTATGATGGTTTAAAAATATTCCTCAACTATTTGGAATTAATGGCATTTTCTACGATAAATTGGAAGATAATCACTTGGCCATTGACTTTGTTTTAATCATCCTGTATCAGGTGAAGGTTTTTAATAAAATTTATTTGTCGATGATAGTTTTTCTAAGCGTTATTGTATTTTGTTTATCGTCTCAACTATTTGCTCAAGTTTTGTGAAGAGTTTGTGCATTGGTTTCGTTCATTAAACATCTTCTTATAGGATGGTTTGCAAAGTAAACGCGGTCTCAAGGACAGACCAACGAGGAGCAGGGCGGTAACGGATTGATGCAGACCTGTACAAGAAACCGTATCAATACCGCTGTAGCGTTGAACGCACATTATCACATATCAATCTTCTGCTCTGTTATGCAATTACACGCGTTTTACAGACACATAAAGTTCTGGATGTGACGTCACTGGTTCACAGTCGAGTCCTGTTACATGATAAAACGAAATATTAATTATAGTACGTTTGTTTATTATCTCTGACCTAACAGTTGTTTTATACAGGTGATTCTGCATAGACTTCCACTTTCGATTAAGCAGTTATTCTGTGCTTGTATTATTTCCATGTAAACACTCACTTTATAATCAGCTGCAATAGGCTAAGGAACCATCAGCTGATTCTGCATAGACTTTCAACTTACGATACAAGGTTAATACAAGCACACTTGTATTATTTCAATGTATACACTCACTTTATAATCAGCTGCAATAAGGAACCATCAGCTGATTCCATAGACTTTCAACTTACGATCCATAGCTTATACTGTGCTTGTATTATTTCAATATATACACTCACTTTATAATCAGCTGAAATAAGGATCCATCAGCTGATTCTGCATAGACTTTCAACTTACGATTCAGCGATTATACTGTTATACTTTTTAGGGGATGAATTCTGGGGGAATGCTGAATTACGTGTATCATAATTTGTGTTTTAGAATATTTTATTAACTTTTAATGAAAAACCGATAAAAATATTTTTCTCCAATGAAAACACTCTTTTTTCTATAATTATACCATTTTTTACATTTTTAATCTTTTAGGGAATAAATTCGGAAAAATATTTAAATATGTGTTTCATATCATATTTCTAGAACATTCGATCCAAAACAAATATTTTTTAATGCAAAATTGTATACCCCTTTTTTACATTGTCTACCCCTTTCAATCACTTTAGGGGATGAGTTTTGGGAAACAGTGAAAAATATATTTCATTACTGATATTCAAGAGTGACTATATTACGTTTTAAGAAGATCAGACGAAAAACATATTTGTCCAATAAAAATTGTTGTAACTCATTTTTACCTCTTTAGGGGTTGAATACTTGAAAATCGTTTTTCAGTGCACCCCTACATGTGATGCAACCCTGAAAATTTCAAATTTTTAGCTAATATAGTCTCGGCTGTATGTTTATTATTAAAGTTGGACTGGGTAAGTAGTTTATTGGCGTTAAAATAAAATCATTCTATAACCCTTTCTTAGCGCATCTCGACATTGTTGTAAAAAGGTACCCTGAAAATTTCAAGTCTCTAGTTATAATCGTCTCGGCTGTACGTTGATTAATAAAATTGGACTGGGTAAGTAGTTTAATGGAGTAAATATAAAATGTTCACTCCTTTCTTAGTGTACCTTGACATTGTTGTAAGAAGGTACCCTGAAAATTTCAAGTCTCTAGCTATAATACTTTATGTGCCGGCTGCACGTTGATTAATAAGATTGGACTGGATAAGTAGTTTAATGGCGTCAAATTCAAAATTTTGCAAAATCCTTTCTTAGTGTACCTTGACATAGTTGTAAGAAGATACCTTGAAAATTTCAAGTCTCTAGCTATAATAGTTTTGGCTGTACTTTGTTTATTAAATTTGGACTGGGTAAGTATTTTAATGGCGTTAAAATCGAATTTTTGCAAAATCTTTTCTCAGTGCACGCCTATATGGTAACATAAATGTACCATGTAAATTTCAAGTCGCTAGCTAAAATAGTTTTGGCTCTGCATTGATTATGAAGCAGTCAGTCTGTCAGTCAGGACTTCTTCTTTTGTATATTAAGATATGTAATGACAAAAGTGATAAACTCAAAGCAATTGTAAGAAGTGAATGTATAAAAAAGGAGCATTTAAAAAAGGATTTATTTAATAAATCCTATACATCAATATGAAATAATTTTGCTGGTCGGTTGAGCAAAATGGACACGTTTGTTATTCAGCAAAATCTGGTAAGCCGTTTAAAATTGGCTGTCATTCAAAAGCTTTAAAAAATCACAACCTTTGTACCATACACATTTATGAAAATTCGATTTCACCATCGTATATATATATATATATATATATATATATATATATATATATATATATATATATATTATGTTTAACGTCTGACTGTTGTGCACACTTGGGCTAATGCAGACGATGGGATAATGTATAGCGTATGAAAAATGCCAACCCGGGTCCTCGGGGTGAAAGCCTAGTACGCTATCCACTAGACCACCGAGGCGGCTTCACGATCGTATAATCAACATTAAATTTTTATACGTTAAAGTTAAATATTTAAATTTATTATTAGGTCAGGTTTAATTTCGAATTTTCGTTGTAGAAAATTTTCTGAAAACAAAATATGATTTTATGGTGATATTAAATTTTGTTGATTTTTTAAATTTTCCTTCTTTTTATAATCTCCTTCTTTTCTGCTAGGATTACTGTATAATATCAGTAATATCAGTATAATATCAATCATTGCTATATTGAGTATAATGATCTGCCTTTCCTAGCTTCGTCAATTCTACTTTTGTTAACGCGTTTCGGAGAACCTCCATCTTCAAAAACTATATCTATACTGGTCACCAATATTATGGCCTGTCCTATTTATAATTTTTTATCTCCACCTCGTACTCCTCCTCTATTAAACACGTGTACATTAAACATGACGTGCTCGCTTCTGATTGGCTTTTCAAAATCATACGTTTTCGCTCGCTTCTGATTGGCTCCTTTCAAACTTTCTCTTCAACGGTCGTCCCTTCTGTTAATTTTTGAATTTTTTAGATTTTTAAACATAACATCTGCTTGCGACGATATCTGTTCATTTATTATGTTTTCTCCCTTTAATTTAGATTTAAAAATTTCCAAGTTCTCTAAAATGTTAATACGTCTTCCTTTTTCTGTCATATGTAGTACTTTCATGGAGTTTTTTATTTCTCGAAGTATGTGTCCCTTTTTTATTAAATGTGACGCATAATTTGAATCATTTTTGCCGTAAAATGATTTAATAAAATCACTATGATGATTTTTGTCGTATATCACATTTAATAAAAGAGGGACACATACTTCGAAAATAGAAAACTCCATGAAAGTACTAATATGGCAGACAAAGGAAGACGTATTAACATTTTAGAGGACTTGGAAATTTTTAAATCTAAATTAAAGGGAAAAAACATAATAAATCAACAGATATCGTCGCAAGCAGATATTACGTTTAAAAATCTAAAAAATTTCAAAAATTTACAGGAGGGACGACCGTTGAAGAAAAAAGTTTGAAAGGAGCCAATCAGAAGCGAGCGAAAACGTATGATTTTGAAGAGCCAATCAGAAGCGAGCGCGTCAGGTTTAATGTACACGTGTTGAATAGAGGAGGGGTACGAGGTGAAGATAGTAAATTATAAATAGGACGGTCCATAATATTGGTGACCAGTATAGATATAGTTTTTGAAGATGGAGGTTCTCCGAAACACGTTAACAAAAGTAGAATTGACGAAGCTAGGAAAGGCAGATCATTATACTGAACATATCCCATTCTTCTCTATTAATAGTTACTTCTTTCATAGTGGGTTGTTTTTATCTTAAGAGTGGAAATACATATTACTCAAATTGGATCTATTTGGTCTAGACGTATGTTTTCAGATATTAGAACAAACCATTTTTTAGGTTAAACAATTTTTATTTCTAGTTGTCCTGAACACTGTCTGAACTGTCGAATGAGTATAATCATCTGCCGTCTCTAGTTTCGTCAATTCTACTTTGTTGACGCGTTTCGGAGAACCTCCATCTTCAAAAACTATATTTATACTGGTCACCAATATTATGGCCCGTCCTATTCATAATTATATATACTCAGTGTTGAATAGAGGAGGGGTACGAGGTGGAGATAGAAAATTATAAATAGGACGGCCCATAATATTGGTGACCATTATAAATATAGTTTTTGAAGATGGAGGTTCTCCGAAACGCGTCAACAAAAGTAGAATTGACGAAGATAGGGATGGCAGATCATTATACTCAACATAGTGAAGTAAATTTTCTTTCATCGTTTCGGCGAAACATCGAATGCCATACATGGCCAAAGAATTTACGGTGAGAGTACAACAAACAACGTTAGTAATTCAAAAAAATAAATTTGTGACGCATTAAATTTATGTATATTTTACTTCATTTCCTGAACGGATACGCTGTGTACAGATTTATTTCAACGCAAACACTTTTACGATATTGAAAGCTTTAAAAACGAATAAAAAGAGAAGATTATTACTTTTTCGCCTTTCACTGGGGTTTTTCTTATGTGTGGGAAATAAAAAGGAGCAAATCAGAAAGAAAGTTATAAAGCATTAAATACCATTAATGTCGATAAGAAACGCAATGTTCTTATTGGCTGACAGCAGTTGTCAGATAATTGCCACTTCAATAAAATAATCTTTACTGACCGTTAAAGTTGGTTTACAGTTATATTTATTTTATAGCAACAGTTAAATACTCACTGGTAGCAGTTTCGAACCTATTGGTTGTGCCAGGTACACGTATTGTACACGTCGGCATGTCTAATAAACTGAACGAAAGTAAAGTCCAACAGCAATTGGAATTCTTTTTATATTCTTCTTAGATTATTGTCACTATGTTCAGTATAATGGTCTGCCTTCCCTAGCTTCGTCAATTCTACTTTTGTTGTCGCGTTTCGGAGAACCTCCATCTTCAAAAACTATATCTGTATCAACTTGAGTATAGATATAGTTTTTTGAAGATGGAGGTTCTCCGAAACGCGTCAACATAAGTAGAACTGATGAAGCTAGGGAAAGCAGATCGTTATACTCAACATAGCAATTGGGATATTTAAATTTTAAAAGTTTAATTTTACTAGCAAAGTTAAACTATGTATAACATTTAAATTAACAAAATTTGAAAGGATTGTTTATCTTATTACATTTATATATTGATTACTGTAAATGGCAAAAAAGTTATTTACTGGGTTTTATCCATTTTCATGTAGAGGAGACCGGGGATGGTTGTCACACTTTTCAGATTTTAATTTTGTTAATTTTTTAAATGAGAGTAATTTTATTAAACACAAGTTCAAATTAAAGTAACAAACAATGAAAAATGTAGAATAAACTTTTATTCACATATATGAACTAGAAGTATTTTTTTAATTTTTAAAAAAACTTTACACCTGTGTCAAGCAGCCTCGTGGCCGGAGTTAGTTGTCTCAACTGGCGGGGCTGGTTGTCCCTGTTATTTTATATGGGGATATCACAATAATTCCGTTTAACAATTATTATATTGAAAAATGGATAAAAGAACTTCAAAACAAGAAAAAACGAAAGCAGTTTATTGTTGTATACGAAATGCTGAAAATTGTGATATTTGAACAGTAAAATATAGAAAATATTAAAGTTAATTAAATTTTTACGTAGTTTTTCCATAAATAGTTATTAAACAAACGAATTAGAAAATTCTTATAGGTCTAATTATTGGACCTCAGTGATACAAAAAGTTTTTGTATTACGTTTTCTTCATTTATAACGTAAGCACAATATTCATCGCCTGAGATGTCGCTTTCGCAATGTTTGCAAACGAAATGTGGCATTCCTGGCATATTTCTACATCTTCCGTGAGCCCATTTCTTGTAATCCGTACGCTGTACCCACAGTTCGTTTGGTCTGTTTTTTGAATACGGTTCAACGCAGACACACTTCTCATCATCTTGGTCGCTTTCAGAACTTTCTTTACTTTTCTGTTTTCGTTTGTTATTTTCCGTTTTTTTACGCCGTATTCCTTCAGCTCTTCAATATTCGCCATATTAGCATGCTTGTCTTTTAAATAATTCCTTTTTGATCTTCTTATTTAACTCTATCCTTAACTTACTCAACTCTGCAAAGGATTTTTACCTTTTAATGATATCTTTGGTGTATGTTGTCACATGTGACAACCAGCTCCTTCCATTTGTGACAACTAGCCCCGGCGCGCCATTTTGTTTGACAGTGATACCAGTCGAAAACGAACAAATGACAATGCAAATAAAAATATGATTTGAACGCCTAAAAGTATGGTATTTAACCTAAACTGATAATATTTGTAACTTTTGCAGCATAAGGACGTTGAAAAATAAATGGTTAAGGTCTAAAATTTTACTTATCAAGGAAAAATTCAGAAAAATGCAACTAAGTAGACACGCACAGAAACATACATTTTAGGCAACAAAACACTCAGGTGTGGTGTATATGACTAAGGAGAGGAACGCCACCAGTAACGGAACGTATTAGACAAATTTATAAGCTTTGTGACAACCACCTCGTGTGACGTTTAGCCCCGGTGGCCCCTATCTATTATACCCTAATTAAAACTAATTACTTGTCTGGATTTAGTAGGTACACAATAAAATCAGAATAGAGTAGATGGAATCTGGAACCGGAAGTAGGCTACATTGATAAACATTGTTTTGCTAAGTCTCAGCTCCCTTCAGCATACCGTCACGACATTCCTTTGGCTATGAATAACCGACGATTTGCGATGCAGAGTACAAAAAATGCAGGTGAATTAACGTATTTCTGTAATAGTATTAAATTACAGAATTGATAATATAACCTACTTAATGCTATTGAAAAAATATATAATGCATTGTTAGAATCAGATACAAGAAAGTACAAACGGTTGTAAAATACTTCTCATTTTAGAAGGCAAAAAGTGAGTAAAACTGAAAATATGATAACCTTCGTATGATTATTTAAATACTACATTATTATTTAATAGTATTTATATTTATATTATTCTCTTTATTTGTTTCAACCAACCTTGGGGTACACCAAATCAATCACTTTTTAATGTTCTGTGCCTTCTTCGTAGCCCAGTATTGCTTCATTCGTTGTGATCTTGCTTTTCTTTCTTCGTTACAGTTTTACATCGTTCGCTTCGATTTGACTTTGCCTTGGAACCGTTGCTTCTTGTCCTTGGTTATTGTTTTGGCTGTTCTGTCCATGAGCATAGTGTCAGTGATTTGTAGTTCTGTTATGTCTTTCTCTGTTTCTCTAAACCAAAGTGGTTTGGCTCTTTTATTGCGAAAGTAGTCAAATATTTTTTGGTTAGTCTATTTTTGTCCATTCGGAGGATGTGCCCATAAAAATCAATTCTCCTTTTTCTTATTGTGTTTGATAGTGTTTCAGTTTTTTGGTAAAGAGTTTCATTACTGATGTGGAGTAATTGGTTGTTACGGAATTTAGGGACTAAGATTTTTCGTAATATATTTCTTTCTTTGATCTCCAACCTTTCAAGTGGGCCCTGGGTTGTGAGAGATAATATTTCAGCTGCATATAAGGCTTCTGGTTTAATAACCGTATGATAATGTCTTATCTTATTATAATTTATATTATTATATTATTTAAATATTATTTATTCCCTATAAATAAGCAAATATAGAAAAACACATGTCTTTGTAATTACAATAAATAAGTAGGCCTACACGGACATTACCAAACACTAATTAAGAAAGTTTTATCTCTCTGATCCTTATTTATTAGAGGCATTACATTAGCGAAAAACGTAAAAAATATTAATGAACAAGCTTTCTTGAACTTAGCAGTTGTAGATATTGTCGAAATGATAATTACAAAATATCATATGAACTTCTGAAAAGCGATCATGAGTTTTTTTTCAGGTTTGTTAAAAGTGGGTTTTCGGGAATTTTGTCAATTTTGGTAATTTCTATACCAAAGCTTTTTATTATGCGCCTACTATTGATAAATCAAAATATAAAAGTGCGAAAACAACGGGAAGTTACAAAAAAAATGAAAATAAAAATAAAAAACATAACCTCAAAATAACTACCGCGCGAAGGTGGGAAACGTGTTTTCATCGCGATAATGATTAGTTGAACGCGTTTTATTGACAGTGAAGTGAATATGAATTTTTTTATAATAATAAACTTTGTACTAACTCGACTTGGTTGTTGCGTGTTTACATTCATAACTAACTCTACTCGGTTGTTGTGTATATAACTAGTTTTCGTAAAAAATACTAACCTTTGTAAGGAGTGTTATAGCGGCGGATATAAAGCTGCCGTTGCTTTGTAAAAATGGACGTCAGAATATAGTTCCGTAATAAGTGGCTAAAAATCATAATTTACCTTAATAATATTTAATTTTCCGCTAGTCAATAACTCTCAGTGAAATAATATATATATAGCACATAATAACACACAAAAATTATGAAAACAACTACTTTTGTAGAAGTTTTGAAGTTAGAAATAATATAATTACCACTTGGGTAACTAACTGAAGTTTTGTTGCAAAAAAAAAAAACTATTTATTTAATTAGTAATGCGTTTTACTAACTTAGTTATCAATACACAGATGTTGTGAAGTTCTCAGCTGTTTTTTAAGTGAGTATGTAAAGTAAGCTCCGCTTCGGTGGCCTACTTGGTAGCGTACTGGGTTTTCACCCCGAGTACCCGAGTTCGATTCCCGGCCAGGGCTTGGCATTTTGATACACTATAAATCATCCCATCGTCTGCATTAGCCCAAGTGTGCACAATAGTCGGACGTTAAACACAAAAAAAAAAAATGTAAAGTAAGTTACACAAAAAAAGTAGAGAGGAGAGCCTTAAAGCTCTGTTGATGATAATGTTATTTTTAAAAGGCTTTAACTAAATTTTAATTTCTCCATTTAGTTTTTACTTTTTTGGGTCTGTTCATATTTTCAAATTAAAGGAATTTCAGCATGATTGAAATTTTACAAAAGTGCTTCAAATTTTAATAAAATGATCATCACTGATGGCACCCAAAAGCGATTAAAAAAATACGCGGCATTGTAAACATATATTTTTTTTAAAGTACCAAATCATTTTTTAAAAAAGGTTTATTTTTATGGAAAGGTCAATACTCGGTAGGCCTATTCACGATTTTCATCTTTCCCTTTACAAAGTGTAAATCTAAGCGGAGACAGAATTATTTTTAAATAACTACTTAAAAATAAATTTTTTCTAAATTTATTTTAGTTTGCGTATTTATCAGCAAAAATAATATTTTGTGTCATGTTTCTGTTCAACGAGTGTAAAAATATTAATACCAACATTGCGATACCTGAAGACAACAAAGTTTCAGTATGCTTCTTGTAACGTTCTACTCTGCGGTCGGATCTCCCGGTATTTAGGTGGTACGCCAAGTTACCATGAAATGGTACTTAGTGATGAAAAAGTTCGAAACCTCTGGTCTAGTCTTTAGAGCTCTCGCTTCACAGGCAAAAATATTCACGTTTCACTCATAAAACAACTAAGAAAATAGTAGTGTTTTGGTCCGAAATTTGATGTGCATTAAGAAACTGCGATTGGCAACGAAGTTAGGTTTTGAATTTGGGTCAATATAGCTTGAATAATAGTTCTATCCCGTTACTTATAAGAGGTGTGTTCAAAAAAGTAACGAGAATTTTAATTTTTTGAACAAAATATTTATTTATTCTTCTACACTGATGTGGTCGCCTTCAAAATAGTCCCATTGGAGATTGTGCACTTGTGCCAGCGCTTCTTCCAATCCTCGAAACACTTTTCAAACTCGATCTTTGAGATAGCTTTTAGTTCTTTCAGCGATGCGCTTTTAATGTCATCTACGGCTGTAAAACGACGGCCTTTAAGGTTGTCTTTATTTTTGGAAATAGGAAAAAGTCACACGGAGCCATGTCTGGCGAATATTGAGGCTGGGGCATCGTTACAGTACTGTTTTGGGCCAAAAATTCACGAACAAGCAATGAAGTGTGAGCTGGTACACTATCGTGGTGCAAAAGCCATGAATTGTTTTTCCACAGATCCTGGCGTTTTTTCGAATTGCTTCACGCAAACTGCGTTGTACTTGTAGGTAGTACTCCTTATTGACCGTTTCACCTGGTGGCATGAATTTATGATTCACTATGCCAATAATATCGAAGAACAAAGTGAGCATAACCTTCACGTTCGACCGCACTTGTCGAGCTTTTTTCGGTCTTGGCGAGCCAGAATGCCTCCACTGGGATGATTGAGCATTAGTTTCGACGTCATATCCTTAAACCCATGTTTCGTCACCTGTTATAATACGTTTCAGTAATTCTGCATCGTCGTTGACTTCATTTAGTGACTCCTGAGCAACTTCCATTCGCCGTTGTTTTTGTTCAAAATTCAACAATTTTGGAATGAATTTTGCTGCCACGCGTTTCATACACAAAATGTTGGAAACAATGTCATGACATGATCCAATCGATATGCCAACATCATCAGCGACCTCTCTAATTGTGATTCGGCGATTATTCATAAGCATTTCTTTCACTTTTTCCTCGTTTTCATCGGTTGTTGATGTGCTGGGGCGTCCAGGGCGTTCTTCATCTTCAACGTCTTCACGGCCTTCTTGGAAACGCTTATACCACTCGTAAACTCTCGCTGTACTCATAGCAGACTCACCATAGGCCTTTGTCAACATTTCACACACTTTGTTACACTTTAATTCATTTTTTACGCAAAATTTGATACAAATTCTTTGATCCATTTCATTTAACAAACGAAAATCGCCGAGCTCATAAAAACACGTCTAACCTTAGTGGTTGTCACAGACAATGACAACAATGAAAACAGCTGAAAGTCTTATCATACTTCAAGGGCATGTATACCAACATAATAAAAAAAATGTTTGACAATCGGACTCATCAAGCCCGCGAAATTTAAAAATTTCGTTACTTTCTGAACACACCTCGTATACCCGTTTGTCAAGTCTTTGTAGACTTATTGTGAAGTAGATTGGTATTTCAGTAAAAATCTACGAACCATATTTATGACAGAATTGCTTTTACTGTTTTATACTACAAAAATTTTGGTAATTACTAGTGAAGATAAACTAATTTGAAACCTTTGTCTGAACGAAAGAAATGCTATTTTTTGTTTTGATATCAGAGACACTAAAAGCAACCACTATCAGAGTACATCAGTAGTAGCGAACCACTTCCTGTTTATAATGAAAGAAGAAATTTACCTGTACCACGACGAAGCAGAACTTTACTACCAGTGCACAGGTATTTTGAAGCATTTTATTACTCATTATACGTGCGTGTTATGTTTGATGTGATAAGAGAACATCGCTTTTAGATATGGGAGAAAGTCAATACAGGAAGTAAGTTGTAACGTTTATTTATAAGAATGTTCAAGTATTTTGATAACACCAGATTATTGGATGCTGATTGTACAGTTCTAATCCAATTAGTGAAGATCCACGCATTCACTAGTCTCTTCATAATCATCATTCTTTTCTATGATTAGAAAACACGTTGATTAGCAGTTGTTATTGTTTTATGACATTTTAATGGCACGTAACTTTACATTTACATCCACACAGACGAAGACAGAAGATTGAAGTAGTGTTACGAATCAATCACAGATTAATTTACAACTAATACTGTTACGCGTACTAAATCACAGAGGTTTTGCACAATATGTGGGAATACAACTGGGATCTAATCCGCAATGTCACTGGGTTCAAATAATAAGCGAAAGGTTCAGTAGATGTTACTGAAGACAAGGCATGCGAGGCAGTGCATACTGAGGACAAGTTACAGTACTTTCAATACGACGTTATCGATACGGCGTTAGGTTAGGTTAAGAAAATCAAACAAAAATAAAAAAGATGGCAGTCGCATGACTGCCGACAGAAATGACTACTTCTTACCACATGTTATGGTTATATATTTTACACCACAAAATAAAATTTATAGTAGATTTTCAAAATCATGAGTACGTTCATTTCAGTTTAATATATTTCTAAATACAATATTATATAATTTTAGGGTTTTTTTCAAAGACAGATTTTTTCTACTCGACACCAGAATTGGCTATAGAACCTACGGGAGAAAGTCAATACAGGAAGTACGTTGTAACATTTATTACATTCGTAATAACGCCGAATATAATTTTTGTTCAAATTTGAACTAAACAAAATGGAATAAAATGTAACAAAGTGTGTGAAATGTTAACAAAGGCCTATGGTGAGTCTGCCATGAGTAAAGCAAGAGTTTATGAGTGATATAACGAGTGATTATAAGCGTTTTTATAATCAGTAATAAACTGATTATAACTGACCATGTGAGAAGCACGGAGTCCCACCCTGTGACTTATTAATTGTCATTGTAAATGCCAACTTCAACGGAAACTGCAATATTTTTATTTGGAAAGGCAGGTTGTTTGGAATTATAAGATTGTTTCAATTAAAATCATTGCAAATGTAAGCTTATAAACAATAATTTTATAATAAATAATAACAGGGATTCAGATTTTTAACAGGAATACATCTTTGTCCATCTCAGGCACCTAAACCATGTTCATTTTAAATTTCATCTCATTCGGTCCAGTAGTTAATGTGTGATTGAATAACAAACAAAAACACACACATAAACTTTCAAATTTAAAATATTATATTAATAAGTATAAAATATTGTTAAAACGTCACTGCTGTAGCCTACAGTTAACACATATCACAAAACTGAATACTAAATAATTCAGTTGCACTGGATAAGTAGTATAATGGCGTTTAAATATTTATTATTCACACCTACCAATACATAATAATGTATCAAACTTCACTGTTACAAAGTTAACACTTTTCATAAAACGATATACTAAATAAAGTTGGACTGGGTAAGTAGTATAATGGCGTTTAAAATAATTTAAATATTTATTATTCACACCTACCAATATATAATAAACGTATAAAACGTCACTGTTACACAGTTAACACTTGACACAAAACTAAATAATTAAGTTGGACTGGGTAAGTAATATAATGTCGCGAACATACAAGTTTTCACTTCAAAAATACATTTTAAAACAAAAATATATATAAGAGCGTGATGCGTGACGGCAAACTGATTTTTTCCCGTGCAAAATATACATCCATACCCCGCCATAAGAAGTAGTATTTAAGTATATGCTATATATAAGAGCGTGATGCGTGACGGCAAACTGAATTTTTTTCCGTGCAAAACACTCATCCATACCCCGCCATAAGAAGTAGTATATAAGTATATGCTATGAATTTTTTCCCGTGCAAAACATACATCCATACCCCGCCATAAGAAGTAGTATATAAGTATATGCTATATATATATATATATATATATATATATATATATATATATATATATATATAAGAGCGTGATGCGTGACGGCAAACTGAATTTTTCCCCGTAAAAAACATACATCCATACCCCGCCATAAGAAGTAGTATATAAGTATATGCTATATATATATATAAGAGCGTGATGCGTGACGGCAAAGTGAATTTTTTCACGTGCAAAACATACATCCATACCCTGCCATAAGAAGTAGTATATAAGTATATGCTATATATAAGAGCGTGATGCGTGACGGCAAACTGAATTTTTTTCCCGTGCAAAACATTAATCCATACCCCGCCATAAGAAGTAGTATGTAAGTATATACTATATATATAAGAGCGTGATGCGTGACAGCAAACTGAATTTTTTTCCCGTGAAAAACATACATCCATACCCCGGCATAAGAAGTAGTATATAAGTATATGCTATGAATTTTTTCCCGTGCAAAACATACATCCATACCCCGCCATAAGAAGTAGTATATAAGTATATGCTATATATATATATATATATATATATATATATATATATATATATATATAAGAGCGTGATGCGTGACGGCAAACTGAATTTTTCCCCGTAAAAAACATACATCCATACCCCGCCATAAGAAGTAATATATAAGTATATGCTATATATATATAAGAGCGTGATGCGTGACGGCAAAGTGAATTTTTTCACGTGCAAAACATACATCCATACCCTGCCATAAGAAGTAGTATATAAGTATATGCTATATATAAGAGCGTGATGCGTGACGGCAAACTGAATTTTTTTCCGTGAAAAACACTCATCCATACCCCGCCATAAGAAGTAGTATATAAGTATATGCTATATATATAAGAGCGTGATGCATGACGGAAAACTGAATTTTTTCGCCGTGCAAAACATACATCCATACCCCGCCATAAGAAGAAGTATATAAGTATATGCTATATATATAAGAGCGTGATGCGTGACGGCAAACTGAATTTTTTTCCCGTGAAAAACACACATCCATACCCCGCCATAAGAAGTAGTATATAAGTATATGCTATATATATATATATATATATATATATATATATATATATATATATATATAGAGAGCGTGATGCGTGACGGCAAACTGATTTTTTCCCGTGCAAAACATACATTCATACCCCACCATAAGAAGTAGTATATAAGTATATGCTATATATATAAGAGCGTAATGCGTGACGGCAAACTGAATTTTTCCCGTGCAAAACATACAGCCATACGCCGCCATAAGATGTATTTACTTCAGTAAAAAGAAGAAATTACTATATTTCCATTGAATGTAACCTTCACTAAATGCAAGCTGTATAACTTGGTTAAAATCACTGATTAAAAAACCTGTTACAAATTGGACAGTGTAAAAAAGTTGGAACACAATGCACACATGTTACAGTATACAGTGGCATTCTATGTATACGATTGTATTCTATGGCTGGCAACAAAAGGAACATGTATCTGGTAACGCATGGACACAGGTTGTATGTCTCACACTAAACTGTCTTAAATTGCCTGCAAGTTTAGTATTAACGGCTAAAAACGACTTACAAAATATTAAGGAAATTAAAGATGCATTCGTTTATTACGTTTGTGAATCATCCTTTACATTTGTAGTAGGCGGTGTCGGTGACTACAGCGCGCGGAAGGAAAAGGAGAAGAACTGTAAGGAATTCCATAAACACACAAGGAGCGTTGTATTACAAGAGACCAGATAGATGATAGTCCACCGGAGTACAGTTAAGGTAAGGTTTTCGCCGCATGGGTTCCTCGACAAATAGATTTATCAGAGTAAAAGTGTGAACCACGAAGCAAGCAGGAAGTGGGCTCTACACCTCTGCAGCCATCCGTTTAGCAGTTTAATTAATTGTTCTTGTGTTCTGGAAGAGCCTACTGTTTATGTGCAACACAACTCCGGTTAGGTTTTACTTTATTTCATTAATATTAAAAGTAATTGAAGAAAGTTTTGCAGTGGGATAATAAATTTAATGTTCAATACAATATCCTTAATATTAAGTGGTATTAAAAATACAAGGTGTGTTCAGAAAGTAACGAGAATTTTTAAATTTTGCGGGCTTGGAGAATCCGAATGTCAAACATTTTTTTTTATTACGTTTATATACATACCCTTGAAGTATGATAAAACTTTCAGCTTTTTTCATTGTTGACTTTGTCTGTGACAGCCACTATGGTTAGACGTGTTTTTTATGAGCTCGACGATTTTCGTTTGTCAAAAGAAATGGATCAAAGAATTTGTATCAAATTTTGCGTAAAAAATAGAATAAAGTGTAACAAAGAGTGTGAAATGTTAACAAAGGCCTACGGTGAGTCTGCTATGAGTAAAGCAAGAGTTTACGAGTGGTATAAGCGTTTCCAAGAAGGCCGTGAACCACATTGAATATGGCGAACGACCTGGACGCCCCAGCACATCAACAACCGATGAAAAATGGAAAAAGTAAAAGAAATGGTTATGAACATACGCTGAATCATAATTAGAGAGGTCGCTGGTGATGTTGGCATATCGATTGGATCATGTCATGACATTGTTTCCAGCGGATATATGAAACGCGTGGTAGCAAAATTCGTTCCAAGATTGTTGAATTTTGAACAAAAACAGCGGCGAATGGAAGTTGCTCAGGAGTCAATAAATGAAGTCAACGACGATGCAGAATTACTGAAACGTATTATAACAGGTGACGAAACATGGTTTTACGGATATGACGTCGAAACTAAGGCTGAATCATCCCAATGGAGGTATTCAGGCTCGCCAAGACCGAAAAAGATTCGACCAGTGCGGTCGAACGTGAAGGTTATGCTCACTGTGTTCTTCGATATTAATGGCATAGTGCACATGAATTCCTACCACCAGGTGAAACGGTCAATAATGAGTACTACCTACAAGTTCAATGCCGTTTGCATGAAGATGTGTGTCTTCATCAAAAAACGCACGGGTTTTGATGAAAAACAACTCATGGCTTTTGCACCACGATAATGCACCAGCTCACATTGCATTGCTTGTTCGTGAATTTTTGGTCAAAAACAGTACTGTAACGATGCCCCAGCCTCCATATTCGCCAGACATGGCTGCGTGTGACATTTTAATATTTCCAAAAATAAAGATAACCTTAAAGGGCCGTCGTTTTACAGCCGTAGATGACATTAAAAGCGTATCGCTGAAAGAACTAAAGGCTATTTCAAAGATCGAGTTTGAGAAGTGTTTCGAGGATTGTAAGAAGCGCTGGCACAAGTGCATAATCTCCAATGGAGACTATTTTGAAGGCGATAACATCAATGTAGACAAAATAAATAAATAATTTGTTCAACAAATTAAAATTCTCGTTACTTTCTGTACACACCTCGTATTTCTGTCGCCTGAACACCGCCTTGCATTCAATGGCTGAATTGAATGTTTACTCAATTTTAGCGTGTAAGTATTTTTTACTTGAAAGCAATTGATTTAATTTTTTATATTTGAAAACATTTTTAATTTTAGTAAGGTTAAACTCTTTTGACCCAAGCTACAAAAACAAAAATGTTATGAACTTATTTGAATATTAAATTATTAATTTTAACTTATTCCTAAAATACGTTCAAGACTTAAAATACAAATTTGGTTATATCGTTATAAAAAAAATGTAATTTTACGATAGCGATTAAACAATTTCCCGATATGGGTATATTTTAAAGCTATAGACAACATGCGATAGGGCACTTTGAAATTTAAAAGGCGAGGCTGAAGTAGGACAAACTGGTTTTGAATTTACATTTAAATACAAAATTCATAAGGGAAAAGTCGTATTCGTGAACTATAGATCACTAATCGCTAGTTAGACTATGTTGGACGTTAATATACTTCGAGGTGCGTGTAATTGGCACAAATAAATGGTGCAAAAGCACTGCAGGAACTTTCTCACGATAATACTTGACGGACGAAGGGAGGGTCACTAAATGTCCGCTCTTTTGAAGAACTACCTGAAAGCGAAAACAATGCTGTACAAAAATTTTAAAAAAATATTTTATATCACTTTATTTGTTTCACCCAACTTTGGGGTACACTAAATCAATCACTTTTTAATGCTCTGTGCCTTCCTCGTAGACCAGTATTGCTTCATTCGTTGTGATCTTGATTTCTTTCTTCGTCAGAGTTTTGGATCGTTCACCATTAAAGGTGATATTAATGGCATAGTGTATCATGAATTCCTGCCACCAGGTGAAACGGTAAATAAGGACCACTATCTACACGTTCTTCGCCGTTTGCGTAAAACAATTAGGATCTGTAGAAAAACAATTCATGGCTCATGCACCACAAAAATGCACCAGCTTACACTTCATCGCTTGTTCGTGAATTTTTGGCCAAAAACAGTACTGTAACGATGCCCCAGCCTCCATATTAGCCAGACATTGCT
>CM040188.1:59429374-59444374 GCA_022606455.1 Callitettix versicolor | reverse complement strand
TGCTCATATATTCTTATTGTAAAATAAAATAAATTTTCTAACGCAATTTATGCAATTTTCATGCAAGTTAGCTTACTGTGATCAAATCAAACTTTCGAAATTTTACGAGACAAAAAGTTTTGGTTTTTTAAGATTTTGATGATCACCATTTTTAAACGGTTGAAGTAACTTTCACAGAATTTGTTCAATATTTCTGATAATTTCTGAAAACTTGTTTTAACGTTCTAGAATATGATTTCGATAAAATAGCGTTTTCTCGGTATTAGAAGTTATACTGTTGAGGAGCAAGGGGCGGCTGTTTTCCTTATACGAGGATTTTTTAGTTTAAACAAAAAGAAATAGAGAATTTGTTATCGATACTTCTTTAAAGCGGTGACCAGTTTCTTTACTGAGTGAACGTAAACTCCATAACAACATTCTACAGCTACGTTCTACAGCTACAATTCTGAAAAAAAAACGCCAGCCTTCTTCCTAATTTTTTTTTTCTTTAACGTCCGACTATTGTGCACACTTGGGCTAATGCAGACGATGGAATAATTTATAGCATGTGAAAATGCCAAGCCCTGGCCGGGAATCGAACCCGGGTCCTCGGGGTGAAACTAGGCGCCACCGAGGCGGCTCTTCCTAAAATAAAAAACCATCCATTCGTGATTCTAAAAATGAGTATCACGGATGTTCAAGAAATACCGAAGTCTTTTACTGGGTTCTATGGGTTGGACGATGTAAAAGCTGAGTTGGATCTCTGGTATCATTTGTGAAAGATAAAAAGCATAAAGGAAGAACACTTACAGGAGCTTTAAGTAGTAGACCTGTACAAAGAAACTAACTTCTATCCAGCAACAAAACTAGTCTCATTCTGCTGGCTCAGAACGCAGTTTCAACACACTTCGAAGAGTGAAGACGTGGTTGAGAAGCACAATGTGGGAAAAGATGGTGACAGGTCTGTGTTTAATAGACAATTTATAAAACAAAACCAAGATTGTGTACAAAATATTGTTCTAGACAGATTTTTAGCAAAACCAAAAAGCTTGATATTAGTATAGACACTGTAATTTCTTTATTATATTCCTTGTTAAAATAATAGGATGCTTGAACGGCGTATTATGGAGTAAGAATATAACAAGATCACAATAGCTCAATATATATAGTGCTTAAGAGATTTTTAATACATGGAGCTGAGACGTGGAGAATGAAAAACCCAAGAAAAGGAAAGAGGCTGTAGAAATGGATGCGTTGAGAAGATCTGCTAGGATATCGAGAGTCCAAAGAATAAGAAATGAGGTAATTCGTCAACAGATGGGAATAGAGATCACGATTGTAAAGGATATTGAGAGGAGTTAGTTAATTTGGTACGGTCATGTCCAATGGATGAGCCAAGCGCGACTGCCGAAACAAGCAATGGAGTGGGTGTCGACCTTAAAAAGGGCAAGAGGAAAACCAAGAAAGATCTGGACGGAAGGAATCCGTAAAGCTATGAGTGATCGAAATTTACAAATCGGACAATTGGAAGATTGGAAAGATTGGAATCTAGGCATCGGACAACGTCGCTGCACGTTTTAACAGATATTATTATTATTATTATTATTATTATTATTATTATTATTATTATTATTATTATTATTATTATTATTATTATTATTATTATTATTATTATTATTATTATTATTATTATTATTATTATTATTATTATTATTATTATTATTATTATTATTATTATTATTATTATTATTATTATTATTATTATTATTATTATTATTATTATTATTATTATTATTATTATTATTATTATTATTATTATTATTATTATTATTATTATTATTATTATTATTATTATTATTATTATTATTATTATTATTATTATTATTATTATTATTATTATTATTATTATTATTATTATTATTATTATTATTATTATTATTATTATTATTATTATTATTATTATTATTATTATTATTATTATTATTATTATTATTATTATTATTATTATTATTATTATTATTATTATTATTATTATTATTATTATTATTATTATTATTATTATTATTATTATTATTATTATTATTATTATTATTATTATTATTATTATTATTATTATTATTATTATTATTATTATTATTATTATTATTATTATTATTATTATTATTATTATTATTATTATTATTATTATTATTATTATTATTATTATTATTATTATTATTATTATTATTATTATTATTATTATTATTATTATTATTATTATTATTATTATTATTATTATTATTATTATTTATTATTATTATTATTATTATTATTATTATTATTATTATTATTATTATTATTATTATTATTATTATTATTATTATTATTATTATTATTATTATTATTATTATTATTATTATTATTATTATTATTATTATTATTATTATTATTATTATTATTATTATTATTATTATTATTATTATTATTATTATTATTATTATTATTATTATTATTATTATTATTATTATTATTATTATTATTATTATTATTATTATTATTATTATTATTATTATTATTATTATTATTTATTATTATTATTATTATTATTATTATTATTATTATTATTATTATTATTATTATTATTATTATTATTATTATTATTATTCCATGCTCATTATTAGCCTATAAATAAAATTCATAATAACCTATTGTATAAACTTCACTTAAATTTTGAGTCATATTTTTCTTATATCAGTTTAATGGAGCCGCCTCGGTGGCCTACTTGATAGCGTACTGGGCTTTCACCCCGAGGACCCGGGTTCGAATCCCAGCCAGGGCTTGGCATTTTCATACTCTATAAATCATTCCATCGTCTGCATTAGCCCAAGTGTGCACAATAGTCGGACGTTAAACACAAAAACAAAAAAATCAGTTAATCTTCCCAGCAAGCCATCCCTCAGATGGCTTGCCCCCCCCCCAGCTCAGACATGTATTTCCTGCTACAATTTCGACTTAAAATTATTTTTTATTCAGTCATCGCCACCACCGTTATTGAAGCAAAGCTTTTAAATATTAGCATCGGCGAGAACAGTGAAAAAAATTTCGAATTTCGTCTCTTTCTTTTCTTCCTACTTTTCGATAACATCACAAGCGTATCATATGAAAATGTTGTTTTGTTTTGGTTTTGTTATTTTCCTTTGGTTGAAGAACACGTGCACATTGAAACCGTTTATAGTACATTCGAAATTAATATAAACGTTTATAAAAATTGTTATTGATATTGCTAATTTTTAATAACATAAAGTGAAACTTTATAGGCTATCAGCTGTTCTATAAAATCAGCTGATCGTTAAGAATTAATATTTCGTGAACCTAAGCTAGGTTCACGTATTTATTTATTTAAACAAAACAAGATATTTGTAAATATATCTTCAAACTAATTATATATTCAGCAAAGATATAATTACCATTTCGATCTTTTTGTATTGTATTGTAACATTTTTCCTGAGTTTCACACTTATACACTAATGTAACACAGTAATGTTAAACGTTATTAAACGTTCTTAAACGTTATTAAACGTTCTTAAACGTAATGGTTAATGTTTAACAGTAAATTAAATGTTTTAAAAAAATTACAGTTTCAAAAATTAAACTGTCATTTTTTAAAACGTTTAATTTTTATTGTTACATTACAGTAACTGTTCTGTTAGTCTATACAGTTTTATTTAATTCATTATTTAGACAATGCAATAACGGTCAATGGAATTTAAGAATTTTTACCATTATATTGTTTGTGTTAAATAGTCAAATTGTCAAATAGTCAAATACAACAGGATACGATCTTAAGTTAATATCTGTTAGCCCCTTCTTTAGCCCCTTCATCTCTATATTTAATTATTAAAATTATTTTGGTTGCAATAATAGAGGAAAGTATAATCAAAATGCAATTTATTTTAGTTTGGCACATTTTTGGCGCAAATTGCTTCCCATACACATCTATTATACTGTATTTATATTTAACTGTTGCAGCATGTTCACGACAACCCCAGTATAATTAAAGACCAGTAAATTCTTTAACATAATACGGGCAAGGTGCTAATCCTATGTGTTTATCGATGGAGAAGTTAAACGTCTAAAACTCGGAACTGCTAAATATTTAGTGCATGCTAGGCGTGTAAAGTCACGGAGTGGCCTAGTGCCCCTTAACCCCTGGGCACCTCCGCACCTGGGAAAGTGAGAAGCCCTCTTCTCTTCCTAGCTGTAAGGCCTCCTAAAGGAGCACCGGTGATTGTCGATTATGCTGATTAGATTTGGAACTGGTTGTTGTTAAAATAACATTTGTGCTGGCAATAAATTCGTTTAGGGTATTTAAATAAACGTGACACTTATGTTTCCGCGTGCGAGAGTCTTTCTGTTGTAGTCGCGTCTTTAGGAAACTATTGAACAATTAATTTCCTGAACGTAAATTTAGAGGAAATATGGTGATAAAAACATATTTCGAAAGAGTAAAAAGGACAGTTTTAGAAAACATTTAACAAAGTATAATGTCGTGTTTGGTAGTATATCACCAGATCGCGAATAATATGTAGGCCTACTTTAAATTTCAGACAAAATCAATTTGACTACGACTAAGTGCAAAAAATATAACACATTGTTTGTTTTACTCTTAATTTTCTTTATAAGGGAAAATCTCTGTTATAGAACCAAAAATAAAAATCATGTATAATGTTTTCTCTTATTTTTTATTAATTGATGATTTGTTCGAAAGCACGGCATAACCTAAAACTTATTACAGCCTATCAACTGTTCAATGAAATCAGCTGATACGAATGAATACAAAACAACTGATCTTTTACTATAACTCACAATACAAAAATTAAATTAGCAATTCATTTCATATATTTACATCGGTCAAACTTATTCGTAGTTCCCCTTAGAGTAGTGGTTATCACGTGCGCCTCACACGAGCAAGGTCATCGGTTTGATCCCGGGCGGAAACGCAGGACATTTTAATAATTAATTTTAATGAGGCTTGTGACGTCCAAAATATACTATTACACTATTACATATTTGTGCATACGTATCACGCAACATCCAATATCACAACCAGCCCTAAAACATGATTCATGTTGAAACACAAAATTAATATATAATATAATATAATATACTCGTAATATAATATAATACATAATATATAATATATTTATATAACTTTAAATAAAATTTAGAAATATTTTTAAGGGTAAAAATATTTATTTAAATTATATTCTTTACAAAAATGAATATTTATATATTATTAAATCAAAGTGTACATTTTTTTCAAAATTTTTATTAAGGCTAACAGAATAGTGTACCATTGGCTAAAAAATTATTAGCATACTTTTTTATTGTACTAATGTCAACTAAAATGATTTTTTTTTTTTTTTTTTTTTTTTTTTGGTGTTTAACGTCCGACTATTGTGCACACTTGGGCTAATGCAGACAAACCGACTAAAATGACTGAACAACGATAAAACATAGCCAAGATTAATTTAAATAATTTTAATAGTTTTTTTTTACAAATTTGTAAACATTTAACCGAAAAAATATATGTAACGATGGTTGCAGTTATCATAGTAACGAAATGCGGAAAGCATATTTTTCATTATAACTATTATAAAGAGACTCGGTTTTCGCAGAACATCTTATGGACAAAAACCATAAATTCGAAGACATCCATACCAACATGGAAATATTACATTTGTCATAAAAGTAGTTATATGGATGCGATTGAAGAGTTTGAGATTTACAAGAGCAAAAAATCAGGCCCCCACAACATCCTCAATGAAAAACTTTCATTTAAATCAAATTTAATATATGACATGGCTCTAAGGATAAGTGATTTGAGTAACAAAAACCAATAGACGCACCGTAACTGATAACAATGACGGCCGCGCTACTAATGATGGAGACTCCGCAGTCCGGAATGTAACGACGTACGAGTCGCGTGTGTAGCTTGGCCAAGCCGAATTTCATGGTGAATATTTTAAACGTGTAATTGTGCTCAGTGTTTGTGATGTATGTTTTAATGTTTTGTTTGACTTTGCCACGACCTCGACAGAGGGATTTAACATTTTGTATAACGGCCTGAACGATAGCGTTTCGAAACCGCGGTAGCCTTTATGAGGTGAATTGATAGACCACTGACGGGAAGAATAGGTCATAATCCTAATCATATAACTATTACTCATCTATATTTCATATTCAAATGTGTCAATACTAGCATATATCGTACACCGTACATTCTCACATTAAAATGGATTTTTTAAACTAGATATTAATTCAACAAACAAATTTGTCAATATAGCTAGTTTAAAACATCTACATGTTAATTCATTGATTGAATTCGGTCATTATAACAATGACGGGCGCGCTACTAATGATGGAGACTCCGCAGTCCGGAATGTAACGACGTACGAGTCGCGTGTGTAGCTTGGCCAAGTTGAATTTCATGGTGAATATTTTAAACGTGTAATTGTGCTCAGTGTTTGTGATGTATGTTTTAATGTTTTGTTTGACTTTGCGACGACCTCGACAGAGGGATTTAACATTTTGTATAACGGCCTGAACGATAGTTTCGAAACCGCGGTAGCCTTTATGAGGTGAGTTGATAGACCACTGACGGGAAGAATAGGTCATAATCCTAATCATATAACTATTACTCATCTATATTTCATATTCAAATGTGTCAATACTAGCCTATATCGGACACCGTACATTCTCACATTAAAATGGATTTTTTAAACTAGATATTAATTCAACAAACAAATTTGTCAATATAGCTAGTTTAAAACATCTACATGTTAATTCATTGATTGAATTCGGTCAGTTGTTTTAATTTTCAGTGATTGCAAACCCTCGCAAGACCACACGGATATATCCTGGTGTTTGTAAAAAAATAATGTTTTTATTGTTAAGAAAAATAAATATAAAATTGAAACGTTCAGCGCGAATAACATACGCAATAAAGCGTTATAGCTTGAAGTGAAAGATTTATACATAAAGTAAAGTGAAACAAGATCTAGGTGCAGTTTTTACAGCGTGTAGCAGAAGCTGAGCGCTCGGAATGGAGATGAGATGCAAGCCATTGCTATTCCTTGCGAGTCTTCGGTAAACGCATATCGTGCAAGGTTGATGTCCTTTTCTTGTTTTTCTTATCCTTGTTGACATTTATACTACACTCGGTTCATATTTATTGCGATTTGATTCCACTGATTGAAAAGCATCAGAAAACATTGCGCTCTTTAGATTAGAAATATCGCAAAGGTTGGTTTTCATTTCGTTACTGCTTTCTGTAGTGGCCGTTGTTTCATCGAATTGCTAAAGACCAGGAAAACAAGATATGGATAACCAGAGGAAATAGAAAATGGTAAGATAATGGATAACTAGAGGGGGAAATGGTGTGACCACGACGTCACTAGCCAATTATTAAGAGAAAGCTTATTTTTGAATAACTTAAAATTACATTTTTGTAAACACAATAACACAAATTTGTTCAAACTGAATATTCACCTTGTAGGTTTCAGAATAAATAAGCTAGCCGCCTCGGTGGCCTAATGGTTAGCGTACTAGTCTTTTTCACACCAAGGACCCGGGTTCGATTCCCGGCGAGGGCTCGACATTTTCATATGCTATAAATCATCCCATCGTCTGCATTAGCCCAAGAGTGCACAATAGTCGGACGTTAAACACAAATAATAATAATAATAATTATTATTATTATTATTGAGAGACTCTCAGATAGCATGAGGAAAAGACGACTTAGTTTTTATGGCCATATTAGTAGGATGAACAGCAGTAGACTTACTAGGCGGATCTTTGCTTTCTTCAGAGATCGGAAAACGAAGAGTAATTGGTTCAGGCGGGTCCAGGAAGACTTAACTGAGCTGGCGATATCAGATGAGATGATTGACGATGTACTTAAACTGCGAAAACTTTTACATAATGAAAACCTAAGGTTCGAAGAAAAACCAACATCTAAAAGGGGCGGGGCAGTCTCGGATGAAAGAAGGAAGGCAGCCTCGGATAGAATGAAGCAGTATTGGATACAGCGGAGGGCAGCTAACGCACATCAAAGTAATTGATTTGGCGTACCCCAAAGTGGGTGATCCGGATGAAAGAATAATAATAATAATAATAATAATAATAAATAAATAAATAAGGTATTTATGACTGCACTTAAAGATAACGTATATGCTTATATTATGTAGTTGTTCCGCGTTGCGGTACATTGTCGCAAAAATATACTAAAAAATTCAACAAAAATGTTATCTAATAGAACAATACGTATTTTATAGTTTTTGTATTTAATACTCATAACCAATCTTTACAAGATCGACTAATGGTTTACATCTACAACAAAATCACATTTGTAGGATAGCTATTACATTAATAACTTACTTCACATCAGTGGAGCAGTTCATGAGGTTTAGTCCTCTTGAGGCGGCGAACGTTGCCGGCCACTTCACGTACTGCCTCCATCTCACAATATTCATGCGTAAGAAGCCGTAGATTATGACTAGTTGCACATTTTTTAACTTCCTCTGTGACAAGCCTGATGTTTAAGTCCCGATGTAAATCATTCTAATATACCATGGGGCATTGACTATTCCTCGCAAGACTTTGTTTTGGAAATTTTGGATTATTTTTATATTCGACGGTCTTGTACAACCCCACAATTGCAAGCAATATTTCCATACTCTTTTCAATATTTATTTGTATATTAAAATTTTGTTCTACACTGAAAGCTCAGAGTTACGTCCAAGCAACCAGTAAAGTTTTCTATATTTTATCTTAAGCTCTTCAACTTTTTTTTACATGGACTTTCCACTTGAGCTTCGTATCCAGGGTCATCCCCAAGTATTTGGCATTGTTGGAGTAAGGAACAGCTTGAGCATTGATAAACAATCTTCCTATTGGTAAAGTTTATATGCACTGATTTTGTCTCATTCAGTTTAACTCGCCAGCACTTTGTCCAGGTATTTATTCTATCCATTGCACTTTGTAGTTTATTCGTGGCCTTTTCAACACAATCATCAACAGCAAGGATAGCGGTGTAATCAGCAAATGTGGCAACAATTGAATCAGCAACCTTTGGAATATCTCGTGTATACAACAAATAGAGCACAGGTCTAAGGACACTACCTTGCGGTACACCTGCTGTTACTTCTGAGTACTCACAGCCATAACGAACTCGAAAGTACCTTCCTTTAATATGTGATTGTAATAACCCAAAGTACTGAGTTGGTAGGTCCCTCATGCCAAACCTTACCAAAGGCCTGGGCGACTTCAAGAAAAACAGCTGAACATACTTTTTTCTCTTCAAGAGCTTTTTCAATTATGTTGAAGATGCGGTGAATCTGATCTATAGTAGAATGCCTACGTCTAAACCCAAACTGTGAAGGAATCAGCTGTCTGTCTCGAATGATCGGTTCAAGCCTTCTTAGAAGCAGTTTTTCGAAGATCTTAGACATGACTGGTAATAATGATATCGGACGGTATGATGTTACAACTTTTATAGCATGCGCTACTAATTTAAACTGGACCTTCTATGGGGGGGGGTAGAGAAACTAGAAGCCATAGAATGACTCTCCGTACTCCCTGTTTAATTTCTTCACGTTGGAAATTATCAAGAAAAAATGGTCTATGCAAATATAAGATACTAGCATTACCTGTCGTGGCTTCTCCCACGAAACGTAAACTGTTTCAGTAATGTAATAATTTAGAAACATAAACAAATAAAAGCGTGATCATCTAAACTCGTGATTATTTTACAGTGAATATGAAAAAATATTATAACCTGAATATGTTGTTTTATTGTCTTCAAACGTGTTCCATTCGAATTTAAGAAAATCTGATCAAGAATATTTTTGTCCAATAAAAACATTTAAACCTATTCTATATTTTTATTCTTTTTAGGGGATAAATTCGGGGGAAAATACTGAATTGCGTGTATCATAATTTGTGTTTTAAAATATTTTGTTTACTTTTAAGAAAATTTGATAAAAAATATTTTTCTCCAATGCAAACACTCTTTTTTCTCCCATGATAACTCTTTTTCCATTTTTATTCTTTTAGGGGATGAATTCAGAAAAATATTGAAATATGTGTTTCATAGCATATTTCTAGAATGTAAGATAAAAAAAATATTTTTTCAATACAAAATTGTACCCCTTTTTTATATTTTATACCTTCTTTCAATCTTTTTAGGGGATGCGTTTTGGGGAAAAGGTAAAAAATATATTTCATTACTTATACTTAAGAGTGACTATGTTACGTTTTAAGAAGGTCAGATGAAAAACATATTTTTTCCAATAAAAATTGTTGTACTTCCTGTATACCTCTTTAGGGGTTGCATACTGGAAAATCGTTTTCGGTGCACCGCTTTTTCAGTGCATCTCTACAATCTTGTAAGAAGATACCTTGAAAATTTCAAGTCTCTAGCTATAATAGTATTGGCTGTACGTTGTTTATTAAATTTGGACTGTGTAAGTAGTTTAATGGAGTTAAAATCAATGTTTTGCCAAATCCTTTATTAGTGCACCTTGACATTGTTGTAAGAATGTACCTTGAAAATTTCAAGTCTCTAGCTATAATAGTATTGGCTGTACGTTGTTTATTAAATTTGGACTGGGTAAGTAGTTCAATGGAGTTAAAATCAATTTTTTGCAAAATCCTTTCTTAGTACGCGCTTACATATTAAAACGAAGGTATCCTCAAAATTTCAAGTCTCTAGGTTTTATAGTTTGGCCTGTACGTTGATCAGTCAGTCAGTCAGGGCATTGCCTTTTATATATATATATATATATATATATATATATATATAGATAGATAGATAGATAGATAGATAGATAGATAGATAGATAGATAGATAGATAGATAGATAGATAGATAGATAGATAGATAGATAGATAGATAGATAGATAGATAGATAGATAGATAGATAGATGGATAGATAGATAGATAGATAAAAAATTAATAATTAAAAAAAGTTATAAAATTTACAACAGAAGGAAATGCTGAATGCATAGAAACAGTAGGTTAATCCTTGTTTAAACGCTAATATATAAACGTTTATTGCATTTTCGCCGTGATGATTTCTGATGATATTTGTTATATGAAGTGCCAGTGGACAACAATGACTGCAAACTGCAAATAAGAACAAGTATTCGAGGATAGCTACTCCTGGACCTTCCAAGGCTCGCTACTGTGTCGCACTTAAATACTCGTGGCAATGCTATACGTGTCTCACGATAATTGAACTAATGGAATTTGATTGTTGAATGAGTCTATAAAATTTAACGATACTAACAATCGAGATGAAATTTTTACACATCCAGAGACAAACGTTTCCTTGTTATTTTGTATGCGTTCGACGTTACAAGCTTGAGGGACGGCCATTTATATCTTTATCGGTTGTCAGGATATTGTTCAGTTAGATGATTTTATAATGAGAAAACATTAGTTGCCATTGTAGGTTGATAATATTAAAGCGTAAGTTTTATCAACGCTAACATAATCGGCACTAAGAACATAAAACTAAACTGGAGCGATAGGGTTAACAAGTCTCACAAGGCTGTGGTGCCCAGAGAGAAACTTCCGCTATTGACATTTTTCTGTTGTTACTGATAGAATATTTTGAAATACATTGTCAACGATGAAAAAGACATAATAGTTTTGATTAAAAGTTCTACCTCACAAATATTAGAAATTTACTAACCAGAAAGTACTCCTGTATTATACATTAACCTGTTTTACTTTAAGGTTCTACTGCCTTAAAAACTTCATTACTGCCTTAAAGATGGTAACTTCATTAAAACGTACATTAAAAACTTCATTACTTCCTTAAGGATGGTGACTCCATTAAAACGTACATTCAAAAATTCATTACTGCCTTAAGGATGGTGACTTCATTAAAACTTACATTAAAAACTTCATTACTGCATTAAGGATGGTAACTTCATTAAAACGTACATTCAAAAATTCATTACTGCCTTAAGGATGGTGACTTCATTAAAACTTACATTAAAAACTTCATTACTGCCTTAAGGATGGTGACTTCATTAAAACTTACATTAAAAACTTCATTACTTCCTTAAGGATGGTAACTTCATTAAAACTTACATTAAAAACTTCATTACTGCCTTAAGGATGGTAACTTCATTAAAACTTACATTAAGAACTTCATTACTGCCTTAAGGATGGTAACTTCATTAAAACTTACATTAAGAACTTCATTACTTCCTTAAGGATGGTAACTTCATTAAAACTTACATTAAGAACTTCATTACTTCCTTAAGGATGGTAACTTCATTAAAACTTACATTAAAAACTTCATTACTGCCTTAAGGATGGTAACTTCATTAAAACTTACATTAAGAACTTCATTACTGCCTTAAGGATGGTAACTCCATTAAAACTTACATTAAAAACTTCATTACTGCCTTAAGGATGGTGACTCCATTAAAACGTACATTAAAAACTTCATTACTGCCTTAAGGATGGCAACTTCATTAAAACGTACATTAAAAACTTCATTACTGCCTTAAGGATGGTGACTCCATTAAAACGTACATTAAAAACTTCATTACTGCCTTAAGGATGGTGACTCCATTAAAACGTACATTAAAAACTTCATTACTGCCTTAAGGATGGTGACTCCATTAAAACGTACATTAAAAACTTCATTACTGCCTTAAGGATGGTGACTCCATTAAAACGTACATTAAAAACTTCATTACTGCCTTAAGGATGGTGACTCCATTAAAACGTACATTAAAAACTTCATTACTGCCTTAAGGATGGTAACTTCATTAAAACTTACATTAAAAACTTCATTACTGCCTTAAGGATGGTAACTTCATTAAAACTTACATTAAGAACTTCATTACTGCCTTAAGGATGGTAACTTCATTAAAACTTACATTAAGAACTTCATTACTTCCTTAAGGATGGTAACTTCATTAAAACTTACATTAAGAACTTCATTACTTCCTTAAGGATGGTAACTTCATTAAAACTTACATTAAAAACTTCATTACTGCCTTAAGGATGGTAACTTCATTAAAACTTACATTAAGAACTTCATTACTGCCTTAAGGATGGTAACTCCATTAAAACTTACATTAAAAACTTCATTACTGCCTTAAGGATGGTGACTCCATTAAAACGTACATTAAAAACTTCATTACTGCCTTAAGGATGGCAACTTCATTAAAACGTACATTAAAAACTTCATTACTGCCTTAAGGATGGTGACTCCATTAAAACGTACATTAAAAACTTCATTACTGCCTTAAGGATGGTGACTCCATTAAAACGTACATTAAAAACTTCATTACTGCCTTAAGGATGGTGACTCCATTAAAACGTACATTAAAAACTTCATTACTGCCTTAAGGATGGTGACTCCATTAAAACGTACATTAAAAACTTCATTACTGCCTTAAGGATGGTGACTCCATTAAAACGTACATTAAAAACTTCATTACTGCCTTAAGGATGGTGACTCCATTAAAACGTACATTAAAAACTTCATTACTGCCTTAAGGATGGTGACTCCATTAAAACGTACATTAAAAACTTCATTACTGCCTTAAGGATGGTGACTCCATTAAAACGTACATTAAAAACTTCATTACTGCCTTAAGGATGGTGACTCCATTAAAACTTACATTAAAAACTTCATTACTGCCTTAAGGATGGTAACGTCATTAAAACGTACATTAAAAACCTCATTACTGCCTTAAGGATGGCAACTTCATTAAAATTTACAGCAGTTTGTCATCTCTTGATAACATTTGTCATCTCTTAAATTTTATCCTCCTGAAACCCTCTTCTGCATCACCACCGTGTCAAATTTAGTCTCCAAAAATAATCTTTGTACCAATTTTTCAGCATGGTTATGTTTCCTCATATTAACATAATTGACAATGTTTGGTTTTCTAAAATGGTTATTTTGGCCAAATGACTAAAACTTGAAAATCCGACCAGTTCAAAATTTTTGTTTTAATTTATACATCTTAATATATAAAAGAAGAAGTCCTGACTGACTGACTGATTCATAATCAAAGCAGAGCCAAAACTATTTTAGCTAGCGACTTGAAATTTTCAGGGTACATTTATGTTACCATATAGGCGGCACTAAGAAAGGATTTTGCAAAAATTTGATTTTAATACCACTAAACTACTAACCCAGTCACAAATTTAATAAACAACGTACAGCCAATACTATTATAGCTAGAGACTTGAAATTTTCAAGGTACCTTCTTACAACAATGTCAAGGTGCACTGTGAAAGGATTTTGAAAAAAATTGATTTTAGCGCCATTAAACTACTTACCCAGTCCAAATTTAATAAACAACATACAGTCAATACTATTACAGCTATAGACTTGAAATTTTCAAGGTACCTTCTTACAACAATGTCAAGGTGCACTGTGAAAGGATTTTGAAAAAATTTGATTTTAACGCCATTAAACTACTTACCCAGTCCAAATTTATTAAACAACGTACAGCCAATACTATTATAGGTAGAGACTTGAAATTTTCAAGGTACCTTCTTACAACAATGTCAAAGTGCACTAAGGAAGAATTTTGAAAAAAATTGATTTTAACGCCATTAAACTACTTACTCAGTCCAACCTTGATAATAAACGTATTGCCGAGACTATAATAGCTAAAGATTTGAAATTTTCAGGGTTACCACCACATGTAGGGTTGTACTGAAAAATGATTTTCCAGCATTCAACCCCTAAAGAGGTAAAAATGCGGTACAACAATTTTTATTGGAAAAAATGTGTTTTCGTCTGACCTTTTCAAAACGTAAGATAGTAATTCTTAAATATAAGTAATAAAATATATTTTTCACCATTTCCCAAAACTAATTCCCTAAAGAGATTGAAATTGGTTAGGAAATGTAAAAAAGGGTTTTTTTCACTGTATTTTGCATTGAAAAAAATATTTGTTTTGGATCGTATATTCTAGAAATATGCTATGAAACACA